>OZ018324.1:1956375-2698919 GCA_963969495.1 Ceratothoa steindachneri | reverse complement strand
CGTCCGTAAAACGAGGTTTATGAGTATTTAATGTATAAAGTACATGCCAAGTATACGTGCGTAAAACGATGTTTATGAGTATTTAATGTTTAAAAGTATATGCCAAGTAATACGTCCGTAAAGCCATGTTTATGAGTATTTATTGTTTAAAAGTACATCATGCCAAGTAATACTTCGGTAAAACTATTTTAATGAGTATTAAGAATTTAACGTTTTAAAATAACAGCATAACAGGCAATGCGTCTTTTAAAGAGAATACAAATCGCGAAGATCGAAAATGCCTTAAAATTATGGCATGGCTTTTTTTTGGTATTTTCGCAAATTTAGATGGGAAAAGGTGCTTTGAAAATTGTTTTTTTCTATATATAAAAAAAATTCACATACAAGTTTTTTTTCTATATATCAAAAAAATTCACATAACAGTTTTTTCTTTACTTTAAGCCTAGAAAATAAGCATGGATATGAAAATAATAGATCATGAGTAAACTATTAGTTGATACATATATAGTGGATCCGTTTATTTTTTTTAGACCAAAACCCCTTGCTAGAGTCAGATTGGTTGTAGGCAAAGGACTCAGGGTCTGCCTGCGAAGCGCAAGCCGGATCCATCACCCTGCTGAGCTCACAGAACTGTGTATGGACCTGGTCTGTGGTTCCCTCCCTTTATGGTGTACGCGTAGACCACCCTTCTTAGTCAAGCAATGTCGTTAGGTAGTGTAATTGGGGTAATTCCCTTGTTGCAACTGAAACTTTGAAGAGCAGCATGTCTCCCCAATCGCAATGCTCGATGAGAAGCTAGAGCTATCCCCCCCCCTCTCTCTGTTTGTCCTTTGTACCTCTTTGAACCCTCCACCCCATCCCTATCTTTGCCTCGCAACAGAGGGTGAAAAACGACATTGTGGGTTCTAAAATAGCAACCATATAATCGCCCTACTTGGTGATATCAGCCCCCTTTAGTGCTGATTCCTTATTGGGGTTAGAGGAGAGCCATCACGGGCAGGGGTACTGAAATGTGTGCATTTGTCTATGGATTTTCTAAACCTCAAATCAAACTCTCAAGGCAATTAAATACGAGGGGCGATCAATATGTTTTGCGAATCGGTAGAGCTAAACAGAGGAAGGGGGGTGGCTGTTTGTGGGGGTGTTAGGACAAGTTAGGACAAGTCAGGACCTGCAGCCGCACGCTCCTGCCTCGTCTATTTAAGAAGCAGTCGCTGATCGCAGATCGTCAGTCACAAATTTTTCAACAATGGAGAAGGTTGAGCACCGCGCAGTGATCAAATTTTTGACCAAGGAAGGCAAGAATGCAAAAGAGATCCATGAACACATGGTTGCAGTTTACACTGACACCACGCCTTCCTATGCAACCATTGCTCACGTGAAAAGGGAGTTCTGCCATGGTCGTGAGTCCCTTGTAGATGACCCCCGTCCAGGACGCCCGTTAGACGTGACCAACGAGGACAATGTGTTCCGTGTGGAGAGGATGATCCTCGAAAATCGACGGGTGAAGGTCGAAGAAATCGAGCGAGAACTTGGAATATCACATGGAAGTGTTATCAACATCATCCACGACAATTTGGCCATGACCAAGGTCTCTGCCCGTTGGGTCCCTAGAAACCTCACGCCCCATGATCGACTTCAACATCGTCAAAGTCCACAAGGCTAGAGTTGTATAAGCTGCCCTGCACGAGTGCGGATTCGAGGAGCTCAACCATATTCCTTACAATCCAGATCAGGCCACTAGCGACTACTTTTTATTCCGCCAGCTTAAGGCTGCACTGCGTGTACGCCGGTTTGGGGACGATGAAGATGTCCAGCTCACCGTCCAGGATTGGATTCAACAGCAGTCGGGAGATTTCTGGTTGTCGGGAATTCGAAGCCTCAGGGACAAGTGGCGCAAGTGCATTCAAGTCGGGGGTAGTTATATTTAAAAACAATAAAACACTTTGCCTCATATCTCATTTCCTTATATCCGAATTGCAAAACTTATTGACCACCCCTCTTAAATGCCGCAACCTTAATATATGCCATTCGGACATATATATATGTATATATATATATATATATATATATATATATATATATATATATATATATATATATATATATATATATATATATATGAAAAAAAATGCAGTTGAACATAAAAAAATATTCTGAAGTTTTCGAGGAGTGAGACAAATCCACGCGCAGCGAGCCCATCCTCCTTATATAAGCCTCTGAGACGAGAGGGCGTTCATTGCCTTCAAAGGCAAGGAGCCCTAGGTGTTTTATGCCTTTGGGAAGCGTACGGCCATTCCTGGTAGGGTTTTCACATCAAAGAGGGAACCACATCTGCTGCGAGCTAGGTTTGCGGGGTTTTTGCTTTCAATGGCTTGGCAGTGGACTCCGGAAAAACTGGAAGGAACCTCTTCTCCTCTGGTTTCCAGTTAAACGTCTATCTACAGGTTACCAAATTGGAGGCGTCAAACCTGACCACTCTCTCTAGGTATACGTAGTTTGCGACCCAACCACTACAGGGTGGGGGGGGGGGATCGATCAGGAGGATGGCCATTTACACCCAGCATGATGAATCCGTTATTTTATTTGCTTTAAATACATCCTTTCAGGTAGTGGCAATTCAGCAACAAATGGATTCTAGGTATTATGTAATTTCTGCGTACATTCCACCGTCAGCCAACATTGACGCGGGGGTTTCCCCGACTCCTAGCACGGTTGACGAGGACCTTTCTCCTCTTCGGGTATTTGAATTGTAGGTACCGTATACTCGTAATTGGTGAACAAACGATCTGTCCCAACGGTCTGGTCCTTGACAAACAGGGAGACGAGCTCGAAATGAGTTTCCTAAAGGTGGATAAGTTTACTTCTCACTGGCTAAGAAGAGCTTTACTTTCTTGTCTCGATCTGATATTGTGCTCTCCGAATGCAAATTAGGCTTTTGGGCGGGAGCTATTTGATGACTATAATTGTATTGAATACTTTCCAATTCCTCTATCATTTTTTGCACCACTGACCTCTGTAAAACCGCCTCGCTGGTGCATGTAGCAGGCGGGGAAGTCTGCATTTGACGGAACGCCTGATTTCTCTGTCCCAGTCGAGGAGTTTAGGATTGTGAATCACACCATGGATTTGTTCCTAGGCAACCTCATCGATTTGGTCTAACTACCATTCCTAGCGAGGAGTAAAGCCTTTGTGGAAGCCGTTCGATTCTTGGTGGTTGGCCGAGTGTAAAACAGCCCCCAGACCGAATCGTTATGCCTACATCTGCTATAAGCGCACCCGAACTATTTCACTACGGGGAAAATTATTCGAACTAAGGCTAGGTTTAGGTATGTTTCAAAGCATGTACGCCGAAATTCTTGGGGAGCACACGTGTATTTACTTAACTGAAGAAGCCTCTCCCCTATAAACTGGTGACTGACCCTTTCGTTTCAGCCTTACAGTGAAGGTGTCGAGGAAATGGATGCATCAGGCCATCGTCAGACAGGACAAGGTGAGACAGAGTTCATAAACGCTATCACCATCAAGCCATCCATCTTTAATGAAACGGCAGTCGCGGGTCGATTCCAAATTGTAGAGGCCCAATTACACATCTGCGGAATAAAAAAGAAGGATACTAAAATTTCAATGTATTGATCTCACTTCCTCTTGAGACTGTCTATCGTCTTCCGGTGGCCAGTATTTCGCAACTTATCAACTTTTAAGGACGGGAGTGATTGGGCTCTTCGAGATGATTAAACCCGAGCTATTTGAGAAGCTCATTGCATCCTCCACTCTGACAGGCCGACCCTCTACCAATTTAGAGGAAATACGAAGAACTGCCCTTGAGGTAGGAGTTAGTGAGGCACAAGTTCATTCAATCCCTGCCAGCCAACATCACGCCTATATTTGCCACACATAAGGAACTAACCCCGGCACAATTAGGAAAACTGACGGATGAACTAATGACATTCGATAGCGCGCAGTGCTTTAATGTAAATACTTGAGGTAAGTCAATAGGATGCAGTGCCGTTTCCGTGTCCCACGCGTTTATGCCTTATATTAATAACGATACGAGTGATAATTATATAAATAATTCAGTAAGGAATGCACAGTCAGTGCTTAAAGGTGCGTACCCTAATGGGAATCGTCCCAGTTGTATGAAGAAAAAAAGTGATCACAATGCGTGATAACAGGAGGATTGCGACACATCCAAAAGAACCAAAGACCTATAGTCTGCAGCTCACATGTGTACTTTGGTGAGAATGCTAAATTCTGCACACCCTGGTGCAAGTAGCCAAAGAGAGGAGAACAAGTGCAGATGCAACCTTCCTCCAGGACATCTTCTCCAGTCCCTGGGAAAACTAGCTAGGCATGCCATTGCAACTGCAGTCGATGGTATACTATCTGTTTTCACCGTCGCCGCTAAAGTATATAATAATAAATGTGAGTTTTTAATTGACACGAGGGCGAGTGTATCAATAATTCCGGCTAAATTGGTGAATTGCCCGAGTCCAATATTAATATTACAACGGCTAATGGCGGTAAAATATAAGTGCATGGTAGGGTTCACACGAATAGAGTTATCCCTAGTCTTCGCCGATCATTTAGGTGGTCATTTGTGGTCGCAGATACAACTTCACGGTTATTAGGAATTGAATTTCTAGGGCATTTTAATCTCTTAGTGGATTTTGCGTGCGCCATACTTATCGCCGGACAAACAAAACTCGTATCAGAAGTGAAATTATCAGGAGAGTCTGCGGTAGCTTAAATTATTAATGAATTACAGCACCTACCGCCCGATTGCAGAGCCATATTGGAGAAATATGAGGCTCTTTACAGTCTCGCGCCCGCTAATCCCTACCCGCCATTGCCGAAATCAGTGGCACATACAGTTGAAACAGGTAGTGCTCCACCGAAATTCGCTTTGCTGAGGCCTCTTTCAATAGAGAAGCTACAGGTTGCTAAACCAACTTTCGAATCACTATTCAAGGTCAGATCTGTATCGTGCTTACCATCAGGTCCCTATGAACCAGGCAGACATAGAGAAGACTGCGGTAAAAGGCAGTCTTCCTCATTTGACCTCAGGAATGAAAGTTACACATTCCAGAGGCACATGGATAACCTGGTTCGAGTATTAGGATTTGTTTATGTATATATATTTTCAGACAATATGGACGACCACCTGAAGCATTTGGATCAAGTCTTCAAAGTCGTAAGCTCGAGTGAAATGATGAGGCCCAATGATGCACCATACCAGCTGTTGACGGATTGCTCCCAATACGCGGCAGGTACTGCCCTGCATCAATGGTAGACGGATTGCTACAACCGGTTGCATTCTTTTTGAGCAAGCTAAGCCGGACGCATCTAGCATACTCCACCCGAGACAGAGAGCTCCTAGCGGCGTATCTTGCTGTCATCCTGTACAGGCACTTGATTGAAGGTCGCCATGTTACCTTGTGGACTAATCACAAACCATTAGTATCGTCTTTTTCATCATCATTAAGTGCAAAGGCAGACAGGCAACAACGCCATTGGTCAGCGATTTTGGAATACATAAGCGATATCGCTTACGAGCGTGGGCAGGACAACGTAGGCGCTGAACGCTTTTTGACCTCCGAGCTTTGGTGGCAGCGCAGGATGATGATGAAAAAACAAAGTAATTTTACCCGCTATTAAAATCTTTTCCTTCTCCACGGGAAACTCAACTATGTTGTGAGGTAGCATCAAGAAAACCATGACGGTTTTTTCCTATGGCATACAGAAGGACTATGTCCAATCAATTACATAATCTGCCATACCCTGGAGTTAAGGCTTCACTTCATATTATGAAATCTAGATATTTCTGGCCCCTTATGGACAGGTATATTCGCTCCTGGATGAGGGAGTTCCTCCTTTTTCAATCTTCTAATATTAATCGCCACACAAAATTACAGATCCTGCCCATTGAAATTCTATCCCCAAGGTTCGAAACTGTGCATGTAGATATAGTTGGAGCACTCTCACCGTGTAGTAGACTACCTGGACAATCCTACCACTCACACAATCGGTATTTACTATCGTGCATCGACCGAACGACGAGATGGGTCAAAGCGCTGCCGACCCCAGACATAAGTGCTGCAACGGTCGCGTTAGCCTTCCTAGACGGGTGGATTTCCAGATTTTGAGTCTCGCTTTATGTAGTGACCGGCAGAGGGACCCAATTCGAATCCCAGCTATTTAAGGAACTGTTTGATCTTGTTGGTTTTCTTCGTCTTCGCCTTATAGCGTACCGCTCGTCCACGAACGGGAGTTTGAAGTGCTCCATAATCCCCCGTCGAAAAGGCTGGCTGGTAGCACTTCCAATTATCCTTTTGGGCCTCGGTCTTTGCCCAATGACTCGGGATTTTCACCTTTCACGGCACTCACGGGAACCACACTATTGTGCTCGATACCCTTAGTTTCGTCATTGTCATCGAAGACCGATTAAAAGTTTATTAAGTAATCTGCATCAACAATGGCATAAGGCGTTTTCATACAGGCGTCCGTAGGACACCTGCACTTTGTGCTCAAGCCTTTTTGTGCTTCCAAATCTTCGTGAACCAAGTCATGTTTGAGTCCGAATAGACCGCGTTCAAAAACCACTAGAGGGGCCCTATGTTGGCACTTTCCCGGTGATCGAGCGCGGCAGCAAAGTTTACAAATATGAATTCCCTGACGGAAAAGGGAAAACTGTCTCAGTGGACAAACTGAAACCTGAGTGGCCACCTCCCTTTCATAATGATAACTTGCCGGGTGATCAGCAACGCCCATGAAATTAGGCTGAGTACAGGAGAGGGACTAGGTGCACTGCTTCTCGTGGAGTGCATGGCACGGAAGACAATGATGCCTCAGAAGTTGACGGGACACCTTTACAGGCTTCGGATAGATTAACTTAAAGCCGAACGTTTTCACGCGCTCCACGTTTGCCAAGCATCTGTCATTGAGAAATTTCGGAATCCTTTTGTAGGCATTATTGTAGCGGCACATTTTAATGAAAGAGGAAGAGGCATAAATATAAACACGCCTCGCCGCTCTATAGCTTTATTGTGTGTCATATTATGTATTTGTACAGTGTAATAATTATAAAATTTAAATTGGAATCTAGAAAGGATGACACCAAATTTCAAAATAAATTATATATCAATGTATTGTATTATATATTATTGCATTGTATGGCAGAACTTGGCATTATATATAGGCCCGTTTTGAGTACAGGGGTATGCACTTATGTAAGTATCGATGCCATGCGCATATGTTAAAATGCTGTAAGACAGTAGGTGTGCCAAAAATATGTATTTGATATATATTTGTTATGCGTTATTTTCTCAACAACTCCATTACTGGCAGGGGAGTTCAGTGGTGCTCATGTTATATAACAGGTACACTGCTGGCACTAAATTGCAGGATTTAATAGGCCCAGCGAGAAACTCCATAAATGGATGTTCGGTGGATTTACCAAATCCTAACAAATTACGTTACATGTAAATAACGGAAATAATATTTCTAATGTGAGAATAAAGAGATGAAAATATATATGTTAATTTGTATATATTAATTTGTATAGAGAATAAGTAAATAAAAATACATATGCTAATTTGTATAAATATAGATAAGTCAAGCGGTCATTAGAGTCGCGAGCGGTAACAAAATACGAACGAAGAAAGCAGATATCAGGTCGGACAACCAACTCAATACCATGTCACACATAAACAAATATTCGCGTCTTGGAAAAGATTTATCAGAAAACAGGAGGCTACAAAGCAGCTGAGCAAATACAGACTTTGATTAAGAGAAATTTTAACACACATCTCTAACAAGCGATTCCTATAATAAAGGTAAAACAATTGGAAATATATCTTACACACACAGCTGTTGGGTAGCTCCGCCTTAGGGGTGTAAATTAACGAACCAGACCACTGGGGTCCACCTCCACGGACAAGTCTAGGTCAAGCCCCTTAGGAAACGAACACATTCATTATTTAAAAAATAGTCAGAAGTCAATCATAGTCAGAGAAAGAGATTCATTATTAGTTAACACCGTTTATTCCCTTGATAGCGTTACAGAACCCGTTTAATTCCCCTAAGTACTCTATCGAATTCGAACCCAATACTTTACGTAAAATAGAAAGCCTACTTATTGATCGCAAAGTACTAGTGACCTGCCACTTCCAATTTTAATAGGCCAGTAGAAGAATAAAATTATATCTTTGCTACATCCTTTTCGAAGTCCTTCTTTCTCCTGATTACCGGGAAACCTTTGGTAAGTACAGCCTAAATCACAACCTTCGTGAAGAATTATTAAGCAGTCAGAAACTATTTGACTAAGGTATAAAGTCAGCCCAGTTGCCAAAAGGTTCTCACCACCTGTCGTGCGTAATAGCATCAAGGACTTTTCAATATACTGGGTTACTTTTGCCTCCACTTCTCCATTAGTTAAACTACCTTTTACCATCCCTTTCGATCATTCATGAACCGATCCCGATTCACGTATATACAAGCCACCCAGAAACCTGGCGACATCCCTATAAAATAGTTAAACTTCTTCCCCTATAAATTGGTGAACTTCTTTCCCTATAAGCACTCATGGTGATTTGTGAGTCGCTAAAGATCACAATCCGGTGTCAGAAGTGGCGGCGACGTGTTATCTTTTGTATCGATGTTGTATTGCCTCCCGCTCGGCCTTGAAGACAGGCGTAGCATCTGGTAGAGTCCCACTGACTTTAAATCGAGGTGCTACAGAGCCTTTCGTGTATAATAGCACGGATCTTGCGTGACATGAGTATACTCCATAAAGGCAGAACGTAATATCTCAGTGCTGTTGAAGCTTTGGGAGCAGAGGCCTGAGATCAAATAGTCAAAGGTGATATCGTCCAGGTGGCGTCCTAGTCATAACCAGAGATGCTACCGTCTTGAAAACTACACTAAGCTCTCGACGGATTTTTCCTGCCCTAATTCCTAGAGTATAACTTGCGCCACTCAGCTTCAGGACCGTCCGCGAATGCAGTGAAAAACTTTGTGGATTGAGGAAGTCACTGGACTTGTTCGTACAAGCGCATAATGCACTGTGTACGGCGCAGAGTGAGTAACATCTCATCAGCATCGACAATTAGGCTCTAGATGGGCACCGTACGGAAGGTACCGGTTTCCAGGCGGAGATCGAGTCCAATTTTCTCAATACATGCTGGCCTGCGGATGCGTAAAACCTGTATCTGTACTCAAGGTTCGAACGAAGATATGATCGAAAAAAAAGAAAGGCAGTAGTAGCCTTATCAGCACTCCAAATGTTGATGGCTCCGGGTATAAGGTTAGAAGTTGGTCAAATAAAACACTAAGGAAATGGTGCAAATCTACCACTTTCAGGCAAACCCATTTTAAGAACAATTTCGGATCATGTTGAAGCTGTGGATGGCGGTAGAAATGCTAATGCTAAGGAAAACCGAAATATGTGCGCTTCGGCATAGAAAGAGATGCGGTTCAATGCTTATTGGAGTCGACGCTCCAGAGTTGGCATGTAGCAGCACCAAAACATATCAAAAGATCGCTTGCGTAGAGCTTAATGAGAACAATTTCCGCCAGCACCAAGGTAATAATTCCGTTGATTATCAGGGCAAAGTTTATGACCTTGAAGACACTACCCTCAAGGGTGCCCTCTTCCTTATACATTGGGCCAGAGAGGGCTGCTCCACCCGTACGCGGGACGGTGTCCTTTATACCCAATCGTGTAAAGAGTCTCCATGATATGCCTTCTCTAGATCGAAAAACACAGTGACGTAGTCGAGTGTAAAAGGGAAGGCCTCGGAGACACAATTTTCCAGTGGAAGGTTAGCATCTGTCATGGAATGGAACTTACGGAACCCCCACTTTGCACAAGATAAGAGGTTCCCGTTGTCCATGAAAAAGCGTAATTTAATAGTTACCAATTTCTTCATTAACTTACCTATGCAGGAGGTTAGAGACATAGGACGGGAACCAACCGGAGTCGAGTGATCTCTACTCGGTTTTCCAAAATCGAGCACAGTAGCCATTTGCCAGGAGTCTAGAAGGGTTCCTAGTGTCAAGATCTTGTTGAACTAATATAGCAGGAATTTCATGCTTCGCTCACCTAGGTGTTAAAACATGGCATAGAGGACATCTTCTGTACCAGAAACGATGTCCGGGCATGAAACGAGAATGGAAGTCACACAGCATAAACCTATCAGTTAAGGGTTACTGCCTCTGCGTGTAAAGTCCAGTCTTCGCCCTTCAGCGACACCATGACGTACATTGAATGCTTGCGGAGTAGCATCCCGGCTAGAGAATGCTGGGAAATCGGTCGCGAACGACTGTGCCACAGACGCGTGGTCTGTGATTAAGGACAATTTCTCCTGGAAAAGGGGAGTGGGGTTATGCGTGAATTTCTCTCGATTTGGGGGGGACTCGCGTCCACAAATCTGCACGAGTGATCTGTCCGTTAAGTGACGACAGCTATGTGCGCCAGGAAAAGCGGGGAGTGGCATGTTTCGAAATATACCAAAACCTAGCCCTAGTTCGAAGAAATTCACCGACAGTAAAATCGTTGTGGCTTCTCATATAGCAATGTAGGCATGAAGCTTTCCTCTGAGGGCTCTCTCACACTCAACTAACCCCTAAAGTTGGGGTCGGGGTGCAAAACGGCCAAATGTTCTAGGAACCATAGTTAAACCCACGACAATGAGGTTACGGAGAAGTGGTCAAATGCCTTATCAACTGACCTCAACTCCTCGACTGGAACAGAGAAATCAGCCAGTTCATGAAATGTGTACCATTGCGCCCCCTCCAAGCACCACCTGGATAATCTTTCGGGAGACATCGGCACGGTAATTAATATCTGAATAGGAAATTGATTACTAACATGGAGGTCATCGAACACCTCACAGCCAAATTCAAGAAGTGCATCCGGAGAGGACAGGGATAGATCAAGACAGAAATATGAAAATTAATACTTAAACTCATTCACATTTAGGACACATGTATCCACCTAGTCTATCAGCTTTTAAAAAACCCGAACCCCTGGAATTTATCGTGTAGGCCCTAGAGGGCGTGTCTATCGTTAAAATTCTTAAGCAGAATAAACGGTTTTAACAATTGGGCCACGACGTGGCAGAAACGTCCCACGTCGCAGTTGGCTGAGAGTGGAATGTTATCAAAAATTACAGTATACCTTCTGTCCAGGTGTCGCTTCACTGCTACTACCTGAGAGGATGTATTTATAGCAAATAGAGGAACGAAAACATCATTTCGGGTGTATATCGCGCCCCAGCATGGTCTCCTGCAGAAATATAGCTAACAGTGAACGGGCAGATATGAGCATCCGCAGCTCCTCCTAGTTGACCTGGAATCGAAGCTAATTTTTTAGAAGTAATATGCTCTCCAGGCGTATAGCGGATGAGATGTGGGCGCCATCTTAAAAGAGAAGACCCTCAGCTGAGTGGCTGTACGCTCCCGGTTGCTATTAGCCAAACAAGGAATGACTGTGCTGTCGCCTTAGCTCACTTATTGGAGAGGTTTGTGATCCTTATGTAAGTCTTTTTTTCTCCCATCTCGAAACCTTTGAAGGGTATGTCTGCTTTGGAGGCAGAGGTCCCTCATTTGGAGGATCTCGCGTCTTCGAGACACCTAGTCTAGCCTTGATGGGGGCGTAGGAACTGTAGAGATGTTGTCCTTTCGGGTAACAACTTTAGTAAATCAGTAAGATAGATCACGTCACAACCATCTTCAGGAGGTTTGACTCCACCTCGTCTAATGAATATGTGGAGGTGAGCAGCCGTTTCGCCTTACGGGAAGCGTTCACGCTATGTAAGGTGGGATGGAGCCCTATTACTAGCTTAGGCTTGGTGTGAACCCTTTGTCAACCCACTTCTAACAGGCGAGGGCCTTGAGAGTGAATCTTCCCCATTTCGGCGAAATATCATGCTGAGGCTGGTCTTGCCGGCCAAGGTCTCCTTCCATTGGAGGAAAAAAACAGGTTCATTTCCCATCTTGCTCTACCAAAAAGAGAAAGGACAGAAAGAAGACAAAGAGTACTAAGCGTTCCTCTCCCTCTGCGGGGGCTCCGGGTACGGACGGGTCCGCTGCTGCTTCGGCAAGCGATCAGGTAAAGATTGGCACGTCTGCCTCCGAGGTTCCTGCGTGTGGGGGCACTGAGCCTAAAACCAAAATTGCAAGTTTACTGAGCGGAGCCGCTATTATGTCAGAGCCACTAACTGAGAGACTACCTTGCGTTTTTGAGCTCGCTCACTTCATACGTTTCCTGGTTATTGGCTATACTAATGTCAACATGTTGGCCAAGGGTTACATGATACATAAGAAGAGAACATTAGCTATCTTGATTGATATAGCGCCGAAGATGAACTGTTTCTTGGACGGGAGCATTCTGGCAAATTCGTTGGATCCCTCCGAGGCGTCCATGATTAGTGGCTTTGGACACTTAATTGTTCGCCGGTGAGTTTGACGCTACACATAACCATAAACTTAGTGAAAGGAGTGGTTTACGCGAGGCAACTCATCCGCTACTAAATAGAAAACATCACTTTAGAGCTGGCCGACCATGGGGCGGTCAAGGTCGAACGTGTAATGAGAAAACAGGAAAGAGCTTATAGACCCACCTCTACACTCTTCATCACGCTTGACCGTAATAGATACCGTGACTAGTCCGTGTAGGCTGGTATCGATATCGTGTAACTATTTTCATGCCACTGCTCTCGGCAATTGGCAAACTTGGCTTTTCACGATAATGTTTTATCCTGTACGGCCTTGGAGCATTTTAGACAGACTTCAGGTAAACCCGACTTTGCACGTCTACACGAGCGATTCATATTTCAAAAGCAGTGAAATTCATTCATGCGGTAGCGATACCAACCGGCACGTGTTGACTCAGGTAGTCTGTCACGGTCAAACGTGTTAAGTCGAGTCAAGTCAAGTCATGGTTCGCTAACCTTCATTCATCCAGGAGGATCCCTGATTGGAATGGAGTCTTAAGGGATCTCTCTCTTCTTAATTGGCCCCATTTCTATCGCCAAGATGATCCTGTTGAATCTCTTAGTAATGTTCTTGCTGATATAATTGAGAGGCGTATTCAATTTAGGGTTATGACTTTCTGCAATCAAGACAAAGCATGGTTCAATAATGACTTTAACGTGCATATCTGAATAAACAAAAGCTTACAATTTCTGGAAAAGGAATAGATCCGATATAACTTGGAATAACTGTCACCTCAGATCTGTGGCGCGAGAACTTCATGCTCTAGCTGAGAAAGAATATAATAATGGGCATTAAAGAAACGCTCATAGGTGAAAATCAATCTCATAAGTGGTGGTATACTCTGAAGTCTGCTCTATTTAGTAGTAATAATGGCCTTCCACCTCATTTTTTAGCAGATGGGTCTCCTACTCATTGCCCAAAAGATAAGGCAACAATATTTGCTAATGTCTTTGAAGAAAAGCAAGGTGGTGAAGAGTTAAATCTCACCCAGTCATGTCGCCATGAAGCTAAGTTGAAAACAATAGCTTTTAGATCACGTGAAATTGAGCAGCTGATGATAAACCTAGATCCTTATGGGGGTTCTGGTTCTGAAGGTATATTTCCTTTATTCTTTATAAATACTGCTCATTTTGTAGCCCCCAAGATTGCTGTTATCTTTCGCAAGTTATCTATGGAAGGAAAGTTCAGCTTGTGTTGGAGGACTGCTAATGTTACTCCTACTTCTAAGTCTGTCTCTACTGGCTCCTGTCCCTCATACTACCGTCCAATTTCCATCATTCTTATTCTCTCAAAGCTTTGTGAGCGTTTGTTGGCTGTTTAAATGCATTTACTGAGAGAAACAATCTCTTTCCAAGTTATTAGTTTGGCTTTCGTAAAGGTCTTAGTACTTGTGATGCTGTCCTAACCATTTCTAACAGGTTTCAAAAGGCATTAGAATTTGGTTTTGAAGCTCCTATGGTTGGACTTGATTTTAGTGCAGCCTTTGTCGTGTTAATCACAAAGCACTGATTTACAAATTTAGACAACTGGGTATTGGTGGCCATTTTCTCAATATCCTAACTGAGTTCTTGACTAACCGTTGACAACGTGTAGTTGTGGATGGGCAGCTTGATGAGGGGAGAATGATAATTTCTGGTGTTCCCCAAGGTAGTGTTCTGGGCCCACTGTTATTCATTCTATATACACATAATATGTTGGTTGGACTGGAAAACCAACTAAATACTTATGCTGATAATGCTACTTTGATAGAAGTCATACCTTCTCCTGTTCAAAGGCATTTGACCTCTGACTCACTGAATACAGATCTAACAAAGATAAATGAGTGGTGCAATTTAGGGAGTATGAAGCTGAATGAAAATAAAACCCAAAGTGAAATTGTTAGTAGATCCAGAATCCCTTTCCCAATAATCCTGATCTTATCATAAACAATGTTGTATTGAACACTCGTCTATCTTTTAAAATTTGGGGGGTTCTGTTTAACAGCAAATTTACCTTTAAACAACATGTACGCTCTATTTCTTGTTCTGTTGACCGAAAGATTGGTTTACTTAGGAAATCTTATAGAATTTTTCAAGACATTCCTGTTATCAGGAAGTGTTTCGACTCGTTCATACTTCTTTGTCTGGACTATTGTTCTCCTGTCTGCTCCTCTGCTGCAGCATCTCATCTTAAGCTACTGGACAGGAATCTCAGAACATGAAAATTTTTAATTCCTGATCTTGAGGTTGATTTGTGGCATCGCTGCTTTGTGAGTTCAATGTGTATGTTGTATAATCCTAACCATCCTTTGTACAGTGAACTTCCTTATCCTTTTCATCTAGCTCGGTTAACGAGGAATGCCACTAATGCAAATAGCCAAGCTTTCACGGTTGGCAGATGTAACACATCTCAATACTCTAGATGCTTCATTCCAGCAAATACCAGCTTATGGAATGAGCTCCCTAGTCCTGTCGTTGAATCTCAGGAACTTCAAAAGTTTAAAACTGGTGCTCATTCCTTCCTGCTGAGGCGTTAAGAAGTGTGTCTATCTCCAGTCTCCTTTTCTTTTCCTCTAGCATTTCCTTATGGACTACCTTCTCTACTGGTGCCTTAGAGTTTATAGCATTCTGCTCTACCAACCAGTTTTTATAGTCAGTCAGATAATAATAATGAAATGGACATAAATGTCAGTATGACAATCGCTGGTGAGCCCGAGGGCAGGGGCCGGTCCTCTTTTGCGGAGAGATGCCAGGAAGTATTATGTTTTGAAACCAACAGCGTTCAGGTGGAACCTTAGTCGCCCCGGGGAAGAGGGACTTGTTCCGCGTCAGAGGTATGTGGATATAGCTACCCATCGGTAGGATTCCTTGGAACAGAGAGAGTGTGTTTGTTGTGCTGCGAAGACGGGAGGAGGAAAAAAAACAGTGTTGTGTGTGTGTGATGAGAAGTGTAAGATCTACCAACCCGAATACAGGGGTGAGCACAACGTGTTCACCAGTCGGTAGCCAAATCTCTCCGTGCACTGATGTTTTTGTCCGCTTATGCTGGGATCGAACCCAGAACCGCGACGTTGGCAGAAAAACGCCGTATCCACTCGGCTAGCAAAAGCTCTTTAAACGTGATGTAGAGTTTAGGGGTGGGTCTCGAGGCTCCTCTATGTTTACTCTTACCACGCTTGGTCTTGACCTCTCTCTGGTTAGTGAGCTCTTCACTGATGTCTTCCAAGGCGAGGACTCCTACGTCCCTCGCATAATGCCCTCATTTCACAAAGTTAATGGCAAGTGGCGTAGAGAGAGAAGAGGAGTAATCCTCATCTCCGCTAGAAGTAGGTCGGAGGGGACCTTGAAAAAAGCACAGGGATGGCACCTTTTCTGGGGTGTAGCAGCCCGAGGGCGGCTCCGAAGATGGTAAAGGGGAAGCCCCATTGAGGCATGAAAATGGTGGGAGGGGAGCCCCTCCCGCGGTCAAAGGTGTGTCTTGTTTTTCCTCGTCCTCCCTGACACCTAGGCAGGGTGAAGCCGCGCTTGGAGACAGATCTCCGTGCGACTGCGGTCGACCACTATTTTCATCAATTGCCTCAATAGTTCGATTTAAAACATAATTGCATGAAATATAAATAATATGAGCTTCTTATGCCTTGGAAAGTGAGGAGAAAAGTCTCCATAGAATCAGATAATTCCAGAATGTGATCATTTACAAATATTCGTCCTACAGGTACAAGCTAAGATGTGATCTGTCCACTCGGCCCGCTATTCACACAAATTTGACCTTGAACTTTGGGCTCAGCACACAGAGTGCCTAATATTTCCCTTATTCAGCGTGCCTTTGGTTCTCGCAGCATGAAAGGACTCACTTCCACTCTGCTAAGGTCTGGCATAGTGACGAAAGTGTGCCGAGCACCCAAAACCTCTGTCGATAAAAGAACAAGTCTGGAGGGGGGTAGGCGGGTATGTAAAAAAGAGAAGTAAAGAGGGGCGGGTACACTAATGAGTAGTGTAGGTGATCACCTAATTACACTGGCCAACAAAAACTTTATTGTCAAGTCTTTTTAACCAATTTAGGACCATTTTTATGTGCTGAATACCAAAATCACATTGGTTTTGATCGATCAGGTCAACCTATCGCCACATGATGTGTTTTACGTTTTTTACATGTACGGGCATTTTCTATTCATATGATGCAAAAATCTTTATTACATATTCAAATAAACAAATGCTAAAGAGTTTACATGCGGCTATTTTTGACTAACTGGTAAATTTCTTTTGCAGGTAAATGAAATGGATTCGGTCGATTTATTCCGCTCCATCTACGGAGAAGACAAGGTTGTTACGAACAAGAATTCAGTCGCAAGCTTTATGCTTATTTTGGTATGAAACTTGGTGACCAGGATGAAGCTTGGATGCTAAACATGGTATGAAAAACAAGCATGGCAGATCTGCTTCTTTGGACGAAGGCCAAGAGGAGTTGTCTTAAGTTTAGAAGTCCAATGGTTTGGAGGAAGTTGAAAAACCATGACATTGACTTTTACTTTTGCGCTATTGATTTGGCTGGGATCAACATAGAGAAATAGACCACCAACATCAAGTATCCTGATCTTTAATCAGTACGTTGTCCTGTATCTGATTGTGATAAAATTTCAGTACTTGTTTTTGGAGAACTTCCTGACATTGGTAACGAATTTACTCCAGTGTTGAAGAAAATGAAGAAGAAAAATGGTTAAGAAGATGATTCTCCACATCCTTTTTCCCTAAGGAGCTACTCGTACATACCCGAGTCTAAAAACATCTTTTTGGGGGGGTAAATCGACTACACCAATCTGTAAAAATGATCGCCAAAAGATCTGATTTGGAAAGCTTTCTCTCGAGTTTCGATTGCTATACATCACATAAACCCATTCGAAAAAGATTCAAGATCAAACACGTAAAAGCGCAAGGCTCTAACGAGATCTGGCAACTAGATTTAACTGTGATGTCCAAATATGAAAGTTTTAATTATGGTTTATGATACATACTCTTTGTAATTGACGTATATTCTAGATATCTCTGGTTAATTCCTTTAAAGCAGAAGACGGACCAGGTAGTGTCAAATGCTAAAAGAAATCTCATGGAAGAATCTGGAGGGATTCCTAGGTTATATATATGTTCTGATGACGGAGTAGAGTTTAAAGGAGATAAGATGAAACGTTTATTAAGCGAATTTAATATCGGCATTTATCATGTTCACTCTCTAAACAAAGCTAGTATTGCAGAGATTGTACAAAGAACAATAAAAGAAAGACTTTTCAGATACTTAACTTTTAATAATACCTGGAAATACATCGACGTATTCGATGATTTTGCAAAGGCTTATAATAATTCTAGACAAAGAATGATTGGGAACACACCGTTCAAAGTTGTACACGATGTTGCTATACCGAAGCAGAGGGCTGAAGGTTAAAAATAGGTTTCTATATAAGATCGGTGATTATGTTCGAATCTCACGCGTTTCCAGTAAATTTAAAAAAGGGTACGAAATAGGGTGAAGTGAGGAAATCTACAAGATATATAAAATTTAAAATGTATTAGCCCTGTATTATATTGAAGATTTAACTGGAGAACATATTAACACTGGGGTTTATGAAGAAGAACTACAAAAAGTAAAATTTGACTCCCGTAAGAAATATATAGTGGAGAGGATAGTTAAAGCCAAAGGGCATGGAAAAATAAAGCTATATTTAGTGAAATCGCGAGGATGCCAAGAATCGTTTAACTCATATATCAAGGAATGTGATATCACCCTAAAATCTTGAGCAAATACATTTATAAACTTATATAAAGGTGGGAGATGTGGAAGGTTTTATATCAGTTGTGAAGATGGAGCCAGAGAGTTTTTATGTCACTCTTCCTTCTTCGTTCTCCCTGGATGTTTACCCTGAAAATACCATGTCTGACTGTAGAATCGAGTTGCACAAATCAATAGTAATAAACCACAGGCAGTATGAAGTAGGTCTTTGTGAGTTTCAATTTACAGGAAATATCTATAATGTTTCTAAGCCTACACACGCATTCACAGTCTATCGGAAAATCGCGTAAGTTAAATAGTATGCATCAAATACTATATTGGTAAGGGTAACAAAAATAAAAGAAAATGACTATGTTTATGATGAGATATGGATAGACGCTGGATATTAAAAAAATGGAAAAGCACTCATAGAGAAAATGAATCTGAAAATGAAAAAGAAATTATCATCTCAAGATTTAACGTTTCAATCTGACAGAAAGCAGAGGAAAATGCCTACTGATTATATGTTAATGCTAACTTCAGGTTCATTGCTCAATGTAAAAAGGAAATAAAATTTATTAATTCATCTAGATGTCAAAAGAATTTTCCACTATAATGAAAAAATCTATCAGAGATGATATCCCCAAATTAAATCATTGTATAGCGTTCACTATAGATTTTCCTGCTCTTATATCTCATCCTAGATCATGTTACATTTACTCTAACCTTGTAGACTATCAGTTAGCAGGCGGGACACAGTCGAGGCTGATGAGAATTATTCATCTTCCTTTCAATGATGGTTCATTCAGTATAACTTTTGATAATCCACACTACCTAAATATAAGCTCTGGGGACTTGAGTTCAATTTATATTTATATAAGAACGGTCGAAGGGGAAAGATTTCTATTCTTTGTTGGTCATTTGATGATAAAACTACACATTAAGACTAAACAGTAAACGATAATTTAAAATGTTGAATGGACCACGCGTGTTTAAAGGGTTAAGAGCCCAGAGGGAACATGGCATTTGATCCCTCTACTCTTCCCTATTCAGAAATGCAGCACCATATCTAAAGAGTGCTGCTCATTACAGAGGAAAGAAGGCTATTTCAGCGTGTTTCGATACAGTTCAGGATATTGTGCTAGGAAAGAGTGTGAAGCAAGCTCTGAGAAACCAGCTGAGAAGGGTAAAAAATAATATCATAAAAGATACTAGACAGTACATTAGACGAAAGTTAAAATCTGAGAGGGATAATAAGAGGAAATTAGAAAAAATAGGTGTAATAAATAAGCGAAAGTGGATGAATCAGAATTTGAAGAATAGAAGAAAGTTAAAAATAGATGATTGTCGTGGTATAGCTCTATATATCATACATACATCTATTATATTTGATTATAGAGTGCGCGGGGTTTCCTTTTAAATGGTTTGGGTAGGCCAAGGGCCGGTTACAAGGGCAGATCCTCGTAAGGGAGGGATGATCCAATAGATGCTACTTTAAACTTGGTATTGGCTGTGAGTTCCAAAATCTTACTTAGTTATAGGCTTTCGTTATACGGCTATGATGAGCTCGAGGATGGGAAAGTAAAAGGAGTCGGCAAAAATAGACTTTAATAAATATTAATAATTAAAGTTAATATGATACAATAATACATAGTTAATTAAGACACATAGTTACACAAATGATAATGGTCGATGGTAGACAGCAATTATAAATTTAGGGAAGCTAAAATATTCGTTATGATACCTTGTACACAAATGGAGGGGTTGGGAAAGACGATGGTAGTTTCCAGCGAAACGGTGAGATGATGGTTGGGTCACTTCGACGGAGTCCAAGGTCAACTTACTTGTAGTGAAATATTCTTTTGAGATGACAGCGGGAGGGTTGGGGAGCAGAGTCTTCGAGAAGGGAGGTTAGGAACTCTTCCGGTGTAAATTCCTTTGAAGAAAACGGAGCGTGAGTTTCTTCGAGATTTCAATGGTTTGTTAGGTCGGATATGCGTAATCAAGAGGGGAATTACGCTAAGATGAATCTTCACTGAAGCCTTTTGAGTTAAGACTTCGTTTTTGTTTGGAGATGGTGTCGATGAGCGGAGTCGGACGGGTATTCTTACGGAGAGAAGAGTTCTTAACTAACTCTAGAGGGTGGATATTTGTTTTATCCAGGGAAGGGATGCTTGGTTTTGTCCCACAACGTTTCCTTGCCTTCGGCGTATAACAACCCGAATCGAGGAGGAGTAAGATGGTCTGCACTCGTGAGCGTCTCTCGCACCAATCTGATCATTCCTCGTTACACGGATAGATATGGACACCAGAAGTAAGGGAGCTTACCCCATAGAAAAGGGAAGGGGGGGCTATCGCACATCTTTTGAGTCATGGCGAACGCGGCCCGGGTGGCGATTGTCTCAACCGCTCCCAGCAAGGCTGAAAGGGGGGAGGGGGAGGGGAGACTTCTACTCTTGTTTAAATACTCGCCTTGATAAGGGCTACATTCCAGGAACCCGCTCCTATACTTTCTTACGCTTTTGAGCTTCGCAAATTGTTTGTAAGCTACACGAGGCCCATCACGTGGGGGCAATGCTTAAAAGCGACGTTATTTCTCTCCTCACGTGCTTGTTTCCTCACAATGATGATGAGGCTGGGGATGTTTTTTTCTCATTTCATAGATATTCTAATAAAGATATCAACGGCTGTAAATCTTACACGTGTAAAATGAATGCTCTTCATCCAACAAGTGATATCTGTTCAAAGACAGAACTTGATATGTTTACTGTTCCACCAACCCAAACTTCCATCGTGAAAGCAATTATCAGTCTTACTCTACCCTCAGCAATATCTCTTCTGACCTCACACCGGTTGAATATTATGTATCTGGTAACTGGTAGTATTATCTAGACCCTAGTGAGGTTTATCTTTATATTAAAGCAAGAATTGTGAAGTCAAACGGAAGCTAACCTCTAGATGGGGAGAATGTTTTTACTGAAAATAATATTCTTCACACCATGTTCAGCATTGTTGATATTTATTTAAATGAAACATCTGTAAATTCGATTAGAAATAATTACCCCTATCGTGCATATTCAGAGACCCTGTTGAACTATACTGAAGAAGAAAAATCTACTTTTCTTACCATTGCTGGATATTACTCTAGTAAAGAAAGTATAGAAAAGAAATATAGCAAATCTCAGAAAAACTAATTTATGTATATGTAAAACTACACGCTGATTTCTTCTCACAACATAAGCTGTTAATTAATTGAGTCTCAATAAAGGTAAATTTATCCAGAGCACCACATTCATTTACACTATTTAGAACCAGGCCGGTTTAGAAGCTAAAATCAAATTATTAGAGAGTTTTCTTTACATTAGAAAAGTCCGTCTTTCAGCATAAGCTTATCTAGAGAATAGGTTCCTTATATCAAACGCTAAGTACCCTATCACACAAGTTTGCATTGGAAATTTTACAATTGTGAGTGGAATATCAATGAGGAGTGTGGATAGTATCTTTATGGGGCGAATACCTACACGCATGGTTATAGGAATGGTTGATCATTCTGCATTTTTGGTAGTTTTGACACATCACTGTTTGAATTTAAATCTTATACTCGTAATGTGCATCGCATCACTATCTATATAAACGGGAATGAAGTTGAAAGACTATTTGAATTAGACTATTCGGACTATACAGATCCATTTGCGTCGAGGGCTTTTTACTCGTTATATAACGGTATAAGGTGTATTGGAGGTGAGCAGAGTATTGGACTTACGTATGAACAATTCATAAAAAGTAAAAATATTTATTGTATTGACCTAACCAGGACCGGAGTACTACTTGTATTTGAGAATGCTCCAATCCTATACAACAGGGAACATTATCAGTACAGTTACAGTTTAAATCTCCATTAATAGAACCGGTCTCCATTGATATATAGACAGAGTTTCAGTCTGTTATTGAGATAGATAAGTCTAAGAACGTATTAGTTTATTCTTAATAAAATGAATGCAGTAGAAATAGAAGAACTATTTTATCGAGATAAAACTACAAAACGAGTTTTTCATAGATGTTTTGCGAGAGACACTGATCTATGTTTACCTTTAAAACTGCCAGCAGCCTATATAATTAATCTGGCCAGCAGCCATCAACCTGGTCGCATTGGATCGCTTTTTTTGTTAACAAAAAACGTTTGTTTTATTTCGACAGCATATCTCTAGGCTTCCAGAATGATGTTTATATTCGTAAAAACTTAGTAAAAATGAATAAAATTTATATCGTCAATCCATTTAAAGTTACTTTTCAAACTCATGTGGCTTGTTTTGTGTCTATTTCATTCAGCAGATGACAAACGGTAAATCATATCCATTTTTTATTAAGTAATTTGATTTATATAATTACCAAAGAAACGAATGAATCGTTGTAAAGAATACTTTTAATAGAATGTAAAGAAAAAAATTGATCGTGTACACTCATTAAAATTATTTGTGTATCGTATTGACAAATTGTATAGTACAAGTTTCAGTTCAGGGGTTGTGTACACTCCGGAAATCATACGTTGCTTTTCAGAGTGATCGCATTCGTAATATATATATATATATATATATATATATATATATATATATATATATATATATGTATTCTGTAACCTGGGTAGTATAAATTAAATATTTATTTTTAATTTATTAATCTGGAGAAAATATACGCATATTTCTTTTTAAAAGTTTAATAAATCATTATATCAAGCTAGACTATTTAAAAAACCCATTTAAAAAAGAGAAGAAAATCACTTACTCTGTGAAAGGAGCTGTCAACTGACAAACGCTGAAATGTTCGAGAAAATCACAACCAAATAAACAATATCAAAAGGAGTCGTAGAAAGCGTTTTAGAGCGAAGGGTCAATCAAAGATAACTATCTCTTTGCTTCTTTAAGCCTGTATCCCGAAAATCAAAACAGAGGATGGATAAACAACCAAGTAAACAATATCGATTCGAGTCCATGCCTTAGAAAGTCTGAATCCTTGAAAAACGTCACTGACCAAAGTATTGGGGAGAGGGGGAAAGGGGGGGGGGGGCACCTGCATGTCACCAAGGCTGGTAGTGACCAATGCTAGGGGGAAGGGGGAGGAGACTTGAGTGCGAGTCTATGTGCATGTGTACGTATCTGGATACGCACACATGAGGCCGAGTTTGTGTGCACTCGACCCTTCACCTACAATACTACTACTAGCGTCGACTCCACCAGGCATTGAACTACATCTCTCGGTAAGCCGAACTTACAGGATTCGGTTTTCCTGGGCTGAGAATACGGTGGTACAATTTTGCCGCCACTCACGGCTTTATCCCGATCGGGAATTATTTCAAGAAGTGACTTGCCTTGGAGGAGCAGATTCGCGCAGTTTTTTAGGTCTTGTTTTCGAGCGCTCATGAAACAAGTTTGGGTTCTCTTCTACCCGCGCCTTGGACATTATTTGTTCTGTGACATTTATCACGCACTTAGGATGCTGATAAGCCTACCGATCTGCTGCTTTATCGTTGATTTATTCCCTCGAATCTTTACCCAAATGCGAGTTTTACGCATATCCCACCGAGTGTGTGAATGGCGGAAGGTAGAGTTGATTCCTCACACCAGTCTCCTTCTGGCGATCGGTGCCCCCCACACGTCACCTCTTGTAAATCCACTTGTCGACACCAGGATATGCCTCTTGTTTTGCGCCGTACGCAGTGCATTATGCTTTTGTACGCACGGAATCGCCATAATCTCTCACTGCATCTGCAACAGATCTCGACGGTGCTTATGCCGCCGAGAGTTGCCAGCCATACAATCTGCTCTTTTGGTTTTGAGCTAGTAAACTCCTTAGGAACTTAGGTCCATCTCTTTGGCCGGTAGTTCCGCTGGTTCTGCCCAGGACGTAATCCTGGTTGGTACAACCATTGACCATTTGTTGCCAAACCTCTGAACCCAAAGCTTACACAGCGATGGGAGTATTTCTTTCAATCTTTTTGGAGCACAATTCCTGTCACGCTGTATCCGTGCCAGTGTTGACTGTTGTTCCTAAACCTGAAAAGGGAGTCGGCTTCCACAACGTATCCCCTCTCTTTCAAGTTACCGTGGTTCTACCACGCCCTCCCTCGGTCTCTACGGATGAGCCGGAGGCCTTCCACGGCTCCGTGCGGGACATAACGCGTGGTGCGCGGCTTGGAGACGGGATTGTGATCTTTAGCGACTTTCAAAGCGACCTTAGTTCTCTTGGAGCATTGAAATCTCTACACTCCCTGGTTCCTGGTATCCATAACTCCACTGTTACTCAAATTTGGAATGCGTCGAGTTTATCTTTTGCTGGGTTCCTCTCATGTATGTTTTGCGTGGAATAAGCAGGCCATGAGGGCGTCGAAGAGTCCGCAAGGACTAGGCGATTAGAACAGCCTTTTACTCTTCCTCACCCTGACTGTATGGCACAAATCAGATCAACCCTCATGGGATACCTATCATGGAAGATTGGAGACGGTCGAGGGGTACTTAAAGTTGTGGGCCATCGCGCTCCGACTTTTTTCGTGGACCTACCCCATCTCCCAAGCCGAGGGGGCCTTCACTCGTTTTCTCGCATCTTCGAATTAGGCACACTCGCGGAACACACCGCTATTTGATAGAGCGCACCCCTGTAACTTTCTGCAAAGATTGCCTTATCTCTAGTCTGTTTGGCACATTCTTGTCGAATATCTCAGTCTGGATGATTTTTGGACATGTTACCTGCTCCGTTTCCGGGACGAGCGACATCGCTACCGCTTTTCCTTGTACTCAGGACGGGTTCGTGCAATCATACTTGTAAACACTTTGACTTTTTGGATGAGGCTAGCCTCCTTTATTTTATTTGACTCTCTTTGGCGTTGGTCGCATGTTACGGCGCCGGGGGAGGTGGTGTTCCTCCCAAAACTGCAGGGTGCTTCTTTGTTCTTCTTGTTCTTGCTGTTGGATCGTTGTTGTTTTTTGTTAGGGGTTTGGTTTGTGTATTTAGTGTATATATTTTTAAGTTATCTCAGTAATATGCTATAAATACTTATTACGACAATTTATGCCATTGATGGCATTCCACGAACAGTTAGATCGGCAGAAGACACCAATATCAAAGGAACGTAGAATATCTAATTCGAAAACACAACCTGAAAAAGAAATCCGGATCAGTACCACGAAATTGGAAACCAACCGGATAGACTAATACATACCAAACAGAGCCCATGATTTAGACACATGAACGAAGAAAAAAGAATTGCAAGAGAGAACGCTAAACTAATAGTATAAAGAATTAACATAAAGGTTTGAGTGCCAAAAAACCCACCAAAAATTACAATACAAACACATTTTTTTAATTCTAAAGGATAGCCTGATACTCAGGCAGTAACTCACCCCTACTGACTATTACCTAAACAAATGGCATGACTATGCAACTTTGCCCTTAGCTGCAAATCTCCCATTTCTCTCTATACTTTTCCTTTTATCCTTCACTCTATTCGGGCTGTGCAATTGACAAGCAGGAGAAGGGAATGAAAAGCAATGACGAATAAGAAGGGATCTAGTACACACCGTTGTTCGGAACACATGTAAAGCTGTAGGTCCACTGGCCGCCTCGGTGACCTATCATCCCTTTTCCTATACTCCAGTCACTTTGCCCTGACGATGACCTTCGAAAGGAATCCAAAGATGTCTGGTTTAATAAGGAAATGCTATTCGCCAGCCCATTTTCTCGCCTTAGGCTTTATGAAAATAGAAGACTCTAAAAAGCTAAACAGCTGCAGACTATGGTTAATCAAGCACCGTTGCTATTAATCGTTGCTGTTGGTCACAATAGTTCTTTTGTGCAACGATTATTGTACCAAATATGCAAATAAACATTTCTCTTGGCTTTAAGCGAACCCTCCTCTCCCCAACGCATCGTATTTGCTTTGATTCTCGCGGTCTACCATCTGCGTCTAATAATAAGAGCAATGGTCGTTTGGAGTATCAATGTCTCTATTTAATTAAATAATTAATCTTCATCTCGTAGGCTTCTTACTCTATTAAGTAGGCCTCTTTTAGGCCTCTTACCTTATCAAGTAGAACTCTGGCGGGGCTCTTATTCCATCAAGTAGGCTGCCATATGGAAGGTGACACTTAACGCTATATTTTCCGGAATTGATAAAATCAAGAAGTTTCGACTCGTAAATTCCCTCCCCATCTTCGCTTTGATGTTTCCCAACCATTTTATGATGCAATAAACATTATTGCTCTTCTCAATTTCTTTGTTATTCCCTTCATTCTGGCGCTTATTCCTCTTTCTTTGTTCGCTTCTAAGTTGGAGCGATTCTTTGTTTACAGATGGGATAAATTCGTTCGTCCCAAATGCAGAAATTTCATTATTTTAGGCTGAGGTTTGTGTGAGTAGGGGTGAGTGGGGAATGGGGGTGGGTGGGGAATAAGGGTGGGCGGGGAATGGGGGTGAAGAGGGGTGGGGAAGAAGTTGGAGTCAGAATTAATTCTAAGATGAGTTTTATATTTAAGTCGAAACAGAAGCGGGGACCCAAGACTGAATGGGTAGGGAAATGTAGGGTAGGTATTACAGTCGGTAGCTAAAAAGGAAGTTCGTCAGGGTCAAAAAAGCACGCAACTCTCCCGCATGCACTCCAACCTGAAAGCAGTCCCTTATGGATTGCTATCGTATTTGTGGTAATCTTCACAACTCCCCCAATAAATTAATCAGGTCTTTGTAGTAACTCAAGGGATGGTGCGCCCTGGCGGGGACCTTGACACCATTATTCATCCTGGTTCGTCCCTTTAAATGAGGCTCCGCCTCTACCCCGGCTCTTTTTACCATCACTCCACCTGTATTCGGATACCAGCTCCCTTTTCCACTGCTACACATCCTTCCCGCATGGTGAGGTCTGGTATAGCATAAGCAGCAATGCTGTAGCTAACATCTAGAGGGTATGAAAATGCCCTCATGCCTCAGGGACAGCAGGAGAATCTCACCTAGGGACCAAAATGTCTGAAACAACCTTTAGAAGAATCCGAAATTTGCCCACAGTCTTACGGGACCCCGCGACCCCTGAGCCTGTTTCCCTCTTCCTCTTCTTTTGCTTTGCTTTGCTTTGTTTGTTTTTTAAATGCGTATTGTTTTGTGTGGCTTCTTTTAATGTAGCCTGATAATATTGATTGCGGCCACTTATGCCCTTGAGTGAAGTGGCTAGGAGGGCCCCATAAAGGGGAAACAATTCAAGTGATTTTGTTTTCAGTTTGCCCACACTTAATGACCCAATATTGCTTCAACCTTCAACCAATCCTTCGTATCAGTTCAGAGACTTCACAAATAAAAGAATAAATGTTTCTTCTTTTTTAAGATCAAATCTTTTTTGCCTTTTGAGTATATCCCAGCCATCTTCCACCACATTACCCAGGAAAAAATCTATAGTGGATAAAACAAACTAGAAAGAATTTCACCTAAACTTACTCCCTTTTTCACTTCAAAAGCATTCCCCTAAAACTCCTCCACCAAAGAGCAAAATATCACTCGAACCGAATTAGTTTCATGCAAGTTCTTCCAGATGTAATATTTAAAATATCCAAATCGATAAAACAAACTATCATTATTATCTCATTTAACTCCTCTTTAAAAACTGTAGTGATGAAAAAAATGTCATCACTACTCCTTCTTCTCTTCGCTCTTCAATTCTTCTTCTTTATATGTACATATATTCATAATTTTATCAATATCCATGTGAATTTACTAGCATCTGTATGTGAAGGAGTATTTTAAAATCTTCTCTCAGCACTCAATAGGTGGCACTTGGCACTCATTACGTCGTCCAAAGCCTCATTTTTACTATATTTACCTCAATTTACATCCATTTTTATTCCTGAGGATGCCATCTTGTATGCAAGAATCAGCTCCAAGCACCAGTCAAATGAGATAACGATCTTGATCATCACGGTACCGGGACAGGTAGTGCACGAATGCTCCTCGAGATTATGAAAAGCGATCAAAATATAGAGTAGAGTCTGGGTAACCAATCAATTCTCTCCAAAAGATTTAGGGAGCGCTATGGGCCTTAAAAGTGTGCTCAATTCACAAAACACAGAATATTACCTGATACTATAGAAGTGTCGGGGAATATGTCCGCGAGAAATGCAAGGGCACAATGTCCCGTAACTTAATATTCTTGCGTACCGTCACACATCTTTGTCATACAGTCCTATGGCTGAGCTGATCCATTTATGTAGTAAGAGAAGGGAAGAGCAAAACAAAGGTTTATATGCTCAGACTGTGCAGATAGCCTGGCCCCCTCAACAAAACGCTCGTTTCCAGTGGCCCTATATGTGCCGGGACCAAGCAGAGGATATCATCAACGTCCGCACCAGTTCGTAACAACCATCTAGCATCAAGAATGCTGCGAACCGGGCGGTGTGAAGATAATAATTTCTTAAGGGCAGTTAACGCGGTCTCAGACTATGGCTTACAGAATAGATTTTAAATAAGGTAAGGTGGGCAATCACTCATGCCGAGTGGAATATTAAACCCAGCTTGACCATGAAAAGCCCAAGTTCCAAACGAGCACTTCCGGCTTCCCAAAATAAGATAGGTGGCTTGTAATTTATCTCAGCCCTACTGACTTGGTGCCTTTTATGTAGGCTACCAGGTCTATAATGTAATAAGATATACGCTCGAATAAATAGGAGCGCAGAAGTCCGATGCTGTGGAAGGCTTTGGAGAAAAGGGATGGTCCGAGAGTTAAATAGAACTCTCGTAGGCGTTTCATTACTATGAAAATGAGAAGTTTATCGCTTGATTGGAGACTCTCGTCAGGATAGGCATACTAGAGATAGGGTTCGGACGGAATAAGAGCCGTTGGAAAATATGTGATACGCTGAAGCGATTGGAACCTACCCTGCGTCGATAAGAATAACCTCTCTAGGAGAGCAGTAGAATGTACTAATCAAAAACGAGAGATTGGGGAGGTGATATAATCAATCTTCCGCAAAAGAAATTCTTTACTCTAAAGAGCCAACTGGGCCTGCCACTAAGGGCATAAGCCACCGTAATTAATCCGGCCTATTTCGAAGCAAAAACGAAAACCAAACTCAGAAATAAAGAAACACCAAACCAAAATATAACAAAAAATAGCCTAAGAAGAAGAAAAGGCATGCTATGCTTTATGGTCAGAGGGAAGCCCGCCTTCACCCACGCTAGAGCACGAACCCAACAGCGAAGAGTCAAATAAAATGAAGGAGGACTGTCTAATCCAAAAAGTCCATTAGTCCTCCATTAAGAGTGCACGATATTTGTCCCGAGCACAAGGGAAAATAGGTAGCGACACTACCACTCTCGACACTGAGACAGGTAACGTCCGCGAAGATCACCCAGACTGCCACATACAACAAGGATGTGCCGAACAGTCTTTCGAACAACGTAGTCGTCGCATTAAAGTGCATTTGAGCGCTCCATAAAATGGCAGTGCGTCCCGAAATTGTGCACAATTCGAAGATGACAGAAAGCGACCTGAAACTGCCAAGGCATAAGGGGTAGGTCCACAGGAAGAGTCGCGGCACGATGGCACGCAACTTTAAGTTCTTAGCCTTTTTGCCAAGACAATCGGGTGGCCAAACTAATTTCGGGCATGTGGTCAGAGTAAGAAAAAGTGAAACTTTGGCAACTTCAATTTATCCAATCACTTAAATGTCCAGGAACTCGCTCTAGATCACGATTCGGTGTCCAAACCTGGCACAACGCGTTAATTACCTTACTAAGTATAGTATTGTAACCAGTTCTGCCTTGAAGACAGAGGCAGCGCCTGGTAGAGCCCATGTAAGAGCCGACGCTTTCTTTGGACTTGGAGATATCCATGTACACTGGTACGAATCCAGTGTGACACGATGTGTGCAAAAAAGTGGTCGAAAGCATTTCTCCCCTCTCTGTGGAAGATTTGGGACCAGAGTCAGGAGACAAATAGTCAAAGTTGGTATCCTCCAAGATGACTTCCTGAAGAAAATGTATGCGCATCTGGTAGGAGAACTACACTGACCTACCGTAGGGGTTTCTTAGCTCTAAACCCGAAGGGCTTAGGGTATGACTGACGTCTATCGGTGGTATAAGTAGCATCGATATCGGATGCTGATACACTGATATTAAAGAAGACGCCGGCCTCTCCCCGACCGGCCATAATGTTATACGTACAGCATAGAGCAAGTGGCATATCCCACGTATTGGTAAAAAGGCTCTCAATGGTGGATGCGCAGAAGCTAAGGTGGCTAAACAGCGACTGGTGTAGTAGATCCCTTCCACCCTCCGCATTTTCCGCTTGGTTGCAGATGCGTTAGAAATAGCAAGCAGTAGCCCTATCAGCCTCGCAAGTGATAGACGTCGAGTAATAAAGAATGTCCATGGCATGGGTACAAGAGAATCTAAGGTTACAAATATGTGACTCTCAAGTCAGGCGTCGGTCCAAAACAAGACCGAAGAAACGGTGCAAATCCACCATTTCCAGGTGAAACCTGTTAATAAACAAATCAGGGCACAGTGGAGCCATAAATGGCAGCAGAAGTGTAATACTTTAGTTTTGGCTAATGAATACTAAAGCCTGTGCACTTCTAGAGAGTAAAATATGCGGTTTAATGCCTTTGAAGTCGGTGCATCAGAATTGGCATATATCGCAGCAAAAGGGAAGTAGAACGTATTATGAACATCTTCCGGCAGCAACGAGCTGAAAGTGTCGATGCTCAAGGCAAAGAGTGATAGGCTGAGGACACTTCTCTTCGGGACGCCATCTTTCTGACCTTTGGCGCCGGAAAGTGCTCACCACGCCAGTACGTGGATTCAACGATGGCGTAGGAATTCATATGTGAAAAATGCGAGACGTTTCTTGCCCTCATCGTGTGGAGGGTTTAGATAATACTACATCGACATGTAGTATCATAGGCATTCTTTAGATCGGAAAACACCGTGGCGTAGTTCTGTCGACCAGTGTAGGCCTCGTAGATAGCATTTTTCCAGTCTGAGAAGAGCACCCAATGTGGAGTGGAACCTGTGGAAGGTGCTCAATGCAGAAGACAGGTAGCCTCCGCTCTCCAGGTCAAAAGCTAATCTAATAGTTACCAATTTTTCTTTCAATTTGTAGATACTTCGGAGTTAAGAGAAATCGGACAGAAACCAACTGGATTCGACTGCTCTCTTCCCGGTTGGCAAAAGCGAGCGCAGTAGCCATTTGCCAGCAGTCTGGGCAGATACAGTCTGTCTAGATACTGTTAAACAGATCTAACCAAAAAGAAATTAGTAGCTCACCTAGGCGTCGTACGTGGTATATGAGACATTGTACGGAACATAGGTAGTGTCCGCGAATGAAGCAGAAGTGGAATGTAACTCAGTCTGCCTAAATCTGTCCAATAAGGTTTATCCACCTCTGGAAGTAAAATTAAGTCTGCGGGGTGCAGCGGCATAATGGCCTAAATTGAATACTGGCAGAACACCATCCCAGCTAGAGAATGTGGTGAAAACGGTTGCGAAAAGATCCTCCATCGACGCAAGTTTCAAGATTGTGGACCCATTCTGACCAGTTCTCCTGGTGAACGGAAGGATGCTGTTGCAAGAACTTGCCGACAATACTTTGGATTCGTTTGACCGCCTCTGTAAGAGGGATCTTTCCAGTTAAGTCAAGCCACGTATGGGCGCCAGGAAGAGAGGATACCTTGCTGCAAAACAGCGGAACATAACCCTATCGGAGACATTCACCAGCGGTGAAATAGTTCATGCGGGAACTAAATTGTCTTGCCACCACAGAGCGACTGTTACCCTGGACGTACCTCACAATGCAGCAGGCAGCAGTTTTAGATCGCCTTTTTTGTCTTATATTTGGCACACTTGCGGAACACACCACTATCTGATGGAACCCTCTCTTACATCTTACTGCGACCACTGTGTTATCACCCAGAACTGTTCAGCACATTCTTGTTGAATGTCCGTCTGCGGAATCTTTGCGTACGTTACCTTCGCCTCTACCTGGAGGTGTCGAGTCGCAACCGCTTGTCACTTGATCTCAAGACACATTCGTACACACAGTATTGCGGACTGACTTTTTGGAGGTTATTCGGCCCCTAAAATTTTATTGCCTTTTTGGGGGATTGGGTGATGGCCGAACGATGTGGAGGATGTGGGTCACCCACGGACGCTAGAGCATATTTTCTTGGTTTTATTTTGTTTCATATTTTTTATTTATTATTTTGTGTTTGTGTTTTTTATGCCGTTCTATTCGTATTTTTTTGTATTATCTTATCTTTTAATAAGCTTAAAAATCGGCTGGATTTTTTTACAGCAACTGAAGTCCATAAAGGAAGTTGCCACGATAACTCTGAAATCAAAATTCCCTCAATTTTAGTCCTATGGGATCCGTATCCCGTTAGAGAAAGGGGAAATCTCTCCCCAACAAGGCGAAAGGTGCAAGGTCGATGCCAGTATTGAAAATTTTGAAATTCTTAGTTTTAATCCAAATAGAACCCACATTAGAATGTCGCTTTTCATTAAAATACTCCCACCCTATGCTAAATATTGATTCAATTTGCCACCCTTTGTCGTTAATAACAACAAACAACCAAATTCAAACTAGTTAATAGTTTCCAACAACCGCCCTACCCATTTCTCTAAATTTTCAGTTCTCTCGACCATCTGATAACATATATATTTTGAATATCAATTTATGCTTCAAATTTTATCCATATATTATTATATTGAATCATTAAGTTACGGTAATTTTAGTTAAGCCCTTGTTTTTAAGTGGTGTAACTTGCATTTGTTTTTGGCCTCTCTCTTGAGACCAATAACACATATTTACTATAAAATTCACTATGTATAATTTGTTATTTTAAAAGTATAAATTTAAGTTTAATTTTAATGAGACATAGATTCATAGACAATTTAAAATATATATTTATTGTTTTGTTTGTATTCAACACCTTATTTATCCATTTAGCAGTAGAAAAATGTATTACGTAATCCGAAATGTGTCTGCAGTAAACAAGGATATCTTTTATAGTCATATCCTCTATACTCCTATTAAAATTACGCCTCCTCAGAAGCAATCCTGTTGAATATATATATATATATATATATATATATATATATATATATATATATATATATATATATATATATATATATATATATATATATGGAAAAAGCTCAAAAGGTGCACGTGAGTCAAAGTTATGCAGATATACCCACAAAGGAAAAGTGAAAAACGATTTCGAGCGCTCTCGTCTTTATTTTTAAAGACCTTTTCAAGGAATGAACAGGAGGTTGGACATACATTTAAGGCAATGTATGTCCAGCCTCCTGTTCATTCCTTGAAAAGGTCTTTAAGAATAAAGACGAAAGCGCTTGGAATCGTTTTTCACTTTTCCTTTGTGAGTGTATCTGCATATATTATATATATATATATATATATATATATATATATATATATATATATATATATATATATATATATATATATATATATTATATATGGATCAACTGGAGAATCCGTCTTGGGTGGCGGATTCTCCAGTTGAGTAATTCTGGGTGGCGGATTTTACAGTTGGAGACTAAAGATTCTAAAGTTGACATCCTAAAATTTGTCATATCCGTTCATATAAGTTATATCTTATCAGTTACTCATTTCTGGCAAGCAAAGAGAAAGAAACCGTAAGGGTGTTGGAGAAAAGAGTCTTCTGGACCGAAGACCGCCTCTCGGACGGCAGGAGGGCCATGTCTTTATTTGCCATCTCGTAAAAATAGTTTTATTACAGCAGCCGAGGCATAAAAATCGCTCCAATATTTTTCCTTCTCCTTCATATGTGCCGGGCGGTGTATTGGACACAAAATTTAGACTAAATTTTTAGGACATAATTCCAATAAATATGCTTTTATGTTTCTTATTGGAAACAGAAAACTTTCCTATACATACGCACACACACATAATATATATATATATATATATATATATATATATATATATATATATATATATATATATATATATATATATATATATATATTCGTATATTAAAAGATATCACATTAACGAGATATATATTCGATGCAAGAAAAAAATAAGCCTTAATATTTGAATCCTATTTATTTATGAACATAACTAATTTCGGCTTCTTTTGCTATTATAAAATGTATAATAAAAGGTATGAACTACGATTCAAGTATATAAAGGCGAAAAATCAGACAAAGTAAAATGAAAACAATGATAATATAATGAAACATATGAATATGTTTATGATTGGAGAATCAACTTTTAATCACGGGGATTGACCGATTATGGAGATTTATAAATTGATTGGGCAACAGTGTTCGAGATATAATTGTAAATTTAGTGTCCTTCAGAAATATTAAAGATATTAACTTTGCCAATAATGTTTGATTCATCAATCCTCCTTTCAATTTAATTGACCTCCACATCTCCATGATTATTTGCAGAGCTTCTCTGCTCTCCGCGAAAAAGATTATGTCGTCCACATAGGAAATACACTAGGGCGGTTCCTCACTCACGGTCGTTTGTCAGAACATCGATAACGATGTTAAAAGGGAATGGGCTGGTGGAGGATTCTTCACCTGGAAGCCATTTGTTGTTCCGACAGTACATCTCATTCTAATTGTTACATTTCTATAAGTCTCCTTTATCATTTTGACATATTTTTATGGCACACTTCTCTCTCTCAATGATTTCTTCCCTTGGCACTCGGTCGTATGCTTTCTATAAATATATCAAAAACATATGTATGGGCTTCTGCTTCTCTTTACATTTCTCCATTGTTTGCCGTAGCATAAATATTCCATCGATCGATAGATAGATAAATCTTTACTCATTTACTCATAAAAATGAACGACACAATAACTTCTCTGTCAGTTATTAATTGGCTTAACCAGCTCGGAATTGTGAAAAGAGAAGTGAAATGTCCTCCTTGTGATAGTTAAATGAAGTGGACGAAGTAGGCCAAATCTAATGATGAGTACGCTTGAAAATGCCACACCAAAGATTCTGCCGAATATAAATCTACTGTCTATAAGGATTCGATTTTTTTTCAAATCTAAATTAACGGTTCAGACCGAGATTCTTGCAATTTATCTATCTATCTATCTATCTATCTCTCTCTCTCTCTCTCTATATATATATATATATATATATATATATATATATATATATATATATATATATATATATATATATATATAATGAAAAGATGAATCCAAGCACTTCCGAACTATATTTGCAAGTTCATTTTCAAGGAATACCATGAAAATGGAGAAGACAACCTTATATAGGGTACAAAGATACGAAGGGAACGCCCACCCATCACATAATACAAACCAATGGAAAACCCCCCACACACAAAAACAAGACCGAAAAAAATACCAAGAAAAAGAACAATAGGCAACTAATAACAGGCATATGCATCCTTAAAACGATATACACACAACAACGCCATGTATATGAATGGAATATGGTGGGTGAAAAAAACAACATTTTAAAGGATTATCATTAGAGCAAAAACATTTACATCTAAGAGTTAATCCACAGTCACAACAGAGAGGAGGCAATGCGATGATATTACACTAATAAAGAGTGACAACAGGCTGCATTATGAAGTTATTTCATTTAGTACAAGTTTTTTTAAACAGGGTCGAGGTTAAATAATCGAGGGGAAATATTTATATTGGGTAAGATGCCAATTAAGGAACACTTGACAATATTTCTTTTTGTGAAATCAGCGGAATGATAAAGGAAGTTTGCAGAATTCCAGTAAATGGGGTGGTTATTTTCCGATAAATGTAAAAGTAAAGTGCTGTTTATTTCCCCTCTTCTAATATTATACTTATGTTGGTAAATTCTAGTAGATAAAGATTTACCTGTTCGCCCAAAGTAAGGTAAATTACAAATAGAACATTCTATAGAATATACTCCACCTTTTTTTCTTGTATTATTATGGACTAACATTATATATAAAGTGGATTCATATCTAAAAAGATTTACAGAGATATAAAGTTGTTTAAAAATACGGGTGAGACAAAAAAATGGTTCAAAGTATGGCAAGATAAGAGGATTTTTGTAATTGAAAACCAGTGGGTTATCGGTTCTATAAAAAGTTCCCTTAGCAAAGTTTAATGAAGTTTGCAAAAATTGACGAGGGTAACAAAGTTTTTTACCTATTTCAAAGATATTGGACAATTCCTTATCCCAAAATTCCGGACTAACAAGGCTTAATGCACGCAGAAACATAGAAGTGAATACAGACCGTTTAATTTTAACACTGTGATAAGAATAAAAGAGAATATATGAACTTGAGTTAGACGGTTTGTGATAAACAGAGTATTTAAAACCTGACTGTCGTGGTATGACATTACATTGTATCAATACCATATTATATCTATCAGGGAGGGACCAATAACTTGAAAGCAAACCGACAAAAGGGACGGAAAACCACAAGTTCAGACTGGCTGAGTAGCGAGAGAGTACAACGAGGTTAGGTAAATTATGGACAATGGCAAAGCTAAAGGTTATTTAAAGAGGCATTTGCAAAATATAATTTTATTTACACAAAAATAATGAGAGAATTGATGGGTAAAATTACCTCAGAGAATTAACGGGCAAAATCACATGAGTAAATGAAAGGGGGAATTGTAGTTATAAATCAGGCTATGAAGTTAGAACTTAAGGTATTCCCGGTGGAGACTATTTAAATGGGAGGGGGGGGGATTAACTCAATTGGGTTACTAAAAGGGGGGAGGGGTTGGCTTACGGATGTCTTCTGCACTTGAGGTGAGGCCGCTCGGACTTCAAAGCGGGAGGTTGGAGTAATGACGGTTCTTCAAAAGAAAGGGGGGGGGGGTAACTTCCCGCCCAGGAAAGAGTATTTCGGCTACCCGAAATGAGAAGGGCTTCGACAGGAGTTGATGAAAGAAGTCAGGAAAATCACTCGGGGCGATCGTTCAGTGGAATTACCTCCTGGCTGAAGCTAATTCCAAATACACCAAATAGTCCAGCTGTCACTTTGCTTTGTTGCTAGCACTTGACTTGGGACCATGGGGAAATATTCTGGGTTCTGGGCGAGACTTCTCAACTCTGTGTCTCTTCCGGAGAGTCGAGCGCTATTAATGTCCGAGGCTCTTCCCGGAGTTGGGGGTTAGCGGGAAACAGCTATACTCTCGAAAGGCCTCGAATCTTCTTGCAGAGCTATTTTAGCCCACATAAAGGTGAATCGTGGGGGACTCGATTCGAGGCTACCGCTTGTGGAAGGGGAAGGAGGGGGGGGGGGGGTAGGCTTAACCACTTTAGGCCTATCCGGGCCTTCTGCTGCACATGGGGGGTTCCTTTCTGCTGAAGATCTTTCACGTGGAGATTCCCTCACACTGACGGCGTCCTATGTTTTAAAAGGTCAAGAAAAGGAAGAGTCTCATTTTCCTCAATTTCAATGGTAAATTTAATGGAAGAGACTAGAGAATTAAGATTACATAGAAAATTGTGATATCTTTTGAGGAAGTCCCTTCTATTCAGCGCGTCCTCCAATCAGGCACAGCAAGTTAGTGCCACTCCTGCTACTCCCCCTTCTCTTCAAGATACCATTACGCACGTCTCATTCGTCGACCAACAACTCCGGTCACCAAGTAAATTTTCTCTTCGATAAGAGCTCACCCGGTGTTCTGAAATCTGGAAATGGAGCCGTGAACGGATGCTGTGTGCCCACCCTTGTCCATGACACTGGGTGCACATGCATCGTGGTATCCGAGAACTTACTCCCTCCGATCGGTCCTGACCACCAACAGTTCGATGTGGTCTATGATTACCTCAGCCGAGAGAATCGTTTCCCTATTGTAAAATGCTACATCGAATGTGAGAATTTGACTGGCTGGGTCGAAGTGGTAGCAGCATCATCAAGGTTTGCTCTGTACTGATTGGTCAAAGTCCCCAGGTTACAAGTAACCCGGTAACACAACCCATGGCAACCCGTGCCCAGGCCGCCAAAGCTTCCCTGGAACCCGTTCCTTTAGAAAACCCTGTCGATCCGGAGATCGAGACCCTCCGCAACGAGGATTCGCTCCCTTCGAAATAATGTATGGCCGTAATATTGGAGGCCCTCTTGCTATTTTAAAGGCACTTTTCATCAATCCCCTCAAGTCTGGATAACGAAATCTAATCCTCCTATTCGTACCTCCTAGACCTTCGAAAGCGCCTCGAGATATGTGCCGACATCGCGTACTAAATGCTGAGGTAAATTTGGAGAAGTATCGAACTTATTTCGATTTGAAGGTGAAGGAAAGAAGATTTTAGCCTGGCGAGGAGGTGCTGTTGCTATTTCCCACGGAGAGTATCAAACTCCTAAGCCAGTGGAAGGGTCCCTTTTCCTTTCTAGAGGTAAAAGGACCAGTGGATAATATGATTCAAACCCCATCAGGAGATAAGGTTTTTCACATCAATATGCTAAAAAAATTTCACCGCCGTTCGTGTATCGAAAATAGTGTGGCCCTTGATGAAGAATCCCACTTGGAAGCAGTGTACTCCGCTAACCCCCTCAATGCCGTGCAAGTAGTATTCATTAAACAAGATGGTGATTACCCGATCCCATCTTTACCTGGACCCCCGGATCATCATACCCTGTGCTGGATGTATGGCCCAGGCTAGCGCCGCCTCTTCAAAAGAGTAAGCTGCAGCTATTGCAAAATGGATTTGAAGATGTCATACCCGAGAACTCCGGTTGCTCCAATAAATTTGAGCATAACATCGTCCCTAATACTCAAGAGCCTGTTTGCTCGAAAAATTAGATGGGCCCCTAGGATGAAAAATTCAGAGCTATTGTCGAGATGCCCCTTCCCCAAACGAAGAAACAGCTGAGGTCATTCATGGGATCGGCCCTCCTGTTACTGTAAATTTATCCCTAACTTTGCTTCTATTTCCGTCCTTTAAGTGCCCTCCTTTAGAAGAGTTCATCATATCTCTTTTCATGGAATCCCGAAGCTACAGCCAGATTCCAGGTTCTCAAGGACAAGCTAGCGTCTGCCCCAATTTTGAGGCTCCCTAATCCCTCTAAACACTTCGGTATTAGGACGGATGCGAGTGACGAAGGAATTCGATGAGTGCTGCTCCAATACTGCGACGAAGGTGAAAGCCACCCGGTGGCTTACGCGGGACGAAAGCTATTGCCTCGTGAACGTAATTACTCGGTAATAGAACGGGAAGCTTTAGCTATAGTATGGAGTATTACCAAGTTTAGCATGTATTTAATTAGGAAAGAGTTTATTGTCTTAGTACTTCCGAAATACTAAGAGCAAGAACGGAGGTATAATGCAATGGCTTTTGATACTCTAACAATATCAGTTTAAAGTTTGGTATATACGTGGTACCGAAAATTGTATAGATGATATTCTTAGCCTGAATCCATTAGCCGAGAATGCTGGCTAATCCACTAAATTATAGGTCGCCTGCAAACCGGTCAGCTAATCATGTATATATTATTATTATTTTTTTTAATTCTGCACATATATCTATGGTCTCTTTAGATACTTATTTAATATAGTGCTTGCTTTTTTATATTCCTGTTGATGTTACACTGCCCTTTTAGACAAAGTTCTAATTTGGTTCCTTAATTTTAATGTAATTCTTTTTTCTACCCATTTACATTAAGCCTGTCGAATACAAGTCAGGTCCTCCTTTTTTGTCAGGCTGACGCCTTAATAATAATTCCTCCTATCCAAATTTGCGATGTCCCTTGTTCTTTCCTCTCTCTCAGAAAATTTCCATTGTATGTAAGGGAGGGGTGTAGAAGAACAACCTCTGACCAAACACCACAAATTTATCGGAGAACACGTGCTATGGTATCGCGCCATGGACGACGTCCTTTCCTGTTCGAACATTCTCAAATTTTCGACTCCTGAGCACGTAGGAAAAAATATTTCCCAATCCTGCGAACTCGTCCCAAGCCACCTTTCCCCGGTGACGATGTGCGAAAGAGCCACTATGTCTCACCTCTTGCTGCTAAATGATGAATCGACTCCGCCCCCGGATTAAGATGTTTGAAGCTTGTGACTCCTTTCTTCAAACTCCACCCTCAACCTCCATAATCGGGCATACAAATACTCGGGTTATTCTGTAGTTCGGAGAGTCCAGCTCGCACCTCACGGCCGTCCTTATCGTCTCGTCCCGTGAGCGTTCGTGAGACAGCAAGACTTCTTCAGCCGTGATTCTACCCAAGTCAATTGGTAGCTTTTGTGGACGGCAAGCCTTTGGATTTGCGCAACAGTTTCCCTTTGTTTAAACAAACCGAGGAAAATCTCCATCGATTACCTTTGCGAGAAAAGAAGTTTCCTCTTCCAGTGGAATTACGAGTAATCCCACATTCTCCGTCGAACGCCATCTTTGAAGTTTGGCTATCCTCATCGGAAGGTTGATTTGGATCGTGCCCCACCTGCCTCATTCAGATCGTGTTCCACTTGCCTTATCGGATCGTTCCCCACTCGCCTCATCGCAAGAAGGATCTTCCTCGAAGTCATCGACCCGTAAGACTGAAACCCCCTCCATTATTAGTATTGTCAATTTTCCCCTTTTGATCTGAGCCTAGTTACATTAATCAATTAATTCCATTTAAGAATCCCTCCTCATAATAATTATCAAGAGACTATCCAAATTTAAATAATTCCATTTTGCCTATTATTATTCTTATTTTGATTTGTGTAAATAAAATTATATTTTGTTGAACGATACTCTCGGCCTATTCAAGTAAATCTCGCCAGCCATTTATGCGCTCTGTCTGATTATTAAGGATTTGAAACCCAACGCCTCAAGTGTGACCTCCTAGTCGGTATTTACTCCCTGCGAACACTCCTTCAACGGTTCACGTTGCCGTAGGTGATTAAGTCCCCCCCCCCCACATAATATAGTAGTAGTGTATGGTATAGAGTGGTTGTACCACGACAGTGAGTAAATTCAATATCTTGTTGAATACTCCCGTAAGCCTTCCATTCGTCACTATGAATTACAGTTCCAGGTTTTACTATTTTTTTATAATTGGTAGTGATGTTTTCTGCATTATCCTACAGCAGGTTTATTGCTTGTGTTAACAAGTCCAAAAACCCATAATGGCGTGCTCGGAAATCTTCTATGATGTTGCTTGCGTTTGTGTGGAAAACATGACTTGTCTATTTCTAAAATAATTCCCGAACCACCAAGTTGTACTGTATTATCTTCAAAATATTTAGAATACACCTACCTGAAAAAACTATTTATATCTTCGATAGTTTTTTTCTGAAACATTAAGCTGTTTCATTGCATTTTGGGGGGAGGCTCTTTCATACCAAACAAATGGTGAATATCTATGTCTTCAGAGGTAGCTTTGATTGGCCAAAAAAAGATTTGAACGTTTTGATTTTCTTGTTTTGTATTTGGTGCAGTCTGTACTTTGGCATTTCCATACAAATTTGTATAGAGATGAGGAATGTTTAGTCCATTTCATATTTTGATGACAGCTGCAACACTTCATTTCAATAGCGAGAAGGCGCTTCTGTTTCATCCTGTTAATAACCGCTAAAGTCTCTTCAGTTGATATTAAAGGGCACAAGACATCTTGGAAAATAAATCTATTCATGATGGGTTAATTGTCCAAAATAATGAATATATTTTTTATGGGATGAAATTATTACTTCAATTATTCTCTTGAAAATGAGTAATGAATTTTTAAAAGCTAAAATAAAAAATAATATTAGAGAAAAATGAATAATATTTTATTTCGGTGAAGCAACTTTCCAAATATTGAAATTTAGTAAGAAGGTATAAAAACCTAATAAATTAACCCAATGGAGAATACGGACCCAAGGAAATAAAAATGGAATAATATTTTATTTCGGTAAAGCACCTTATTATTCGTAAGATGCGAGATTCCATTGTCACATCAGTTTTTCGAAAGCCTACATTCACTGGGTTAGGAATAAACTTCAGTTCGTGTGATTTTAAATACAAAATTTCAGGCTTAAAAACCTTGTTATACCGTGGGTACCATCTCTCCTCCACTTACGACTCTATGCATCATGAATTCCTAAAATTAAAAACGTACTTTACTAATAATAGCTATCCGTCGTTATACATTGATAAAATGATTTGAATATTTCTAAACAATATTTATTCACCCAAAATAAATATACCTACAGTTCCTAAGCATTATTTTAAGTTTGCCGAATTGGGAACTATAAATAAATTGTGCAGACGAAAACTCTCATTACTTTTTAAACAATATTTCTCTCAAATTGAATGTAAATTCTTATTTGTAAATGATAAATCAATACAAAGATTTTTCCGTCCAGGATCGAACACCTGATTTCTTGCGCTGTGGTGTTGTCTACACATTTATTTGTCCAGGTTGTTCCTCGGCTTCATATATCGGCAGCAATGTGCGATCAATGGGAGCTCTTTATTCTGTGCATATGGGAATTAGCCATCGGACAGGATCTGTTCTTTCGAAAAAAGAACATTCACCTGTAAGAGAACACATAACAAGTTGTAAAAAGTCAATAACAATAAATAACTTTAAAATCATATGCAAGAATAAATGTCCGACAACACTCATGATCGCAGAATCAATATATATTAAATCTTTAAAACCATTTCTTAATTCAGATAATTCGTCAGTTCCTCTTCACGTTCTGTAAAAATCACAACCTACCAAACAATACTCAATAATATTGTTCAAATATTCGTCAATTGAAATATTTCACCGCTTAGTGTTAATGTGTGTTCTTCACTATAGTTACCAAAGAACCTTTGTATATCATAACTGTAGTATTATTTATTTAAATTGCAAAACAATGAATTAAGCATCTACCCTAATTTCTCTAGTTATTACAATCCATTCATGTAAATAATCTAAAGCTATATTTATTATTATTGTTAAATTGCTAATGAATTGTCATGTATTCCTAGGAACCAGAAGATGAGTGCTCAACCTCGAAACGTTGTAAATTTGAATAAATAGATTTAGAAAAATGCTTGGATTATTTTTCGTCATTGGCTTCATATTGAGAATTAAATTGCGCCTCGCCGGCAACTCACCCCATCGCCTTTATATATATATATATATATATATATATATATATATATATATATATATATATATATATATATATATATATATATGCAACAAAGCCCGCAGGGAAAATTAATACGAGGATTCCAACTACTTTCGAAAGTACTTGGAATCCACGAATTTTCCTTGTGGGCTTTGTTGCATTTATTGCTTACTCCCGCGATACTTTGTGAGTTTTCCACACACACACACACACACACACACACACAAATATATATATATATATATATATATATATATATATATATATATATATATATATATATATATAAAATTTCTCGGTGAAATTTCTTTAGGAGGCATTTGCCAAGCAAAAGAGGAAAGAGGATAAGATACGCTGCTGAAGTTGAAAAGCTTAAGCCGATTTCTAGGTGGAAATGTCAATTCATTTTGTGTATCTTTAGTCACTGGATGGCTGACAATTCAGGTTAACTGTGGAAGACTATGTATCATCATCACTAACTCTATAATTTAAGAAGAGGATTTTTATGAGTATTTGAATAATAATTTCATCTTAGTTTGGTTATGACTTGTTTTTTTATCAAAGTTATTTCTAATAATTCTTTATGATATCAAAAAACAAAATGGTGACGTTTAGAAATAAATATAAGTATCGAAATTTTGTGATTTTTTTAAAACCCAAAGAATTACAAATGGTGAAGTTCAGGAAATTTATTTTTATACATCTTCTTCTATAATAATATTTTAGCAACGTGATATTTTGAAAGGATGGAAATTTAGTTTAGAGTTCTTTTTTATTATTATTATAATTCGCGAAGTTCAGAAAAGTTGTAAAAATTTAACCATCGCTGCTTTTTTATAGATTTTAAATTTTAATCTTAGTAGCGAAGCCATTGCCTGGTATCTAAATAAATATATCGGATTTGTTCAACCATATTTTCTTATTTTAAATTATATTTATACCTTTAAATGCCCTTATTTAAAGAGAGTGTAACTTCAATAGGAGAGATAATTGACTTGTAAAATAATGAATGATAGGCGGAACTTGGCAATGCAAAATGCGAGAAGTTGAAGAAAACTTAAGCGATGGGAACAAGGGACAGCGCGCTGATGGCACCCCACTTTTAAGGAAGGAACTTTGATTTGTCGACCGATTTTTATCCCAAATATGCAGCATTTCTCTTTGGGTTTGAAGAGGGGGGGGAGGAACCCTTTAGTTATATGCAAGATCCAAGCTACGGGTCTCTATAGCTTATTACTTCATAGTAAAATCAACTCTAATAGGGACTATCGATATAATATCAACTGCCGTTATGGGATGCCTTCCCGTAGTCTTCCTTAAGTCGATCATTGGTGGATGCTCCTTCTAACCCACTGGGTGAGCCCCTGGTATAGCTGGCTACAGAAAAGGTTCACACCCACCAGCAGCGAAAACAAGGGCTCTCCTTCAGTGCGACCATTTGAGTAACGGTGAAGCGAGATACGAGCCTCCACCCAGTCGTTAGATTCACAGGAGGACACAGTCCTCAAGTTAGCCGTAAGAGCGTCGTCCGGGGTTCCAAGGCTGGCTCAGGTGGTTCGTTGATGATGGATCATCGAAAGGAGGGATCCCCATCTCCGAAGCCGCTCCGCGCACAAAAGGTTTCGAGGCGGAGATAGGAATATACTCGCATAACGAGCCTAACCTCAGCTGATTATCCCCGAAGGCGACAGCACATTCAGCGCCTTGTTCGGCCAACAGCGCCCAGAGGTTTGCCTCCGGCAAGCATACGCTAATTCCCGTGAGCGACCTCTCTTTGAAGATAGCCCGCGCATTTTCTCCAAGTTTGACCAGGAGTGCATATTCCTCAATGGAATTGCTACGTACTCCTGGCCAAATGGGAGGAGCTGCTGAGCGTTGTCTCCCCTCGACACCAAAACGTGCTTTCTTCTCGTTGTTTTTTTGTTTGTTTGTTATATTTTATTTATTTTTCGTTGTTTTTTGCGGATTTTAGAATAGCCTAGTACTAGGCTAGAACTTAAATTACGCTGACTTGTTCTTTTGAAGGCAGTTGCCAGATGGGCGAATTAAAAAAAATTTTCATGAGCCAATAGCGCTTCCTGCTCGCCGGTTGATAACAAAACACATTTTTACTGCACTTACTGCACCTTCAACCTCAAAAAGACACCCCCATTGTCTCAACTGGCTTGCCGCTGTTTCCCTTACAAGTCTCATGTGAGTTTCCTTATAAGTAGAAAAGCAGAAGAAAGAGACAGATTGCAAAAGGAGTTACACTTAGGGTAGAATTGACTCTAAATTGACTGCATACCACATAAGTACTAGTTGATTTTGGTGTTATTCAAGAAAACGCTAGTCGTTTTAAATGAATTAATCTGGAGTTGACTTTTGTTACACCCTAGCAGTCTTTACTAGTTGGAAATTCTGCAATATTGCGAAAGCTGATTTTATTTTATATCTGTAACCAATCTTCATTTTGAGATTTAATTCTTAGCCCATTTTTCTAATTTCCCCGCTTCTCTTTAGCCAATGAGCCACTCAGATATTACTTAACTATGAAAGCCTCATCTAGTAAATTACTCCGACGATCTTCCCCTCTCAAATATAATACAAAATTTAACATTCATTGTTTCGAATATACGTAAGTTTGGATAGAGCTGATATAGGGTTTCGATCAATTAGAAAGAGATACAGGGACATGATTATTACAGTAAAATCCTTGGCTTAAATTAATTAATGTTGTAGAAAAACATTGATGGATTTCTGGACGTGGATATTTGACCTAGTCACAATCAGGAGGATAGAGATATGAGGATGATGGAAATTGTAATAAAGGAAAAAGGGATATATGTTTTTTACCATTAGATTTAAAGAAATTTGATACATTTTAATTGTGAGGGTAAAAATATATCAAAATATAACCAGACGCTGCGTTGATGCCCGATACCGAGTCAATTAAAATAATGAAGTACAAGAATCTCGAATATATTATTTGAAAAATGGCGCACAATGGTAACTATTCAAATGTCTCTGAATAAACAAATGAATTAATCTGTATTTTTATCAAGTGAAATAAGATTGCTCACAAAAAGATAAGAGTCTGCCATTAGTGCGATAAATGCTATGGGTAAATTGTTAGAAAGTGAGAAGCAGATGTATTCAACATATCTCACCACACAATATGGGTGAATTATTTCAAATTATTCAGAGAGGGAGGGTGTGCATCTCTTCAGAACCTTTTCACCTTTCTCTCGGTCTCTCAGTCAGTCACAAATATTTTTCTCTCTCACACATTCTTTCTTACATACATATTTTCTTGCATATATTTTCTGACTCACACATTTTCTCTCTTTTACTCTCTCTTCCTCTCGTCTTAAAATATTTACTCTATCACAAATACTTTCTGTCATACACAAACACATATATCTTATTTCACTCGTACACATATTTTCACTATTTCTCACACACATCCTTTCTGAAAACCGATAATCTCTCTTACAAACATATGTGTATTCTGTCTCTCACAAACCTATTCTCTTTCACACACACGTACCACCTAAACAATGGAGCCCAAAAAATACACACTAGAAAAATACGAAGTTTGTTTGCCTTAACAGAAAATTGATGGGGTCGAATACAAAATATTTTAGACTCTGCCCCAAATCGAAGTCAAGAAAAGCAACCAAAGTTCTTCCAAGTGCAGAGGGCGGAGTCGAGCAACAGCGCATTCTTGACCTATTCGCCCCTACTTGGGAAAGGAGCTTAAGCTCTACTTACTACCCGTCGGCCGGAACTTCCCCAACTTTGACATATCCCCCATCACTCTACTCTAATGGGATTTAATTCGCATACCCGGTACCGTGTTTTGTTCGTTAGTAAGTCTGTAACCACATATGGTGTTATTTATTACGTCATTTACGTCAACTCTCTCTTTCTCTTGTACTGTATTGTCTCCAATTCAAGGTTTCTGCATCTTTCTTTCTGTCTTTAAAAGGTTTATGAAAGTCAGGAATTAAATAGAGCGAAAGCCCTGCGGTGGTTGTTACCACCTACAGAACTTGTATTTGCTCTCTCTTTGTATTTGACATGGATAATGAGTCTTTAAATTGTGAGTGGGTAAGAAGATAGGGTATAAAAATCCCTTCGAAGTTCCTAGTCTAGGGAGATATGAGGTTTGATATGGTAACGCTTTGGGTGGAATTGAGTCACTGTGCCTGGTAGCTAAAGGTAGAGCATATAACCGGCAATCACACAAAGTTTCTCTCACAAACAATTATTCTCCCTACAAATATTTTCTCTCATAAATATTCTCTCCCGCACACAACTATTCTCTCACGCAGATATTAACTCTCACGCACACATATTTTCACTCTCTCACACACATATTCCCATTCCCACACAACTATTCTCTGTCACAAATAAATATTCTCTCTATCACACAAAAATATTCTTTCTCAAACAACAATAATCTCTCTCACACACAAATATTCCCTCTCACAGACAAACATTTTCTCTCTCATTCACGAATATTCTTTCTCACACCAAAATATTCTCTCTCACACACAAAAGTTCTCTCTCACACACAAAATATACTCTCTTACACACATTATCTCGAACACACAATACCGGGTGTCTAAAAAAAATTGACATCATTTGAGATGTCCATATCGAAGTAACTGCAAGGTCAAGAAAAATGAAACTTAATTCGATTAATTGCGAACATATCAAGTTTTATTCTACAAATTTCCAACGCAAAATCCTGTCTGTGAGATAGTAATTTTATATTTAAATTATTACAAATGTTCAATGTGTGCGCTGATTGTGACACGGCACACATCAAGTTGGCAGTCGAGTTCCTGCCACGTTCGCTGCCTCTTGTCGTGTGTAGCAGTATTCAGAGATTTAGTGATTCCTTGAGTTTCTCTCCCCATGTAGGAATTGGTGTGATATCGACGAGTCCTTTCACATAACGCCACAGAAAGAAATCGCACGGTGTTAAGTCAGGTGAACGTGGATGGCATTTAAAAAGCACATTGTCTCCATCACTAGCACGCCCGATCCATCTTCCTGGCAGATTATTGTTGAGTAGTGTTCGCACTGTGAGTCCCCAGTGTGGTGGAGCCCCATTCTGTTGAAAAAATCAATTGGCTATGTTCATTTGCCTCAAGTTCGTCAAGTAGCCAATTCTGAAGTATCTCTAGATAGTCGTCGCCAGAGCACTATGTGAGCGCGATGCAATTAATGGCGTGTTGCCAGAACACTATGTGAGTGCAAGCGGGTTGATGGCGTGTTGCAAGAGAAATATGAGTGCGAGCGAATTTATGGCGTGTTGCCAGAGCACTATGCGAGTGCGAGGATTGATGACGTGATGTCAGAGAACTATGTGAGTGCGAGAGAATTAATGGCGTGTTGCCAGAGCACTATGTAAGTGCAAGCGAATTTATAACGTGTTGCCAGAGCACTATATGAGTACTGAATGAATTTATGGCGATATTAAGTGAGGTTTGAGATTGGGTAAAAATGAAAAAGTGTACAAAAGTGAGGACCAACCTGAATAAGTAAAGTGAGGTGCAGGTGGTAGATGTTGACTCGTTTATTGTCAATTGTTAATCCCTGGAGATGTTAGTTTAAAGGATGTGAGGTGTTTATCGTTTATTGTTGATCCCTTAAGATGTTAGTTTAAAGGATGTGATTGAGAGGCTGGAGTGAGAGTAATGCGAGAATTTGAAGTTTGGGAAATTGAAATTTGAGGATTTGGAGAAAGTGATTGAATTGGGTGAAGTGAAAAAACGAGAATTTGAGGAATGAAGATTTGATTGAGGATTTGGAGAGTTTGGTGATGAAAAGTGACGATTAGAGGAGTTTTGAGATAAAGATCGAAATGCGAGGAGTGGAGAGTTGAGATTAGGTGGAGTTACTGGTTGTAAATATGTGCAAGGTTGTAAACATTTTATTGTTTGCGCACCATATTTGTTATGATACCAGCACCACTGAGTTGGTTGAGAGGGAAAGGAAATGTTATGCTTCGAGAGACTACTTGGCGCAGTATGTGAAGAAGCATAACGGTGGCTACAATGCTGTGTATAGTGTACAGCGTTGTCTCCATACCTTTGATGACACCAGCATAGGCCCTGGTGGTGTGGAAGATGGTGAGAATAGTTGGAAGAATAAGGTTGAAATTATGCTCTCTCTCACCTCTTGCATCGGGATGCCCTCGTTGGTTTCTCTTTCGTGAACCGGCACCTTCGATCGCCAAACCCAGGTCCGTGCTTGCTCTGTTGTTCCCGCTGCAGCTTTAACCACTGGATGCGGGCTTCCATCCTCCGTATTGAAACCTTAAGGTCCAGCGATAGAGAAGATAGAACATTTTGAACGCTCGGCCCATTCGTCAGAGAAGCTCGACGTGCTTCGAACCTGCGAAATTGAAGATTTGTTAAATGGGCCATGAGTTTGGCCGTTGCCCCAATTCACGTAAGGACTTTTATACAATTTGTCTGCGGCTGCAGCAACCTCATCAATGCTCGTGGGGTTCGAGCTTAGGATTAATGGCCTGATTCCCTCGGGGAATCCTTTCATGAAAATCTCATTGAGGAGAGGGCTAAAAAGTTCGATTTAAGCACCTTTTATCCTGATAAGGTCCTTCAGATGAGTTAAAAAAGAAGTATGACTCTTATCTTCTATTTCATGAGTATTCAAGAGCTCTCTCAGGTCATCTATATGGGACTTACCTTATTTATTGAGAAAAGCCTCCTTTAGGCAATCTATAACACCAGCCTGTTTGTTCCCCGTTAATTAGCACTTCCGTGAATTGAATAAAGGTACTTATGAGCAACCACTGGATTATTGCTGCTACTTTCTCTTCCTCGGTGACGTTCTGTGGTTTAAGGAGAAGGGACGAGACTTCCAACCATGCAATTGGGTTTGCAGGATCATACACGGGAAGCGAGAGGTGCGCATCTAGTTGCCTATGCGCAGACTGTGGGTTCGAAGCAGACGGTTGGTCATGGTGATCGGGTTGGCCACTAACTGATGTCCTTACTCGGTTTGTTTGGTCCATCATAGTCACTTTTTATGTATACTTGTGCTAGTTCAATAAATGTGTTGACGTGAGTGAAGTAGCTGTGGCTGTGTACAGGTGTGTGTGTGTGTGGAAATTATTCACGAGCACAGGAATGTGAAATGAAAAATAATTGAGAAATAAAGGAAATTGTCTACTCCTTGTATATAGGGGATAATATTAAATTAAAATGACATGAATTATGATAATTGGAAGAATAAGGTTAAAGATAACACGTGATATAAAAAAATGGACACGTGAATCGAAAATGCCTAAGCGAGGCTTTGGGAAAATTGACCCATGGAGTTAAGAATTATTTTAACGTTTAAACTTATTTATTAATTAACGGGAGATTATTAAACTTTGGGCACCACTTTATAGTATATGGTTATTCATAGGATTTATTTTCTGTTAATAACTCAGCCTAAATAGCGTTTCGAAAACCATAACCATAAATTTGCTTGATCAAAGTTATCGCCTGATAGTTTTTAGGCCTAAGACGAAAGCGAAATCAATTTTGAAATAATGAACTGGGTTTTAAGAAAAACAATTAAACAAATATAAATATATTTATAGAATCAACGAATGAACAATGAGATAAGTTGGATTAGGTATACAATGAAAGATATGGTAAAATATGATTTATAGTAGCGAGATGTGAAGAGAAATGAAGTACGTGAAATAAATATAAAATAATATGGTGACTATGATATGGTGAAATAATAGAGTGACTATGATGGACTGAATTGGGTGATTTATACGAAGAATGGCGAGAGTTGAATGGAAGAGAATAGTGTTCCAGGAGGTCGAGCTGAAAGCGTGTGTTTGTTTGTTTCTCTGTGAAATTTTAAGAGATGTTGTTTGAAACAGTAGTACGTTAATGAATTGACAAGTAAGATAAATGAATGAATTAATTATTAAGTTGTATATAAATATGATTTAATTTGCAAAAGTTAAGTAAAATAATTGAACGATTTAATTGACAAAAGTAAAAGAATTGCACGATATGAATTTGACATAATAATTGATGTATATATATATATATATATATATATATATATATATATATATATATATATATATATATATATATATATATATATATTAAGTTTCTCAGGAGGTTTTTATTATAGGAATGCCCGGAGGGCATTGCTATACTTCTTTATCGACCCTTTGTTCGTTCGAAGCTCGCCTAAAGATGCGAATTTTACATGGCAGGAATCAGTTCAACACTTCGAACTGCCTTGCCAAGAAGATGAGAGACAGCCGCTGGGAAACTAATGTTGTGTGCTGGACGGCTTCATGTCGTTTTATGTCGCCTCCGAATCTGACAAACTCGTGGGACGCAGCAGTATCTGAAGGAGCACTCCTCTCATCCTTACGGCGTGAATGCTTTGTCCCCCTAAATGGTAGGGACATTCTTATCTAATGTCTTAGTTTGGAGGATCTTCTAACCCGTTGTCACGGTACCTGGATGATCGTAGTCGCGACCTCTTGTCCCTAGTGTTTTTTGGTTGCAGTTAAAGCACTACTAATAATAATAATAATGCGTAATTTAGGAAAATAGTTCCTCGATAGTGGTATAATGCGCCACCACTACATAGAGAGCGATAAGTATAATAATAATAATAATGATAATACGTAATTTGCTAGAATATTCCTTCGATGGCGGTAGAATGCACGGCTTGGCATCTCGCGGTTCTTTGGTTACAAACAGAGGCCCTCACTGCTCCGTGTTAGGCCCTCTGTTCGTTTTCATCTATTATAGCATTCAAATCCTAGAGACCAACATACCAAAACCAACATTTTCTTGAAAATACTTCTATAAATTTTCAGGAAAATTACACAGAATATTCTTTGAAATTTGCTTCTGATCGTGTCCAGTTTCATTTAATAAAACTGGAAAAAAGATGTTGAGGAAATTGCTGTGTATTTAAAGAAAGATGTGTCCACCACTACATAGAAAACGGTAAGTATGACTTGTTATAATTATCAGAAAACAACATAATTATCTCATAGACAATTGAACAAAATATAAATATTTTGTTCATTCAATCCGAATCACTGGTCACATCTTTAGCAGCCGCAGTACACCAATTTTTCACATTGTTTGAACGTAATTTAATCCAATAATTTTCCTAACCTTCGCTAAAGATCTTCAACATCCGTCGGTTTCCGAGACATAACTACCACACTGATTATTTCCATAGGATTCTTTTCGGGTTTAAATTAAGATCTACTCAAGCAGGTTCATAATCTCAATATTTTCAACATCCATGAAATGCTTGACTGTCTTTGCTGTGTGGTCACGTAGCATTTTCATTCATGAAAACAGACTCACGTCCTTTTTAAGAGAGTGAAACACAAGTTCCTGAAATTAGTTTTTTCGAGATCCAAGCGTTTATTTTGCCGCCTAAACGGATGAGCGATATTACTTTCGCGCTTGTAAACCTGCCCCATACGATTATGCTCCCCTTCCTTTAAATTTGATCATCTTTTCCGGGCATGAGAGATTCAATATTTTACCTGTACTATGCCTTACATGCTGCTTCGCATCCTTTCCGAACAAATTCTATTTGCTTTCGTCCCTGTAAAACAGTTTTCCCGCTCTTCATCACTCCAAAGAACATCATCAGTAGTGAATACCATCTAGTCGGCATATTCATTTTACTCATGGAGTGATTTCTCAGCAGCTGAACAAGCTATACCCCCCTCGTCTCAAGCAAACTGGGACTTTCTGGCGAGACATTCAAGTAAAATACTGGCTGCTGTCTCAAATTGACTCTTTTTTGATTGTGCAAACTTTGCCGAGATCGGTTCTTCGAGGGTGACTTGTTTTCATCGTTGACTTGTAAAAACCAGTAACCTCATGTAATTTTATTAAACGTAAAATCACAGGATAATATTCGTTTTAAGACATTTACGATCTTTAAATTTTCAAAGACATAAACGTTCTTAATTATTAAAATAATATTCGGCGATGTTATTTTCTCCTCCCGGACCTTATTAGTAACGTAGTTATTCATTTTGAGAAAATATGTTATTATTATGCTAAATTTAAATCTCTTCGCATCATTTGCAGTCTTTCCATCAACCTTTGCCTACTTTTGGCCTGACAAGTTAGCCAATAGCATGCAATGTAATATCTGCAGGCGATCTACGCATTCGTCTTCTTAGTTAATATCATGCTTCGTAGCGTGTGGTGGTTGTCCTAAGTTGCAATACCAACTAATACGAGAAGTTTTTGTGGACGATGTTCAGGCATTAGAAATATATAGGGATCATAATATAATCCCACGTTTCATTGAATACCCTAAAGGGTGCAGAAATTGTAAATTTAGCCAAGATCGAAATTCGTTTTACTGTAATATAATTGCAAAGGATTCAGGCCTATAGATTTTTAATGCCCGCATTCGACCAAGTGCTTGCCTCTTGTATATAAACTGTTTTCTGCGCAAAAGTTTGTTTCAGCGAGCAGCTGAGTAAATATCGTTATTGTTAGGTTAAGTTATGTTAGGTAACGTTAGGTTAGGTCTGGTTTTGGATATTTTAAATGAATTTGACAATTTGTTTTTCTTATGCAGTTTTATGTTAACTTTTAAAATCTGAAACTCGTTTTCACTGGAAATTCATATTTTTCATATTATAGACCTTCAGTCGATAATGGGAAAAATATGCATTTCCGGGAGAAATGAGTATCATATCTGAAAAGTACACATAAAACTACATAAAGGAAACACATTTTTAATTTCCTTAGAAAAGATGTCTTAAAACGAATATTTACCAAATCACTTCCTTTACCAAAGAAAGATCCTTGAAATGTCAAACTGTGTGGTGCCTTCACTGTTACACTGGAGAACTTGCGTTCTGAAGCATTTGTTGACCTTCGCTTGTCTCGTGATTTTGATAAATGAGTAATCATGTCACTCGCAACCAACAATTCACGAGGAACAGTTTTGCCATACCAACCTTACGAATTTTTACATGTAAACTATGAGTTATAGTTCTCTAGTTACCTAGTTTTTTTCTAATTCACTCTTCTATGAAATGAAACTTGAAAACTATCAGAGGTAAATATTATGTGCGATTTTCATCGAAATTAAACTTATTTAATTACGTATTTTCAAGAAAATGTAGAATTTTGTATTTTATTCTCTAAGCGGTAGACCCTTGGCGAAAAGTACAGGGTGACCACAAAAAACACTCCTTAATTTCAAATATATATTATAGAAAAAGTTAAATGAATATTCTTACAATTTTGTTCCCCACAGTTGCATAAACTAATAACGTTTTATGTGGTATTGGTTGATGTCATAGAAACTCGATGTGTGCCTTTCTTGTTGCTCGGCAAACATCAAGGCGATAATCAAGCTCGGTCCAGAATCTTTGCAGCATATCCGGCGCAATCGCATGTAGAGCTTCAGTGATGCGTTGCTGCACAGTTCATTTATGGTCACGGGTAATGGAGGTACATAAACTTTGTCTTTGACATGTTCCCAAAGGATAAAGTCATAAACAGTTAGGTCATGTTGTCCAGCACGGCTAATCTATCTGTTTGATAGATTCGCGTTGAGAAATGCGCGCACAGCGAGACCATTGCTGCAATGCGCCGTCCTGCTGACAAATGTAGTCACCACCTTCGGCGGCTAGTCTTGGAATCAATCAGTTTGCCCAGTGTAGCAGAATGAGATCAAATGGCGGCCACGTGCCCTGCTGTACCCACATGGATCTTGAGATCACCGCATGAAAATGTGAAAGCATTGCTGAACCTGGCCAAGGAGGTGACCGATGCCGTTATCACACGCCCCAGAGGTATTTGCCCCGGGACTGATGTTATCGTCCCCCACGGTCACCTCTCTGCTACCATTCTGGCTTTCCGCTCGAAGATTGAAATCCGTTGGACATTCCAACCAACATTATCACGATTCCCCCTTCCCCTGAAGGAGGCGCCGACTATTCCACAAATTTGCATGCGTCTGGAGCCACCTCACCAGGCCCCTATATAACGCTTCGACTGAGTTTAGAGAGCAGCACTGTTAGACTTCCACCTACTCCACCGAACGAGCTGAAGACCCTCTCCCCCTCAGAGGCGATTTAGATTCGAGTTGAAGGCTTAATTTATCCATGAACTCTGCCATAGTCAATCAGCAAGTATCCCCATCCGTAAACTGCCACAGTCAATCGGCAAGTATCCCCATCCGTGAACTCTGCCATAGTCAATCGCCAAGTACCTGACAAGGATTCCCGACTCCAAAGGCTCCACAAGTGTTCCCTCGTCTGAAGCAAGAGGTACTCGTAACCGAATTCTTCCGTTGCATTCATCATACCCCAACTGGCCTATTTTCGGGAACGAGTACGTAAGGTAATTGTAACCCTTTGACGCCTGCAGATTAATCTTGAATCTGTCTTACCCCGTTGCTCAATTATTTGTGTGAACGCCCCGGTTTAAAATCTCCCTTTAAAACACCAAACTGAATCTGACCTCTTTAATCCCTTAATTAACTTACCTGCTCGTGTGGACCTTTAACTCCGTCTGGGCGACCATTTCCTTTAAGTCCAATTTTTGTGTAAATATAATTATCATTTTTTTGTTAGAAAAGATATATTTTCGTCATTGTCTATCTTTTGCAACCCCAGCGCGTACCAGCTACCTGTTAATCTTTGGCCAACTTGCACTCTGAAACATTTATTTAAAAGGACCCCGCAAAGTTAATAATAAACCATCTACACTAGACTCATAACAATTTCCCCTTTCACTAACGGTCTTCAACTAACTTCGGCCCCAAGCCCCAAAGTACCTACGTATATATATATATATATATATATATATATATATATATATATATAGAGAGAGAGAGAGAGAGAGAGTCTGGCCATTCCACGACAGCCAATAATGGATGGTCATTCAAAGCAGTGTTTTGGAGCCGGTAAAAAAAACTCGATTTTTTTTCCATTTATACTTATTATATCTAGATGTATGTATTTTTCAAGTTTAATATATTATTATTATTATTATTTGAGATAATGAACACAAAATTATTGTGGGAAACGCCTAGCGGCCATGAACTTTAAAACAAGCTCCCACAGAACACAGTGTCCATATCTTAAGTAAGAAAGAATGAATACTAGAAGAAAGAAATTGAAATGTGCAAATAAATAAGTTTAAAATTATTAAAATCAAATCAAAATTAAAATTGTGAGGCAGTAGCACCCCCCTTAATCTAGTATTGCAACCTTGTTTGAAGATATTAAGATCTTCCTGCATAACCTCTGCAGGAAGATCATTCCACTGCTTTACCGCACTTGGCAAAAATCAACGTTGAAACTGAGAGGTGCGGCAGCGGGGAATGAATAGAGCATGTGGATGTTGTTCATATATTGCGTAAATTATTTTATTATTAGTTAGACCCCTTTAATATTCAAACCCTAAGTTTATACGATTTTTAATTGGACAAATATATTGATAGAATTAAGTTACTGAAACAACTTTCAACTTTCAAGTTTAAGTTGGAAATTCAGTGATACATTGATATTCACAATAATGTAAATCCTAATTAAAAATGAAAGAAAATAACTGATGCTGAAATTTTAGTTAATATAACAACATAAGAAAATTATTTTTTAAAGCATAAATCAAGATACATTTCTATGTAAATGTGAGGCAATTTCCTCTAAGACCCCCGAGTGAGGAACCCCCTTGGAAATACCCCTCTATTCTTTCAAGACCAGGTGAGCCAGCGTGAGAATTTTAGAAGGTCGAGGAAGAATCCGTCCCTCGCTTAATCACCCGTCCCAGCTGTGTTTGCTTTTAGACGCCAATCGTCCCCTCCTCCTCTGGAATAACGCCGTGCGCGGTCAAATTAACCTTATCCCCATATCGCGAGGCAAGTTTCGTCTTCTGAAACGACGCGTTATCATGAAAGCTGTTTGCTTAGACTGGATCCAAGAATCTTCTAAGGACGGCAAGGCCATGAGGCGTCTATCGGATCAGCCAACCAGGTATTTAACAGGAAGATCACCATCTCCGAAGAGATTGAAAGCCCGCCATCCACTCTGTCCAGACTGCCGTCTGTTTCTCGTGAACCCCCGTAACCCTTTGTCGTACGTCGTCGAAGATCTCGTCAGCAGATCTACCTTCGTTAGGCTTTGGCCCCTGTTCCGAGGAAAGTTTTTGAGCCTCTTTCTTCCTGGAGAGTTGTGTGGCCCCTATAATCTTCCCCATACCTTCAAGATTCCAGTTCTTTCGAGACTGAGACCTCCTGCCGATCTGCAGAATCGTCTCGAGTTGAGATTAGGTCTCTCTGGAGCAGATAAGATCTCATTCTTCATCACGAAGTAATTCAACCCCAACTTTGAGTCCTCCTCGTCAGGAATTCTAGAAGTATCTTCTTGAAAACCAGCGCTATTGTCTTCCACCACCCATCCAATTCGCCAGCGCTTGAAGGGAAAGCGATCTTGTATGGTTATCCCCAGATTACCTCGTTAATCTTCACTTAATTCATTTAACTACTATAAGTAATTTGTTCCCCCTTTTGTATATATATATATATATATATATATATGATGAAAATTAATGCAATATCGCAAGAAAAGATGAGGAACTAAACCACATTCTCCGAAGACAATTTAATTCAGAACAGTTTCGGTGTATCTCACACCCTTTTTCCACTGACACTGAATTGAAAATATAAGAAAAGTGCTTACAAACATAACACAGGGTCAGGTCGTGAAAGATCCCCTCTTTTTTCCCCCAATCTCCTACTTGTGGCTAATCAGGGGGGGAAGAGGTCAGGCTTAAACATATTGAAGGGCTGACATTTTACTATTTTTTTTATTTGCTTTCGTATTACAGGATTAAAAGAAAATTGACGCTCAGATAGATTTAAATTAGGAACTGACGATATCAATCTCGATTCTACGATTCTTCTCTTAACATAGTTAGCCGATTTAAATACCATTTTACCTTCATTGAAATCGATCGAATGATTCAAGTCTCTAACATGGCAAAATATTCCACCGCTTTCGCTGCCCACTCTAATATCTCTTTTGTGTTCATACAATCTCTTGTCTAGATTTCTCACCATTTCCCCTATATAAACTTTATGGCAATCGTTGCATGGTATTGCATATACTCCTATGTTATGATGTTCTTTGGGTTTCCTGGCAATCATCAATTGGTTTAAGGAATTATTATATTTAAAAGTTAGATTAATACCGGCTTTTTCAAATATGTCCTTTAAACTATTTAATTTATTATTAAATGGCAATGTTATACATTTGTTGAAGTCATTAGTGCGGGAAGGCTTATAACCATAGAATGTTTTCCTAGCTGCGAAATGGGCAGACGATATGAACCAATGGTGGTAATACAAATTAGAAAAAATGGTCCTGATAATGACAATTTCTTCATCTAAATAGGAAGGATGACATATTTTGTATGCTCTAAGGAAAAGGTTAGAAATTACCGATTTTTTAACAGTATTATCGTGAAACGAAAAATGATGTATATAGCCATGTTAGAGACTTGAATCATTCGATCAATTTCAATAGAAGTAAAATGGTATTTAAATCGGCTAACTATGTTAAGAGAAGAATCGTAGAATCGAGCTTGATATCGTCAGTTCCTAATTTAAATCTACCTGAGGGTCAATTTTCTTTTAATCCTGTAATACGAAAGCAAATAAACAAAATAGTAAAATGTCAGCCCTTCAATATGTTTACCCCTAACCCCCCCCCCTGATTAGCCACAAGTAAGAGATGGGGTAAAGAGGGAATCTTTCACGACCTGACCCTATGTTATGTTTGTAAGCCCTTTTCTTATATTTTCAATTCAGTGTCAGTTGAAAAAGGGTGTGAGATACACCAAAACTGTTCTGAATTAAATTGTCTTCGGAGAATGTGGTTTAATTCCTCATATATATATATATATATATATATATATATATATATATATATATATATATATATATATATATATATATATATATATACCCCCTTTTCTTATATATATTAAAATTATATTTTGGAGTATTGTTTTTATATATCCTTTGAACTGCAACTTGGCAAGTCATTAATCTAAACCCGGTCAACCGTAATTCGCAATCTTTATTAATCGTCCAGAATATCTCAGGCAGGCTGTAATCAGCTATCTGCCCGTACTTATGTACCAGCCTGAGCGCCGAGCTAGTCTACACAGGTATACCTCAACAGTAAATCATTTCAATTAAAAAAGTATGGAGTGAGTAAAACTAAAATCAGTTTCTTACCAACTTCTACTTACTAAATGAAAGAGCTACTTTACTAAATGAAAGAAAATAATTAATGCTGATATTTTAATTAATATAACCATGTAAGGAAATTATTTTCCAAAACATAAAATCAAAAAACATTTCCTTGTAAATTATTTCAATAAAAAAAGTATGAATTAAGTAAAAATAAAATTAGTTTTTTACTTACTTTTACTTATAAACATTTGTTTTTTAAAATAGCAAGGGCTCAATAATATCTTCTTTCATACGTGTCCATAGATCAAATTTTAAAATCCTAACTGCTGAAAATAGGCGTTCAGCACTGACTTGTGTTCAAGGCATAGCTACTAGAATATTTGCTACATCTTTAATAACTTTAGGACACCTTTCTATTACCTGTTCAAAAGACACTTTTGAAGGGCGGTCAAATTTTTCAATCTCGCGAAAAGATTTCTCAATTTGTAATTTTTGGGGTACTCTGTGGACTGAGAAGAGATTTTAGTATTGATTCATTCTCTAATCGATACGTTCTGGACTCTTCCCATGTTGACTATCTAGGAATTTTTAAAAATCAAAAGTGCTCTCATCACATGTGGTGGAAGGGGATGATGAACTAGATAATGAATCGGCAGTCACCATGGAACTTTCGTCTCTTGTTAGATATTATTTTGAAGGATCTAGGATAATTTTCATTCTAATGACTATATTGCATAATACATCCTTGGCCTTAACTAATTGTTCAGATTTTAATAAGCATCTGTATTTAGTATCTATATAAACGCTAGCAACCATTACTTCAATATCAAGTAAAATCGTTTCCTGCCTTTCCTTGGAAATTCTTATATCGTCAGCTATGGTACCTTCAATCATGGAAGGAAAAAATATCAAAGATTTCCATTTTTACAAGAGTTGACTGGGAGTCAAATATTCACTTTGAACTTTTTTTTGTTACTATATTTGGACGGTACGATAGTTTTTCTAATATTTTCGTTTGTTCCCAAATTGATTCTGGAAGATTCAAATCTGGATTTGCCATATCCAACAGTACAGGCTTCAATTCTAATAAGCGCTCTATCATTAGATGGTGCTGCCCCATCTAGCAAGTTGATATGAAGCGTTCTTTTAATTGCTCTTCAAGAGCAAATTTTTCTTCTTTGTATATATCAAATCACGGATGCTGTATTTATCTAGACTAATCTTGAATTTCTTAGCCATTTCTTTTAGTAGGTTGCGCATTGCTCCCCTTCCAAACATTGATAAAGGCATAGAACTCTCTAAAATTAACTCATTTATGCTATTCTTGAAGGTATTGGCACTTATGGAGAGAGTGACTTCACAAACCCAAATATAGTGTTAAATATCTGAACTCTCAGTAAAGTACTTGGATATATCAGATTTAATTTTGGAATCTTTATCCATTATTAAGGGTCATTGACTAATGATAATAAGGTTAATTAAAGAATCAATATATATATATTACAAATTCCTTAGAATCTCAAAAAAATAGCAATACAGATAATTGGATAAAGAATTAAAACAATTCAGAAGTTCCAATCTTATTAGGTATTATTTAGTTAGTTGCCTAGATGCGTCCAGTAGTTAGTAATTTAATTTAATTAAATAGGGACCTACCTATAGCTGTAAAGGTAATTTATGTAAATGTAGTTAGCTTAAAAGAATTAGAATCAAGGCCTACAAATAACAATATCAATTTAATATCGCCAATATGTATTAAAATATTCCCTGGAGCCAGAACAAGGACCCATGATTTCAAGGTTTCTGGCTCCGACTCCAGCTCCAGCTCCCCTCCTAGTTAGTAAAATTCCCAGGCTCCGGTTTCGGCTCCGAAACCCTGCTTCGAAGAAAAACGGTCCGTACACAGACCGCCCTGTTACTGCACATAACACATTAACTTTTGGGGAGCTACGTTCATCCTCCAGGGTGGCATGCGAAATATGAGTCCCCCATATTCTCCCATTGTGGCTATTGACCTTTACACTCAAGTGGAAGGTTGCTTCATCACTGAGAATGATCTTTAACAGCAGATCAGGACTATTTTCCATTAACGCCTGGAGATTGCTGCAAAATTCAAAGCGCATTTTATTGTTTTGCTGGTATAACCTTTGGACCAGTTGCAGCTTGTAAGGGGTAAACCTCAAGCGTTTGCGTAAGATCTTGTTTACTGTGCTTTGTGGGACTCGTAACTCTCGGCTACATCGACTTTTTGGGGCTGCAGAGTAAAGTCTCTCTGACCCTATCAACGACTTCCTCCGACACCGATGGATACGCCTGAATGTCCCTTTCTCTGGTCACAGATGCATCCTTTCTCACTGAAATCACTGTGCAACTTCAAAATGCACTTGCTAGCAGGTGGACTCCCATGATGAATGCGTCTGAAAGCACGCTGCACATTTGTAACACTGTTTGTTTTGGCAAATTCCAACATACACCAGCTACGTTGTTGGGGAGAGAACGCCATCTTGGATTACACTGCCATCTAGCGGATCAAGTAGAATCTTCCCATAAGGAAGGGAACTTTATTAGTTTATACAACTGCAGGCACCAAAATTGTAACAATATTCATTTAACTTTTGTTATAATATATATTTGAATGAAGGAGTGTTTTTGCGGACACCCTGTATAAACCAACCTTCCTAGAATTTTATATTTATCATATTGTTGAGGAATGACACAGTATGTCCCACTGTCTAATATGGGTACATAAGTAATTGAGTTAGACTGGCAAATCTCGGCCCTGTACTGAGGCAGGTATGCAACGAAGGGAAGGCAATGGCCTCCTAAAGTAAGAGTGCGACTGAATTACAGGTTGGCTATTCGAAAGGGAAAGTCGTTTGCCAGATTCAACTCAGGAATTATTTAAGGAAACACATCTACAAAAATAAGCTTTATTACAAGATAAATTATTAAATATGGAGACAAGAATAATAATGGAAATTAGCACAAAGGTAAGCGTGCCAATGAATATTTAGCGGGCAGGAATTAATGGAAGCTAAGACGGGAATTATTAATTAATTCGATGGTTTAAATAGGAGGAGCAAGATTACTAAATCTTTTAGTTATGCGATTAGGGGGTCTTCTTAGTACTTGAGAGAATGAAGTGACTTACGAGGGTAGGATTTTGGATTACCTCGGATAATTGACGGGAGCGGAAGACCAGTGGCAAGGTCTTCATAGTATGAACTCGGGGTATGAGCGTTTAGGGAACACCTACGGGTGTGCGATTACTCCGACTTCCGGGGGGGAGGGGGGAGACCACAGTAGAGACTCTTCAACGGAAAGGCGTAGCATCTCCACGAAGACGGATGAGAAGAGGCGAATCCAAGGACAGTCTTCCGGGACGTAATAAAGTAGTGGTAATCTTCCTCTGAACAGAGCGGATTACGGAGAGGATCTGCTCAAGAGATCATGACGGCGAAGCTCGGTTCGACTGGGATACAGATGATCTTGATTGAGCGACAAGACTTCCTAACTCGCAATCTCTGATGAGAACTATGCACTTCGTCGGGGGGCAAGGGGGGGGGGCGATACGAGCGAAGTCCCAAGGGATAGAATGGCGTCAGATAGTGAAAACAAGGGAGTTTGATAAGCGCCGCTTTGACGAAGCGACCGGGAGGTCGTGAGAGAATTCTTTCTACCTCACATTGGGGGTGGGATGGAAGCGAAGGAGATAGACGGGTGGTCAACGCTATCGGAGTTGGGGACGGTGGTCATAAATGAAAACAAACATAACTGGCGTCAGTCTAGGCCTGAGAAATTAAGCCACTCGGGCGTAGAAGGGGAGATAATATGAAAGGATTAAATAAAGAAGCCATGGAAAGCAGAGATTAAAATTTATGTCTTTAGTTGGCTAAAAATTACATAAGTGGACACAGGAGCAATAGTGTAAAATTATCTGGTCAGATGAAAATATCAGGTATTTAAGCAAGATTATTGTATTATTAATTTACATGTAACTTCATTTAAATATGTCTTGTGAGAAAATGATTTAAACACATAACTTTTGAAAAACAATTTTTGTAGATTTTTGGCACTTCTGGGGCTGCTCTTATGAGACGACGAGTTAGAGAGGCCTTTAACCCTGCTTGTGTGGTACCAACTATGAAGCATCGAGGTGGTGTTATCATTGTATGGGGTTGTAAGTCTTCTTCATGGGTAGGGAAGATGTTTAACCGCCAGAAAGGAAAGAACTCCATAACTTATACCATCATGATGTCACAAGTTTTAAAAATATGTATTCATAAATTGAACCCCTCAACAGAAGGAAATTAACCTAAATTTAGGTAGGAAAATAACCCATGTCATACATCCAACGACACCATGAATTTGTTTGGAGAAATTAGGATCACCCATACGGAGTGGCCACCAGAGAGCCCAGTCCTAAATCCAATCGAACACTAGTGGAGAGTAACACAAGACAATAAGAAGTACTACAAGTAAAAATAAAGCATAACAGTAAGAAAAATTACAACTGTCCCCGGGTATTCTCCCTCGGGCACTCTCTCCCGCGCCCTCTACCTCAATGTCTCTGCCCAATTCTATCTGCTCAATCTCTCTGCCCAATGTCTCTTTCTCCCCAAAAGAAGAAAAGAAATAAGAAAGAAGAGAAAGTAGAAATAGAAGAAGAGAAAGTAGAAAGAGAAGAAGAGAAAGTAGAAAGAGAAGAAAAGAAAGTGGAAACAAAGGACGAGAAAGTAGAGGCAGAAAAAGAGAAACGGAAAACAAAATAAGAGATAAAAAAGGAAGACAAGAAGAAGAAGAAGAGGAAGAATAAGAAAAAGAAGAAGAAGAAAAATTTAGAGATACAAGAGGAAAGCAGCAAGTTGCCTCCGAAAGGAAAGACTAAGTCGTCTGCAGACAAATGTGCAAGAGTCACCCTTATTGGTGATTCTCAAGCACGGGGTCTGAAGCCCCTGCTAGCGGCCCGCCTTCGCACAAGCGTTAAGGTGAGCTGCCTCCCAGACTGTGGGAATAAGCAGGTAAGAGCTGAGGCCGAGAAGTCTCAGATTTTAGAGACTTCAGTCGTTGCCCTTATGGTAAGTGGCAACAACCTCTACCTCAGAGGAGGTAGGGTAGGCCCTACAGGCGAAATTATGAGGACAGTTATGGGCGCTGTCGACGACTGTGGATTGAAAACCCGAAGACGCGTCGTGGTGGGGATGCTCCCGAGATGGGGTCCAAGCCGGACTGCCCATGTGAGGAACATGTCGCTAAACCGGCGCCTTGCAGACCTCTGTACGGCGGAGGGTGTCTTTTTTGTCGACCCCTACGCCGTATTCTATGGTAGAAAAGACCTCTAACAAAGGAATGGGGTGCACCTCTCCTTTAAAGGCAAGGCGTTCCTAGCTAACCTCATCCAGGATGCCGTGGAGCGCACCCAAAGGAGTGTTTGGCCCATTGGGAAGGCGGAAGTACGCCAGTACGCCCGAGTCACTCCCCAAACAACCTTCTCGGAGGTTGTCAAAAATGGTGCCACCGCGACAAACAAGAAGCCGGGAAAAGTAAGAGGAGAGGGGGTCCTACATTAGGGGACTCCCTGAAAGTTCTTCTGTTAAATGCGAGGTTAATCAGGAACAAGTTTCCTGACCTCCGTGGCCTCGTAGCGACGGAAGAACCCGAAATGGTAGCCACAACAGAATCGTGGATAAAAACCTTAAACCAAGACTTTAAAGGCGAATTCACGGCTCCTGGCTACCAACAATTCCACAAAGATAGGCCAAACAGAGAGGGTGGCGGTGTAATGTTGTATGTCAAAGATACAATCAAATCTACGAACTCCAACGTTATATCCGATCAGGAGCTCCTAGGCGTTGACCTAGAGATCGGTCATGTCAGATACAGGACCCTGCTGCTTTACAGACCCCCTTCTCAACTTGTTGAGAAGGACAGGGAACTGTAGCAGCTGCTGGGTGAGCTAGTTCAAGGCAGAGTGTGAATCGTTATGGGCGCATTTCAACAGCCAAGTTGACTGGGAAACCAGAGCAGTCTGTGGCGAGAGCGCGCTACTCCTGGAGTTCGCCAACAACGAGTTCCTCACTCAATGGGTCAGAGAACCGACGAGAGGAGACAATATCCTCGACTTGGACTTCACATCTGAGGATGATATCATTGAGGATCTCTCTGTAGGCGAAGAGCGCAGTGGCAGTGATCACCAGCTAGTTAGATTTAGCGTCAAGATCCCGAAGGTAAGGTCTGTTGCCAGTCAATCAAGGAAACTTGACTTGAGAAGAGCAGAATTTGCAAGCCTTCGTGCTGGGCTGACTGACGTAAGGCTAGAAGTGTGCGATGATGTTGAAGACTTGTGGAATAGTTTCAAAACCACATTCATGAGTCTTCAATCGCGTTTCATCCCTCTTAAATGCCTCCGTCATTATTCTGTTCAACCCAAGTGGTTTAATCGAGAAATCGGCCAACTGCTTAGGGAGAAGATAACTGTGTACCGGCAATCGAAGATCTCGGGTGACTTTAACGAATACCAGAGGCTAGCCAGGGGAGAGTAAAATCCAGCATAAGGGCGGCTAAGCGGTCTGAGGAACTCCAAGTGGCGAGACTCGGTAAAGAGAATTCCAAGGAGTTCGTTGGATATGTAAACAGCGTAAACCAATCCGTCGAACGATTGGCCCTTTGAGGAATGAGGAAGGGACATTAAAGCATTCAGATGCAGAAAATGCTAACCTCCTCAACGACTACTTCTCTTCAGTGTTAACTGAAGAATGTGGTCCCATCCCCCAGCTGACGGATTCCTACTCGGGGAAAAAGCTGGAGGATATGGACTCCACCAAAGGTGAAATCAAAAAGAAGATCAGTGACCTAATGACGAATAAGTCACCTGGCCCGGATTGCTTTCTACCTAAAGTGTTACAAGAAGTGCGCGATCAAGTGTCACGACACCTGAGCGCAATCTTCAACATGTCAATCCGGACCAAATGCGTTCCTAGAGACTGGCGTGAGGCGGAGGTGACTCCTATCTTCAAGAAAGGAGACCGTAACCAACCGTCGAACTACCGACCTATCAGTCTGACTTTGATAGTCGGTAAACTCATGGAAAGCATCATGGTGGACAATATGACGTCGTATTTAGAGTAAAACTTGCTACTGAGGAGTTCCCAGCACGGCTTCCGAAGGCAACGGTCATGCCTGACGAACCTTGTGGAATTCTTCCACTTTGTTTTCAGTGAGCACGATCGGGACAAGGCGGTGGATGTGGTCTACCTTATCTTTCAGAAAGCCTTTGATAAGGTACTACACCGCCGCCTTCTCCGGAAAGTGCGAGCGCTTGGCATAGACGGAAAGATAGCCAGCTGGATCGAGAACTGGCTAAGTGGCAGACGGCAACGGATAGTGGTAAATGGACAGTCTTCTGAGTGGGTTCCCGTTACTAGCGGGGTGCCTCAAGGTTCTGTCCTGGGACCACTACTATTCATCATCTACGTCAACGACATGGACGGTGACATGGTTGCCAAGATTTCCAAATTTGCTTACGATACCAGGCTTGGTATGAACGTTGCAAAGGATGGAAATACTGCCCGCCTGCAGGAAGATCTTGGGAAGACTGGGGAGTGGTCGGACACGTGGCGAATGCCTTTTAACGTGAACAAATGCAAAGTGATGCATATCGGCCACAGAAACCCCCAATATTAGTATATCCTTAAGGGTACTGCTATTGAATCCACCGACACTGAGAAGGACTTGGGTGTAACAATCACTAGTGACCTCAAGTTCTCGAAACAGTGCATTGAGGCGGAGAAAAAGGCCCAAAGGATGCTGGGCTATATTAAGCGCCAGTTTGGTTATCGGAACCAGGAGATTGTACTGTGCTTGTACAAATCACTTGTTCGAACGCACCTGGAGTATGCCGTACAATTTTGGAGTCCTTCATTGCGAAAGGACATCGCGAGATTGGAACGCGTATAAGCTAGGGCAACCAAACTGATTCCCTCTATCCGACATAAAACTTATGAGGATAGACTAAGGGAATTAGATCTGTTCTCGCTGGAAACCCGTAGACTGCGTGGTCAGCTCATCGAAGTTTTCAAAATACTTCGAGGGTTCGACAATGTTGACTACCGGGATATTTTCACACTGAGTAAGAACAGAACGCGCAATCACGGCTTCAAACTTGAACTGAAGCGTTACAACCGCAATCTGTGTGGAAATTTTTTCACCTACAGTATCTGCGGTAATTGGAACGCACTTTTAGTGGAAGTTGTCAACAGTGAATCTGTTGACCAGTTCAAGTCAAGACTAGACAAAGTCTTGAAAAGTAGCCGTTCAGGGACGCAAAACAATTGAGCAGCCATGTGCCCGCTCAATTGCTAGTCCATAGGTACCCTCTCTGGAATGGATCGTAAGGTCTCCTAGGGTACTTTCTTTCCTTGTAATTTCTTGTAACTCTCTACCCCAATTTCCCCCCTCAATCTATCATTCCCACTCTCTCTCCCCCTACTCAGGCTCTCCTCTACTATCAACCCATTCTCTCTCCCCCAATATCTCTCCCCCAATCCCCCCCCATCTCTCATCCCCGCTCTCTCTCCCCCTACTCACGCTCTCATCTACTATCAACCCATTCTCTCTCCCCCAATCTCTCTCCCACACTCTCACCTACTTTCTCCTCTAACTCTCTCTTCCACACACTCTCTCTCTCTCCTCTACTCTCTTTTTCCTGCTCTCTCCTGCAATTCTTTCTCCCTTATTCTCTCTCCCCAACCCCATTCTTTCTCCCCTCTTTCCTATCAAGAGCAGCTGAATTGGCCAAAAATTGGTATGTCGTCGCACCCTACATAACCAATTTGTACACGTGCCAAATTCCTTATAATCTAAATAAGTGTAATGTATTGTACATTTCCTATTGAAATAAACGCAATTGCTATATGAAGTAAATTAGACTATAAATGAAGACGAAAGCGTCGTGAAACAAATTTCTCATTCGTGCGGGTCGTTATTCCCACGCCAATTTCGAGTCTCATTTACATATAAAATTCCTTACAAATTCTTTGACATAGATCATACATAGTCAGACTCACACACAAGCCGAATCTAATGACTTGTCTGTGTATACCTAAATCTATTTCATATATATGGACCATTTTAGCTCACATCCACATATACACACGCTGAACTCATCAAGTCAAATGCTTATGATGTATCCGCGTATAAATCACTATATTTTACACATACAACCAATTCTTATCGTATAGACTATAAATGACGCTGACAGGTCGTATTAGCTATCACGCTCTTGTCTAAAACAAGAGAGGGTGTGAAACTGGCGAATATAAATGAGCAATAAGGTGCTGGAGGATGTGGAAGTGCCAGAATGCTACTGTTTGTAGCATTTTTTCTTACATCACTAGCCTCTCCTTTTCCATTCTCTCCCAACCTCTCCTAAAGAGGGTTGAAGAAAGTGGGCTGCTGTGATTGGGTTGGAGGTGGAATATATATATATATATATATATATATATATATATATATATATATATATATATATATATATATAGATATATATATATATGGGTAAAAATCACGAAAGGTAACACGTGAATAAGTATATTTGGTTTTACTACGTAAGGAAAAAGAAATTGATTGGAGCTAGTATTTTCATTATCTTAACATTTTCAAACTCACAATGGTTTATAAAATAGAGGGATAGAGAGAGAGAGAGAGAGAGAGAGAGAGACCATATTTATACAAAGCAATGTTTTTCCTATAAGGTCAGATTTTTTATGACCTCTGATAAGGTTTATTTGAGGAAGAAAAATAGGACTGGATCTAAGAAAACAAACCGGAGCTAATATTTACATTTATCTCCTTTGTGCTGGAGATTAGGAACGATTAAAAGATATTTCTGTTAATAAAATCATTTACATGCATTATGGTATCTGCTTTTGACCAGTTAATCTGGTGACTCATCTTAAGCCTGTGGATAGCCAAAGCATTAATCTATATCTCTTAGATATGTACTGCATTTTGATGTTGCTTAATTCTTACAGGGATATTTTAAGAAGTTTGACCTGCATAGAATAAATTACAATCCAAACAAGGTATACTATATATTACATTATCATTCCTTGAGCTGTGTTTTATTAACATATTTTTTAATGTATAATTGATTTAAAAGTTACATTTATATTAAGTTGTTTTAACATTGGTACTACATACAAGAAATTCCCATGTTAAGGTAAAAGTAATATGTCGTGTAAAGGTTCTGTTTTCCCTAACTTGCGTTTATAGAATGTTTTTTCAGCTTTATAAATGCCGTTTTGCAAAAAATATTTCGGCTAACACAGATTGTAGGCAATCTCTTCCATTTTTTTTACATTCTTGATCTATATAGTCAAGACTACATATTCTGAGCGCTCTAAGGAAGGTTTAAGTTTTTTATTTTCAGGAAACCGACAAATAATTTATCCAATGTCCATTTTTATTCAGGTCATTCTAAAAATATTAAAACATCAGTATTTTGCGTTGAAAGAGAATTGTGTTTTCAGAAATTTTTCCCAAATTTCTGGCATAATTAATAAAAGAAAAATAATTTAATAATCTTAAAATTATAACCAACCCAAATAATCTAACCTACGTCGAAACATAAACAACTCAAAATCATAAAAATACCTAACAAAACTAAAAGTAATCAATTAGAAATTCGCTCTGTCGAAGCTTTTTTCCATTCAACGACTGTTTCGGTGGAAATACATTACGCCATAATTTATCTGTAAAGGAATATCGGATCAATATCCATTTTTAGTTGCAACTCAACTCTACCATTAAAAACATAACAATACAGTATTTAGTATTTTCTTTATCCAAATATGACCTAGTTTCGATGGGAAAACCCCTATTTACAAATTAAAATGTCATAATTTATTTACATAATTTTAGGGTAATATTCCTTTGTTAAATTCTCTTAGTAGAAAAGCTAAATTCTAGCAAATTTAAATTTCGCGAACCAATATTGTTTTATTTATCTTTTGCGCTGAAAAGTGTCAACTACTTTTAAAACCACCCTTATGTGGTCATCAAAATGAGTTTTGAGTGCGATGGTCTTTTATTAGAGCTTATCAATTTAGGCTCCATTTTAAATAGATATCAGAAGTTGTATTTTTTTTAGCGAAACATAATTTCGTGAGGTCGAGATCAGGCGTGATTAAGCAAAATTTTGTGTTTTGGTTCGACAAAATTAGAAGTATGCTATAATCTAGTCTACAGGGTGGTCCGAAAGTCATGTCACCCCCTGTAGATATTGTTTTAATTTTCTATTTCAAATATTGTTTTAATTTTAGATTTCAGAGGACCGAAAGTCTTACCACACCCAGCAAATATTATTACAATTTTCTCTTTCAGATGGCTGACACGAGCTCCTAGAGTTTGGTAGAAAAACTGATTGTAAATGTATGGGCACATGATCCTGTGCATTCTCGCTAGCGTATGGAAGATGTGCGACATGACTTCACTGCAAGATTCGGCAGAAAAGCCCCTCCAAAGAGGACGATACTGCTTTGGGAATATAAATTGTTTCAGACAGGATGAAATAAGGTCAAACGGAGTACAGGACAAATCTCAACGCTTAGTGACACATGTGCAGAGATCGAGGTATCTAGGCTAAGATCACCCTCGAAGTCGCTGTGAAAATTGTCTTCCGAGGTACGAATTCCATAAACCACAATTTTACACTCATTAAAGGATCTTCATTTGAAATCGTTGAGGCCAACATTCGTCAACCAACTAAGCGATAACAACATTCAGAAAAGACAAAAGACATACATATTGCATTCGGATGGTTTCTTTGATGTGTTTGCGACAATCACACAACGTGGAAAGGTGTTTTTCTCCGATGAATGTGCACTTTCCCGGAGTGGCCGGGCAAGGAATATTTATTTCTGGATCAAATAAATTCCGCACTTTTACAAAGAAATGGAGCACAACTCACCGAATGTGATGATTTGGGCCGCTATATTGAATATGCAATTGATAGGACCCTTTTAACCGTAGTGATCTTGACCTGTCAATATAAAATGCTATTTAGCTGTTTGAGGGAACAAGCACGTGATGGCAAAAATAAATTTTTGTTTTTATGCTTTGCCTCCACGAGATGGACCTCATTGCCGCTTAGAAGCATTTTTCCAAGTTTAAAAGCCTGAGAAACGACATGAGCAGGCTGAGGAATGCAACCATTATCAGCCCGGGTATTTACCCAAGGAGAGACTCCCTCATGACCCTCCTGTCTTTCCAGCTATGCAGGGATCGCCTGAGGCAAACGACAGCCGAGGCCTCGTTCGCATTGCTCAAACGATGGATGATAGTCCCCCCACCCTCCTATGTGGCAAGCTCCCTCACTCCAGGCGTGCATATTTACCCGTGTCACCAGGAACCGAGAAGATTGTGCGAGAAAAGCTCACATCGAAAAGACGATTCTACTCCTCCCTGATTCGGGTCCTCGTACGCCGAAGGCAAGGACTCTGTAGGATAAGTCAAATATCCCTCCTGGATAAGTCAAATATCCACCCTGGATAATTCAAGTATCCTCTTCCTGGATTCGTCAAGAATCATCTCCCCGTTAAGAACCCCCTTCTGACTCCGTGCAACGTCTCCATCTCTAAAGAAAAACTCAAGTCTTGTCCCAAAGGCTTAATTGAAGATTGATCTTCGAGTAAGACCCCTTAATTACGCACAGTCGTCAAAACAATCCGTTTTGACGTCTCAGAAGAAAATTACTCTCCGTTTTATTCGAAGGAATTCTATCGGAAGAATTCACAGCCTCCTATCTTTAAGGCTCTGCCCCCTCCCCACCCCGTCATCTCAAAGGAATATTTCAACTCCGAGCAAGTTGACCCTACGCTCCGTCGAAGTCAACTCAACTTCTATTCCCCCTCTTCGCCAGACACGACCATCGTCTTCCCCTTCATTTGTACAAGGTATCCCAATAAATATTTTAGCTCTCCCAACTTTATAATTACAGCCTACCGTTGCCCCATTATCATTGTGTGTTTATTGAGTCACCAAGTAAAGCCCAACTTTAATGCCACCCTGCCGACCCATTTTAATTCATTCAAATACCTAATTTCATTACTTGCCCGTTGACCACTTTACGATTTGTCTTATTGTATGTATTCCTATTTTGTACCATTTTAACCTAAATTAGTTATAATTATTAAAGTCTATTTTTGTCGATTCCTTTGCTTTCAACTTTTGAGCTCATCATAGCCGTGTAGTTGCCCTGTAACTAAGTGAGACTTAAACAACTCAGCCAATAAGGAATCAAAGTAGTTCTATTGGATTAGGCCTCTCTTACGAGAATCTGACCTCGTAATTTGACCCGGCCGACCAAAAAGTATTAAAAAAACCCCGCACACTCTAAAATCGAATATGATAGATATATGTATGGTATATAGAAACCTATTTAACGACAACCTGTATAAGATACGATACGATGTGAATAGGAAGAACAGAAAGTGATCGTACTGGGTGGTTACGGTGTTGTGTGTGTGAGTATATCTAAATGAGTCGTTTTGTGTGTTTGTGAAGGAAAGGTATAAAGAACGCTAACTAGGTTCTCTGATGCCAGATTGGCCGCCTGTTGGATTATGTTTATGTAGTAGCCTGCAATGCAAAGTTTGTCTTAGGGAGGGTGTAGGTTAGTGGAATTCAAGAGTAATATGTCTGCACGACGCTAGGTCGAGCTATGGTATATGTAGAACAAAGTGCGCGTGAAGCTGTATTCACTATAGCCGATTTTCGCTCCTTGATCTCTTGGCATTGTACCCAGAGAAAGGGGGTCGGGGCAGCTACTTTTATACGTGTCTGTGGCGGGTAGGGATTGCTGGAGGCATATCGTGTGGGTTTTGTGTTATAGATGTGGTTGAGGTTGCAGTAGGATTTGGAGTAAGGACAATGGGGACAGAGGGCAAGGATACAGGGGCGAGACAGTAGGAGGAGGATTGGAGACCGAGGAAGGGTGGTGGAAACAGTGGAAGGGGTGGGGTGGGGGACGGAAGAAGGGGGTTCGGGCAGATGGAGTGGGGTTTGACATTTTGATAGAGAGGAAAGATGGGTGTGAACAGTGGAACGTGGCGGGGACAGCAGAAATAGTGGCATGGACAGTATAAAGTGATAGGTTGGGGACTGTGGAAGGATTGGGGGCAGTAGGAGGAAGAGAGGGTACACTGGAGAAGAGGTGAGGATAGTTTAGGAGGGATGAGATGAGAGGGGCTTGTGGGAGCAAGGGCAGGGGACAGGGGAAGGGAGGGAGCTGAGTGGGTGGTGGGGGGTATGTCAGGAGTGGGACGTGTACTGCTATGTGTTCGTGCTCACTGGCGTAGGGAGAAGCGTGGTTCTCCATGTTTGCGTTCATGTATTAGGGCGAACACCTTCTCTAGAGTGAGAATTTGTCCGAGTGAATTAGTGGTGGCATAAAGGACGTTCATGATGTTGGAGAGTAGGCGGGGGTCGTCCTCAGACTTGTCTGTTGCTACCTTGGAAACACAACAACCAATTATGTTTGGGGGGCTAGTGTTTGGTTGGTGTTAGGTTGAGTAGAGGTGTCGGGGTCAGCATCGGACGGGCACTCTTGAGAGTTGGGTACAGGGTTGAGTGGTCCCTGGCGACGGTAGCGGCTGCGTATGTTCCTGTAAGGGAAAGGTGGGCAGCAGTAGAGACGATGGGTGAGGTGGTGATTGTTTGTGGTCTGATCAGCTCCGCAATGGCGTCCGCGCGGTCCTTGGATAAGTATAGGCATCTTATCCTCACGGCCAAATGTTCTCCGTTTCAATTGATACAGAGCGATGTGGTACTTTTACAGTCAGTGTAATGGTGTCCCATTACACTGCATCTGGAGCAGACACTGTCCGCCTTGCACGTGTGTTTTGCGTGCTCCGTCTTATAGCAACGGCGACACTGTTGTGATTTGATGTTGTGCTGATTTTCGATGTTTTATGCGTAGGTGATGGTGCCACAGACCTTGCTGCCTTGGTCTATGAGTGTCTTCTTGTGCTGTTCATCTGAGACTGTTGTAACCGCCAATTGCTTTGTGTGGTTGAACTAGAGGGCTTTTATGACCTCCTCTTCGTACTGATGCCTGAGGTGGGTGGGAAGGTCATTAGTCAGGAATACCAACCATAAAGGTTTTGTTTGTCGTATGAGTATTTGGTGATTTCTTATATTGCATCAGGTTGTTTAGTGTGGTGTGGTTTTCAAATAGGGTTTCCTGAGCGAAAAGGAAAAAGTTCGGCACATCTTCTTGTCACCTAAAAACGAGTGTTTAGCCTTTATGGGCGTTTGTTATATGTATGATGGGTTTGTCGAAAGAGTTGGATAGTTTTTATATGGTTTGCGGTGGTATTATGTATGTATTTTGTTCAAGGTGTAAAAATTTTAATGTAGTAAATGATCCTACATAAGAGTAAGAAGCCTTTTTTTGACTGTAATGAGAAGTCCCTCACCACAAGGTACACCACCCCTATGAATTATGACTTCAATGAAAGGGAAAAATATGGGTATGGACCTTGATGGGCTCCTGAAGAGGGTGTAAAAACGTAGCGGACTTAATGAGAGATGAGAGCCGAATCAACGATTCCCTTCCGAGGCGCCACCCTCTCAAACGCGCTTTGGTTATTCGAAGTTACTCCACAGGAGGCACAGAGACAAGTGTCTAAGCCATCTGTGGTCCTAACCGGACCCACGGGGCAGGAAAGAGTACCGACAACAGCTTGTAGCTCCGGCCAAATCCAGGATGCCTCTTGGCTTCGTGTTCCGCAGTGGGCTAGACATGAAACCTCCTATTCTCAAACACAGCAATTATGTCCTTTCAAAAGAAAGGTAAGGTTGCAACGAGGTTATTTGTGGAGTCTTTGTTCACGTTGCGAAGTCACAATGAAGCTGGGGGAGGGGGTAGAGGAATTTAAGCTATCATGGTAAATACGACAGCGTAAGTAAGGCAATCTCTTTGAGAGGGAGGGGGGGGGGGGGGTATTGCAAGACGTTCTTTTCGGCAACTTTCGTATTCACTTGCCTCCTGAATCGGAGGTGAAAGGAAGAGCAAATGGACCATACAGATATCGGTTACTTATGTGAGCAAATGAAATGAAATGTGAGACATGAAAGATTTGCCAAGCCCCGCCTCCTGCCTGCGGAGGGGTGTGGAGCGGGAGATACGACCCCCAACCTCCTCCCCGCTCCCTACAGAGCCCTAAACGGACTTCTGAAGAAGCGTGGAGGAGGCCAGGGAAGAGAGAAGGAGAGGAAGAGGAAAGAGTTCCGAACCACGCTGCGTATTATATACTTTACTAATTAATTTTTTTATTGTTCCTCTGTCCCACGTATAAAGTCTACAACACCTGAGGAGTGAAAGATTGAATAAAAAGTGTAAGGGGAAGTGTAAAGACTTAGAAGGTATGCAAATGAATGCCTCTACCCTTTAAACCTAAACTAACCTAACCAAATCTAACCTAGCAATGAATTCCAACATAATGATGACCATTAATGCATTATTTAGCCATTTTTGATAATTTTAATTCTGATGATTGATTTGTATGATTGCGTGTAAGTATTTAATAATATATGATTATTCACTTTGTTTTATCATCCTGTAGTGTAAATTCTTAAGGTCGAGGTAGACTGAACACTAAAATTGTAAAGCTATGCAGGTAGACCATACGCTCAAGTGTAAATGACCTGGTAGACCGCACGCTAAGGTAGCACCAAAGAATCTTTGTTCCATCAATCAAGAGCTAGAAGGTTGAAGGATCCCTTTTGGCTATTTACTAAATGCATTTTCTTACGTCACCAAAATATTTAGTACTCTGGAAAGGGTTGAATTCTATTCAGTCGTGGGCATAAAGGGCGATTTGCTGGTAGCATTATAAGCCCTGCACCCAGCCGTAGAGGAGGGTCAGAAGCTCAATAAGAAACAAGAGGACTCGAGTCTCGTAGAAATTTCATAAAGTACTTTGGCATTTCAGTGAGAATGCAGGGGCTGAAACACCCTCCCCCCACCCTCACCCAGCAGCACCACCAATGTGAGTACGGCCTCAACTTTAGATAGCAAGACCCTCAGATAATGCTTATTAACGATGGGTTTGTAGCGATAAAATAAATTCTCGAAGAGAGTTATTGTTTTCATGACGTCATGATTTAAATAGCATTGGAAGCGAATTTCAAACTAGATAATCCATCCCTTAAATGCCTAAGGTAGTCACTCCAGTAAGGGGTCAGCTGGTCTAGATCTAACTAAAATTCATTTTGGAGACGTTCAAACTTAAACCATTTATGGGGAATAAGGCCATAAACACTACGCTCTACTGAACATTATCCCCACTCAATAATAACCCCCCAAACAGGCGTAAAATTTGAATAAAAAATGTAATGAATGAGGAAAGACGAGCCCCCAAAAAGTGAATTTCTGGAACAACTCAATTAAAATAATAAAATGCAAACATTTCAAAGAGATGCGACTTTGAACCAATTAAACGCACCATTAGCCTTCCTCCCCTCCAAGAATCGTTGTTAGACTGAAGAAGGAGAAAGAAAATTAGAATAAAAGGAAGATTTGAAAGAAGATTAGAATGCAAGAGAAGGAAGATTATGTATAATAAAAGTAAAAGAATGAATAGAAAAAAAGAAGGAAGAGTAGAATAAAGAGAAGGAAGAACAAAATAAAGAGGAGAAGAAAGAGTAAAATGAAGAGGAGAAAGTTGAGTGGAATATAAAGATGGAAGAGAAGACTATAAAGAAAGAGAGTAGAATAAAGAGAAGAAAGAGTAAAATAAAAAGGAGAAGGAAGAGTAGAACAAAGAGGAGAAATAATATTAAAATAAACAATAGAAGCAGGAATAGAATAAAAAGGAGTATAATAAGAAGAAGCAATATAAAAATAAAGAGGAGAAGGAAGATTATAATAAAGGAGAAGGATAAGTAGAATATAAAGAAGGATGAGTAGAATAAAAGTAGGAAGAGTAAAATAGAGAGGATAATGAAGAGTAGAATAAAGAGAAGAAGGAAAATTAGAAGAAAGAGAAGGAGGATTAGAATAAAGAGTGGAAGGAAGATTAAAATAAAAGGAAGATTAAAGTAAATATCAAAAAGAAGAGTAGAAGGAAGATTAAAATAAATGGAAGATTAAAGTAAATAAGAGAAGGAAGACTAGAATAAAGACTGGAAGGAAAAGTAAAATAAAAAGGAGTGAGATAAGATTAAATAGGAGAAGGAAGAGCATAATAAAGAGAACAAGGAAGAGTGAATAATTAGGAAAAGGAAGATTAGAATATAAAGGAGAATAAAGACTAAAACTAAGAAGATATTGTAGTGATGTAAGATATGATATAAATAGAGAGGGAGAGATACGGAGAAAGAACTACAAAACTAAAGTGTTAACTAAATAGGATTTCGCACAGATTTTATAAATTATAAGCTCTCTTTAGGCGTCCACCAACCAGGGCACATCAGCTGATACTACAGACAATCCTATTTAGAGTCTAAATGAAAAAGGAAAAATACCCTAAACAAACAGAAAGCAAAGAATAAGGCGCTGGAGTTAAGCCCCCTCCCTCACGGGGCCGAACATACAGTCAACACCACAAATACAAAAGAGTAAGCACCCCCCCCTCACGGGGCCAAACATTCAGTCAACACCACAAATACAAAAGAGTAAGCCCCCTCCCTCACGGGGCCGAACATTCAGTCAACACCACAAATACAAAAGAGTAAGCCCCCTCCCTCACGGGGCCGAACATTCAGTCAACACCACAAATACAAAAGAGTAAGCCCCCTCCCTCACGGGGCCGAACATACAGTCAACACCACAAATACAAAAGAGTAAGCCCCCTCCCTCACGGGGCCGAACATACAGTCAACACCACAAATACAAAAGAGTAAGCCCCCTCGCTCACGGGGCCGAACATTCAGTCAACACCACAAATACAAAAGAGTAAGCCCCCTCCCTCACGGGGCCGAACATACAGTCAACACCACAAATACAAAAGAGTAAGCCCCCTCCCTCACGGGGCCGAACATACAGTCAACACTACAAATACAAAAGAGTAAGCCCCCTCCCTCACGGGGCCGAACATACAGTCAACACCACAAATACAAAAGAGTAAGACCCCTCCCTCACGGGGCCGAACATACAGTCAACACCACAAATACAAAAGAGTAAGCCCCCTCCCTCACGGGGCCGAACATTCAGTCAACACCACAAATACAAAAGAGTAAGCCCCCTCCCTCACGGGGCCGAACATACAGTCAACACCACAAATACAAAAGAGTAAGCCCCCTCCCTCACGGGGCCGAACATACAGTCAACACCACAAATACAAAAGAGTAAGCCCCCTCCCTCACGGGGCCGAACATACAGTCAACACCACAAGTAAAAAAGAGTAAGCCCCCTCCCTCACGGGGCCGAACATACAGTCAACACCACAAATACAAAAGAGTAAGCCCCCACCCTCACGGGGCCGAACATACAGTCAACACCACAAATACAAAAGAGTAAGCCCCCTCCCTCACGGGGCCGAACATACAGTCAACACCACAAATACAAAAGAGTAAGCACCCCCCCCTCACGGGGCCGAACATTCAGTCAACACCACAAATACAAAAGAGTAAGCCCCCTCCCTCACGGGGCCGAACATACAGTCAACACCACAAATACAAAAGAGTAAGCCCCCTCGCTCACGGAACCGAACATTCAGTCAACACCACAAATACAAAAGAGTAAGCCCCCTCCCTCACGGGGCCGAACATACAGTCAACACCACAAATACAAAAGAGTAAGCCCCCTCCCTCATGGGGCCGAACATACAGTCAACACCACAAATACAAAAGAGTAAGCCCCCTCCCTCACGGGGCCGAACATACAGTCAACACCACAAATACAAAAGAGTAAGCCCCCTCCCTCACGGGGCCGAACATACAGTCAACACCACAAATACAAAAGAGTAAGCCCGCTTCCTCCTAAAAAAGAACAATGCAAAAGTCGGGTGTGCACGAATTTGTTCCAAGTTCAAAACCGAAGCGGTAACATCCCCAATTTTTCCTGTGACGGGCGCGAAACTCCCCAAGTTAACGTAGAGGGAATCATTCGCATATCTACTACAATTATTTACGTGTACACTACACCCTTCCTACACAGCTGTGCAGGATTGAAAGGAAGGGGTGCCCTCTCTCCCCCATCGCGGGGCATTTCTAACTGAGGTGAACAAGACTAGGGAGAAAAAAGAATAATAATAATGATAATAATGAATTATTTATGCGTATATTTATTTAGTTTCTTCTGTCACTTAGAGATGTTAGGAAAAGGCTGAGTAAGAATAAAAACAAATCAACTCACTTAAATTTATGCATTTTTAATGGATTTTTCTAATTTCATTTTAGACTCAATTTTAGACTGAAAATGATGCATTATTTTGTCGTCCTAATAAACGTACCAGATTCATCAATACACCAGTCTGGCATGCATCTAAGCCGTTTTATATATATATATATATATATATATATATATATATATATATATATATATATATATATATATATATATATATATAAAGGGTCTTTCAATAAGATCGCTCGATTTTTTTTAAATGTAAATAAAACATGTTGCGTATGATATATGCACTTAATTTATTTTAAATTTGAAAGTACATTTTATGGCATTAAGTGTGGAGTATTTCCGATGACTTTGTCGCATAAATCTGGCTGAATTTGCTGGATGGTGTTCGTTTTGTTGTCTTTGAGGACATTAACTGTTTGCGGATTATTCGCATAGACCTGCGATTTAAGGTAGCCCCAAAGAAAGTAATCTAATGGCGTTAAATCGCATGATCTAGGTGGCCAGTTGACGTCCCTGCCGCGCAAGATGACCCTGCCCTGAAATCGCTAGTGCAAAATGTCTATCGTGGCGTGCGCAGTGTGGCATGTAGCACTGTCCTGTTGGAACCACATGTCGTCAGTATCCATATCAGGCATATAATCCAGTTGAGGCTACAAGAAGTTGCTTATCATCGATCTGTAGGTCTCGCCGTTGACGGTTATGGCAATTCTATCTTCGTTCTCCAAAAAATACGGACCGAAAATTCCGTTAGACGAAAATCCGCACCAAACAGTGACTTTGTTGGGATGAAATTGGTGCTGGTGTATCTCATGTTGATTGCTTTCGTCCCAAATACGACAATTTTGCTTGTTCACAAATCCATTCATCCAAAAAAGGGCTTCGTCGCTGAAGATGATTTTTTTGGGGAAATTTGGGGCAATTTCCAACTACTCTAGAGCCCATTCAGCGAACACACGGCGTTGTCTATGGTTGTTTGTTTACCTTAAGTTTCTGGGTAAGTTGGATTTTTTACGGGTGCAGACTGAAGTCCCTACGCATAATTCACCAAACTGAAGTCGCAGAAAGGCCAAGTTCTTGTGAACGACGAGAAATTGACTGCTTCGGATTTTTCCGTACACTCTCATTCACGGCAGTGATGTTTTCAGAAGACTTTGTGTTTCGGTAACGTATGGGTGTTGGCTGATTGTTGATCGACCCTTTTGCCTCGAATTTGGCCACCAAGCGTGGAACAGTGGACTCGGTAGGACAATTGTGGCGAGGATAGAAATCACGTAATGCGCGGAACGTTTGTCGAACGGAGCACTGATTTTGATAATAACATTTGATAATTTGTACACGCTGTTCAACGCTATAACCTTCCATCGTGACTTGCCACGTACTACTTAACAAGAGCAGCGAGGTTGCTAGATGTCGCTTTAACAACATGGCTACTTTTGCTTGACAAAGCTAGAGCGTCCTTGTTGAAAGACCCTTTATATATATATATATATATATATATATATATATATATATATATATATATATATATATATATAGAGAGAGAGAGAGAGAGAGAGAGAGAGTTTGCTCGATTTTTAAATGTAAATAAAACAAGTTGTGTGTGATATATGCTATAAATTTATTTTAAATTTTAACGTACATTTTATGGCATTAAGTGTGGAGTATGACGTCGTTCGAATATCCGCCGCGGCTTTGCTTGGTGGAACGTATTCGGGAGGCCCAATTTTCGATGACTTTGTCGCATAAATCTGGCTGAATTTGCTGGATGGTGTTCGTTATGTTGACTTTGAGGACATCAACTGTTTGTAGCACCAAAGAAAGTAGTCTAATGGCGTTAAATCGCATGATCTCGGTGGCCAGTTAACATCGCTGCCTCGCGAGATGACCCTGCCCCGAAATCACTGGTGAAAAATGTCTATCGTAGCATGCGCAGTGTGGCACGTAGCGCCGTCCTGTTGAAACCACATGTCGTTAGTATCCATATCAGGCATATTATCCAGTTGAGGCCATAAACAGTTGCTTATCATCGATCTGTAGGTCTCGCCGTTGACGGTTATGGCAATCCAATCTTCGTTCTCCAAAAAATACGGACCGATGATTCCATTAGACAAAAATCCGCACCAAACAGGTACGTTGTTGGGATGCAATTGGTGCTGGTGTATCTCATGTGGATTGTTTTCGTCCCAAATCCGACAATTTTGCTTGTTTACAAATCCGTTCATCTAAAAATGGGCCTTGTCGCTGACGATGATTTTTTTGCGCAGAATGTTTGTCGAATGGAGCACTGATTTTGATAATAACATTTAATGATTTTCTTTATGACTTGCCAAGTACTACTTAACAGTTCACAGTGAGGTAGACAGATGTCGCTTTAACAACATGGCCACTATCGCCTGACAAAGCTCGAGCGTCCTTGTTGAAAGACCCTTTATATATATATATATATGTAAATATTTATAAATATATATATATATATATATATATATATATATATATATATATATATGAATTTGGGTAGTATATTTTCATTATAGCATGTTTTATTAAATGCGACCGCTAGTATCCAATTAATAATTCTTTTTTTCTATCTTCCCGATTTGTCTTATATTTGCCTTTTCTTCATTGTTTAACCATCAGTCTCCGATTAAACTTCGGTACGCTTATCCACATGTAGTTGTTTGCTAAGTATTCTCTAGTTTCACATGGGCATTTTTGCCTCTTTTATTATTTTATAATTTGGTTATTTATTAATTCTTTATGTTCCTTCTACTTAATTTTAGCTATGCTTGTTGTTATTGCAGTTCATTTATCTTACTCTTTTTATTTTCGTTTACTTTGTTATTTAATTATTCATTTCTTATTTTTAATTCGAATGTTACTTTGGGCACTTCGCCTCTTTTCGTTTACGTTTTTGTTATTGATGGAGGAATGTAGAGGTATAAGAGTTCAGTATATATATATATATATATATATATATATATCGAGGCCAAGGAAATAATAACAAAAGACATTTGGGTTTAGCCTTGCCTCTCCGATGGTCTCCGGTAACATAGGAAAACGGGCAAAAGGGTAAATTTTACGAGACAGATTCCTGACCTCAGCTCAAAAGGCAGGCCCTTCGAGGGTGTACTTATAAACAATCAATTTAAAAGTGCAAACCACCTTCTCGTATTATCCTCTCTCAGAGGGACAAGACGCCAAGCCCGGGAGACCAACCTGAGGTCTCACCTTACGAGTCCCCCCTCCACCTCCCCATTACCCCCGGGAGTAATTTGAATATATAACAGGTTGACCCGAGGAAACGAGGCTTTTTGTTCGTTCTAACAGAAGAGACCAGAAAGTCATAGGTTTAGAGAAGATTTTTTCGAGTTGGAGAAGAAAACAGAAAAATCACCGGTAGAAAGTTTTCTGCAAGTTAAGGAGAACTTGCAGTCCTTGTACAAAATCAGATTGCACCAAAGAAGCTCAGCGTCGTTCGAGCCCTAAAATTATTGAGTATCAATCTACCCAGTTTGAGGACTCCAAATCTTACTCTATCTGAATTGGACAAACCCCAACTAGATAAAAAAAGAAAACGGTTTCATCTCGCCCGGAAGAAAACGAGGTCAAGATCACCCCAACCGCCTAAAAGTAGAAGGACTAAGCTTTCGCTTGAGCATCAACCCATCCCAGATCTTTCGTGGCGTCACCCGTCAAATCGACAGGATGGTCGACGAACGCCATCTATTGAGCAAACAACCAACTACTCGAGCTACGCATCTCCGGAACAAAATATCCGAAGATAGTCTAACTGGCCTTGGGGATTTATCTCCATTACCTTATGTAAGTAAAGAATAATCCTGTTGTTTATGTGCCCCTGCATGATAATTAGTTTATTGAATGTCTGGCCAAGGACAAAGATATTAACTTAAAATTGTTCCCCCGTAAAATTCTATCTCATCTCGAGTCTCGAAAGCTCGCCCAGTAATCCTCATTCTCTTTTTATTTAAGTATATTAGATCTGTATTTTTTTGTTATTTAGTGAGAGGGTTTATGTTCATTAAAGTCTATTTTTTTATTAAAAGCACTGTTTTAATTCTCCTCGAACGAGTTAAAATGGCAATAATTAATAAAGTCAAGAAAGAAACCCCTTTTATTCATTCACTAGAATGAAAATAAAGTTTAGCACTCTTAGAGAACGATCCTAAGGCGATCACCGAGGCATGAACCTAAGCCTCAAGGCAAAGTTTATTTGGTTTATTAAAAATTAATAAAACAAATAATTCTCTCTCTATTTATATATATATATATATATATATATATATATATATATATATATATATATATATATATATATATATATATATATATATATATATATATATATATATATAAAAATTTAACTAAGGAGACTTCAAACAAGTCCTAAAGACTCAGTGAAGTGTAGTTACGAACGTATGAATTATAACTTAACGAAGAGTGTTGTGTAGTGTGCTGTCTTGTTTTTGGATAGGAATAATCCAATCAAGAGGTTTAGAATAAGGTAAGGTTAGAGTAGGAAAGGCTAAGGAACTCCAAGTTGCATGCGTACCGTTCGTTACAGCTGTGAAGTTTCGACGAACATAGCCAATATGTCTTTGTTTGAATTATTTTATAAACAAGGTCAAACCTTGGGACTAAAGGACAAAGAACTTCTTGCATACCTCCAAAATAAAGAAAGGACGGAGAGGGAAATAAGGAGAGAAGAAGCTCAAAGGCAGGCAGAAGAGAGAAAGATACAGATGGAGGCAGAAGAGAGAAAGTTACAGATGAAAGCGCAAGAGAGGGAAAAGATACGAGAATACGAGAGAGCATTGAGCAAGGACCAAGTGGAAGTGCAGTCCGTGGGGTCCAGGACTGGGACATCGCAGGTCTCAACTATGAAGCTGCCAGCGTACAAGGACGAAGACGACCTATACGCGTACCTCTCGCACTTCGAAAAAGATTTTTGAAGTAAATCACTGGGATATCGAAACCGACGGTATCGCCAGACTACTTCCTCTACTCAGTACCTGAGTAAGAGACATATTCTTGTCTTTACCGTCTGATGCGACGATAGACTATTCTACCCTAAAATCAGAACTACTGGGAGCCATTAACCTAAATCCTGAAGACTATAGGATAAAATTTAGGCATGCTAGGATTCAGCCCGGACAAACCTACCTATACTTGGTTTTATTCTCAGGTGACACCTCCAATTTTGGTTAGAGTTAGCCAGAGTGAAAAATGATTTCGACTCACTCATCGACTCCATACTGAAGGACCAGCTATTATGTACGCTGCCTCCAGAATTAAGGGCCTTTGTCAAGGACAGGAGAGCAAAGTTCTTCGATGAGTGTGTGTCAGAAGCTGACTTACATTCGCCAAACCATAGGTAATATCCGAGAGATTGTAATAAAAACAAGCCCTCATCCCCTAAGAAAGGTGAGTATCATCAGAAACCCTTTTTCCCAAAGGAAAGGGGCTATCCCCAGAAACCCCCGCAAAATAACTCCCTAAAGTTTGCTAGGAACGCCGTAAACCCCAGAAACCCCATAACCTGCTTTAGTTGTGGCACCCAAGGCCACCTTAGCTATAATTGCCCCCAAAACTCAAGGCTTAAGTCACCCTCAACCCAACAGGTACATAACCTGACGGCAACGTTGGAATCAGAACAACCTTCGAATCTCTCACCTTCTTTGACCACATCGAATTCCCCTGAACAGCAGGTGAATTTGGTATACAGCAAAAATTCTCCCGAAGGATTAAAATTCGAGACTAGGGCCGTAAATGGTCGCCGAGTCTCAACCGTGTTAAGCGATACGAGGTGTACCTGTATCGCTGTATCAAAAAAATTGCTTTCCCCTATCAGCCCCATCACCAGAAGTTTGTGGTCGTCCAGGATTTCCTGGGTAGACGAACTAAGTTCCCTGTCGTCCGATGCCACATACAGTCGAAGTATTTTACTGGCTGGACTGACGTAGTAGCAGCGCCATTAGATTCTGCTTTGTATTAATAGGCCAGAGCGCACAGCTCTTCCCAAATCCGATAGCTCAACTAGTAGTCACCCGGATGCCCGCGAATGAGAGACACATGGTCTCGACACATTTGTTTTCGTCCGAGAAACATGTGGACGAAGGGATATGTTCACGAGTCGTGAATACGGCGACGGATGTGGTGCCGACCCTCCAACCCCTGGAGGGGAAGGTAGCGAAGAAGGAGAATGAAGAAGAAGAAAGAAGAATAAATATACGAAGAGTAACGCATACGCCTAATAAGCAACCTATAGCCAAGCAGGTTCCTGCTGATCACAGGGCAATTAAAGAAACTTTTCAAGAAAAAGTTCTGACTGAGAAATCTTCACAATATCAAAATAAAAGTGCAAAATTGCTGCCGGAGCAAAACCCTGAAGAAAATAATTCTCAGAAGACAAAGATGGTGACCGAAAAATCCAGGTCAAATGCATTGATTGAAATAGGAGTATCAAGCTACTTTCAAGAAAAGGACAGTTTTAAAGAGAGTTTAATGAAAGAACAGATCAAAGAAGAATTTCGGGAAGATCATTCTTCTCTCCTTGATGAAGATCAACCCTATTCCCGAGAGGAAAACTCAATAGTAAATAGACAAATAAAGATTAAAAGAGAAGGAGAAGCAAGAAGATGTGTAGGTGGTTGGAAGGAGGCATCTTTCTATTCTGGCCACGTGTACGTGAATACCCCTACACTGAAAGGACACTTACATGCCCGTAGCGCCATCCCAAAGCTACACGGCAAACGCATAGCCACTGTGGGAACTTCTAAATACCCCTTCGCTTATGAGGTCATCTCTGAGCTAGGAGTCAAAATTGGAAAAAGCGGTATATATACTCAAACAGAATAGGGTAGACGCCATAATAAAGATGCTGCTACCCCGAACAAAAAAACAACTACGTTCGTTCGTAGGGACCGCCCCATGCTACCGAAAATTCTTTCCACATAGCTTATGCCAGTCGAAAACTCTTGGTGCGGGAAACAACGTATGCGACTGGAGTACAGAAAGTATTAGCCATAATGCAATACCAGGTTAATATAGTTTGCCTACGGTAACTTTTTTTGGGGTGTAGATAGAATTAATTTCTTTTGGTTTATTTTGTACGCATAAGTGTATCTCTAATGTTGTAGTTTTTTGTGTATTTCGTAGAATCGGTTACGATAAGTGTTCATTAGGCGCACGCTGAACATAATTCAATTAATAAGAATGATGTGAATGGAGCATTCCCAATATCCGTCGATTAGCTTTTGTAAAGATGATTTAGTAAGGCTCTTTGCGTAGAGCACAGGCGACCGCCCCCCCCGGATCATCTTAAGGGTGGAGGAATGTAGAGGTATAAGAGTTTAGTATATATATATATATATATATATATATATATATATATATATATATATATATATATATATATATATATATATATATATATATATCGAGGCCAAGGAAATAATAACAAAAGACATTTGGGTTTAGACTTGCCTCTCCGATGGTCTCCGGTAACATAGGAAAACGGGCAAAAGGGTAAATTTTACGAGACAGATTCCTGACCTCAGCTCAAAAGGCAGGCCCTTCGAGGGTGTACTTATAAACAATCAATTTAAAAGTGCAAACTACCTTCTCGTATTATCCTCTCTCAGAGGGACAAGACGCCAAGCCCGGGAGACCAACCTGAGGTCTCACCTTACGAGTCCCCCCTCCACCTCCCCATTACCCCCGGGAGTAATTTAAATATATAACAGGTTGACCCGAGGAAACGAGGCTTTTTGTTCGTTCTAACAGAAGAGACCAGAAAGTCATAGGTTTAGAGAAGATTTTTTCGAGTTGGAGAAGAAAACAGAAAAATCACCGGTAGAAAGTTTTCTGCAAGTTAAGGAGAACTTGCAGTCCTTGTACAAAATCAGATTGTACCAAGGAAGCTCGGCGTCGTTATAGCCCCAAGATTAGTGAGTATCAATCTACCCAGTTTGAGGACCCTAAATCTTACTCTATTTTAGTTGGACAAACCCCAACTAGATAGAAAAAAAAGAAGACAACGGTTTCATCTCGCCTGGAAGAAAACGAGGTCAAGGTCACCCCAATCGCCTAAAAATGAAAGACTAAGCTTTCGCTTGAGCATCAACCCATCCCAGATCTTTCGTGACGTCACCCGTCAAATCGACAGGCTGGTCGACGAACGCCATCTATTGAGCAAACAACCAACTTCTCGAGCTACTCCTCTCCGGAACAAAATCTCCGAAGATAGTCTAACTGGCCTCGGGTACTTAATCTCCATTACCTCATGTAAGTCAAGAATAATCCTTTTGTTTATGTGCCCGTGCATAATAATTAGTTTATTGAATGTCTGGCCAAGGACAAAGATATTAACTTAAAATTGTTTCCACGTAAAATTCTATCTCGAATCGAGCCTCAAGAGCTCGCCCAGTAGTCTTATTCTCTTTTTTTTTTTAAGTGTATTAGATCTGTTATTTAGTGAGAGGGTTTATGTTCATTAAAGTCTATTTTTTTAGTAAGAGCACTGTTTTAATTCTCCTCGAATGAGTTAAAGTTGCAATAATTGATTAGGTAAGAAAGAAACCCCTTTTATTCATTTACTAGAATAAATTAATAAAACAAATATATATATATATATATATATATATATATATATATATATATATATATATATATATATATATATATATATATATAATCTCGGCTAACCTACGACAGAGGGGTATCCAAAAATGTTTAGTTTAAAAGTTACCTAGACTTATAAGTGAGAGCGTGTCGTCGGGTAAATGAAAAATCAAATTCAGAATAAGTTTACTTTGTAGGAATACATAGTTTGAAGTTAGGTTAGTAGTTATAATAGGTGTTCGAAATTCCACCCATCTGCTGCGATGCATTTGTGGAGGCGCCGCCGGAATGATTCCTGAACTCGTGCGAAGACACTAGGAGTTTCAGCAATCCTGCACAGGCATCAATAATCCTGCCGATGAGTTCTTCTTCGGACGGAACTGGTGTTTCGTACACTAAACTTCCTAACAGCAATCGTGAAGTGTGCTGGTGCACCATCTTGTTAGAACCACATTCCACTGCGAATCGCCAGAGAAACATCTTCTAGCAGCCCGGGTAGTACTTCATCATAAAAGCCCAATAATGGCGTCTAGTGAGTCTTTCTGGCATGATGTAAGGGCCGATGAGATAGTGGTCAATAATGCCCACCCACACATTTACGGAGAATCTATCTTGGTGACTGCTTTCCCGTGTACCATGTGGATTGATGCGGGACCACACATGCAGATTATGCGTGTTGAATATTTCCTCCCACGGAATGATCTGGTTTCACGCATTCTCCTATGTATTGCAGCAAATGTTTGATGCACAGGCACATGTCTGTTGGGATATCTTTCACTGTAAATTTTCGCAGCCCTCCTAGAATTGTCGTTTGCCATACCGTAAATTAAGTGCATATCTGCAAGTTCACTATTCGGTAGTTGGTCCATTGTCGTTCACTGCTCAGTGTAATCTACCGCCCCGAGTGCATCTTGTATCTTCACTGTCGAGTGCAGTAGCCTGCAAACCAGGAAGTTAGATGCAAATGTAAACAGTTTATTTAAATCGTACTTTAACATTTCAAGTCTTCGTAACTTTTCAACTAAACATTCTTGGATACCCCTCCATAGAGTAAATTATGCTTTTTTAACCTGAAGGAACCTTAGGTTAAAGTTTGTTCAAAGAATTCTGAAACACCCTATATATATATATTGATATATATATATATATATATATATATATATCTATATATATATATATATATATATATATATATATATATATATATATATATATATATATATATATATATATATATATATATATTTATATAGCGAGAGAAGTAGCTTGCAACGAGAGTAGAGTTTGCTTGATTGTGGCGTGGACACCAGTTCTTTATTAGAACAAGTATTTTTTCTCTGCTTATAAAATCCAAGTTCAGGATTCGAGCTCACTTATTAGGGTGTTCACCAAATTGATTCGTATTTGGATTTTTAAGCAAAATTGCTAAAAATAACTTTATTTTGAACTTGACATTTATCGGGTTTAATGAGTGAAGTCGGTGAGTTAATTTTTTTTTCAATAGGAGTATATGTGAATGCCTATGGGAAGACTTATTAATCCTATCCACCGAGGACTGCTTGATGAAATTAATGGGTTATTAAAAAGTCAATCCTCGGTAGATAAAGCACAACGTGAAGACGAATAGAAGAGACTTGTGCTTCTTGAATTGATGGCACTAACTGTGTAGTAATGCGGTATGATGTCCGATTGTTTTATATATGTAGATAAAGTGGGTATGACAAATGGGATTTTTAAGGAGAAGCTTTGTCTTAAGTGAATGTTCGTTGATGTGTGTTCAAGAGAGAGAGAGAGAGAGAGAGAGAGAGAGAGAGAGAGAGAGAGAGAGAAGAGCAGAAATTACCAATCAAAGGAATTCATGGAAGGATAAATAAATGGTGAGAAAGGGATTGATAATAAAGTCGGGAGTATGTTTGAGTAGATGTTTACGAAGCTCATGTTTGGCTGTTTGACACTACACAAATATCAAGATAGTGTTATCTTGTGACACAGGCAGATTTGGATGAAAGATGTTTGATCAGAACGGAATTAGGTAAATTCAATGGTCGGTTAGAATTTTTGAGAATAGGAAAAGAGTTTGTGTATGGTTGTGTAAATGGATTGCCATATACATATAGCCATCCATAACCATATATTTTTAGAACGTGATTTTTTAATATTATATTTTTTTTTTTGTTTAAAGTAGACAAGTAAACTGGTATGAATTTCCAGTGTAATCTTTATCCTCCTCCCTCTTCCCCTTCCTTCTATCCCCCTCTCCCCCTCCTTCTTACCCCTCTCTCTCCCCACCTATCTCCCCTCCCCTCCTCTTTTCATACCCTCTCTCTCTCTCCCCCACCTCCCTATCCCCTCCCCTCCTCTCTTCATGCCCTCTCTCTCTCTCCACCAACCACCCTCTCCCCCATCTTTTATCTCTCTATCCCCCACCCTGTCCCCTCTCCCTCTTCCCACCCCCCCTCTCTAGTCATCCCTCTTTCTACTTCCAGTCTCTATCTCCGTCTCTCTCTAACTCCTCTTTATCCTCCTTATCTCTCCTCCATCTTCTCTCCCGCACTTCCCTTCTCTTCCACTTCTCTATCTACCTCCCTCCTTCTCTATATCCCCCTTCTACCCTCCACCCTCTATCTAACTATCTCCTATATCTTTAAACCCTCTTCTCTCCTATGGGTAGAACCTTGGATAGGGGGAGATAGGTAGGGGGGAAGAGAGAGGGCAAAGTGTAAATTTTTATTTGCGTGATATTTTGAATAATTTTTCTCTTAATTACAGCTTAGTTTATGAATGAGCTCTCCCCTCACCCTAACCCCCCTATTGTAAAGGGGAAGAGATAGGGAGAGAGAGGGGGAGGAAAAGGGTAAAGGGATTGGGGAATTAGGGAGGATAAAGTTGGCAAGAAATGGCGATAGGTGAGGGCATGGGGTAGGGGAGGAGTAGGGGATGTGATAGGGGTAGAGGAAGAGGGAGATGAAAGGGTAGGGGAACATGGAGGTAAAGGGGGATACAGATGATCACAATCGATTTGAAAGATCAAAGAGGCCGAGGGCCAACAACCCGAACATCTGGGAGCGAGCGAAGCCATGGCTTGTATATATATATATATATATATACATACATATATATATATAATATATATATATATATATATATATATATATATATATATATATATATATATATATATATATATATATATATATATATATATATATATATATATATATATATATATATATATATATATATATATATATATATATATATGTTTTGTTAAAGACCAGGTTGTATTTTGATTTTATCAATTTTATTTTGGAACGTTCCAACTGGCGAATGCCATTTTTTGTATCTGGTTGGAGATTAAAGATCAGTAGAGGAAGATTCATTTTATTTTTTACAACTAATTTGAGTTTTGGCCGTGAGCTTTCGCCTTTCTTAAGGCATCTTCAGACGGAAGTCTTCGTTATTGTTGAGGCTGAGTTGATTTGGTGTACCATTGGTTTTGCCTCCTTTACCGGTGAGGTAGCTCATTGCTGGTCGTGAGCAGCGAAGAATGAAATCTGATATATTTATTGGAAACAAGGGAGTACAAGAGGGTTTTCACCTTTACATTTATATAAAGTTTATTTTATACACAAAATGTAAAAATAAAAATATTATAATACAATAGTGTTGAAATAATAATCGAAACTATAGTTGAGGAGGAGAAAGATTTAGTGAGAGGCAAAGGTACACAAAAAGTGAAATAGGTCCTCCTGGAATAACGAATTACGCAGCAGCTCAGATTTTTGGTAGTTTACATTCCCCATTTTTTGCATTTAATTTGTACACCACTGGTAGGGTTATATTTACACTAAAACTTGTGTTTATTATTATAGTCTTTGATTGATGGTTTTCCAATTTGTACTTTTGGTTTTACGTAACACTTTAATTTCACATGCTAACTTTAATTATTTATATCTAATTATATCTCTTACTTTTTTTTATTCACTGTTAACTTTATTTAGATTTTATTTCACTCTTCAGATTTGTTTAGCTATTATTCACTTGTTTTTTTATATTACCATTACTATATTACTAATACTATTGACACTAATATTGTTACATATTCTTCACTTTAAAATTTTATTTAATGAACACTTACTTTTATATTATTGAGTTCACTGTTCGTACTTTATTTTTCTGAATTTATGTTTAAGCTCACTTTACTCTTGAAACTTTTTTGATTTTATTCACTATCTGAATCTTTAATTCTATTACTTATTAAACTCACAATACACTCTGTACAATTTTCGTTCTTTGGTGCTTTTACAGGTCGAAGTCGGAGTACCATGTTCCTTTAGCAGAAAAGGTAAAGTACTCGCTCGGAAGTGGTGCATTGGGTGTTAAGTTTAGGGCCCATCTCTTTAATGAGAAGAGCCTCCAGAATCTTTAGGCGGCGAAGGTCAGGGTTTCTTCTGAGTATGGTAGTGTTTTCGACCAGAGTTGCTCTTGTAATTTGTGCGTTATGCTTTTCATTGTGGTGTGTTTTTATTCCTCCTTCTTGCAAATGCATCGCTAGGCGCCGGCTGATGGTAGTAGTGGTCATACCTATATAATGGTTTGCAGTCCTCATAGGAGCATTGGAAGTTGTATACCACATTTGTAACCTTTAAGATCGATTACTTTTCGCAAAGGTAGTTTTCATTAATAAGTTGCTTACTTTTGTGTTTTAAAATAAATTCGTAAGGATAACTTGTTATTTTCTTTGATGGTGTTATTTTTATGATAACTTGTAGTATTCTTTCGTCTGTTTTGTAAGCATCCGCCATTTGGTTCTTGTAGTAGAGTGGTATTAGTTTTACGTTTTTTCTTCCCTCCTTTACCTCAAACATGGAGTTGAAAATTTTCTTTTGTAATTGGTCGAAATCTCTGTTTGAGTAGCCATTATTGATCAGGATGTGTTTTGATCCTCGAAATTCTTCATTAAGTGCGGTTCACGTTGAGCAGTTCTTGATGGCTCTTCTTCTGTATGAGATTATTATCGATTTTTTTATAGTTCTCGGTGCATTTATTTTGGCCGTTAAGGCCTCGACCGAAGTCTGTCCCTTTTCGATAGACGGTATAGATGAGAAGCTGCTCCCAATATACACTGAGATATATATATATATATATATATATATATATATATATATATATATATATATATATATATATATATATATATATATAATAGTATTTTAAATATATTTGGTGATAGATTTAAAACATTTTCGAGTGTCAGACATTTACAGCGTTAATATTTAAAATATTGTCCTCACGACGGCTAATAAGAATTGAAATGGAACATGTTAGAAGCAAGTCCACGATTCAAGCCGGTATTGTTCATTATAAAAAGTGTTCGAACTGATGTTGTAAAAGTGATTCGATATTTTGTATAACTCTATTAATTAATCGCTAGATATCTACATTTCAGGTGTATGCACTATCTATTTTTTTTATTCTCTCTTGGTATGATTTATTTAGAAGGGTTTCAATGAATTTAGATGCCCTTCTTCCAAATCAAGCGTCTCTATAATATGAAGGAAAGCAAAGGGGGGTCGTAGCATTTGCAAGAATATAATTCCCAAATATCCAAATTGCACTCGATTTGTCAAATAATAGATCATTGCACCCGCTAACAGGTCAAATTTCTAAAAGGTGAACACGAGCGATTCCTTTGAAAGTCACTGCTTTCCAATTTACTAAAAATGGGATGTTTAAACATTAAGTTGCGCCATCCTCTGATTTGAGACTAATTCCTCGTCTGAGTATTTGGTTATAAGTACCAAAGTAGAAGATACTGGCACTCCACATCGATGGGTGAGTGATCATATAGAAGAAACAAATACTCTATCGGCGTTGGTAGTCATATAACCGAGGTGAAAGTATGGCTTGCTCTGTGAAGAAAGGAATAGGTGTGTATTGGTAGGCTATTGCGTGACGACGCGTGTAGAGCTCCTTATTAACCGCGGGGTATATTTCAGCCTATCCGCCAATGGGCGGTCTGCTCATGCCGAGTCTGAAAGTTTTCTGTTCGCTCTCGGTGGGATCGAACACGAGCCTCGATCATAGAAGACAAAATCCAATACTCAAGTGAGAACATTCTGTATTATAGTGACGAGCGATACTCATGCAATGGATTATAGTGGCGATTGATGCTCATGAAATGGATTATAGTGGCGATTGATGCTCATGAAATGGATTATAGTGGCGAGCGATACTCATGAAATGGATTATAGTGGCGATTGATGCTCATGAAATGGATTATAGTGGCGATTGATGCTCATGAAATGGATTATAGTGGCGATTGATGCTCATGAAATGGATTATAGTGGCGAGCGATACTCATGAAATGGATTATAGTGGCGAGCGATACTCATGAAATGGATTATGGTGGCGAGTGATACTCATGAAATGGATTATAGTGGCTAGCGATACTCATAAAATGGATTTTAGTGGCAAACGATACTCGTGAAATTAATTGGATTATAGTAGCGAGTGATACTCGTGAGATTAAATAGATTATAGTGGCGAGTGATACTCGTTAGATTAATTGATTACTGTGGCAAACGATACTCGCGAGATTAATTACATTATAGTGGCAAGCAATACTAGTGGGGTTAATTGGATTATAGTGGCGAATTATACTACAAGGTGCCCCCCCAAAAAAACGGGCCTGCACACTCTTTTGTGATATATCATTCATTAATTCACTAATCCCCCTTACTTTGCAGACATGACAGAAACAACGCCTGTGAACACAACTAGATCTCATTGGGAGCGTCAGCAAAGAATATACTGCGTCAAACATTACCACAAGACAGGCTTGTTCAAGAAAGTTCAAGACACTTTCGTGCATCAGTTCGAATGTGTAAAGCCCCCTCCAAGAGCAGAATTCAGGACTGGCTGGACCATTTCGAGAACTATGGAGCAGTGGAGAACCTCAATGCAGTCAGAAACAACCGTCCAAGCCATTTAGGATAACCCAGGAAGCGTACAGCTGAGCTGGTGGAGAGCGGGAGAGGTCAGTTCAGCAGAGTTCAAAACGATCAGTGCGCAAGCGAAATCAGTCCTTCGGTATATCCTGTGAGATTTGAAGGAGAGTAGTAGTAATAGATGTAAAGGCCTAGTTATACAGAATACAGAGAAAGCAAATTTTTACAGACTCAGACATAGAACAGAAAGAGGCTATGGCAGTCAAGATACTGGAGAAGATTCAGGAGACTCAAACTTTCCTTATCCTCCTTTGGACCTCAGATGAAGCTCAGTTTCATCTTGAAGAAAAGGTAAACACGATGACAAATATCTTCTGGGGGACCTCCAGACCAAATGAGGTACCCACCAAGACCCTAGACTGCCTTAAATGAATCGTATGGACAGCAATCCCAGCCAGAGGCATCATGGGACCATTCTTCTTCGAGGAATCTGGCGCGACAGTGAGAGTCACCAAGGAGCGGTATCTTCAGGTCCTCAAAACCTTCAAGAGGGAGCTGCAGACACTTTTCCTGTCTCTTATGGGGAAGTTCTGGTTCGAGTAAGATGGAGCAAGCTCTTACACCTCAAAGCTTTCCCGAGATTGGCTGAAAGAGAACTTTGGTGGTCGTGTGACCAGTCACGAGAATGATTCTGAGTGGGCACGAAACAGCCCAGATCTTAGCCTTCTAGATTTCTTTCTCTGGGGCTACCTTAAAGACATAGTGTTCAGAAGGAGACACAAGACCATTACAGAACTCAAGGAAGCCATCAGGGAGGAGATCAGAGCCATTAGTTGGTCAGTTTGTAAAGACCTCATGGACAACTTTGTCCTGCACCTCACGAAATGCAAAGAGCTAAATGAAGGTCATCTCGAACCCTTGCTTTAGAATAAAGAAGAAAAGTCCAAAGACTCTGATGTTTTGATGGGATGTTTTGAAACACAATAAACTAGTTATCACCAAAGTTTCATTCAATCCTTGCAGAAAATTAAGAAATGAGGCCTATCGAAAGTTGGGGCCTGTTTTTGGGTGGTCACCCTGTAATAAGATTAATTGGATTTATTTGTTTATAGTGGCGAGCGATGCTCGTGAGATTAATTGGATTATAGGGGCGAGCAATACTTGCAAGGTTAATTGGATTATAGTGACGAGCAATACTCTTAAGATTAAATAGATTATAGTGGCGAGTGATACTCGTGAGATTAATTGATTAGTGTGGCAAACGATACTCGCGAGATTAATTGTATTATAGTGGCGAGTGATACTAATAAGATTAATTAGATTTATTTGTTTAGAGTGGTGACCATTTCGTGAGATTAATTGGGTTATCGTGGCAAACTATACTCGCGAGATTAATTGGAATTTTAGAATTTAGTGGCAAGCGATACTTGTGACATCAATTAAGTTATAATAGCGGGCGATACTCGTAGGATTAATTGGATTATAGTGGCGAGCGATACTCGTAAGGTTAAATTGGAATAATTGGATTATAGTGGCAAGAAATACTCGTGAGATTACTTGATTATTGTGGCAAACGATACTCGCGAGATTAATTAAATAAATTGGATTAGCTTGACAAGCAATACTCGTAGGATTAATTGGATTATAGTGGCGAGTGGTACTCGTGAGTTTAATTAGCTTAATTTGCTTATAGTGGTCAGTTATATTCGTAGATTAATTGGATTATACTGGCGAGATTAATTAGTTATAGTAACGAACGATATTCGTGGGATTAATTGGATTACAGTGACGAGCGATACTCTTAAGATTAAAAGGATTATTTGGATTTTAGTGGCGAGTGATACTGGTGAGATTGATTAGATTACACTGTGTAACAAAATTTCACTTCTATCTTGTCCTTGGACTAAAAGTACTATTTCCCTATTGTTGAGGCTAGAAGTATGTGATGCTGTTGAAGACTCGTGGAACAGTTTCAAAACCACATTCATCAATTTTCAATCGCGTTTCACCCCTCTGAAATGCCCCTGACGGTCTTCTGTTCAAACAAAGTGGTTTAATGGAAAAATCGGCCAATGCCTTAGGGAGAAGAGAAATGTGTACTGACAATCGAAGATCTCGGGTGACTTTGACTAATACCGGAGGCTAGCCAAGAGAGTGAAGTCTAGCATAAGGGTGGCTAAGCGGTCTGAAGAACTCCGAGTGGTAAAACTTTGTAAAGAGAATCCCGAAGAGTTCTTTGGATATGTAAACAGACGTAAACCAATCCGTCGAACGATTGGCCCTTTGAGAAATGAGGAGGGGACATTAAAGCACTCAGATGCAGAAAATGCTAACCTCCTCGACGACTACTTCTCTTCAGTGTTTTCTGAAGAGTGTGGTCCCATATCCCAGCCAACGAGTTCCTACTCGGAGAAAAGCTGGAGGATATGGACTTCACCGAAGGAGAAATAGAAAAAAAGATCACTGACCTAATGAAGAATAAGTCATCTGGCCCGGATGGGTTTCTACCTAAAGTGTTGAAAGAAGTGCGCGATCAAGTGTCACAACACCTGAGTGCAATCTTCAACATGTCTTTCCGGACCGAATGCGTTCCGAGAGACTGGCGTGAAGTGGAGGTGACTCCTATCTTCAAGAAAGGAGACCGTAGCCAACCGTCGAACTACCGACCTATCAGTCTGACTTCGATAGTCGGTAAACTCATGAAAAGCATGATGGTGGACAAAATGACGTTACATTTAGAGTCAAAGCTGCTACTGAGGAGTTCTCAGCACGGCTTCCGAAGGCAGCGGTCATGCCTGACAAACCCTGTTGAATTCTTCTACTTCGTCTTCAGTGAGCACGATCGGTACAAGGCATTGGATGTGGTCTACTTAGACTTTCCGAAAGCCTTTGATAAGGTACCACACCGCCGCCTTCTCCGGAAAGTGCGAGCGCTGGGCATAGACAGAAAGATAGCCGGCTGGATAGAGAAGTGGCTATGTGGCAGACGGCGACGGGTGATGGTGAATGGATGGGCTTCTGAGTGGGTGCCCGTTACTAGCGGGGTGCATCAAGGTTTTGTCCTGGGACCACTACTATTCATCATCTACTTCAACGACATGGACAGTGACATGGTTGCCACGATTTCTAAATTTACCGACGATATCAAGCTTGGTATGAACGTTACAAAGGATGGAAATACTGCCCGCCTGCAGGAAGATCTTTGGAAGAATGGAGAGTGGTCAGATACGTGGCAAATGCCTTTTAACGTGGGGAAATGCAAAGTGATGCATATCAGCCACCGAAATCCCCAATCTCAGTATATCCTTAAGGGTACTGCTATTGAATCCACCGACACTGAGAAGGACTTGGGTGTAACAATCACAGGTGACCTCAAGTTCTTAAAACAGTGCATTGAGGGAAAGAAAAAGGCCCAAAGGATGCTAGGCTACATAAAGCGCTAGTTTGGATATCGGAACAAGGAGATTGTACTGTGTTTGTACAACTCACTTGTCTGACGCACCTGGAGTTTTCCGTACAATTTTGGAGTCCTTTATTTCGAAAGGACATCGCGAGATTGGAACACGTGCAAGCCAGGGCAGCCAAACTGATTTCTTCTATCAGACATAAAAGTTATGAAAATAGATTAAGGGAATTAGATCTGTTCTCGTTGGAAACCCATAGACTGCGTGGTCAGCTCATCGAAGTTTTCAAATTACTTCAAGGGTTCGACAATGTTGACTACAGGGATAGTTTCACACTTGTTGAGAGCAGAACAAGAAATCACGGCTTTAAACTTGAACTGAAGCGTTACAACAGTGAATCTGTTGACCAGTTCAAGTCAAGACTAGACAGGGTCTTGAAAAATGGCCGTTTAAGGTCGTAAAGCATTTGAGCAGAGATTTGCCCGCTCGACTGCTAGTCCAAAGGTAGCCTCATTGAATGGACCGTAAGGTCTTTTAGGGTACTTTCTTTCCTTGTTACTCCTTGATTCTCTGGATATTAATTGGATATTAATGTCTAGCAATACTCATGAGATTAATTGGATTATAGTAGCGAGTGATACTAGTTAGATTAATTTAATTATAGTGGCGAGTGATACTTCTGAGATCAACTGGATTAGAGTGGAGATACGATACTCGTGGGATTATTTGAATTATGGTGGCGCGTGATATCGTGAAATTAATTGAATTAATTTGATTTGAATGGAGACCGATACTTATGAGATTAATTGGATTATAGTGGCGAGCGATATTCATGAGATTGATTTGATTATAATGGTGAGCGATAATCGTGGGATTAATTGGATTATTGTGCCGAGTGATGCTCATGAGATTAATTGGACTATTTGAATTATAGTGGCGAGTGGTTATTGTAAGATTAATTGGATTACAGTGGTTAGCGATGCTCGCGAGATTAATTAGATTATAGTTTCCAGGAATATATTTCCGGCATTTTTAAAAATCCTATAATTTGATAATCTCAACACTTCAAGAACTACCACAAGTTTAAGCAATTTAATAAATATGAAATTAAACGGACTTATCATAAAATATTGTTATTTATTTATTTAGCGCCCATTTATCTATATTATTCGAATATAACCATTAATTTTATTTTAGTTTATCAATTGATGATTTATCATAATTTTAAATACTAATTCATTCCTCAGATTGAATTAACTAATTAGGTAATATTTTCGCTCGGAAAAAAAGAACAGTAACTAATTAACTAACGGGAAAATACTTAAAAATCGAATTCATCATACAAAAGTGTAAGAGAATGATTAAATGTACATACACACAATTCAATAAATATACCCTTGTAAACATAGCGGTTAGCCTATTTTGCTATAATGCCACAGATGATAGAAGATAAAAACACAATAAAAAGCCTATTGAATAATACTTCGCGTAGGTGAAAATCGGAAGATGATAAAATGGGAAATCACTGCTTAAGTGGCAGAACTACTAACAAGGAGTAACAAGAAAAGGAAGTACCCTAGGAGACCTTACGGTCCATTCAAAGAGGGTACCTTTGGACTATCAATCGAGCAGGCAGATGGCTACTCAATTGTTTTGCGTCCCTAAACGGCCACTTTTCAAGACTTTGTCTAGTCTTGACTTGAACTGGTCAACAGATTCACTGTTGACAACTTCCACTGGAAGTGCGTTCCACTTACCGCAGATACTGTAAGTGAAAAAATTTCCACACAGATTGCTGTTATAACGCTTCAGTTCAAGTTTGAAGCTGTGATTGCGCGTTCTGTTCTCACTCAGTGTGAAAATATCCCGGTAGTCAACATTGTCGAACCCTCGAAGTATTTTGAAAACTTCGATGAGCTGACCACGCAGCCTACGGATTTCCAGCGAGAACAGATTTAATTCCCTTAGTCTATCCTCATAACTTTTATGTCGGATAGAGGGAATCAGTTTGATTGCCCTGGCTTGTACGCGTTCCAACCTTGCGATATCCTTTCGAAACGAAGGACTCCAAAATTGTACGGCATACTCCGGGTGCGGCCGAACGAGGGAGTTGTACAGACAAAGTACTATCTCCTTGTTACGGTATCCAAACTGGCGCTTTATGTAGCCTAACATCCTTTGGGCTTTCTTCTCTGCCTCGATGCACTGTTTCGAGAACTTGAGGTCGCTAGTAATAGTTCTAGCCCTATAGCTGATACATTTGACAAAATGGAGACATAGATGTATAAAATATTAGATAGATTAATATTATCAACAATATTAGCATAGAAGCCAGAAGAAACGACGAGTGTAAATGAATGAGTAGATTTCTCAGTTCTTTATAGATTACAACCTCAACCGAAGATTTGGCGTGGTCAAAAAACGCACTATTCTTCCTACTTTTGGCCCATAAAGCAAACTCAATTTTGTAAAAAACACACAAAAAAGTGCTAGTTGATTCCCCCTTGTTCACTACAGCAAAGAGAGGGAAAAAAATTGAAAACTATCTAATGCTCATATTCGTACGAGACTGCAGTCATGCTTGAATTATTAAAAGCATATATCACCCACAATCTTAATCATCAATAATATATACTCTTTAGTATGAATGTATGTTGTAGATTGCTCTGTTTTATTAAGTTAATATAATATTGATAAATTCATTTAAAAAAAATGTGGGCCATTTTCTATACTGCTGGAAATCTCTCCCCAAATCACCAAAGATGCGTATATCCAACAATTTGTCTGAGAAAGCTTCGACGGTTTTCCTAACGATGAACGGCTCCAATCATCTGATAGGACAGAAACATCCGAGAGATCAAAGTGGCTGGGTAGGAAGGAGTCTTAAAAAGAAAAAACGTCTAATCAACGACTATATTTCTCTTACTGGTGAAAACTAGTAAGAGAATGTAGAAATTTTTTATGAAAAAGATGGCTATTGAAAATTCGCATTCTAAATTCACATCATTTCAAAATTCCTTCAGAAATCATTTCATTCAAAGAATGCGGAAACTTTACATGTGGGGTCTTAGAACTCTCAAAATAAATATAATGTATTGACGGGTGTGTACTAGCAGTAAACGTTGTTTAGCGGAGGATAATCGTGAGGCATATAAAATATGAATATTTGATTGTACAGGTAACTTTGCCTCTATAAGTTGTTTTCGTCAGCACAAAACATTTGATTCGTTAAAATAGATTGAACGTAGTATTTTTAAATAACATTAATACTTTATCATCATAAATTTTTCCTCTAGGATTAATATAAACTAAATCTTTGATTGCTATTTGGAGAATTGTTGTCTTAAGAAAGTTGTCAAATTAGATGAGAAAATGAAAGTCCGAAAGAGACTCCAACGCATTGAGTCACGTTGTTGAATGTGATTTCATCTTAGGAAAAAAAATGTTAGTCTCTCATAGTCTAGGATTCTATTGATATTGATGCATATAACATATATTCAAGTTTAAATAAGCAAAATTTAGAAAACTGTACATACTAAACTCTTGGTATTTCCTAAATTATTGAATATCCTCTCTTTAACTTTAGCGAAGCAAACAGGTCTATGGGTAATGCAAATCTCGTATTGTTGCATAGAGTTACATAGATAAACAGGTCACAACAGACCTTGTGTTCCATACTAGGTGACCTACAATAAAGATTAAGGGGAAAATTGAGAGTATAACTTGCAAAATTGGTGAACCTGTCACCTTAAAGCTAGGGAGTTAATTATTCGCTAGATAACGCTGTTAGTCGGGGATTAGATTCAAGGTATTTATCTATACGACGTTTGAAAGTATCTACGGTGTTGCAGTCTATTACTTTGCGACGAAGCCCATTCCATAAATTGACGATTCAGTTAAAAAAGAAATTCTTAGATTCGTTCGAGTTAAAATGTTTACCTATATTTTTGCTACCGTTTCCTCTCGTGTAATTTGACTGGTCGATAGTGAGAAATTATTGCAATCTATATATATATATATATATATATATATATATATATATATATATATATATATATATTAACTTGCGACTCATTTAAAATTATATTTTAGTTTTCATTCTTTAAATATACCTTTGAACTGCAACTTGGTAAACTCAATTAAACGCTATAGGCCCCTGTATTAAATCGCACTCTCATACCTTGTAACTAACGGATTACTTTTACGAAGTGAACGTACTTGTACGTAGCAAGAACGTGTATGTACATTAGAGGATAGATGTATGTATAACTGTATATATACGTATTTCTTTGGTCTTTATATATATATATATATATATATATATATATATATATATATATATATATATATATATATATATATATATATATATATCTATATATATATATATATATATATTTATATATATATATATATATATATATATATATATATATATATATATATATATATATATATATATATATATATATATATATATATATATACGGGAAATATAGCTAATGTAAATAAATGACAACTCCTACAAAATACAGATTAATGGGCAATCGGGGAACGTTAATTACTTGTTAATCAACTTTTAAATGTAATATTACAAATCAGTTATACAGAGGGAATATTTAAATGTCGGAAAGTGGGTCGATTATCGTGAGATTAAAGCAAATGGTCGTTTTACGTTTAATGGGGTCAGCTCGAGGAAGGGAGAAGGCCAGCGGACGGGCCCTCGAGTGAATATCCTTCAGCGGGTCGGCGCGAGGAATGGAGAAGGCCAATGAACGTGGCCCTAGGTCGAATATGTTGATGGTAACGAGGATGAGGAGGGGTGGGCAGAGACGAGTTCACGATCCTTCTTGAAGACGGACGATGGCACGCCTACTCCAGAGAAGTACAACCTCTAAATCGAGACTCTGCAGCGGCTCGGCACGAAGTCACACACGAGAAACTGGAGATCCTTGAGAAGGATGGGGGGGGAAGATGAGACGAGAGGAATCCCGGCCAATCCTTCGGGGCCGTAAACGATTCGAGGCTTGCTCTGAACAGAGTAAGGCTTCACAAAAGAGATATGTCTGCCTGGTAAGATCCGATCTCGAGGTACAACAGAATACCGGGGAACTTGAGGAAACAGACACAACGATCTGAACCGAAGGTGACGGGTTCTCAATCTAACCAGAGACACGAAAACCCAAGGTATTTACATGACGGCTATTTTTGATTCTCAATCGCTGGAAGGCACAGGCTTTTGGCGCCTAGAGGGATTAGTGTTTATCGCCCGACCCAGGTCTTAATAGCCTCCAACGATGTGGGCGGGAGACATGGCAAACAGCCTCCAAAATACAGAGATTAGGGATTTCACTGTGAGATTAAAGCTTTTAGTGCTCTTAACTGAATTAACTGCACCTGCGAGACAGCTGGCGGATATTCCACTTCTTTATTTCTTTCTCCGCTTCTTTGGACTCTCACGTTACTACACGTGGAGTCAGATTTTTAGAACGGAGTGAGGGAAGAAATTTAAGGGGCAAATTAAGGGGATATTCCTCTTTAACTTCTATTTCCTTACATATGAACTAGTAAAATAAGTCTATTTAGCGTTTATATCGTTTATGTCACACAAATTGTTTCAGTCTTTTTGCTTAAAATTTCCTCTAGATTAATAAAATTCGCATTTCTAAAGTTGGGGACTTTTTTCTTGCTACTAATTATATAGCTTGTAGTAAAATTTATACTAAATGTTGGTCACTGATACTAATTTCCTCTCCGACATTAATATGATTAATCAAATCTTTTTTTGTTGCAAAAATTAGGTCAAGGATGCTATTTCTGCGACTAGGGCGTAGTAGAAACAGATTTAGTGAATTTTCTTGCAAGTTAGTATAGAATAAATGTCCATAATGAGCGGATAGCGGTTCTAACCACTTTGATATTGGTAAATTAAAATCTCCTCAAATTACGGTATCATGCCTGTTACATATTTCGCCGATTTCTTCATAGATATCGCAGTCGGTTTGCACTGGCTAAGTTGGGGGTCTGTAAATTAGGGCTAGCACTATTTTCATCCTGTACTTGTTTTTGAGAAGTGGGTACGATATGCCAACGTTTGCGATCTGTGTCATTGATAATTCGATATGGTTGAGATTTTCTTTGATTGTGTTCATTTTCTGTCCGTAACGAGTCACTGGCTCAATATAGCTATATAAAACCAATGCTCCTAAAGGTAATTGAGGTTACTTAGTTCAAATATGATTTAAGTTGACCACCAGGTGGCGCCACCTAGTGTTAGAGGTGCTAAACTGCCCATTTTTGCCGCAGGTCCACTAAATCATGTCCGTCTAGTTGAGACATAATGCATTAATGGGATAATTAGTAATTTAGTTTAGCCAAAACCTTTAATGCTAAATCGTTTGATGTGGCATTGTTGACATTTGGGTAACTAGAATTCTCATTTGGTGGCATTTGCAAGAATGCCGTAATCCTATGCATCAGTTGCGAGAGAGATTTCTCCAGAAGAGTCCACCTGGGCTAAATGCCTGTGGAAAACCAAAACCCTTTTAACGTCCGTGAAATCTTTAATTGCTTCATCCGTACACGTTCCTGTAAGGGGTACGGTGATGTATTTTCATGGCGGCTGTGCTGACAGGACTCGGTGCCTCTTCCGGAACCAGCTTAGCTTCTATATCTTCCGCTAACCCCTATCTCTCTTACACTCTTGCTTCGTTGTTTCATCCACCCAATTTACTCTCTATCACTCTCTCTACCCTTTCGCTGGAGCCTTCTTCAACTTCTCCATAAAGGGCAGGCCAAGATTTACTGGCCGGCAGTCTGACGGGAATGAGCCACCAGGCTGGCCCCAGCTTGGCAACTCTTCATTCTTCCGCTAACAAACCGTTATACCTTCTGTCATTCTTTACAAACTATTCTCCTCCCTCTCTTTAAAGTATTTGGTTCGATAGAATTAGGCTGATTTTTTTTGTATTCGGACTCGTACAAATTACTAGTAGACAAGTGGAATGATTCTCTGTGATAGGTCCAGGCTCTTTTGGCTCCAGTAACATCTGCGGAATATTTATCGCTATCAAACCAACCCTCCCCCCCCATCGCCTTTTAGCCGCCAGGAAATGTTTGAATTTCAGAGTCTGCGTTCGGTCCGCGGGAGTGGGCCGGAACTGCGAGATACAAGGATTTTAGAGGGAAGGAAGAAAAGGTTAGGCTCACTAAGTTTATCTTCCACGGTCCGCCTGAGCTAATATACGGTGCCCTTGTGGTGAAGTCCGCGGCCTCCCTCTCGATAGGTTGCTGGAAACCTGGCTATTGATCCTGTTCTTGGGTTTCGGGTCACAATGCCTATGAAAACTACAAATACGGAATGTTTACAAGTAGTCCGGTTCTTTATTAGCAAATCATATATACTAAACCACCTCTAAAAAACAATAAACAGCTGAAAATAAAGCAAGCTGCACATCTCCACAATCCTCCTTACTCCCTTTACTTCCCAGTTAGACTAGGGAAACAATGAGGACCATAACTAAAGGAACGAAAAGGACTCGAGATTTAGAAAAGGAAACGGTAGGACATCTATTAAAAGATGTTTTCCCAAAGCAACCAAAATGAATAAAATGTCCAACTATCAAACCTCACCACCACAAAAAGCCCGAAATTATTAGGAAGCCCAGAGGAATCATCAATTCTTCCGCATCAGTCGCTTCAGCATCATCAGCAAAGACGTTGCCTGAACTATTCTCACCACAAGTTCTCGCAGGCCTTTTTATAGACTGAGATTTCAGAATGTCTTAACTGAAAAATACGAAAACCCACGATAGTAAAATAATGAAGACATGTATGTCAAAACAACGAAAGTAATTCCAAAGATTAGTTTAGCTTCCTAAGACTCAGTTATTCCTCTTTCGTCACAAGGAGACGAAATCATATCAATCGAAGGAAAAAACAAAGGACCTGGAAGAGAAATAACAGAACTGTCAGGTGATAAAGTTTAGTCACTCCACACGTCTCCTTTAACATGCCTGAGGGTGTAATGATAGAGCGAGACTTTGCCCAATGGACAGAAGCCAAACAAATTGAATGATGAGTTGAATACTTTTTCACCCATGGGCACAAAATACAGACATCCTGCCTAAACAAAGATATCTGAGATGACCTCATGTCTTGTTAAAGGAATTTAAACCCAGCCACAGAAGATGTTCTTTTCTGCCATAAATACTTGCCCTCGCAAGGACTAGGGCTTTGCGCCCGCCTGGAAATGCACAAACTGTGGAGAGCCTCATCCAGCATCGAGTAAAAGGTGCAATATTTTTTAATTCGAAGAGTAGGTGTCAGCTCTCTGAGAAAAGGAAATCCTCACCAGTAGTGAGGTTAGGTTAGGTTAGAAAGAAAGCACAAACCACAATTGAAAGCATAGGCTACTCGTACGCCTCAGGAGTAGAAATAACGTTAGATGCCAAACCCCCATACCATGAGGTTAATTTACGAAAGTAGCCTTCTATGTCTGAGTAGCCTGCACCTTAGTCCCAACAATGGAAGACGTCTCCCTCCCTAAAAGAAAGTTGGGTTTCCGGAGGCCTGAAAGCACCTTAGACTACAATATAACCTCTCTCCGCATTCCCGGTCATACAATATTCGAAAACTGACCTCCTGCACTCTATAAGCAGTTAACCTACCATGAGGCTCCTGCAGCCATGACCTCTACGCTGGAGCTCATCTCCACCGGAAGTGTAGTCTCGTGAATCTAACCCTTGACCTCTCTAAGCCCATCAACACACATCCCAATTGGTTAGACGCCAATAATCTTCCAGAAACCCCGACCCTGAACAAGAGCTGTAGTTACTCCTGCACAGTGCTACGAACCTCCCAACAAAAGCTTCTAGCACATAAACCAGCCCCAAAGAAAAAGTAGACGATCAGAAGCCCGAGGGCACCCACGATCACTCTGGAACATCCCTTCTCGCCGCATGGCTCACCAAAGCTTGCATTAAAACGTAGACGGGCAACTGCGCCCACCCACGCCCAGATTTATCCTCAAGCAGTCGATGGTGACCGACATGTTTTCCACTCTGTGGATGGAGCGCTACTGCACTTTCCTGAAGCATATCCACAAAACACTGGCAAGGAAACAATTAATAGCCCAGATCCAAATCCTCGAAGACCAGTCCCCAGAAGAGTTCAGTGTCCACCTGACCCCAGGATTAAAACCAAAAGAATAGTAAAGTTAATCCAGTATAACATCTGCGGAATCAGAGCAAACTGGGAGAAACTAATATATTCTGTAGGAAACGATATCTCTACTGGCTTTTGCCTACAGTGAAACAATGTTAGGAAGAGTGTAAAAGAACAACCTATGACCTCTTCACGTTATTTTGGAGACCATGTGCGATTGTATCCCGCCGTGGAAAACGTCATTTCCTGTTCGAGAACATTCGAGAAGTTTCGACTCCTGAGCGTACTGGGGAATTATCCCCAAATCCTTCGAATTTGTCCACAACCCTCCCCCCAACGATGTGGAGAGAACGGGCAGCTTGGTTTTTTCGCGCCCTGTGGCTAAAAGCAGAATTTTCGTCCGCCTCACGGACTAAGATGTCTGGAGCTTCCTCACCCCCGGCTTCGAATCCCCCTTCCCTCCTTCCAGATCACTTGTACAAATACCCGGTTTTGACTTGAGATCGGTGACTCCCACACACACCTCAAAGTCGCCCTCATCGTCTCGAGTCGAAGTCCCGTGAGCCTTCATCAGAGAGCAAAACTTTATCCGCTGTGATTCTACCCCAGTCAAATTGTAGCTTCTGTGAACGGCAATCCTTGAAAGTTGCGCGACAGCCTCCCTTCTTTCAATCGATCCGGAGAAAATCTCCATCGACTACCTTTGAGGAAAAGAAGTTTCCTCTTCCAGTGGAATTACGAGTAATCCCAAATTTCCCCGTCGAACGTCAACCTTAAAGATTGGCTATTTTCATCGCTGTTTCTTGGAAGGTTGGTTTGGATCGTGCCCCACTTGCCTCATCAGGATTGTGCCCCACTTGCCTAATCCGGACCGTGCCCCACTTGCCTCATAAGGAACGTGCCCAACTCGCCTCATTAATCGTATTCTACTCGCCTCACCCCAAGCAGAACCTTCCTCGAAGTCACCGACCCGTAAGATTGAAACCCCCTCAATTATTAGTTTTTTCAAGTTCCCTCTTTTGATCTGAGCATAGTAATGCTAATTAAATAATTTTATTTGAGAATCCATCCTTATTATAATTATCAAGAGGCTATTTCATTTTAAATAATTCCCTTTTGCCTATTTTTATTCTTATTTTCATATTTGTCGATAAAATTATATTTTTGTTGTTTCATCTCTAACTAACCTTGAACGATACTTTCGTCCTCTTCAACTAAATCTCGCCAACCATTTTTTCACTCTGCCTGGTTTGTTAAGGATTGGAACCCCAACGCCTCGAGTTCGACATCCTAGTCGATCGTTAATCTCTGCGAACAGTCCTCAAACGCTTTGCGTTGCAGTAGGTGATTAAGTCACCCCCTCACATAATATAGGAGTGGTGTACCGAGACAAAGACATTCCTACCGAGGGCTACTGTGTTATACTTGGATAAACACCCCAGCGCCCATCGAAGGCATCATATTTTATTGCTGAGCCAACTACATGCCCACCAGGATGTCAACACACTGTCATTTGGCTTAAACTCACTCCTCGAAGCGATTAACGTGACTCTGCATATCGCAAAGCTGTAAACAAACGCTAATGGCTACCTCACACCACCCAGACTGCTCTCAACCGTCGACTTACGTGACCACATCTCACAAAAACTTACCCCTTCATCCTGATGGCGGATTTTAATAGCCGTCATTCCAATGTGGCGACGGCATCTGCAACGCACGATGGAATGATGTATCCAAATTAATCGAGAACCCCCAAATCAGAATCATGAACCAGGGAGATGGTACCCGATTCAAAATAATAACAGTCGCTCTATCATGGCTCGACCTGGCCCTTGGTTCACCTGACATCATGGCGAATTTCGACTGGAGAGTCTCCGACGACTTGAGAGGAAGCGACTATTTTCAATCATCTTCCCCTCGAACAAGGAAGCACCCACCTCGGGTATGCCATTTTTGAGATTAGACCGGACAAACTAAACGTATAAACGTTGGCTAAGTTCGAAGACGAATATCGATTATGATAAAAATAGGCAAAATATAGATATCTCCTTAAACAAACGCGTTGAACCTCATTGAGAGCTTCCGTTTCCACTATGAATGAGAAAACAACCATCTACCACACATGGAGCAAAATCCAAGGCCTGCTATGTTACGACAAGTATGGAAGATTACGCCAGTTGACGGCGGGCAACGTCGTGTGTTACGACTGGAGGAGGCACGATCCTCGGAAGGTCGTCCAATACAACTGGTGAGGAGCATTACGCCAGTTTACGGCTGGTAATGACGTCATATACGACTAGAAGAGGCACGAAGCTTGAACGTCGTCTGATACGACTAGTGAGGAAGATTACTCCATTTTACGGCTGCTAACGTCGTCTCTTACGACTGGAGAGGAAACAAAGCTCGGAGCGTCGTCTGATAGGACTGGTCAGGAAGATTACACCACTTGACGTATGGTAACGTCGTCTTATACGACTGGAGAAGGCAGGAAGTTCGGAACGTCGCCGTAGGAGGGGATTTATAATGATGGTCCAGTTATATTTAATTTAGTTACTAAGTTTTTTAGATTTTTACAATTGAGGCATTGGATATATAGAACATTGAACACAGCTGGGATGGTTTTTACAATAACGATCCAGTGAACTTTTTTCATATGGCTAATGGGGCGGAAATTTCTTACAACTGACCCATTGTGAATACATTTTGAAGAGAGAGGATACTCCTACCTTAGTATTAACCAATAGTATATGATTCAAGGTGATTAGAGGTGGAGCCCGACAGGGCTTAACTAAGAATGTTTTTTGCCAAAAAACAGTGAACCCACAGGAAATTAGTCTGCGGTATTAAGGAATTTGGATAATTAAGAGGGAGGATTGTTTGCTGTTTCCCTAGGAGTTAGCTGAAGAAGGGAGGCTGGGTCAACAAGAGGAGGGGGGTTGGGAAAATGGAATGCTTGCCTCAGATGCTGCACTTTTAGCTTCGGAAGATAATGTACATTTGTGTGAATTTCTAAGCTCTTATTTCATGCCTATCTGATAATCTTTAAATTTGTATTAGTATTACTTACATTATTATTATTATTATTATTATTACCATTGCCATTATTATTGTCATTAACATTATTATTATCCCTAGTGTACCTATGCCATCAAAAATCACGGCATTATTTTAAAATTAGAGCTATATTTCATTATTATAGATAATATTATTATAGATAATACTAAGTCGTTGAAATATAAATTACCATTTTTTTTTTATAATAAGTAGATTCTATTGTTACTAACCCCGCAAAATATATAAATAAATACACGACGGGTATTATTATTATAGATAATACCAAGTTGTTGAATTATAAATGAATTTTTTTTCAAAAAAGTAAATTCGAGTGTTATTAAAAAAAATATTAATAAATACACGACAGATATTATTATTATAGATAATACCAAGTCATTGAAATATAAATGAGTGTTACTAACAATTTTCTTATAAATAAATACACAATTGGTATTATAATTATAGATTATTATTAGCATTATTATCATTACCATTATTATCATATTCATGATTATTATCATCATTATTTTGCTATCATTATTAATTATTATCATTATTATTATTTGTATTATTATTATTATTCTTATTATCATTATTATTATTATTATCATTGTTATTATCCTCATCATCATCATTATTATTACCGTTATTAATATGATTACAGCATAGTACAGTTGGAGTTTGGTTATATGTTTGAATATATGTATTAATTATCATCATCATCATTATTATTATCTTTATTAATATTATTATAGCATAGTACAGTTGAAGTTTGTTGGAGTTTCATTATAGGTATTATTATCATTGTTACTATCATCATCATCATTATTATTATCATTATTAATATTTTTATAGCATATTACAGTTGGAGTTTAATATATATGTATTATTATTATTGTCATTATCATCATCATCCTTATTATTATCATTATTAGTATTATTATAGCCTTGTACAGTTGGAGTTTGATTATATGCAAGGATGTAATCAGCAGAGACCTCATTCCCGTTCACGGCACAAACGAAAACGCTATTTTAAACCGCATTGGCCAAACACGTTTGGAGGACACTTCGATATAGTGTACCAGGTAAAGCGAATACAACACCCAAGTTGGCCAAACTTCGTTTGGAAAGGGAGGCCACTCTTCTGAATTTCTCTTCAAGGGACTTCAATCAACAAAATGAGAGATTCGCACAAAAGGAGGTTCTCTTATCTTGTAGCCACAAGACCACAGGACCCTACAATATACAATATGCAATGCTACGTCGCCCGATTGAAGCGAGAAAGCGCTTTCTCTTGGACATCTTCGACAAGATATGGATGGAAAATGCTTTTCCAGATACCTGAAGAAGGGCTATAGTTCTCGCTTTTCGTAAGCCAAGTAAAGGCCCAACTTGTCTCTAAAATTATCGTACAATTATTCTAACTTCTCGCATGTGCAGCTCATTGATAAAGCTGAGAAATGCACTTGAAGTGATTCCTAGAGAGAAAATTCCACATATCCCCATTTGTGTGAACTTTGAAAACTACTTTCACCCGCGAATTCTCTAATCTGCATGGAAACCGCGGATGCTCTCATCCACATAGAAAGCGAGGTATGTAATACTTTCGCCAGGAGAAAGCACTTAGTGGCTGCGTTCTTCGATCTTAAAAAGCGTACGACAGCTCATGGCGCTATGCTATTCTAAAACTCTTTCTAGCCTAGCCCTGCATCTCCGAAGGCAGAGTCTTGTAGGTACCCCTGTTTGCTGTGAGGGTCAACAAAATCTATGAAAACCTTTATCCTGAGATTGCAAACAACCACTCTGCCGTCTTAAGGCAAAAAACATTAACTGCAAAATTGTCAATTTTGGGAAAACGCAAAAAACGGATTTCGGCCTCAAATAAGGATCTGATAACATTAATCGTTTTTTTTTGTTTTTTTTGGTAATTGTAAGCATTCATCTATATGAATCTTGCAATATAATTTGGTTTAATCAGTTAATAACTTCAATATATTCAAATTTGTCCAGTAAATTTTGACTTAATGCTTTTTACCTGAAAACAGTTATAATAATTGGGTCATCTTATAATAAAATGATTTTTGTGGAAAAATGGTATAGGTATACCTATATCTAAATAATTGATAGGTACCTATTATATCATTAGACTCTATTGGTAAATACATATTTTATCATTTTAACTTTTACCAGAAAAGTTTGGAAAGGAAAATAAAAAAGATACATTGTAAAGCAATATTATTACAGAAAACAGAAAGAAAAAATTGTAGACAACTTAACTATGTAGGTAATTGAAAATATTTTTTCCTTAGTTAATGCAGGAAACCTAAAAATAAAAAAAATCTTTGGTAAAACTTTACTTTTCCTACATACCTAATTGCAGCAAACAAAAGACAACACGATAATGAAAAAGAAATATTTGCAAAAATAATGAAAATTATGGCAAATCTTATAACTGGATAATAGAGCAAAAATAGTTCAAAAGTATACCTAGGTATATGAATAGAGCTACCTACCTATACGTAAGAATATCAATTTAATTTTTTTTCCAACAAAAAAAATCTTGCAATTATTGAAACCTCATTGCTGCATACGTAATGTCAGCAATCAAAAGAAAAAAAATTGGGGTTTATACGCTTCCAAGAAGATCTGGGCTGTTCTTGCTTTCTGGTAAATTGATCCAAAATTTTTCCTGTTTTCAGGCATTAAACTTACAAGCTTGTCTAAAATATTTTCTTTCTTTTTTGAAGATAAGCCTCTTGGGCAATCTGACATAGGTTTTTCCAATAATTTTTTTGTGAAATTTAAACTAGCATGAACAAAGTCTGCAACTTTAAAGTCTCCCTTGTAGTTGGTTTTATATTTTAAGATACGGCTACCCTTTTCAAATTTTGCTTCCACAATCTCTGCTAACAATGGAAGGTTTGTTTCTTTTATCTCTTCACGAAGGCGAGTTTTTCTCTTGACCGAAATATCCGGAATATCGTTAAAACAGGCACTAAAATTAATATCTAATACTTTCAAATTTTTAACGGATGCATCAATAACTGATTTCAAATCTTGATAGTCATAGATATTATCCTTTTTCCTAATATTTTTTTCTATGTGGCCGTGGATGCCATCGGCGGCCATGAAGGTGTGCCCAGGCACTAGATACTTAAAAGTGATGCTATTGACTTGTTCACTGGTGTTAACAAGGATTATCATTGCGCTGTAAAGTGCCCAATTCTTATTTTGGGCGGCGCAATTGTCAGCCCAAAAAATGAAATTAGCAGCATCTCTTTCTGTTCTTATTAAGTCTAAATAAGCATTGGCCGCATGTTCCTTGTTTCGGCCAGCAATTGATTCTGTCCAGAGGACTGCATAATGATTATAAGTTGATTTTTCTTTTTGGCCGATACATGCAAATGTCTCATTAAAAATTATCAGGCGTGGAGTAAATACACAAGTTTTTAAACCTTTCATAATAGGTAAAAGAAGTATCTTTTGCATATCAACAGCAAAAACTTGGGTTGTAGAATCCCATTTTTGAGAGCAATCGTAATCATATGCTCTTCGTGCATCTTTTGCAACTTCATTATGCATAGTCCATTTTGCTTTCAGTGATTCATCTAATATACCTGAATAATTTTTAAAATATAAACAGGTGTCGCAAAGATCAGTAGAGTTAGTTCCAAATCCAATATTTAGTTTGTTAAACATTCTTGAGTATGTAGCGTAGGAGCAAAAATCAGGGTTCTCTTCAATAAAGGTTTTATATAAATCCTTCACTGTTAATTCAGGGGATAAATATCTTCTATTTGGAGCGTGCTCCCTCCTATAATGCGAAATTTGGGGATTCATCTTTTCTATGTGATCAATAATGATTTCTTCATTTTTCTTGTTGCTAGGTTCATGTTTTCCCCTCATATCAAAAAACTCCAAATCACTTAAAGAATTAGATCCACCTAAACTAGTAGAAGCTTTTTTAAACACATCCAAAATAATGCGATAACTTGAAAAGCCTATTGTGTGTAAAAACATTGTCTGACACACTTTGAATTCTGACCCTGACTCATTTAAGAAAGTGTATACGAAGGTGCATGACTTTGTAAAGCATGAGGAATTGGAGCGTCTGCGCTCAGTCGTGGGGTTTTTCTTTATTCTTCCTAAAAGCCACTGCTTTTGAACAGATTTGTCAATTTTCCAAAACTCACTATGTATGGTATTCCGCAATTCAGGAGAAGTGGATTTAGTACACTGTTGCTTACACGAATCTTTGCAGGAAGGAAGCAATGGATGTTTTTCTCTTTGAGCTTCTAATTGAGCTTTAGCTGTTCGTTTAGCTGCTGCAGTTTCTTGACTATTTTGTTCAGGGGGAAGAAGTTGAATATTCTGAGAGGGTTCTTGAGGGCTTTGTTCCAGGAGAAGAAGTTGATTATTCTGAGAGGGTTCTTGATGATTTTGTTCAAGGGGAATTTGAATGTTCTGAGAAACTTCTTGATGTTCATTTTCATCTATACTCCTATTTGATTCAGCATCATCATCATTTGGAATTACTCCACTGTAAAGGATAAAAAAAATTTATTAGCTTATTAATTATATAGAAAACGATATAGAAAATTGAGCTATATATATTATATATGTATATACTATGATATAAGTCTGATCTTATCTGTGTGTGTGTGTGTGTCACACTCTGCAGAGCTAAATGGGGGCGTATTGGGAAAAAAAATATATATCATCTTATGTAATTTGGGGCTGCGGGGTGCTTAAAACTATTTCCAAGTCCGTATGACCAATGGTTAAAAAGTTATGAACCAAAAACTTGATCTATATATAACTTTTACATGCACAGAAAGACATCCAAAACTCTATTTCACATAAATTTTAGTATATTAACCTCACTAATTTAAGAGAAATTGTACAAAGAATCATGTTGTGCTAAAACAAAGGAAATGATTTCTCGGAAAAGCACTGTCTTTTGTTAAACAGCTGTACAATTTTTATTTCTTTCATTCTTGAAAAATACAGGGTGGGCCAAAAAAAAGGGGTATTATTAAAAAATTTACTTAAAATTTATTTTTATATTTTTAAAACTAAACCGTAGATAATGTTTAGTTTAAAAATAGGTATAGAAAAATAAAGTTTTAGTCAATCTTTTAATAATGGCCCCTTTTTTTAGCCCACCTTGTATATTTAAAAACAAACAAAAAAGTTAGGTTGACATTCAACATTAACATTAGCTATAGAATTTAAACATAATATCATCAGTTAAAAGAAGTTACTCACCTTTTCCTCAATTCCCTAAAAACGGCTTGTGCACTGGTAAACATTACGAAACAATTTATTCAGACCTTTCAATTAGAAGGACAGAAGTGAAATGAAATCCCTCTTTCAAATTATGATCGAGATATAGGTACCTGAAATTAATCATGTTTTGCTTTGTTCAAACAGATCAGAACCTGCAGAAACATGACGGAATTGCAGCTCAGGCTGAGTTCTCAATGCGAATCATATTGTATAATCTACTAAATGCATTTTGTCTGCAACTTGCTATGGGAATTCACATTGACATTTGCAGGCAAAACGCATTATCTAGCTAAAATTTTGTACTTAATGCTTTCTGCCTGAAAAAAAGGATTAATGCTTTCTGCCTGAAAAATCCTTTTATTTTAGGTGGAGATAATGCTTTTTGAGCTCTCTTAAAATTTTAATGAATTAAATAGCATAACTGGCAACCTTCTAGTTAGATGCGTCTCGTCGAGACGAATCCAACGGTACCAAAATCTCAAAAATCGCATTTTTGCAGTTAATGCTTTTTGCCTTAAGACGGCAGCACTACGTAGACGACTTCTTAATCTTCCTAGCAGGCTCCGAAATGGCACTGGTAGCGCGTCTCCTTCAGCTCGCCATCAACAACATCACCAGATCGACCTCTGCACACGGCTACCAATTCTCGACTGAGAAGAAGAAACAGATTTATTTTTGTCACCGTAGAGGGTGTATTAGGAGACCCGATCTCTACCTATATCAGCAGAGGATTGTAGTCTTTGAAAGTAATAGATTCCTAGGATTGACATTTGATTGGAAGGGACTTGGGAAACCCACATCCGTTCCCTAAAAAATCTAGCAAAAGGGCAACGAACGTCCTGGGCAGTTTCTCAACATAACTGGGGAGCAGATAAAGAAACACTTCTTCTCTATGGCTCCCTAATTAACCTTAAATTGGCCTATGAGCGAAATCTACTATTATAGATCTGAAAGGAATCTTACCATTTTTAATACAATGGCCAATGAAATCATTCAGGGGCTACAGGGGCCTTTTAATACTCATCAATACCGTGTCTGAAATGCGAGACTGGAGAGATACCACTGGACCTCCGCAGTGCGAAAATCAGCCTACGCCTCTGCCCCCCCATCTAACGAATTCTACCATCGCCGATCACGACCGCGGCTCTGAAAGACCAAATGGACATCTTTTTTCGCGGTGCACCTATCCCTTTCGCGACAATTTTGAGTTAGAGTACGGCTACGGATGGAAAAGATAGGGATAAGGCTGAACTTCGTCTACTCACTTGCTTTTCCAGGCCTACCATTCTGGAGAACAAAAAATAAAGATCTACCATGGCAACATAGCAAAACTCCCACAACACTCTCCGTGGAAAGGAAAATACACAGATGGTTCGAAATTCAAAGATAGAAGCGGATCGTAGGTAATATCGGGCAAATACTTTCATTCAAGTCCTATAATAGCATTCGTACAATACTAGGAATCATGTCTTACAATAGTCTTACCACAATATCTCTCTATCTTTGTGCCTACGTCCTAGAGATTAAAGAGGTGCTTATATAAAAGCGATGTTGGACTATATTCACTGAGAGGTATTTCAATTTGTAGGTCATCTCATAAGCTAAGAAATTTACTCCAATTGTTGAGTAGAATCGTTTCAATTTAAATTTGAAACCATTTATTTTGTTATTATATTCAAGTGTTCGCTCTAAATGTAATTAAAGTTTAATTTTGTGAATGTTGCTACAAGATAACTCACGTCTTAAGGCGTTAACCCCCCAAAAGTGACCAGACCTGGGCAGCATACTCATGCTTTGAACGAACGATCGACTTAAATTCGAAACCATTTTGTCTCTACTCTTCTAAACAAACTCTTCGTAACAAATCCAAAAGTAGGGTTAGCGTTTTTTTCAACTTAATGTATTGAAAACTAATAGCAAAAGGACGCGTTCCTCTGTTACACAGACTAATACGGGATCTTCTAAAGTTCATTCAATTGACATGTGAGAGCCAATGTGAATCAGTTCACACTTTTTTTACGTTAAACGGAAGCTGGAATATGTTAGACTGTATTTAAATCGTCGTGAATTTCTTCAGGGTGCGGATTATCCACTAGCTGGAAACGTGATCGTTTATGAAAGTTAGAAAAAGTACACTACCTAATAACAGAACCCTGTAAGATTCCGCTAGTTACAGGCAGCTATTCGGATAATTTGTCATTTATAATTACCTTTTTAGCCTGCGGTTTATAAACCAATTTCAAGGCCCAGTTAAAAGTATACATTTAATCACAGGCTTTCTAATTTTCTCCCGATATTGTCTGCGAGGAACTGAATAAAAAGCTCTTTTGAAGTTCTGGTTACTTCTACAGGTTTAAAATGATTTTAAATTGCAGTGATGTAAAAGACCTCAAGTAACGTTGTTAAGAAAGAGTGACCTATTCTATAAAACGTATTGTCTTCTGTTGAATAAAACTTAATATTTCTAGGGTCAACTATTTTAGCCGTTATGATAGTTCTCTGAGATTACTAACGACGAACATTAAACCAATAGGTCTAAACTTTATTGGATCCGTTTTATCTTCTTTTAAAAAAATGGCCTATTATTTGCAACAACACCTTGATTTGGAGATTTTCTGAAAATGACTGATAGAGGACTATCAATCCCTTTTCTAATTCCTTTAATTGTCGATGTATTTCATCACTCCCAGCGATTTAGAAACTTTTGTTAATATAAAGATCTAACTGTCTGCGACACTGTAATATCATCAGTTTACTTGTGTCACAGAAATCCCTAACATTGCAAGCAGCGGGAATAATTTCGAACGCCTCTTAATTTATTTGATTTCAAGTTTTCACAATACTTTTCTAGGCACTAAACAACCGTTCTATTTCGGTTTTAAATTGGACTATAACTTTTGAATTGGCTTTTTATTGCTTAGATAAGAAAATAACATCTTAGGATTTCCTTTAAATGACACCGTAAGATAAATTTAGTAAGCTCTCTTCGCATGCTTAACCTCTCATTTCACTCTGCGCCTAAATTAACTATATTTTATCCTACGTCATCACCTGAATCGCAGTTGACAATAGGGTAATAACTATTTATTTCTCTAATCGCATGCATTATGGCAGCATTAAACCATGGCAGTTCCGTCTTGACATTATAATAGCCTTTAATATTGAGAATGATACTTAGCAAAATTGCCATTTGTGAATTTATGAATCGTGACTTTCAGTGTTTTTCATTTCATTTAAAACCGATTATCTTATGGTTGCCTTCACATTTCAACAAAGTTTACAGTCATAGTTATGCCATAGTCTTAAACATTTTGTTGCCGAGTTGTCTTTCTTATTGCCTGAGAACCAAAGAATAATGAAGGTGACATGTCCCACCCCGATTTCATCTTCAAATTCTACATTGGCAGAATCAAAATCACCGTAAACAACATCAGCTCCTGGCTTGTAATATTAGCAAAAGGTCTGAAACAAATTTACACCATTCTATTTAGTTTGAAAAGGTGGCATTTAAACGCATACTAAAATAAAAATGATTTTATTGGGACTTGCTATTATTAAGAACTCAAGCTCTAATACTCCTAAATTTTCGTTAGCATTTTCAGCTAATTTTCAGATATGGTGAAAAAATCACAAAGTTTTCTATATTTACCTCATTCACTAAACCGCAAGATTTGTTTCTAATACTCAACGCATCAAAAACCAATGTATCTTTTTCTTAATGTAATGATGACGTACCCTCTCGTGGTGCGTTTTTCGTATGATTAACTACTGATATTAGCGTTGTATAAGGGTTTATTAATAAGGCTTTTTTCTAAAAGGAGGCCTAACTTCGCATTTCCTAATCCCATTTGAGTGAATTCCACATCGTCTATATAATAATTTTCATTAAGGTATCTCCGCTAACTCTCAAAATTAACTCCATTTCGTTGCATATAATTTACTTTTTTTTTTTAGATTTCTTTTTAATTTAGCTTTCGTCGCATAGCAACGCTAATATTTACAACAGAAATTATTTGCACTCCATTGGCCAATTAAATGACGGTATTTTTCTAGTACAGGATGCTGAATGAGCGCACCACTACTGCTAAGTGCATTTTCGGAGATTTTTCAGAGATTACTGCAAAAAAGTGCCACTTTAGAGTAGCTTAAAATGTATTGATGATTCAGTTGTAGCCTAAATAGTTAGCTTTGATTGCTAAAGATTGGAAGGAGCGCAACTCTCTTGAATATTCAGCGTAATTTAGGTTTCCCTAACTTTTGACAAATTATATTTAAAATAATAATGATTCCTTTTTTACAATTATTATTATCTCTATTATTATTTTCTGTATTTCTTAAAACTAAGAAAGAAAACACGACATCATCTCCCTCTGAAAGTTTGCGAGGAGAATATCCTTAACAAGTAGCTATAGTTTTGGGTTGTAAAAATGCAAGTAATGAAAATAGCTTGCCGTTCTACACTCAAGAATGGGAGACCACACAACTCTCCATAATATACGCTACCTTACTAAGATAATTGAGCCTCTGCATCTATTTAACGGTTTGGCCTAAAATCAAGGCATTTTTTACCTGTCCATCAAAAAATACTTGAATCCAAAGAAAAACAAGCGAACTCTCCTTTAAATTCTTTTGAAACAATTTACTAGGAACTAGTTTTGAAATTACGAAGATTAACGAACTAGTTTCGAAAAAATTAGTTTTGATGAGGCTTCGATGCTTTTCTCTACTTTTGATCTTCAACAATTAAATATTAAGGTTTGAGGTCATTAATTTTCAGTTGCCCAAACGAGCCTTTATTCTTTAAGCGCTGTCGCGTAACCAACGGTAGAGATTTTGAGTCATTGCGTTATTTGCCAAACACCAAACAAGGAAAAGGATTCCGATCACTTTCTCTTTTAGTCGTTGGATGTTTTAAAAAGACTTAATGTTACGATTGTGAGCTCTTAATGTACTACATTATTTGTTTTCTCCATATGGGGTTAACCATAATTAGGGTACGATATTTTGGTCTACCTAACTTAAGAGTTTTCTTTAATTAGGGTCCGCTTAAATCAGAGGTTGTCTTTTTAGGGTCTAATTTATTTACGATTTGCATTACTTAGGTTTTATCTTAGTAAGGGTGTGTCTTATTTAGTGGGTCTTAATTAGGATTTGTGTTATTTAGAGTTAGTTTTAATAGGGTTTGTCTTATTTAGGGTCTACTATATTTAATGTAGAATTTTTTGAAGGTCTTACTTTTTCATTGTCTGCCTTATTAAATAAGGGCTGTCTTATTTAGTGTCTGCATCATATAGGTCCATGGCTCCCAAACCTTTTTCTGTCATTTCTCCCTGTGCCCACTTAAACCATCCAGATTTCCTCCTTCATGTGTACGAGGGGAATAGTAGTCAAAACACTGTGACCATTTACTAATCGATTTTAAAAATGTACAACTATACTGATAAACATATAGTTACTTAGTAAACCGGATAGAGATCGGTTAGTAAAAACTAAAAGGACTTTTGTTTGCTCTTCTACTTTAGAATTAGATTAGGTAGAAGGGTGAGGTTGCCTCTTTTGCATTAGTGTATCAATATCAGCATTAGTTTGGAAAGTGTGCAGCGCATGTCACATTCCACTTCAAGTCGGTTTCGTGTTTGGGCTTGATTATGAGTAAATTAGAAAATCCAGACTCACAAAGGCAAGTTGTGGCCGTAGAGAATGAGGATTTTCAAGGCGTTGGTGCTCAGTTGTGGATATGTTCTACGCACATTAACCCAGAAGTCCTCAAGATCTTTTGCACCAAACTCATCTGCGGCACAAGAGTCATGTTTGAGCTCCATGAACTCATTTTGCATGCCCTTAGGGACATCATCCATCTGACATATAAATGGTTTCCTTCTCAGGCCCCAGTGAAATTTATTCAGTGTTGATACCAGGGAAATATCGTTTGAACTCGTCCCCCAAATGACCAAGGTGAGTGATGATTTCCTCCTTCAATGGGTCCTCGATGTCTTTCCCACCACGTATGTTACTCAAGACCTGAAAGAATGCTGTATTTCATTTTTTGATTTGTTTTCCCCAAAGTTGGAGTTTTGCCGTGAAAGCATTGATGGCGACAGTGTTCGAAATCACAGGGTTTCTTTGTCCCTGTAATTTCTTATTTAGTTCATTCAGAGTTTACAAAATATCAGCAAGATAAGCCAGTAGTGCCTGGAATCCTTTCCATTGTTAAAGGCAGACAGCAGGTATACCTTGTTGCTGTAACTCAAAAACCAGTTTACTTATTCTCGCAATTCAAAGACCAAGGCCAGCATGTTTCCTTTTGAAAGCCATCGCAATTGTGTATGCAATAAAAGAGCAGTGTTTTCAGCATCCATGTCCCAGCAGAGCTGGCGGAAGAGGCGAGTGTTCAAGGCAGATCCTTTCACATAGTTTACAATGTTTATGATGACAGTCAAGTCCACATAAAGGTTCTTTGGAATTGTCTTTGAGGCGAGAGTCTTTCTATGGATCATGCAGTGTGTTCCTTTCAAACCAAGTTGTTTCTGCTTCACAAAAGCAATGGATCCTGATCGCGAGCCAAGCATATTAGGGCCACCGTGTGTGCAAAGCCCTTTCAGTTTGCTCCAACTAAGTCCCGACTCTTCAAAGCAATCTGCAACTACTGCCATTACATCAACTGCCTTTGTTATCGTCTCTAATGGCTGGCAAAAAAGAAACTCTTGCTCTAATCCTTTGCCAGTTGTGCAATATCGGTTACATCCGTAGACTCATCAAGTTGAAGTGCGAAAAAGGGCGATGACATTACCTTTGACACCACATTTTCCTTAATGTTTTCAGGCATGTTGGTAATTTTGTTTTTGATGGTGTTGTTGGAAAAGGAGATCCGTTTCATCTTCTGTGATGTCTTTTCTCCTAACAGAAGCCTCACACCCTCAACGATATATGGTTTCACAAGGGTTTTCTAAATCGTGTTGGGGCTTCTTTGCCTTGAACACCTGAAGACCAATCACATATGAAGCCGGCACTATGTTGATGTTGGTTTGCTGATAACTTGCAGATTCTTCTCTCTTCACTTTCAGAAAGCCTTTGATAAGGTACCACACCGCCGCCTTCTCCGGAAAGTGCGAGCGCTTGGCATAGATGGAAAGGTAGCCACCTGGATCGAAAACTGGTTAAATGGCAGACGGCAACAGGTGGTGGTGAATGGACAGTTTTCTTAGTGGGTGCCCGATACTAGCGGGGTGCCTCAAGGTTCCGTCCTGGGACCACCTCTATTAATCATCTACGTCAATGACATGGACGGTGACATGGTTGCCAAGATTTCAAAATTTGCCGACGATACCAAGCTTGGTATGAACGTTGCAAAGGAAGGAAATACTGCCTGCCTGCAGGAAGATCTTCGGAAGATTGGGGAGTGGTTGGACACGTGGCAAATGCCTTTTAACGTAAACAAATGCAAAGTGATGCATATCGGCCACAGGAACCCCCAATCTCAGTATATCCTTAAGGGCACTGCTATCGCATCCACCGACACTGAGAAGGACTTGGGTGTAACAATCACTAATGACCTCAAGTTCTCGAAACAGTGCATTGAGGCGGAGAAAGGAGCCAAAAGCATGCTAGGCTATATTAAGTGCCAGTTTGGTTATCGGAACAAAGAGATTGTACTGTGCTTGTACAACTTACTTGTCCGACCACACCTGAAGCATGCCGTACAATTTTGGAGTCCTTTATTGCGAAAAGACATCGCGAGATTGGAACGCGTACAAGCCAGGGCAACCAAGCTGATTCTCTCTATCCGACAGAAAAGTTATGAGGATAGACTAAGGGAATTAGATCTGTTCTCGCTGGAAACCCGTAGACTGCGTGGTCAGCTCATCGAAGTTTTCAAAATACTTCGAGGGTTCAACAATGTTGACTACCGGGATATTTTCACACTGAGTGAAAACAGAACGCGCAATCACGGCTTCAAACTTGAACTGAAGCGTTACGACTGCAATCTGTGTGGAAATTTTTTCACTTCCAGTATCTGCGGTAAGTGGAACGCACTTCCGGTGGAAGTTGTCAACAGTGAATCTTTTGACCAGTTCAAGTCAAGACTAGAAAAGGTCTTGAAAAGTGGCCGTTTAGGGACACAAAACAATTGAGCAGCCATGTGTCCGCTCGATTGCTATTCCAAAGGTACCCTCCTTCCTTGTTGTTGCTCTCTTCAAGCTGGATAAATTTACCTCCTGAAAAAGCTGCGATTCTTATCTTTCAACTGTGGATGAGCATTTGCCAGATGCTGCTTCAGTTGGAAAGGTTTCATGATACCATTAGAGAAGGTTTTTAAACACACTGAGGGATGTGTGCACCGTCCTTGACAAGATAGGTGAACCCATAGTCCAAATAACTATCTTGATACAATTTTCTCTTCTGTGACATCTGAAATCAGACATAAAACAAAGCCTATCAATTTGGAGAAGAACAATATGCATAGGCACATCCTAAATCTGTATAAAAATATCTAAACTTTCCATTCTTTCCCCCTCACCACTACAAAATAAAAAAAAATAAATAAACTTCTCATAAACACTAACTTTTGAGGAATATACCAAAATTCAAAGTAGATAAGTGCCACTAATGCGGTATTATTCGACTGAATGCAGTCGTGGGGCACTACTGCCAATAACGTACACTTCTGTCATTAGCAATAATACCATTATCATTTTTATTTATTGGTCACGTTACTTTTAGGTAAGATAGAAAAGTTGAGGTAAGATTCATTGCATGAAGATATTAAATACTCCTTTCAGGTGAAGTTGATACCCCATTACTTAGTTAGGGTAGAATTAAATGCAAATTTTTTTTGTGCCTAAGGTTTCGAACATTGAAATAGACCTGGTCCTAATTGACCCTAGCAAAATGAAAAAATATATATTCCAAAATAACTTCCAGTAATAAACATATATAAAAAACATAATTTGCTGACGAGTACCAGTAATCACACATATTACCATAGTTTTCAAAAACACAAGTATTGTAGTTTAATAAGACATCTCTTGAATACTAAAAATCTCAGCCAAAGCATAAGAATTGATAAATGAATTTTGACTTCATGTTATCAAGTTAAGAAACTCACTATTAAAATTATAATATTATTCACATACCTTTTTTACTCATACAAAAAACAAGCTTGAGGAAGTGAATCAATATAGGCCGGGTATACGTAGGTCAGATGCTCCAGGCTAACTGACTACTCGTAACGCTGTGAGCCTGTGACAGTACTCCTCTACCACCACCCCACCCTCCCTCCCACCCTCCCCTCAGAGCTCATGTCTGAGCGTGAACCAAACCTTGTAGATACGGCACCGCCTATCTACAACAGACATACACTGTCTCTCTTTCGCTGTCAGACATGAGAAAATCCATCTGAGATTTGTTTTTTACTTAGTAGGCAGTGCAATTATTTCCCCCCTGGTAGCTTCAAATTTGCCCCCAGGGCGAAATTTCCCCCTAGTTTGGTAAATGCAGATTTATGTTCTAAATTATTTAAAGTCTGCTTTATTTAGCGTCTCTAGTACACATTGTCTTTCTATATTAGACTCTACCTCAATCAAGGTCTGCCATTTTTTTAAGTCCAGCCATATTTGCAGTTTACTACATTTTGGTTCTTCTGGTCAATTAATTAGGAATGAAACGATGCAATTACGAGCCAAGGAGAGGCACCAGCTGGCTGCCCAAGCTGACAAAAAAGTTCGCATCTTCTCAAGAATTCAGTCACCATTGTCCCTCTACTAGTTCCCAGTCTGAACAATGCTTTCCTCGCCCCACTGTCCCCATAAAGAACTGAACGCAGTCCTCTTCACTCTTTTCGTTCAAGTATCTACGGCAGATTTCACCTTGTTATTTCCCAGTACCTTATTTAGAAGTGGTTCTAATTACAGTTTGATTTATTGAAGAACCTCTTTATTCGGGTCATTATTTATATATTCTCTGCCTTATATACGGCCTGTGTTATTTAGGGGTCATTTTATTTATGGTTTGACCTTTTTAGTGTACGTTTTATTTAGTGTTGTACAGTTGCACAATGTATTTATTATAATTTTATGAGAGATGGAATGTTTATGGTATATTTAGTTATAAATGAAATAGATAGAACAATTAACAAAAAATAAATTATATTTATTGAAATCTTTTAGCTTATTGAGCTATTTCAAAAGTTCTGACGAAACTTTCTGAAACGGATTTGTTCCAAAACAAAGTGGCCAAATTTCGTCGGCTTTCCCTTTTACCAGCTTAATTAATTATATATATTTATTTTTAATCATTGATAACACAACTATTGGTAAAAAAGAGATATTCGTAGTGGAAAGGGTGCACAGATGGGAGGGGGAGGATGGAGAACACACCAGCTTTTTCAGACATTGACCGAGAGTGGAGGTCTACTCAGTGAATCAAGCCTTCGTTACGGTCGTTGTTTCGTTGTTGCTTGTTTTACTCTGTTCCTTTGTTTGTTGAGTCCTCGGTCCGGATACTCGACTCGTGAAGAATGAGTATTTGAAAGCCACTCCTCTGGTGAAAATGCCCTCGATCTGAGAAAGACTCGGTGAGAGAGACACCCGAACCAAACTCCAGCATGTGTGGGTTTCTTATGAGGCAACATAGGCCCGCGAGGACTCTCTAGGAGAGGAAAAACTGCCTCCTTTTGATGATTTTGGGTCAGCTGGGCTTGTGTTCCCTTCTGGCACGCTGATAAGAGGGTTCATATACCAAGCCTCTATTCCTTAAGAGCAAACAAAAAAACAAATAAAAAGAAAGACGACTAGGAGTTCCTTTACTTCTTGGGTGCCACGGTAAAGAATGATTTCCTGCCGTTTTGGCAGGGGACTGGGCCATAAGTGGAGTGCTAAGCTTCTGGACGACCTCTGGCACCCTCCTCGGCGCTTTATTTTTAGAGCTGACCGCCCATCTGGGCCACGCCCTGCCTAAAACCAGGGTTCACCACTCCTCCTCACACGTCACGGCTTTAGATTTGCCTTAGGCAAACCCAACGAAGTTGGTTGTGAGACGGTATTCGGGTATTTCTAAGGCTGCCTTGCGAACGGAGGACAGTATCAAGGAAGCCTTAGCTCAAAAACCTACAGCCAATGCTGGAGAGGCGAGTCGGAAACTCGGGAGTCTCCAAAAACGAGCGATCTCCGGCTTGGAGACGGCCTCTCCAGAAAAATGTTTCGAAGGGAGAGGGGAAGGGGGGGAAATCACTCGCATGCGAGACCAACTTCCCGTATTAAGTAATCGAATGTGACAGCACTTTCAGTGCCTTCTACTGTCAATAGCTCCCCGATTCCTGCCTCCAAAAAGCCCACGGCCATTCTCGTTAAGGTCTTCCCATCTAAGAAAGTTCCCACTTTCCCTTCGAATAAGTTCAGAAGCTATTTTCCTTCAAACAAATTTCCATGAACTCCCGTCAAAGTGGAAGGAGCTGCGGAGGCTCGTTTCATCCTATTCTCTTTGAGTCTTCTTGGTCACTGCCACCCGAGAAGCCAATTAGGTGGTGCATAGAGCGGGTGCGTGTTCTCCATTTCAGGAAATGAATGATTTCTCTATCGCATGTGAGGAGTTTAAGTCGGTTGATGAGTCCGTATCCAGCAACCTCTCTCTTCCTCGAGGTTCTGAATAACATTACTGCAATGTCTAGCCGGTTTGCATGCCGTGCGCTTTTCCTTTCACCAGCTTATTTAATTATATATTTTTAATATTTAATCATTGATAACGCAACTATTGCTAGAAATGGCACTTAGAGTGGAGCCTACATGCCTGCATGTGCTAAAATCACCAGCCAAAGGATTTCACCGTGGGAGAAATTCGTCCAGCTAGAACTAGGTTTCATTTCATTTCGAATCACGCCCACCTCTCTCCTTCTATGGAACGCGTGTTTTTCACTTAACTGGAAGACTCGTCTCACAGTGTTGTTTAAGCGATTCGAAAGGATTCGGGTCAAGTTCTTGCAGGACTCCCTCCTGTTCTCCAGGAGAAGTGGACTGCAGTCTTAGTATTTGCGTCGTTGATGGAGTCCTTCGTGACCGCGTTTTCCATATTTTCAAGCCAGAATGCTTCTTCGCCAGTATTCAATGTACATCGTGATCTTGCTGAAGGCCGTCAACCGGACTTTAACCTCAGAGGCGGAGAATCCTTCAACGATGTCTTTAGCCTAATTGAGTTGTGTTCTGCTCTCGCCTCATTCAAGAATACCGCCCCATGGTCCCGACCATATCCTATATGCAATTCTTTCCTTTTGACGTGTTCAGCGTAATCTCGAGTTAGGATATCCTACCAGATTCATGGTGAATAAGCCTCCTCCATTGTATATAACATTTTTTTGATGGGCACACGCTCGGAGGCATGAAAGAGGCAGGCCGCCCCCGCCCCACGGCCCATAGGAGGGTATTTTATTTGTTCTATTTTGTCTATTAATACATCTCCAACTAATAGGCTAGCTTGCTTCCGCGACAGAAACCCTCTTAATGCCCTCCGCCCTGAATTATATTAATTTCACTTAATAAGAATTGGAACTTCCCATTAAAGCTAAGGGTTCAGATATAATGGGTCCCTTCTGCAGCGGAGCGGGTCTGTGGCGTCCTTTTTGCGGCTGTCCTTTGACATATATCACACGAACGCCAATAATTAAGGATATCATCTGCCGCACCGGGCCAATAAAAATATTTAAAAATTCTCTGAGCCGTTTTAGTATGGCTGAAATGACAGAGAGAAGACTATCATGGGCAGTCTTTAATATGAGGGGGATCTGCAACCGTGGGATGCATAATACATGGGCCTCGGAATTGCTGCTTCCAAAGCAGGCAGGCGCGGGAGAGAAGGTCGTTCTTAACCACTTAGGAAACGACTTTATTACCGCGGGTGGACTCCTGAACCTTATTATGAGCTTTGGTCCAGAGGAAGCGGAGTCAATCGCAGTCCTTTTTGCTTTTAGCGAATTAACCATTCAGGACGTCGCAGGAGGTTTCAAGAGGAGCAGATGCCTCTACTTCATCTGGTAACGCGTGAGAATGTGTTGAACCACAGGGGTGGAAGGATCCCCTGGGCACTGTCTGACCAGAAAAGCGCAGAACTTTATTGGGGCTGCAACTACTTCGGCTCAGCTGGTATAATACGCGCATTCAATAAAGTATTTCATGATGGGGAATCGGCTTACACGAGAATAGAGGTTCCATGGCGGTAATGAACCTCTATTCTCGACAATAATCAATGGAGAAAGAATAGAAATGAAGCGAAAAAGAAGTGCAATAGAACCAGTGATGGTAGGGAGTAAGGAGGGCAAGAAGGAGTAGCCACCTTCGCACTCCAGCGCACAGGCCTGGGGCATGCTCATCAGGCAATGGACTATGCCCAACAGACTTAGAAGAACTCTATCGATGGGTATGTTGACCTTTACTTTTGACCTCGCCTCACTGAGTACATTGCAGTTTTTCTTAGTACTGTAAGATATAACGTGCCCATTTGCCCCAACGGGTGGGTGGAAACGACCCCGTGTCAGACTGCGACCGCAAATGTGAAGGTTCAAATACCCAATTGATGCTGTTCTTCTTAGGGCGGTTAGATTGGTCTATTGAGTCATTTTCTTTGTGCGGATGAAGAGCGTCCCCCAGTTGTGCCCAATGCACATTGAAGGATAAATTCCTTAAAGCAGGGGTCCCCAACCCGCGACACAAGGGCCGCATGCGGTCCGCAATACTATTATGTGGCATGCGGCTACTTGTCAAAATTAGCATTGCGTGCGGCCCGCCAGTTCATTTCCGGGGTCATCGGTGTGGCTACCATCCTTCCAAACGTGTGTTGAATCCTTTTTTTTCTAAGCTAATTTTTTTAGGAGAGGTTAAGTTATGTTAGGTTAGTCCAAGTTTAGGTTAAGTTTATTTTTGTATATTTTGATAAGCTTTGTGCTGAAAAATGTTACCATTAATATATTGTTTGAAATTTATTGTTCTGTTTATGTGGTTTTCAGAGTTTTTATTATTGGTGCGGCCCTCGGGCCCTTGGGTCCTCCCGGACTTGTGCATGCGGCCCGCGGACATCTGCGGGGTTGGGAACCCTGGCACAAAGCAAGAGCGCTCAAGAGAAAGTGGCATAGGAAGAAGGAGGAAAAATAACACGCAGAAAAATAGAGGTTGGCATTTAGGGGCGTAGGAATAGGAAGGTAGCGAAAGAGATGGATAAATAGGAAAAATATGGACTGAGAAGTGAGAATATGTAGGCAGATAACTAAATAGATAAATAGGAAAGGGATTGACTGAGAGATAGTTAGGTAGATTACAGGATAGATAAAGAATGAAAAGATGGACTGAGAACTAGGAATAGGTAGGTAGGTGCCAAATTAAGTTCATAGAGAAGAGAGGGAGTAAAAAGTCGATAGATAAAAAGTAGATAAATAGGGAACAGATGGAATGATGGATAAGTAGATAGAGAGAGAGAATTAATAAAAGAGAGCGATAGTCTCACAAACGGCGAAGATTCTCATTCCCTCCCAAACCGCGAGGCTAATTGGAAAGAAAGAACGACACCGTCGCCAAATCATAATTGAACAAAACAAATTTCGCTCTAAATAAGAGGGGAGGAAATGCAAATTTCTCAGCTTCCTTAAAAATGAACCCTTAGAAAAGTAATAGCCACATTTCCTACCGCACACACCCTGCCCCACTCTCCCCACCTTAAAAATTCGTTCCAGCAATGTACTTAGAATGCATAGTTGAAAAGTAACAGGGATAAAACAGTATTTCTTAGCTCATGAAGACGCTGTTAAGTGAGACTGGCAGGCCGCTAAAGGTCGCATCTTGGCGAAGAGGGGACGGAGTTATTCGCGGGAATTTCGTTTTCTACACTTTAGCGCCATTTCGCAGCTCAAGAGGAAGGACTATTTCGTTTGCGCCGAAGTGTCGTTTGGAGAATGTTGACGCCATTTTTAAATATCTCTGCGGGGTTTTGTGGAGTAGTTTTTTAGGCAACAGAGTGAGGATGCGCATATTTCGTTGAATTTTTTTTTTCTCTCAAATGGAGAAAGAAAAATTTAATTCCAAAAAGGTGTAAAATTAAATAACCTTTCATAATCATTCCTTTAGGAATATAAAGAAAGATAAAAAAAATGACTGACTCGATTGGTAAATATTTTTCTTGGGCTTTTTATAGAGATTAAAAAATCATGTTTCATCATATGCTTTGTTTGACTTTATAGATATGTAATAAATAATAGCAGATATTTTAAATAGAGAATCCGTCCGGCTTTATTAGTAACGAGTTCGTCCAAAACGGCTCTCGTAAAATTCCGCTAAAATTCAAGTTTGATATTTTTGGCGATATTTAAACCACAATAGAAACGAGGCCGTATCACGTAGAACGTTAGTAAGGATAAGATTTTATTAATAAAACAAGAAATATTGACACTAATAAATACCATGTTTTCCTTTGATGTTATTACTTTCACATCTAAGGAGGTGCCCGTGGAATTCACGCTCGATCGATTAAGGAATAGCTTAAAGTGAGCCCCTTTTCCCCCTCCTAATCCTAACCTGATCATAGATCTTATTTAATTGTGCGCTAGCTTTAATTATAAGGAACTAAGCAATGGCTTCGCCACTCCCCCTACGCGGGGAGCTTGCGCTTCGCTAATAAGATTAAAATTTAAAATCTAAAAAAAAGCAGCCATGGTTAAATTTCTATAAATTTTCTGAACTTTGCCATTTATAATAATTTTAAAAAGGAACTCTGAACTAAATTTCCCCCCTTTCAAAATATCACGTTGCTAAAATATAATTATAGAAGAAGATATATAAAAATAAATTTTCTGAACTTCACCATTTGTTATTCTTTGGGTTTTAAAAATTTCACAAAATTTCGATACTTATATTTATTTCTGAACTTTGATAAAAAAAACATCAGTCATAACCAAACTAAGATTAAATTATTATTCAAATACTCAAAAAATCCCCTTAAATTCTAGAGTTAGTGAGGAGGGGCTTCCTATCGCTTCTTCTATCTCCGGTTTTAGCTAATATTTTTATTGAACTTTTTGAAAAAGAAATTCTCCAAGATTCATTTGTTCCGGGTGTCAATTGGTGTCGCTCTGCTGACGACACATTTGTTGTGCTAAATTGTTCCGTAGAAATAATTTGCTTGCTTTGCTCTTTAAACTCTTTCCTTCTATTTACGGTTGAGGATAAAGGTGAAGGAAACTTACGTTTCTTAGATGTCCTAATATCGGAAAATGGTCAGTATAAACCTATTTTTAAAATATACATGAAAAATATATACATTAATAGAATTTTTCCTAAATTGGGGCACAAATAAGATTTCATAAATGGAGCTTTATTTGAAACTAGAAAAGTTTATTATAGTAGTAACAACGAGAATAAATCGCAGGTAAAACTTCTCAAATTTCCTATTAAATAATTCTGATACTTCTAGAAAATACATATCAACTGAAATTTAAATAGTCCCAAGTTGTTGCAATAATTTCTCAGTTCTTCTTAGGCATAAAATAAAAATAAATCCTAACCTAGTATAGGTTGCGTATATGAAATTTACTGTGCGGACCCTCCTCCCCCAAATACAAGGGGTGAAAATAATGATTTTAATAGAAGAGTTAAGCAAATTAAACGGAATATTCCATTGGCTAACTTTAATAGCGCTTTAGTTTAACCCAACAAAAGAGGATCAACTGACTCTTTTACAAAAACTCATACCCTATTATCAATATTAAGGTTTTTGACATTAGACAAATAGCAGAAGCATTTTACACTTGGAGGACGATAAGCTCTTATAATCTAGATCTTTGAACTAATATAGAGGAAACAGCATAAGCTTGGAAATTTTCACTCATAGAGGAATCTTGGTAAAGATAGGTTATTGGTATGACTGGTGTGATAAGATTGGCAATTTATATTTGTTTGTTTACGTCTGAAGTAGTTAACATTGAGTATGTAGGTGAGTGTTTCTGTCACTTTATAAATAATTAATTTACAATGTTGTATGGTACATATATACATATATTATACTCATTTCCAGCGCAAACAATTGGTGTTTAAAGCTGAATTTCTGAAATACGGCCTCACACCGCTGAAACAACGTAAACAAATTTCTATTGGAATATAACAATTAAATTATCATTGTTAAACATTTGTACAAGTAATAACCATTTAGTATTTAGTGTGGAAGCCTTTATTCTCGATGATGCTTTGACATCTCTTGGCACAGGAACAAACTAATCTTTGAAACTCTTGTGCAGTAATCTTGCCTCCTTCATCTTGACGAATTTCACAGTTCTTGAACTGTTTTCGGTTCTTCACCTTTGAATTCTCTCCAAATATTTTATGCGGGATTCGGATCCAGACTCTTTTCAGACCAGTTCTTAACAGTGATGTTCTCGTATTTCAGGGAGGTTTTCCCCGAATTGGCCTATTGCAGGGATGATATCGTGTAGGAAAATCGCAGGTTGCTCTTAGGAGGCTAGAGGATGGGGCATAGCATGGTGTCGCATCAATGCCTTATACACTTGTGGAATCACTATGCTTCCTAAGTGCACAAGTCTCCCAGGTCTTTCTACCGAAATCACGCTACAAACCAAATCACGTTCTCCGCCAACGTCACATTCGTTTTGGTGCAATTCATATAATCTTTCACGTGCTCTGCGATGAGCGATCCTCCGGCCATCGGATAAGAACAAATTGAACTTAGATTATTCACTGAAATTGACTTGGTTTCATTGGTCGGCTAACTGTAGAGCTTAATGGCGAATGACAGATTAGCCTTCTTATTCTTCGTACTGTTCAAGAGTTTAACCGTGAGTGTGTCACAGTAAGGATTGTCTTTTCCCATCCGATGTGACACAGACTGATTGGAGACATCGATGGCCAGAATCTCACTAATATCTCGAGAAACTGCTGCAGCGAACTTGAAACGATCCTTCTTCACAATTTGGGTGATGGCTCTGTCTTCCATTCTGAATATCTCTATTGGCCCACCTGATCATTGGCTATGTATGTAATGAGGATCGAACACGGCAACGCGTTATTAGAAGACTAAAGTCGTGTAGTGTCTATGTATATTCCCAAAAGTTGGCAATTCATTTCTAGTGTGAGCTTCTGGTTCTTAGCTGCATGTTCAGTCACGGTATTGATAGTTTGCATGGAGAATTGGGGATTAAAAGACGTATGGACTTTGGTTAGAATGTCCCCTAGCATTATATTGGCGTAAAATGAGTTCAGATCCTATGTACACATAATCGTTGAAGGAGAGAATGTGGTACTTTATCACGGATTTGAGGGATTTTTTTGCTCTGATTACTGATTTGACTGCATTCGTAATCTCAAAGCATTCATGCTCGATTACATTCACTGAGGTTTCGATTCAAGAAAAATCATTTCCAGTGTCGCTGCTAAAGATTCTTCTAAAGAGCTTTCATCCAAGATTTATTAAACCTCGTTGATTTATGTGATTAATTAGACCGGACCTTGTCATGGACTGTTTAGGAGGTCGTAGGTGGATTTCGGAATTAATTGCGCATGGGAGGTGGCATGTTCCACCAAAAGTCCTATATATTTGTTATGGTATTTGTGGTAATGAGCATTCAATTGCATCATCATGGAATTTAGAGAGCGGTTTCAATTTAACAAGTGTTCTCAAACTTTATTAGGTGGTTGTAAATCGACCAGAGCTTCTGCGTGACATCTTACGAACTTTCCTTCAGCTTGGATCTCAATGATTAATCCGGTGGATATATGCATATAGGCAGGAAGGAAAGACGACAATAAAGGGAAACGCATTAAAAAAGGGAGAAGGGTAAATATGCTAATTTATACCTTCGGCGAGCGGAGCTTTAGGAACCAAGGAGGTGGGGTAGACGAAATAAGGTCACTGAGGATTGGCTCTAGTTAGATGAAATAGAGGAAAAGGCAAAAGTAATCATTTTTTATGCACAAAAATAAATTAATTGCGACGAGATTGAACAAATATTTCTAAGGTAGAAGGCTTATATAATTCAAACCGATGAAGGAAATTCATGTAATCCAACCGAGGAAAAAATAATTATAAATGAAAAAGAGATACGAAAATAAAGTAGTTGATAGGGAGTCTAAACAACAACTAAATTCTGAATACTGCTGTATATATTGGGTTGAGGAATAAGTTCTTGCGGTTTTATCAAATATATTCATTACCATTAACAATTTTAGAAAAACTTCATTTTTAATTGATAACAATAGGCAATTTAATCAATAATGTATTCTCCGTTCTTATTTACCACTTCTTCCCAACGTTCAACTAGTTTTTCGATGTCTCTGCAATAAAAATATCTGAATTTTGACTCGAAGAATTCGTCTAACCTGGCTCTTAATACCACATCAGTATTGAACTAAACGCAGTGCAAATTGTTGGAGAGCAATCGGAACAGATGAAAATTCTATGGAGCCAAGTCTGGCGAATATGCAGGATTTTCCAATTAAGCGTTTGGATGGCGTCTTTTGTCATATTGGCAATGTGAGGACGAGCATTGTCGTGCTGCAGAAGGACTCCATAACGTCGATGAGGTCGCTTTTCACGAATAGCTTCGGCGAGTCGATACATTTGTTGAACGTAGAGTTTTGCATTGACAATCTCGTTGTTCGCAGGGTGCTCATAAGGAATGATGCCATCACAATCCTAACACACACACAGCATCGTCTTTCGTGGATAAAGTCCTTGCTTTAATCGCCGAAGTGGTTTTTTATTGGGGCTAAGCCATTGTTTTTGCTCGTTCATGTTGACATAAACACACCACTATTCGTCGCCAGTGATGATGCGGTGAAGAAATCTGTCCTTATATCCACTAGTAGCCTTGTGACGAGCAAGCAAACCTGCGGCAATCGTGGAGCGTTGAAGTTGGTTACTTTGGCTCAAAGCGTGCGGAACCCATGCACCGAGTTTTTGAACTTTCCCATCGAATGAAGGTGATTCAATACAGTTTTCTGATCACACGCCAATTGTACAGCCAATTCTCTAGTCGATTGACGAGGATTTTCATGAAGAAGGTCGTTCAATCGATCTTCATCCAACCTAATGGGGCGACCATAACGTTCTTCGTCATTAAGATTGAAATGACCGTTTTTGAAAATGCGCCTTTCTTTCAACTTGACATTCCATTTTGAGGGTACAGAACAAAAATTAAATTAACACAACTTTTAAATAAACCGCAATCACTTATTACTCATCTTCAAGACGTAGCCTAAGCAAAAGCCTAATAGTCTACGCTGTTAAGAGACGTAGCCTAACCTTTGCAAATTTTGCTCTCATTATTTATCATTGTTTCTTAATATGTGCACAAATCACGTCAACAAAACTTAAATAAAAAAAAACATTAAAAAAAACGCAAGAACTTATTCCTCAACCTAATACATAATTTATTTTTTTAGAGCAGCTAGTATGTACATTTAGTAAATATGTAGACCTAAAAAGTCATACTAGGGAAGCAAGAATTAATCGAGATAAAAAGTACATACAAAAAATCATAAATAAAGAATAGTTTGATAAAGATTGAGAAAATTAACGAAATTACCTATTAACGAACGCATCAAGGCCATTAAAAAATTGAACCAATGAAAAATGAAGTCGAAAGTTGCCTTTAATATTTCATTACATGGAACCGACTGGGAGGTTGAAATAGAATAAAATTAAGTCTAGGGAAAGGGAAAAAATGACGTATAAAAGTGCGTTATATAACTATAATGAGTGAAAAAATTAAAATAAATACATAAAAGGCAAGTATTAAAGAACAAATCGACTAACAAATAAACGAAACAATCAAAGGTGAAATGAAAATATGTCTTAGCGGGGATTTGATGAATTATAGAAATTTTGTTCACGAGAATAATAAAGAAACTAAAAACTAATATAATATTTCTTTATAAAAACGAATAATCCCGAAAAAGGGGACAAAAAAGAGAGTAAAGGCGATTAACTCGACTAAAAAGAATGTAAATTGAGCTCATAGGGATAAGAACTGACAGAAGAAGACAAAAGAATGAGTCGGTGCTCACAAGAAACTCCTTTAACAAAATAGAAGAACGATCGGTTATTCATTGCACCGGAAGCTCAATATCATATTTCTAAATCGATGAAAGTTGTAATTTTTTTCAGACAAAAGGAGTAAACAAAATTAGAACTTTGTAAAACAGAGTAAAGCAATTGAACAAACATACGAGGGGCGGTCAATAAGTTTTGGAATTTGGATATAAGAAAACGAGAAATGAGGAAAAGTGTTTTATTATTTTTCAATATAACTACCCTCGACTTCAATGCATTTGCGCCACTTGTCCCTGAGGCTTCGAATTCCCGATAACCAGAAATCTCCCGGCTGCTGTTCAATCCACTCCTGGACGGCGAACTGGACATTTTCATCATCCCCAAACCGGGGTCCACGCAGTGCAGCCTTGAGCTGGCGGAATGAAAAGTAGTCGCTAGGGGCCAGATCGGGACTGTAGGGGGGATGGTTGAGCTCCTCGAATTCGCACTCGCGCAGGGCAGCTTGTGCACCCCTGCCCTTGTGGAATTTGATGACGTTGAAGTCAATCATGGGGCTTGAGGTTTCTTGGGACCCAACGGGCAGAGGCCTTGGTCATGGCCAAATTTTCGTGGATGATCTTGATAACACTTCCATGTGATATTCCAAGTTCTCGCTCGATTTCTTCAACCTACATCCGTCGATTTTCGAGGATCATCCTCTCCACACGGGCCACATTGTCCCCATTGATCACGTCTGAAGGGCGTCCTGTACGGGGGTTATCTTCAAGTGACTCACGACCATGGCGAAACTCCATATTCCAGCGAGCAATTGTTGTATAGGAAGGGGCGGTGTCGGTTTACACTGCGCCCATGCGTTCAGGGATCTCTTTTGCATTCTTGCCTTCCTTGATAAAAAATTTATCACTGCGCGGTGCTCAACCTTCTCCATTGTTGAAAAATTTGTGACTGACGATCTGCGATCAGCTACTGCTTCTTAAATAGAGGATGCAAGAGCGTGGGCTGCAGGTCCTGACTTGTCATAACTTGTCCTAACACCCCTACAAACAGATATCCCCCTCACTCTGTTTTGGCCTACCGATTCGCAAAACGTTTTGACCGCCCCTCATATAACCTTCAAATTATCGAGAATCCGACGTGAGGAAAGAGCCTACACAAAAGAATGCGAGAAAGATTTTCAAGAAGATTTGAAAACTGATACATCAGGAATATTCCTTTAAGTTAAAGGATTAAATATAAGAATAGAGACTAAGAAAAATGGAGGATAAATTATTTCGAGTAAGAGATGTTGCTTAATCTAGCAAACAATATAAGAAAGTGAATGCAAGAAAAGTAAACAGAAACATCTAATTCTGTGGGAAAAAAAAATTCATATGGTTCTACAGCTACCGTATGTTTCGGAACAATGGTTTTCGGTAAATCGTAAAGAGCAGTATCAACAAACAACGAGTGGATCGGCTTTGTCCCCAAACTATGTAAGTAGAGGTTAATATGGTCGCAACATGTCGAACATCTGCCTGAAAAAAACAGAGCAAAACAGATTTACCACCGTTCTCAGAGTTTTCTTTAAATATAATGGTTGTCCGGTCATCACCAGGAGAGTGTCCAACAAATTTGCGGAAGGACAGCTAGATTTACCCTCTTTTACCATATCTAGATTTTTAAGAACAACATTTATTTAGCTCTCCTCTCTGATTCTAATTTTCCTTGGGGCACAATTGTCCTGCCTTTCTTTGAAAAGAAAATTCTTTGGAGCTGCTCTTTCCTGCCTCTAATCTATAATATTAATGTTCCTTGACGCAGTACTTTCATGGCTCTCTTTTAAACTCATTTAAATATATTTTAATAGGTCTTTCCTGGCGTTCCAGCCTATGACATACCTTTTTACGAACGTCACTCCTTGTGTCCTGTTTGTACATACATAAAAACAGCAATTTTGATCTGACAAGCCAAAGTAGGATTTTTCATATTCACATTTAGAATTCTTGTTTGTTTTTTGCATCAAACTGACAAAGCTCAAGGAGAATGTGACTCTCATTGAGATTCAAATCTTTGTTCATATTAACTTGACGAACAAAATAGACTGTGACCTTAACCAAGGATTTTCATGTTAGATCCATCTACATTTTGATGAAAAGGCTTACATTATTTTAGAGATCGATCTATATTTTGTATATTCGGCTCGGGTTGTGCTAGACTCATAGAGTCAACAAGATTATGTATATTTCCTTTTCAGCGCGCTTTATTTTTCAGTGGGTTAAACACCTACGCGTTTCTTTTTAAAAAATATAAACCTAATAGCCTATTAGTTTAATATCTCATGTCATTTCCAAACATAGAAGAATTTGATAGGTGTAACACATTTCGTAACGAGCTAAAATTCTATCTCGCCAATAGTTAAGATTTTTGGCCACTTGCTCCTACAAACGCAAATTGAGGCGGTGAGACTAAAACTCATTGGCGAGCAGTTGCAGTTCTTCCACGAATTCCTTTTTACTAACGTTACACACGCTACAGTATCTAACAACACTGAACATTTAACATTGCTTACTGAACAATGTACTATTAATTCCTGCGGAGCTTTTTGTTGTAAATGAAGTTTCTGGATGGGCAGGGAGTCTAATAAAGCCTTAGGTTAGGAATGTAAGTATACTCGCTGGCCCCAGATGCTTAAGCTAAAAAAGTATATTGTGACCAATTTTCTGGAGGAGTCATCGTATGGCTAGAGTGGAATTATGTATGCACACTGCTTATATACGCCAAGGAGCCTCATACGATAGCGGAGGGTCATAATTCGCCTTATTAGGAGCCTGCACGTATCTAACTCATTTCCTTTCGCTGTTACTCTTCATTGACAGGATAAGAGTATATAATAGCAGCTGTGGATTTACCAGTGGGTATCTAGGATGATATTGTTTTTTATTCTAGTGGAAAGGATGCATTTTATTTACAGAGGGGCGTTGCCGACGGCTATACCCGTGCTCAGGGCAGACTAAACAAGGGGCAGAGTACGGATAATCACGCCTAAACTGTCTACGAGTCTCGCAGTTATCACATCTTCACCACCCCTTCAAGATTCCCGTTCTTTCGAGACTGGGACTACCTGCCGATCTGCAGAATCGTATCGATTTGAGATTACGTCTCTCTGGAGCAGAGAAAATCTTAGTCTTTATCACGAAGAAATCCAACTCTATCTTCAAGTCCTCCTCGTCAGGACTCCCGGGAGTATGTCCAGAAGGCCTGCACCGTTGTCTTCCACTCCTTTCTCTCCAATTCGCCCGCGCTTGAAGATAAAGCGATCTTGTATGGTCATCCCCAGATTACCTTGTTAATCTTCACTAAATTCATTTAACTACCATAAGTAATTTTTTCACCCCTTTTGTACATATATAAATTGCTGCCTTTTATTATATATACTAAAATTATATTTTGGGGTATTGGACTGAAACTTGGCAAGCCATTAGTCAAAACCAGGTCAACCGTAAATCGCAATCTTTATTAATCGGCCCCGAACATATCTCAAGCGACCTGTGGTAAACTGTCTGCCCGTGCTTGTCTACGACTCTGTGCGCTGAGCTAGGCTACACAGGCATACCTCGACAGATTTTACACTCTTTTATGGGGGTGGGGGTGTTAGAAGGAGTCTTTAAAAACTCCTTCCTTGCAAGACACGATTCCCGCCACCAGGACCTGATGCAGTGGCGTTTGTCATTTTTTATTTCTATTAAGCAGAGGATGGAAGGACATTTAGCTGATTTTAGAAGGTGTACGAACGTTTCAAGTCTCTTTACGCACATGCAAAAGCACGACCATAGAATTGATTTTAACCATGCAAAAATCATTTATAAAGCAAACAATTATATTGAGAGGAGACTTGCGGAATCCATCATCATCAACAAAGTTGAGGATTTCAATTTATTGGAAGGACAATACAAATTTAACAAATATATAACGAATAGAGTATCCAATCGTATCTATAAGCCCCCGGAAGCAATACGTCTCGGGGATTAGCAACTCTCCAGATTGTTTCTGGTTCCATTTCATTTTGTTTAGCTTGTCATTCACGCCAGATTCACTCGATTTTTTTCCTGATTGTTTCCTGCTGTTTCATTTTGTTTAGGATGTGTCTTACCTTATATATACTGTGTTTCTTGCCTAGTTTCATCATTATTAGTTGAAAATGGCGTCTTGCCGAAACTAGTCCGATAGTTATAAATAAAATCTTGATTCAAATATTGTGGTTTATCCTTATCTTTCACGTTAATGTGATATATTCCATTATATATATATATATATATATATATATATATATATATATATATATTTATATATATATATATTGTCAAAGTATAACGGACGTCTTCTCAGCCGTTCTGCTTGGGTTAAATGTCTAAATTACTTAAAGGGTTTCAGCGGCTCTTGAAGCGAAGTTCTCAATTTTCTGCGTTTACTCTGATCGACTTTCTATCTATACCTTTCAGGTCAGGCAGGAAGAGCGACTACACGGATGATGGTTATGTATATCTGAATGGCTCTTTTCAAAAGCAGGAAAGTTTCGCTCTAATATATTAACCAATCAAAATACAAGTAACATAAGGTTCGATTGTCTCAGGTGGAATAAGAGTAATGAGTCATCCTTTGTAGAACTATGACCACTATCTAGTTCTTAGGCAAATTTAGCTGGATCACATGAATAATGATGTATTTCATGTTGACCTATGAATAGAGGACACGGTAAATAGTGATCGCGGAGAAGGAATTTTTTTGAAAGCTTAAATTATTAACGTATAATATTAGTCTTTCATGAATTTTGTAAATTTTTCCAGTACCAGAAGATGGGTGAACATTTACCCGAAACGTTGTACAATCAAGTAAACTAAATGAACTTCCGTTTTTACGTCATATCATTCATCCTGCAAACTAAATTACAGCTCAATAGGAGAAGCCCTTATATATATATATATATATATATATATATATATATATATATATATATATATAAGTTAAGGATGTCTCCCATCCTTAACTTATTCAGTTGAGTTTTCCTCACGGCTCAACCCGGTAAGTTAAATGCTCCGTTCCTTTCTTTCCTTAGTCTTCCCCAATTAAATGATGTTATTTTTCTATCTGATTTGGATCTTCACCTCATATCAATATATAATTAATATGTTAGAATTTAAATATTTCTTTATTCCCTATTGTTAGATTTGAAGATAGGGCCTGGAGCCTGAAACGTTGTGATTAAAGAATCAGTTTAATGGAAACTACTTCCAATATATATATATATATATATAGTAACCAACGAGAAACTTCTCGGGAATTTTATTCCTAGCTGAATAATGAAGACGTACGCGATGGTAGAGAACATGATTTATTATACCAGACGCTTAGGCGATAACTCTGTTCCATCTTCAGTGGCTACTAAATAAAATGTTATATGAAGTGTATCAGACAACACTCGACTATCTATCAGCCAGAAATAGAGCTCAAATTAAAATAGGAAATAATTACAGAAAAAAAATATGACTGAAAGTGAACCAATAAGAATGAAGCTTAAACCAAACGACACACGAACAAATTAAAATGACAATAATAGGATTTTAAAACTAGGCAAATGTAGATAATAGTTGGAAATACAACATTGTTTGACTAACGAATTGAGAACGGGAAATAGTGAACTAGCATAGTGAAAAAATATACTAAATGATTAAACACCTAAAATGAACTAAAAAAAATCTACATCTATTACAATTATGTGAATGAGCAAGATCTGGATTACAAGCAACATCACAACAACTAACCTTGACTGTCGGAGTTGTAGGGGACAACTAATTGTATAGAAAAGAACAATGACGGAGTGAGTTGTGTTCAGTGATATATAAGAGAATTGGTTGGTTGGAATATATTTACCTGGTTATTTTTTTGATTGAGGAAGCGTAGTCATTTAATTCGGGACTCAATTTTTATATAAAGGGATTCGAGAATTTTTAAATCTATGGAGCTTGATGCAGTATGAATTACAGAAAAATGATATAAAAATCCTTTCTATCCTCTTTCTATCGTCGTCACTGATGCCACTTTCCAATAAAAGAAGGATATCAGGGTCATTTTTGGTAGATGATTCACAGATCATTCTTTTTGATTTCACATCCCTCCATATTATGCGCTATTTTTGTTATTGTGCTTTTAGCAACCTTTTTATCTCTTTGTTGGGACTATGGGCTCTTGGTATTGCATGGTCTTTATTGCCTGCCCGAATGGATCTTTTTGAGAATAGACTGGACAGCTTAATCTTTTTCCATTAAAGCTGTCTGTATTGCTTCCTCGCCTATGGGAGAATGATAGAAAATTTAAAATTTAATTCAACAATATGTGAGTAACAAATAAATAATAAACATGAATTAGACTCTAAAAGGAATATTAAGTTTTTAATTTTCATTTCTTCGTGAAACTCATATTTAATGATCGCTTTACCCGTCGCATTCAATTGTTTTTTGCCTAATAATTTTTCATTATCATATATTCGTAAATTAACTTATATTTAATTGCTTGCTTTTCTTTCTGGTTTCGTTTCTGATTCCTGTCTTGTTGATTTTAACTTATTTTTCAAATCGTAACTGATTTTAAACTGTTGCCCTGCTTTTGCCATTTTGTTATGTAATTCTTAAAATTTTTCTTGTATTCCTATTAGAGTTAAATTCGCTGAAAAAGGTCGTTGTTAATGACCGAAACGTCCAGAAATTAAAAGTTTGAAACTAATCACATAGGTGTTCATATTCCTACTACGGACCAGGTTCTCAAGTAACGACTACATCATTAGTATATATATATATATATATATATATATATATATATATATATATATATATATAATATGGGTATATATAAGCTAGTAAAAGATAAAGGACCACATCTAAGACAAGAAATGGCCAATGAGGAAGTGGGAGAGGGACCGGTAAATTCACATTAAGATTTAGCTATAACAGGGGGCAAGGTCAAACCGAGAGGCAAAAAAGAGTTAAGAACAGAGCCAAAAGGGTTAAAACGATTTTAAGGATAAAGCGATAGTCTAAAAGGGGAGATTAGGAGAGACATGAGAAGTAAGATGATAGGTAGGGAAGAAGGAGAAGGAGAGAAGAGAAATAAAATAAGGTTAATACAAAATCAATGCAATAATTAAATTGACAAATCGGGTGCCCTTAAATCTGAAAATTGCAAAAAAATTAGGAACATATAAGTCAAAGCTAATTTCTTTAAGAATGAGTTTTTTCATAATAGCATCGATTTTAAAAAGGCTAGGGGAAATGTTAAAGTTATTAAATTGGCTTATACATGAACATCCAACAAGGTTTCTTTTAATTGAGTCATTTGAGCGAAAAATAAACTTTGCTGAATTTCAATTAATTATGTGGTTATGTTTGGATTTATTCACAAAAAACGCACTATTATTTACAGCTGTCTTAACATTGTATTTATGCTGATTAATACGGACAGATAATTGGTTTCTTGTCTGTACAAAATATTAACTTGGAAAAACAGAACATTTAACCGAATAGCCTCCCCCAATATTATTACAATTATTGTGAACTAGAATATATTTTATAGTTGACTCATATTTGAAAGCAACTGAAATGTCAAAGTTTTTTAAAAAACGGGGAAGGTCAATGAAACAAACAGAAAAGGGTAAAACAAAAATGTTTGTAACATTAAAATGGATCTCAGGAGCAGTATTATAGAACGGCTTTTTTGCAAAGGAAAGGCAGTTTAGAACAAAGGACTAACAACTCGTAAAGCCCGTAAAAACATAACGGAAAAAATGGAACGTTTGACTTTGGGACTATGCGAAGAGTAAAAATGAATACAAGAGTCTGAATTAGTATTTAAAACCACTCTGTGTTCTATGAATAAGAAGATCGAGAAAGGCAAGTGTTCTATTATTTTCAACCTCATGGGTAAATTTAATGGAAGGGACGAGTTGAATTAATTTTGGTAAGAAAGCTATTAACATATTTAGAATTAGGCCACAGGCAAATGAAATCATCAATATACTTGTACCAAACAATTAGAAAGTCAAAGATAGTAGGAGGAGTCTTGTTTCAGAGAACTCCATATATAAGTTAGAGAGAACAGGTGAAAGGCAATTATCCATGGCTACTCCAAACTTTTGAAGAAAATATTTGCCATCGAACGAAAACTTACAATTTTGGGTATAAAGTGAAATGAGTTTCATAAAAATAGTAGCAGGTACGGGAAGAACAATATTCTGAAATTTATCATTAAGGAAATTGAAAAGATCTCCTTAAACTGGAACCTTGGTAAATGATAAGCAGACATCGAAATTAACGAAGGTAAAATTATTCGAATACTGAATGGCATTGAGTTTAGAAATAAGGCCGTAGCAATTGGCAACATGGGAATGAGAAATGGTCGAAACTAGAGGTGTAAGTAAAGAAGAAAGCCATTTAAAGAAAGCATAAGAAACAGAACTAACAGAACTTATAATAAGGCGTAAAGGGAAGTTTGGTTTGTGCGTTTTAACAAGTCCATACAAATAAGGAAGGGTGGTGTTACTCGACTTAAAGTTTGAAACTAATTCAGGGAAGATTTTAAGTAATGGCCGTACATTTTTAAGGAAATCACTATTAACTTGTAGAATGGGATCTTTCAATAATGGGAGGTATGTCGCTTGATCACTTAATAAATCGTTCATTTTAGTAATATATGAATTTCTATCCATAATCACAACAGTTTCAGACCTATCAGGCTTAGTAATATGGAGGGACGGATTTTTACGAAGAGTCGATAAAGCACTACGAAAACGAAAGGGGGTAATTAAGGTGGACAGGCTTAGCCAGACATTGATAAACACACCCTTTCACAATAGAAATTGAATCACTGGGGATATCACCGAATTTATCTAAATTGGCTAAACTTTTAGCAATAGAAACAGTAGAGAAATCAGACAATATCCTAAGGCTGTAATCGTATTTTCATCCAAAGCTTCAAAAGAAAGGTTCGTAACAGTTTCCTGTCGGCTATTCTTTGTGCAACCGCTATCCGCGATGAGGGTTTGTAGTTTCCGTTCTAGTTTATGTTCCAGTCTTGCAGACCTGTGGACAAAGAAAAGCCAATTTAATAACTTTAACACGAGAAGAAAAATTTATGCTCTTATGAAAAAACTCATTCTAAAAGAAATAGTTTTGACTTATGTTCCTAATTTTTTTGCAATTTTCATATTTATGGGCACCGGATTTGTCAATTTAATTATTCCATTGATTTTGTAATAACATTATTTTATTTATCTTCCTCTCTCCTTGCCCCTCTCCCCTACGTATCTGCTTACTTATCGTGTCTCTTCTAATTTCTCTCTTTAGACTATTGCTTTATCCGTTAATCGTTTTAACCCTTTTGGCTGTTATTGACTCTTTCTGCCTCTCGGTTTGACCTTGCTACCTGTTATAACTAAATCGCCATTTGAATTCGCCAGTCCCTCTCCTACTTCCTCATTGGTGATTTCTTGTCTTAGAGGCGGTCCTTTATCTTTTACTAGCTTATATATACCCTTATTATATTATTTTCCCTGGTAGTTTTCCTTGAGAATGAACTAAATAAAGTTCGAAAGTACTTGATGGCACCTTTTAATTCTTCCTGCAGGAGATTGAATTCATTGAGAACCTCACGTGCTACTTTGTGAGTTACTCATATATATACAAATTTAGGTAGGAGTATCTATCTTATGCATGTTTTATTAAAGACCAGGTCCAACCGAGTTTTGATTAGCTTTTTTTCTTTGCTTCTCTAATTTTCTTACTATACTTTTTTCGCCTTGCAAAAAGTTATGAATAAGGGTTCCGATGTTCATGATTTATTGCAGCTGAGCTTTCGGTCACGTTTGACCATCTTCTGAGCGAAATAATTTTACACTGATTTAGGCATCTCAAAATCCGTACATTTATAAACTAACTTTAATCCTGTATTTAAAGATAACACTAAAAGGGTCAAAGGATGTGGTTACCAGAAAAGAATTAGGAAACCTAGGAGATCTGGGGAATGAGATTTTTAATAATATTAACAATTTAATCCATAAAAATTTCTAAAGTTCTTTGGGTAGCCCTCTGTTGGCCATTAATCCTCAGTCTCGCTTCTTGGATTAATGTTGCTTCCAGGATGGGAAGGGTGCGGTCACTTCTCTTTTGGATTACGGGATTCTCAACTAAAGTTTCTCGTGATAGATGAGTCCCATGTTGTATTAAGAGTTGGTTTTTGATGACGCCATTCTGCAAATGTATGGTGAGTCGACGAGATAGGAATATGGTCGTCATTCCAATGTATTTATTCGAAGGATGAAGCTTACAATCTTCATGGGAGCAGATGAATTTTTAAATTACATTGGAAGCTTTTATTTCTTTTGTTGTGCTTATCTCATTGCTAATGAGTTGCTTACTAATTTTCTTAGTTTTGTAATATATTAATTATCACTTGTAACCTTTGTTCTGGATTAGCGCATTTTGGATTTTTTGAACCCTTATTCAAAACCTTTCGCAAGGCGAAAAAAGTATAATAAGGAAATTATAGAAGCAAAGAATAAAGCTAATCAAAGCTCAGTCGGACCTTGTGAAGGCTATCGTGGAACCCGGTTCACACGGCCCAAATAAAACACACACGAGAAATTTCTAGAAGACCAGGGGTGTAAAGGCCTACCAGAAATTCATTAGAATTTATCAGGACGGTGCTAAATTACGAGGTATCCGCAAGTGTTAAATAGATATTCGCTCATACAAAATTGGGTTCTATGAGTAATTTGCTTAAAGCCGAAACTACACGCGCCATTGAAGATAAAATAGGCTACGCTACTCTAGTGACAGGTCTTCTCGGACTAACCCCCATGTCTTACGTCCCTTACCCGAAGGCCGAAAGTTGCATAAATAAAACTTAATTAATTTAAAAGGGAAGTAAGAAAAACGAAATACTCCAAAATACCTGATACAAGAGCAATGAAGCAAAAACCCACGCCGAAAACCCAGGTGAAAGAGGCTCGGCGATGATGAGTAAATTCGACCCAAGTCCACAGGGGTGAATGCGATGAGGGTCTTCGTCGAGGAGAAACCCAAAGACGGCGATATCGGGGCAAAAGGCGTTGAGACAACGGGGAACGATAACTCGAAGGCCCAACGATCCAAGAGAAGGAATTCGCGGATGACAGAATTCCCCAAAGAGGAGATGGCGAGGTGACTAGGGGAGAGCTTTCACGTACCCAGTGCGAACGGCTTCCCAAAGGAGAACACTTCAAACGTAACTGGAAGAGAACAATTTGATCCAGCCGAGAGAGCGGCAGCGACAACGCTGCCAGGAATTAATGGCAAAAAATCCTCGTTGCAAGAAGGAATCCAGTACGGGTCTCCTAAAGTAACAACGTCAAAGGTAAGTGACGGAAAATGATTCAGCAGAGCAATCAAGGCAGAATCCTCGCAATAGAATAAATTAAAAGGCCTTACGGCCCCATTTATATCCTTCAGTCCGAAGGGGAGGAAGCGAAGTGGGATACAAGGAGGGATGGGGGAGATGAGTCGCTTCCCCTACGCAAATTGGGCTGGTAAGTTACAGAAATTTAGACAAATAATGGTATCCTCGAAGCGGGTCGACCTTCGATAAAAACACCGTTAACTATGATGAGCAAGGGAAGGCATGAGAATACGAGCGCCTACCCTTTACAGACCTAGTGCTTAATAAAACATGCATATATATATATATATATATATATATATATATATATATATATATATATATATATATATATATATATAACTTAAATCACATGACATGTGATATAATGGATACATTTAAAGGCCCAAAGAAATGAAAATTTGCTTTACGACACTAAGGAAGACGACCATTGAAAGTTTAAGAAAGAAAAAGTGAGATCTAGAGACGGAGAAAAATAGCGAAAACTAATTTTAACCGTTATAGGAAAATAAATAAAGGAGTAGGATTCGAACCTGTGTCCTCAAGCGTACATCGCTATTGTAACCACGATAGCGATGTGGTGGCTCAGTCGATGAACGTCGGGGTCACAATAGCGATGTACGCTTGAGGACACAGGTTCGAATCCTACTCCTTTATTTATTTTCCTATAACGGTTAAAATTAGTTTTCACTATTTTTCTCCGTCTCTAGATCTCACTTTTTCTTTCTTAAACTTTCAATGGTCATCTTCCTTAGTGTCGTGATGCCAATTTTCATTTCTTTAGGCCTTTAAATCCATAAATTTGTCATTTTGATTATCTGTTTGGTTCTTAACTTAAATTATTTTCTACAAATTGTATTTCCAGTACCCGAAGTTGGGTGAAAAGTTCACCCGAAACGTTGTAATAAGAAAATGAAATGAATTTCGCTTTATGCGTCTTTTCGTTCATCCTTCAAATTAAATTGAAGCTCCATAGGAGAAGCCCTAACCAATATATATATAAATATATATATATATATATATATATATATATATATATATATATATATATATATATATATATATATATATATACAAATATATATCAGCATCGGATGATCAATTTTATTTGGTCGTATTTAAGGCTGATTAAATCTGACCCTGAGCTTTTCCCTTCTTCTGGGCATCTTCAGATGGAAGTCTTCGTTATTGTTGAGGCGGCTTTGATGTTGAGTTTACATTCACGTTGCCTCCTTGAGCGGCGAGCTAGTTGTTTTTTAGTTGTGAGCACAAAGAATTACGGATTAATGTAAGTGGGTATGTGTATTTTGGTGATAAACGAGTATGTGTGTAGATAGACAGAAATAAAATTTGTGAAAAGAGAAAGTAGTGCGAGATTTTTGAAAAGAGATGCTAGGCGCCTGGTGATCAGGACTATCGCTTTTATTATTTTTTGTTATGAGTCATTTCGGTTGTTTCTTTTTATTTTTTATTATTATTGAATTCAAGCAATTTGTGTTTAAAAAAATATTAATATACTTTGGATGCGTAATGTGCATTTACTGTTGTTTTGTAATAAATTACTTTAAAACTTGGTGATTACATAGTTTCGTTGTTATTATTTATTTTGTGGTGTTTAATTTATTTTTTCTGTTAGCTCTTATCTTCTTTATTCCTGTCTTCTTTCTCCATGTCTCATTTGGTTTAAATGATTCTTGTTCGGTAAATTAGTCAAAATCGGGGATTTTCTTGATTCGGAGTAATTACGTCATAGTTGGTTGGTTGTCATAATCTTTGGTAAATTCGCATTCTTTTTGTGAATAGAACTGCATTTCATCTCTGCCAGCCACTAGGCTAGCTCTTCTGTTCTGGTTAATCATTTGAATGATTTTATCATTCAATTCTTGATTAACCAGTTCCTGGATATTCCTTTTCCCTTCTTCACTTACCATGTTAATTGGACTTAACCCCGCCTCTATTGCGGAGATTTCGACTTACACTTCGTCGCTCGTGTACGAGTGCATGATCCATCGTCACTGCCCAAAGAGGTGGATTCTTTGTTATATTATTCGTCCTCTTCCTTTTCCTCGTCGTCCTCTTCGGATTCCTACGGAGACGGTGTTTTCTTGGAAGTATCCATACCATCTTTTTTCAACTCGTGGTCTTGGACAATCGAGTCTTTAAATGCCTACGAGCACTCGGAATTTGCGTGCTCGATCCCCGTCGGGAGCCCGTTTGCTTTCAGCAGGGAATTGAGAATCTCGTTGTAGCACTCGAGTTTGACCGCGTTTGCTACACTTGCATGGGTAATGCAGATGGGGATTCTTGCATTTAGGTCATTGGTGATTCGAGCATCTGAGGAAGATGCCTTTGTTTGCCGCATTTGCTCGCTTTTCTTGGCGGAGCTAGCATATGTATTCTCCTTAGCTTTTCTTTGTTTTTTTTCTTCCTTTTTATTATTTCTGTCCTTTAGGGTAGTTCAGGGCCATTGTCCTGGGCTCCCCCTTATAGTTAAAGCGCTTCTTCTTTGTCTTTTTGCACTTGTCGAATCTGTGGTCTCCTCTGGGCATTCAATGCACCAGAGTCTTTACTTCTCGAGGCAGGTCGCTGTCGTGTGTTCTTCTAGTTCATAGAATACAAAGTGCATCTGTATGCTAGTGAATTTTTCTTGTTGGATGTTTTCTCTTGGTATTCTCATATTAAATACCAAAAGCCCGTCCGTCCTTGCCTTCCTTGCCATATCTGTCGTCGTAAATGTTATCTTAAATACATGGGCGTGTTCACGGAATTTAATTATTTCGCGAATTTTTGCTCAGGTATTGCGCCTCTCAATCTCCTCTTTAAGATCATCGGGTAAGTGTTTATCGACCCAGCTTTCCACTTTGCGGCAGATCACTCTTCGGTCGCTGCCACATGTGGAGGCCGATGGTCTTCAGTATTTCGACTCCCTCTTCTGATAGGAGCCGGTCCGCATCCCTAATTGCGATCAATCTAGATAAAACTTCGATTAACTTTACGAGAGCTACCTTTAATCGGGCATAGAGCGCCTCGCAAAGCTTCATCTTTTCCGGAGTCTTCGATCCTTGTATGGTCCTCAGGGTCTCCATGGTCTTCTTTACTCCTATCCTCTTGATTTATTTTCTTATTTAGTTCTTCTATCTGTAGCCAAAGTGTATTTAACATGTACTTGTATTGTGAATGAGGGTAGGTGGTAAGGTAGGGAGGTATACTTTTGAGTTGGTGGGTTCCCCCAAAATTAAGATGAGCGCTCCCGCCCCCTTTTCAGCTAGTCATCCGCTCAGATGCTGCCGGGATGATGGATGGTTTGGATGGGTCCCGATCGTGGACCTCAAGACGGGTAAATCCTGGTAGAGTTTGCCATCACTCATTGGGTACTTGAACCATAACTGCTTCCAACATTTAGATAGAAGGAGGTTACTTCCCTCTATGATTCTGGCCGGTCCCTCGGATGTGAAGATTATTCCTCCACCCGAAGGCTGAAATTAAGTCCCGTCTCGGGAAAAATTCTGACTCATGATTCCGCTGTGTGCCAATCCTCAAACCAGTTTCCACATGAGCCCTTAATTATACCAGTTCCAAGTGGCTAGCAGAGTTAAGACAAAATTAATGAATGGCAGACATTGAAGGTAGGTTTTCACGTTGGTCGACGGACGGGAGCAATGAGGGTTTCTCAAGGCCTCATTTGTTTGTAATTTCTCCGAATTAAAAGATAATTCTCTCTTTCTTAAAATGTGACTAAAACTTCACAAGACTTCGGTTAGGCTGTCTGCTCTCGTTAGCGTCGCTCAACGTCCGTTACTAAGCAATAAACAGATAAATGAAATCCGATGTGAGTCTCAGCAAAAGCTGAGTATTGAAAAATCGACCTTCAGCAGCAAAGAATGAAGTTTAAGATTCAAGATCTATTAATTAATGAATAAACAATGAGTATTTTGTAAATAAGTAAAATAAATAGTATAAAGATGTAAAAATATTAAGTTGAATAGAGAAGAGAAAGTTTTCTAAGACAAAGTATGTAAATAAAGGTTCCCAAGATAGTGTGGAAATCAAATTTTTTACTCTATACAATATTAATTTTCAATATATACATAATTAAAGGTTTATAATTTATAGGTTTATAGTTAACTAATTTACGTAATTTATATTGTAATAACATATATACATATTTAAGTGGTCATTATTTTTAAAGTAGATGATTCAATATATTTCGTATGATAATATATACATATTTAAGACTTATCATTTTTTAAGATTTATAATTCGGCATATTTCGTTTTTCACTATATATATTTCATTGTAACGCGATGTTAACGTTCATTAACATTAGGAATATCTTAGTCACATATTGTTTTACATTTAACACTAGAGTTTTAGTTATTATATATATATATATATATATATATATATATATATATATATATATATATATATATATATATATATATATATATATATATATATATATATATATATATATATATATATATATATATATATATATATATATATATATATATATATACAATTTAAAGAATCAAGTTCGTTTTAGTTTTTTGATGCTTCTATAGGTTGGATTCAGTGTACGGTTCACTTGTCGCCGAAAAGGTAAATTACTCTCTCCAAGCTGGTGCGCTGTGTCTTACTTAGCGTTTGGGCCCATCTCTTTGAGAAGAGCCTCCAGGATCTTCAGGCGGCAAAAATCCAAGTTTTTACTGAGGATGATAGAGTTTTCCACCAGAATTGTTCTTGTAATTCATTCCTTGTGCTATTCATTGTAGTGTTTTTGATTCATCCGTCATGCAAATGCATCGTAAGGCATCGGCTGATGTTAGTAGTGGTCATACGTTTATATTTATTATTTAGATGAGGTTTGCAGTCCTCATGGGGACATTCAAATTTGTACATCACATTTGTACCGTTTAGGATGGATTTTTTTTACCAAAGTTGTTTTTCATTAAGAGGTTGCTGACTTTTTTGTTTTTTAAATTATATTCGTAAAGATAACTTATTGTCATTTTCCTCGATAGTGTTGCTTTTTTATCATATCTTGTAGTATGCTTTCGTCTATTTTGTAGGCATCCGTCATTTCGTTATTATTATTTTTTTCCTTTTCTTTCCTTCCTTACCTCAAACTTTGAATTGAGAACTTTTTTCTGTATTTCGTCAAATTCTCTATTGCACTAGCCATTGTTTATCAGAATTTGTTTAGATCGTTGAAATTCTTCGCCAAGTGCGGTCCAAGTTGAACAGTTCTTGATACCTTTTTTAATGTATGATCTCATTATCGATGTTTTTTATTTCTCGCGGCACTCACTTTTGTCATTAAGGCATCGACCAGGGTCTGTTTCTTTTCGATAGACAGTGGTGATATATTTTCCGTGGCTGTTGTGTTTTACGTCTACATCTAGGAAGGGAATACGGCCGTTTACACTCAACTCGCATGTAAATTTGAGAACAGAATGGGTTTTTAGGTTTTTTGTGTTGTAATAATTCATCTTCGTCGTTAGTTTTTAGATATATCTCATCAAAAAATCTCTTGTGTAAATTTTTGGTGCCGTATTCATTTTGTTAAGAGCGTTTCTTCTAGGCTTCCCATGTAGAAAGAAGGTCGCAAAAGTAAGACCCATTGGGGATTCCATCGCTACTCCATCAATTTGACGGTAAAGTTTAACCTCTGGGCTTCGGAATGGAGCTTCAGTTGGAAATATTCTTAAAAGTTGCTTTAATATTTGGGGTTCCATTAATGGGTGAGACAAATCAGGGTTTTCGTAGACGTAGTTTAGAATTTATCTCTTATTGACACATCGGTGAAAAGACTCTTGACATCGAGGGAAGCTGGGATGTCCCCTGGTGGAGAACTATGAATCTTATCAATAAAGTCATTGGTTAACTTTATGGGTAATTTTGCCGGGATGAATGGCGTAATAATTGATTTCAAACATTTGTGGAATTTATATGTCCGCCTTGTGACTTGAGAGATGATTGTGAAAAGAGGATTTGACATTTCCGTAGATGTAACCGGAGCTATTTTCACCTTTAATAGGCAAATATTGGATTTGATTGTTGATACTGTTGTTTTCGGATATTAGTTTATTGGCTATTTTCTTCAGTTGGTCCGTTAGGTATTTCGTAATTCTTTGGAATTTCGAGGTGTTATTTATAATGTTCTTTAGTTTTTACATGTATTCTTCTTTATTAATTAGAACTAAAATATTGGACCTTTTTGCTCTCCTAATAATGGTGTTATTGTTAGCTCTAAATATTTTGAGAGACTTTCATTTCTTCATTTAATAGGAAGTTTTTGTTCATTGTGCGTTCTTTAGTCCCTTCTTTGATGAGTTGGAGTACAAGTTCTTGCTTTAAATTTAGGACTCTGTTTCCCAAGTTTTTGTAAAGCGTGGTAAAGCAGTTCTAATTCTACTTTTTTTGTTTGTATTGTCGTATTTCGGTCTAAGGTGGTAGTTTATGCCAAGGTTGATAACTTTTCAGTCGTTCGTCAGGTATATTTCAGGAATCCTTCGTTTCGGATTGGGGGAGGGAAATTTTGCCCTATAGAAAGATTTTTTGTTTTTATAGATTTCATTCAGTGAGTTCGGTAGTCTTCAAATTCTGGGAAAGTGTTTGAAAAATTGGGTGTTTTGTTCATCTTGTATGTTGTGTGCTAAAAATTCTTCTTCGAATCTTCTGATATCACTCTCCAATTGAGGTATTCTCTAACGAATTAGTAGAATTTGCCGAGTTACAAATTCCTTGCGGTAAATATGTGTAAAGTGTTCATGGCGAGCTGCTGAGTTTTAATATCGGTGTATGATGGGAGTAAAGACCATGTTGTATTTTGACTTTCCTAATTTTATTTTAGCACGTTCTAACTGTCGATTGCAGCTTTTTTTATATAAGACTTAAGATTAAAAATCAACTGAGGAGGATCCACTTAATTTGGTCTTATTTAAAATATTCAAATTTTTAAAAAAATTTGGCCGTAAGCTTTCGCATTTCTTCAGGCATCTTAAGAGGGAAGTCTTGGTTATTGTTGAGGCGGCGTTGATGTGAAGTTTCTATTTTCGTTGCCTCTTTTATCGACGAGGTAATTGTTAGGTGAGCAACAAAGAATGAATTTCGTCTTCGTTCTTTGGTGACTTTTATAGGTCGGAGTCAGAACACGGTTCGCTTTTCTTTTAGTTATTCTCGTTGCCTCGTGTACAAATGGTGCATTACTCGCTCAGAGCTGGTTCGCTGTGTGTTCAGGTTCGAGCCCATCTCTGTGATGAGAAGAGCCTCCAGGATTTTCAGCCGGCGGATATCCGAGTTTTCTCTGAGGATGGTAGTGTTTTCAACAAGGATCTTTCTTGTAATTTGTTCACTGTAGTGTGATTTGATTCCTCCTTGTTGCAAGTACATTGTTAGGCTTCGGCTGAGGGTACCTATATATTTGTGGTTGGGATGAGCCTCGCAGTCCTCATGTGGGCTTGCAAATTTGTTTACCACATTTGTAGCCTTTAAGATGGATTCTTTTTCATGGAGGTTGTTTTTCAGCAGTAGGTTGTTGACAGTTTTTGTTATAATATATTCGTAGAGATAACTTATTCTCCTTTTCTTGGATAGTGTTATTTTTAATGATGTTTTTAGTATTCGTTCGTCTGTTTTGTAAGCATCCGTCATTTGGTTTTTGTAGTATAGTCAAATTATTTTTTTCCCCCTTTTTCCCTCTCTACCTCAAATTTTTAGTTGAGAATTTTCTTCTGTAATTTGTCAAATTCTCTATTGGAGTAGCCATTGTTTATTAGGATTTCTTTGGATCATCGAATTTCTTCATTAAGTGCGTTTCACGTTGAGAAGTTCTTGATAGCTCATCTTATATATGAGTTTATTACCAAATTTTTATATTTCTCACTGCACTCACTTTTGTGGTTAAGGCAACGGCCACAAGCTGTTTCTTATCGATAAACGGTGGTCGTATATTTTCTGTCACTGTTCTATTTTACCTCCACATTCAAGGAGAGAATATAGCCGTTGACACTCAACTCATATGTGAAATTGAGAAAAGAATGTGAATCCAAGGTTCTTTTGAATCCCATTCCGTTCCTCAAATAATTGATCACTATTCAGACGGTTAAAGCTATGGAAGTATCTCAACAACCTTACGTGTCCTTGTATCACTTTAATTTTGATTGCTAGAAAATAAAATTCCACCATGAATAATACATACTTATCTTAACAGTTTCGCTGACTGATGGTTAGATCAGTTTCGAAAAACCCTATGATAACTAAGGCAAAACTGAAGACGATCAGCGTACGGCTGAGGCAGCAGTTACGAGTTCAAAAGATAACGTCTCAGATTTCGATCACCACGGAAGAACCCTTTTCAGAAGAAGGTTCACTTATTAGCATAAGAGAAGTTTACTCGGGGGCACATAGAGAAGCCATATCAGATTTGGATGAATTTGCTTTGTTCTGAAAGAAATCAAGATTGAATTCTTTTCGCTGATTGCAGATCACCAATCTTTGGTGCATGATGAAAATGCCTATGATGTGAAGAACCCATTTTTAACAATTAAACATGGAGGCAGAATCATTATGGTTTAAGGTGAAATTGGATGGTGCTCTTCATATAATTGATGGAATTTAATGTTCATATATATTTTCACCTCAATCTCTCTATCTATCTAGCCGCACCCCTTTGCCTTAGTTGGTAGCGTAGCCACATTTTTCCACGGACGCCTCGCAAAAGAAGATAGAATATCACAATTAAAACAATGAAGGGAGTTTCGAAAACTTTCTATCTGTTAAGAGAAGTTGGGCGACTTCGCTGCTCCTTTCTCTTTAATTGGTGCGTTTAGAAATAGGTCAGCTTTTTGTTGAAATACCGCGCGTAATTACGGGATATTTAATATCATGCCTCATCATGAAAAAAACAGTCTTCAAAGTTTTGCAAACAAAAACTCATACTACCAATATATATATATATATATATATATATATATATATATATATATATATATATATATATATATATATAGAGAGAGAGAGAGAGAGAGAGAGAGAAATTGGGACATCCTTCGGAAACCTCGATTTTAGTATGTAATCGTAGGTTAAAGCCAGAACCAGTATTCGAAACATATATAATTTGGAACGTTTCGAACATTAGCTATGTTCATCTTCAGCCTATAATGGACTAAAACAATATAAAAGCAAGCAAGTTTAGAGTAGATAAAAAGACATATGTATTACTTACTGACAATAAGTTGAAAGTTTGTTGAATTTCAAAGAAAATAATGTAATAATGAATAAATTTAGAGTTTAGTAAAATTTTCAAGAAAACAATGCAAAAATTACCGAGAGAAGACAATGCGAACTTATACAGAAAAACACTGCAAAATTATAAAACAAACTGAGAAAACAAAACAAAAATTAAAATGAAATAAATGAATGAACACTTACCAATTTGAGAGAAGGACAGGAATCGGATAATTTAATATGTAGGAAATTTGAACTGAGCTAAACATGGTAGTTGTTTAAAATAACTGAAATATGGTTAACCAACAAATAGAACATTATAATTATTGGGTCATTGAGTGAGTTGTTATTAAAGTTTAGGTAAAGATGAATTATAAAACAAACTAAAATTAAGATATTTGAATTAGTAGATTTAAAGTGGTGTGACGACTGACTCGAATTTAATTCTGGATTAAGCATTTGAATAAATAGCGATTCCAAAATGTTGAGATCTACGGATTTATCTGCAGAACCCAAAACTGTGAAACTTGAGGGGGACAATAATGAAGTGCATATATTCGAGTGATTCCTTATTGCAGAGAATTCCTGTTTAGCAATGGGTGTGTCTGTGTAGTGGGAAACCCCCTCATGTTTGCAAATCCTCAGCTTCAATTGTAGCGTAGTTTTACCTAGGTAGCGAGTTTGGCAACTCGCACACATAAATTGATAAACAAGTGAGGACCTGAGTAGCAAGGGTAGCTTCTCCTTATGAGACAAGTAGGTTTTAAGAGAGAGAGAGAGAAAAAAAGAGAGAGAGAGAGAGAGAGAGAGAGACAGAGAGAGAGTATTAATTGGTATACAGTAGAATTTGATTTGTGGATAAACTTTAGATAATAATTGTTGTAAGTCTAATATGAGTTTGTTGGTCAGCGAGCCTATGTACGGTATTTTGAGATACATTTTCTGTTTTGATACATTAGATTTGACGAAAGGAATCACGTGTATTTTATTTAAGAAACTTTTAATCAATTTTTCCAGTAATGATGCTGGGAATAAATTAAATTTACTTAATTGTTTGAGATAAGACATTTCTTTATGAATTTTGTTCCAGTCAGAGCATATTCTGAAAGCACGGTTGATTCTGCAGCTTACAGATGATACTTTGAAGCAGTTTGATAAACTCGAGAAATAATTACTGCCAAGCAGAGTGGATGTGGGGTTTTTATATATTGAAGTGGAAATTTTGTTTTCTGACTGGGTTATCTTAATGTCCAAAAATAAAAGATAGTTATTAGTTTCGTGCTCCAGTGTAAAGTTGATGTTATGATGCTGAGAATTGATGTAGTTTTGAAACTAGGAGGCATAATTCTTATTTTTAAAGAGAACGAAGCAATCGTCAATATACCTTTTATAGAGTATAGGTTTGAAGTGTTGTGGACAATTGTACATCCAATCCTGTTCTAGTTTACACAGAAAGGCATTTGCAAATGATGGACCCAGAGGTGAGCCTATTGCCATCCCGTCCCTTTGTTTATAAAGGCTATTGCTAAATATAAATATTGTGTCTTCAACGGCCAATTTATTAAGCCTAGAAAAATCGGGTGTGTTGAGTCCAAGAATCGTGCAATTTGTCTTAAAAGTGAATCACATATTATATTACAGGTTTCAAGAACAGGAAGTCTAATAATTGGTCGAAGCTGATTGATTTGGCCAACATCTTTGTTGTTTGATTACCTTTTTTACCCAGTGTGTGACGGTGATCCTGATTTGAGTAGAGTAGCTGCTGGGTGCTTCAAATGATTTATATTTTCCATAGAAAATATAGATATATTGTCCGCAGCCTCTCACTCAGGCCCTTGGTGGAGCAGGAGGTAAGAAAATATCCGGTCGACCCCTTTCGGTTTAACGCCTCATCATCCCTCAATTCCCGCCATGTTTGGTGTGCCGGATGCAGAAGGAACGGTGAGAGCCAAGAGAGGGAAAAGAGAAGGATGAGGATGAGGAGATGAAAGTATGCAAAAAAGCAATTATGAGATAATTTAATCTCAAGTGACCTTCTTCTTTTACCTGATAATAGAAGGATTGAATAAAATTGTTTCCTTGTTTGTGGACCTACTAATTAACGTGGAATCTCAACCACGGCTTGTTCTTTTTCTTTTCTATTCCATATCATTTTTTACTTTTGCTCTACGCGTATGAAATCGCAACTTCTTTATTGTTTGGGGAGAGCCGACTAATCTCTGTCCTCATTCAGTATTTCTTTCATTTTTCTGTATACTCTAACATTCATGCCGTTGTGTGATTTTTTATGTTGAGGTATTTCCTAAATATATAGTATTGTATATGCTTTAGTAATATAGGGAAGTTGTAGTGAATTTGTAGTTTACATATTATTTTGTGTGTTTAATGTAGGTTGAAGCCTTTATTAATTTCACTTGACTTACTTTGTTTTTTACTCTTCTTTGTTCACTCACTATGATTCTACTTTTGTTGATTATTAAAATTTTCCAATTAAGCTTATATGGTGGGTTATTGGGTTGCACTTTTAAACTTTTAGGCGGATGTTCACTTTAATGAGTCTTGATTGGGTAGTCACGCTATTGTTCAGTTTCTTGGCCTCTTTATTGGAGTTCTACACCTTAATCGATTGGAGTGTTCATCGAGTGTATTTACATGCTTGTTTAGGGGTCCATTGTGAGTCCATAATTTCTTTGATCTGGTCTTACATATTTGTTTCTCTCAACTATATAATCGGGCTTCTACTATTCCCTGTCGAATTTTTCCAGTCAAAAAGGAGCGTTTGCTCTGGTGTTGATGTTTTTTGCAAATATTGGATGAAGTGAATTAATTTTCCTACCAATATTTTCCACTCTTTTTTTTATAATAATTTCAGCGGTTCGATTTGAGCTATTTAGTGTAGAGCTTTTTGAGTTTGTCTCTCTTTCTTCTGTTAGCTATAAGGTAGAGAAATTAATTTTATATCTTTGAGATATCCAGTTCCTTCGCTGTTGAAAAGGTGTTTAGGGGGATGTAAGTGTATAGGGGCGCTTTCCTTCTTAGTGTGAGATAGATTTCTTTTGTTGTTTGTGCTTAAACATTTTGAGGAACATAAGAGGGTTAGGTTAACACAGGCGGGGCTTTCGATATTATTTCAGCTACATGTTTTCTGTAGCCTACCGAAGTTATCTATAATTTCAGTATTTTGCCTTCATCATAATATCGGTAGATTCACTTTCTTTTTGATATCCGCGCTCTTTTGTATTAAGAGATGGACTATGGTGAACCTTTGTCTATTCGATCTTATTTTACAGCTCCTCTCGAATTGGTTAATATTTTTCAAAATCGATAGCTGTCGTTCGTGCCTAAAATTCCTCATTCCTGTATTGACTGACGCTATTTGACTGATATCATCAGCGAATTGGATATTTAGGCCTTCAAGCATTGTAGGTAGTGGCCTGTCTACTGTATAGATCGAATACACCGAGGCGAATTCCAGGCTCGAATTTGAACTTGGGTCTTTTAAATTAGTTGCCAACCACTAATAGTCTTTTATCTGTAATATAGATACAGATTACACTTTTTAGGTTGCTGTTCATTTGAACATTTAAGATCTTGTGTTTCATGCTCTCAAACAAACGTGGTGAAAGGGCTTTTCTACATATCTCATGGGCAGATGAAATATTTTGCCTTTGCTTTGGCCTTGCCAATTTTGAGAGTAATAATGCCAAGAACCATTTCGGTGTTTTTACATTTACGAAATCCAATTTAAAGTTCGTTGTTAGGGTTATAGGTTGGGATCGCCCTTTTGTGACTGGTTTGGTTGGCAAGGTTGATTTTTTACCGAGCTTTGGTACCACTCCTGTGTAGCCCGATAGGTATATTGGTATGGCTTGGTGGCTAATGGTTTGATTCTTCAGGGAGTACCTTTTATGTAAGGTACTGATTCTAAGGGATAGAATTGTCTTCTTTCTTGATTGCTGGATGGGTAAAGGTGATCAGAGGTTTTTTCGAGAGTAAAGGAATTTTAGGTGCTGGATTCAGTATTCTATATATTTGGCGTGAACTTGGAAAGTCTTAAGATGTATTTCTTTATAGATATAAGACTTCGTCCTGAGCCACTTTCAAATTTCCATTTTACATAACTGGCCACCACACACGGCAATAATTATGTCGTGATATGAATTATATTACATCAATACCATATTATATCTATGGGGGTGGGACCAATAACTTAAGGCGAACCGACGAAAGGACGGAACACCACTAGTTTAGACGGGGGGAGTAGCGAGAAAGAGTGCAACGAGGTCAGGTAAATTATGGACAATGGCAAAGCTCAAGGTTATTTAAAGAGGCATTTACAAAAATAAAATTTTATTTACATAAAAATAATGAGAGAATTGATGGGAAAATTACATCAGTAAACGAAGGGGAGAATTGCAGTTATAAATCAGACTATGAAGTTAAAACTTAAGGTATTACAGGAGGAGACTATTTAAATGGGGGGGGGGGAATTAACTCCATTGGGTTACTGAAGGGGGAGAGGGGTTGACTTACGGATGTCTTCTGCACGTGAGGTGAGGCCGCTCGGAACTTCTGAGTGGGATGTTAAAGTGATGACGGTTCTTTCAAAAAGGGATGGGGGGTGGCGGTAACTTCTGGTCCACATGGAAGAGTATTTCGGCCACCCGAAAACGAAGGGCGAACGAGGAGGGCTTCGATAAGAGTTGATGAGAGAAGTCGGAAAAATCATTCGTTGGCGATCGTTAAATGGAATTACCTCACTGGTTGGGGCTAAGTCCAATACACAAATAGTTCAGCTGTCACTTTGCTTTGTTGTTAGCACCTGACTTGGAACTAGGGGGAATCTTCTTGGGTCCGGGCGAGACTTCTCAACTCTGTACTTGTCTCATGGGAAGCGAGCAATATATATGTCTGAGGCTCTCCCCACGAAGGGGGGTTTAGTAGGAAACAGCTCTACTCTCGAATGGCCTCGAATCTTCTTGCCGAGCTAATTCTAGCCCGTGTCAAGGTGAATCGTGGTGGACGCGGTTCGAGGCTACCGCTTGTGGAAGGGGGTGGTTAGGCTTATAAATCCTACAATAGCTATTTAATATTACATAAGGCATTAATAAGATAATTTCCTTTAATATTTCTTTGATGAAATGATTTCATATTTAGGGCTTTAGATAAACAAAATGTATTCATATTTAGAGTATTTAACGCATTTAATTCCATTTTTTTTTTTAGTTCAGTTCATTGTATATGGCTTGATTTTAATTAAAGATATATTAATTCTGACAAAAATATAACACAACCATTATATTAATTAACTTTAATGACTTTATCTTATAGATTAAAGTCATTTAAGAGTTAAGTTTCGACATTTACTTAACTGACATGGTGGCGTCTAGACCCTTCAATGGTTTCCAAATGCAACCATATCTCGCATATTTATCCTCAAATCACAAATTGACCTTTTAACTCCTCGATAATATTTGATTTTAATTTTAAAAAATAGAAGAAATTCGATTGAAATTGTTACTTGCATACTTTTACATCTATTTTTCTAATTATACAAACAATATTATTGCATTTGTTTCTTTTGAAAACGATTATAAGATTCTTTGAGTTAACTAAAAAAACTCAATGATTAGTTAGTCATACCAATAAGAAATTGCTTACAAAATGACATAAATTCGGAAAGATATAACTAAGCTGTTTATTGTTTATTGATTTAACAGTTGGATATAAGTAGATCATAATGTTGATGGGAATTCCTCTTATAAAATTCACTAATTACTTTTTAGACTAAGTGTTTAAATTCAGGAAAACAATGGTCGTAGTTTCAGAGCTTTCGCTCGTAAGTGCCTTGTGCGAGTTCTCCTGATTTCATTAAGGGGTCTGGTGTATTTTCAGGCGCTCGTTATTATTTTGTAGTGTTGTATACTTAATTTTACTATTGCATGGCTTTCACAGTTCCCACCAGCTTAGGGAAATAAAAAATAACCCACGGCCATTTAATCACTGTCCTATGTAGAGTATATGACCAAACAAATTCCCTTACATCATATTGCTCATTTTTGATGTTTCTTTGACTGTCTTATTCCAGCCTAAAATATGGTCATTACATATACTCGCCTTCTAGTTAACGTGTTTACCTCAAGATTATGAATGTATTTAGAAATATATTTCACGGTACTCAGAGATTCTTTGGAGCGTCCTTCGGATGCAGGATCTGTAACTCTTCAATTCGAACAAAAACTGATTTGTGTGTGTACACATAACTTTATTATTTTTACTTTTATTTTTTAGTTCAATTTTTTTATCATTTAAAAATGCTTGACGCTCCTAGGATTTTCTGTATCATTATATGTATACAGCTTTATGTGTGCACGCGTAACACAACTTTATTTTTACTTTCTTATTTTATTTTGGTTAATCTAGACTGGAAAACACAAATTTCAGATCGCTCAGCAAGTCTGAGACTCCTTGTGTAATTTATGTTATGCAAGTTTAACTTTTACCTGCGCATTCGCACGTAGGAGCTGCAGTTCCACATTTTAAACAAACCTCTTTGCGTGCATTGTGAATGCACTTCACGACTTCAAATTAAACGGAGATTAGGAGTAGGGAATTAAATTAAAAGTAATCATAAGACGGATTTCTTTGGCATTAAACCTGTGTATCACCGGGCACTGGAGTTTGCACTTTTCACACTGTTAAAACTGAATAAGCACTAAATTTACACTGGGATTATTTTTGTAAACACTATTACTGCTATTCTAAACACTACTATTTTAATTCGTATTATTATTAACTTGAAATACTGCCTGTACGAATGGCGATGATGGACGCTGTGTTTGTAGGTAGAGACTAGACAAACCTTTGCCGCGTTAGTCTTCACTTACGCCGACTTGTAGAGGTTCATCGTAGGTTTTTTAGGTTGCTTGATGGTAATCTGGTGAGTAGAAATGAACTTTTCGAATCATTCTAGCTTCAGAGTTTCACAGAGCCCATTGATTTTTGTTCTTAGGAGAGTAGATCTGTGAAATGATTGTAGGTGGAAGTCGATCCATCGTCTCGGCTTTAAGGTAGCAAAGATTTATTATTTTTGAACCATTCCGTAATGACGGCTTCAAAGAAGACTGGAGGCTCGATGGTAATGGAATTCACCACGTCATCTTGGTATGTAAATTGAGCAGCTTGTTGCTCTCATAACGAATCAATTTTATTCATCTTCTTCACTATCCTTCAATGCAAGAGGGATCATCAGTTATGGATGAGACAATATCCTTGGGAGATGAGCACCCCATGACGGATGATTTCTTCTTCTTCTGTATATTCTGTGTTCTTTATTTGACGAGAAATTGGAAAGTCTTTAAAAGTATCTCTTCACTGATATGAGGCCTCATCTTGTTGCACTTTCTAATTTCTCATTTACATAAACGGCCCGCACACACGGCGGTATTAAATACTAAAGGGATTTAATTTTATACATTAGATATGAAATCACAATAAGATTAACTTTACATATTCTAGTTATATTAATATATTGTGCAATGCCTTATTCTATTATAGATTCAGACAAGTGCTATTTAATAATACATAAGTTATTGTCACAAAATGAGAGAGAGAGAACGAGCGAAAGAGCCCTGCTCTCAGATCGTCGGCAAACTTTCAAAGCGATAACGCGCCAGGACTCCGTACCGTTTATGGTGTGACGACCTTCACCGCCGATTCCCGCAATCGAGCCTGTGAGACCGAACCGATAACGCTTACGTCGGGAAACATTGGAACTTCCGGGCGTAGTCGTATATAATCTTCATCCCGAAATAATCTTCGAAGTATTCTTATACTAAGAGCTTTCGGGTCGTGAACTATTCCCATGTTGCTTCCAAATAAGCAAGCCCACGAAATACAGAAGGTATTCACGCGGCATAATAAGAGGTGTTATTCAAGCTCACAGAAGAAATCCATATTCAGAACGACGAAGACTACGTGTGGAATATTGCGCTCTACTCCGCTTGCTCGGAGAATACCTTCTCCGAATACCCATACTCGTGTTCTTCTCCATAAAATTGCAAGACTTACATTTTCTTTCATCGTCGAAGACGCTCTCTGACAAAGCGACTCACCTCGTAATCTCCTCCTAATCCCTCTCGGGTAATTATTGTAATAATTATTGAGCCTCGTGCAACTAAGCCTCAGATCGTAGCTGCCTCCCCCTCTCACTCGGGTGACTAGTATACTTACTGAGCCTAGTACGGCTAAGATGATTCATACTTGTCATTTCAATTTCATTCATTTAGTAAACTGTGTTAACTAAATTGCCTGTATATTATTCTGTGACTACCTATTGTTGTTGTATAAGATTAAAAGATTATTTTTGTTTCTCCTGTTTAAATCCTTCAACCACCAAATCCTAATTAAATTGTAGCAAACGATTAATTCACTCTCGCCATTTAAAATCCCTGAGCACTCGAAGAGGGAATCTTTTTCTAATTGGGGCTGTCGTTTTACCTCTCCTGCATCTTTGGAGGGAAGCCAAAAGGATCAGATTTGGAAAACTTGAATTCTACGACATATTAATATTAAAACTGGTATCAGGTCTTTAAAGGCTTATTAATAAGGATTATTTTAAAGGCTTCTAAAATTGGTGGTTTGAGGATTACGAGAAAACACTAACCTTCTTATTTAATTAATTGCAACTGTTAGATAGACGATCAATATATTTTTAATTTGCTTACAGTGTTATTTTAGTGGTAATTTGCGTGTAATTACAGCCATTTACGAGTTCACTTCATACAAATTAAGCGAGTTCCTTTCATGTGTGTTTGTTTTCATTTTTTATACGAAATTCGGGTCGAAAACCCATTATCATCTCTCGTCTGTGCATTCGGTAAGTGAACCAGCCATGTCTTCATTTGAGATCTTCAAAGCCCAAGGAGAATCATTGAGTTTATCGGGAAAAGATCTGATGTCCTACATACAGGCAGTATAAAGGACTGCGAGAGAAGAAAGAAGAAAAGGAGAAAAACAAAGAGAAGAGAAAGAGAGATAAGAAAGGGAAAGAGAAGAAAGAAAACTTCCTGCACATTAACTAGAGATGGCTTGGGCGAGGAATCAGCCCCTAGCTATCACTTTGGGGACCCCATCAAAACATTAGGCATCCTTTAAGCCGCTAGTGTTTAAAGAAGGGGAAGAATTAGCCTCCTACTTGACACACTTTGAGAAGATATTCGAGGTAAATAATTGGGATATAGAATCGGACGGCGTAGCTAGATTTTTGCTCCTTCTAAACACCCACATGAGAGATATTTTATCTCACTCCCTGCAGATGTAACCATTGACTACTCCACGTTATAGGCGGAACTGCCGAATCCAACCCAAACAGACCTTCAGAAAATTCGGGTTTACCTTGCAAATTCTCCTTAATTTTTGGTTGGACGCTTCAAAAGTGTCCCAAGATTACAATGCATTGATTGGCTTCACCATGAAGGATCAATTTCTGGCATCACTTCCATCGGAAATTTAGTCTTTTGTTAAAAACAAAAGATGCACCAGCTTCAAGGAGTGTGTCGAAGAGGCGGAGGTAGAGGCCGCCAGCCACAACTGTTACTCTGATGAAGGGAAGAAGATAGAACCAGGGTCCCGCAAGTTGCAGTTTAAGAATCACAAATTCGTTTCTCCCAAGAAAGAATACTTCGTTAAGGTAACCGGCCCGCCTAAATCAAAACCCAGCCGACCACCCATCAAATAGGAAGATCAAACTTGTTTTCTAAACCCCCTTCGTCAGCGTTCCCCAAGAGGACAGTCGTGCGTTTTTCGTGGGAAATCGAAGGAGACGTGAAATATAACTGCCCTCAGAATTTAAAATTGAGAAATGATTTGTCCAACCTGATGCACCAGGTGAATGCCACCCCTTCTCAGACCCCGTCTCCACTAGAATCTCCTTTTTATTCAAGTGAACCCGGTCCGTCTGGCTACCAGGTGAACTTTTTATTCAATAAAAGTAACCCTGAGGGCTTCCAATTTGAGTCAGGTACAGTAAACAACTGCCGTTTCCATACCCTAGTCAAAGATACTGGGTGACGTATATCGTGGTCTCGAATAATCTACTTCCACAAGTAGCCCCTGATCATGATCGATTTGCTATCGTACATGACTATCTAGGAGGCGCGAATCGGTTTCCCATAGTAAAGTGCCATATTGACTGCGCCTACTAAACCGACTGGGCAGAAGTAGTGGCTGCACCCATAAAGTTCTGTGCCGCTTTGATTAAGCAAAGCCCCAAAGTCTCCTCAGCCCCAGTGGCACAACCCGTGACAACCCACTTCCAGGCTCATCGAAAATCAGAAGCGCCCGTTCCACTAGAAATCCCCGGAACCCGGATTATTGCAACATCGTCAGCGAGGATGTTTCCAAAGAGCAGAAGACGTGTGAGTCCCTTCAACCCTTGTGGGTTAAGGCACGGGACGAAACGCAGGAATCGGTTAGAGGTGGCAGGTTAATTTCCTTCAATATTAAGGATAACCTCCTCAACCGCGTATGTTCCCCCGGAGATCCGGAAGAGGCCCAGGCATTGTGCGTCCCTCGATCACATGTGCTCCTTATCCTCCAAACCGCTCATGCTAGTAACTTTGGCCACACAAAGATGCTCAAACGGATTTGAAAAAATATTATATTGGCCTGGAGCCGACCAAGAAATCTTGCAATATTTTCGTTCATTCGTGCCCTGTGTGCCAAAAGACAGCATTTAAGGGTCTCCTTCATCTCAGAACCTTTCTCCAGGGTAGATATCAACCTAGTCGGCCTGATTCCCCCACTTTCCACGTCCCTTGAGGCTGTAAACTTCAAAAGAAATGACAGCATTTCGGGTGCAGAAGCACTCATCTCCATTTTCTCCTGCATTGGATTACCTAAAGTGAATCTATCTGGTCGCGGACGGCAGTTTACCTCTCTTTTAATAGAGCAGCTAGGGAAACTGCTCATGATTAAGCCCCTTTTTTACTAGCCCCTTTTACCCGGCTGGAAACAGTATGTGTGAAAGTTTAACTCCAATCTCAAGGCCATTTTGCGATAGCTGAGCGCGGAGCAGCCAAGTGAATAGCACCGATATCTCCCCGTGGCTCTTTACGCCTCACTCCGCTTTGGGTTTCGCTCCATTCGAACTGTTATATGGTAGTAATGTTCGAGGACCACTGAGCATTCTTAAGGAGATATTTTCAAACCAAAAATTAGATCGGCAAGTACAGTCGTCTTACTCGTCAGAGGTTAGAAGCATGCACCGAGATAGCCGACCAAAATGCCGACGTAAATCTGGCCAAGTATTAATCTTACTTCGACTGTTAATCTCAGGATCGAAGATTCAAACCCGGTGAGGAAGTTTTGTTATTTCGCCCCACGAACAATAATAAACTCTTGAGCGGATATTGTATTTAAAAGGCTCGTAGAATTGTATGGCTGATAGCCCAAGCCGAAATCCTGTAGATTCCGTTCCCGATGAATTTGAGCTTACCAATTTTGTCTCTCATTTAAATAGGTCTCCGTAAATTTCGATCTTTTCCCATGGGTGTATGTTTATTGTTATTAGTGCCTGATAATGACATCTTTTCCTAGGTATTTAGGTAGTTATTATTTCTTTTGTTCTTGTATGTATCCTTGTATTCCATTGCTATTTTCTTGTGATGTGAATTGTTGTATTTATTTTTTTTTGAGATTCCTTGTGATTCCCGAACCAATTGTATGTAGTTTTGTTTTCGAGCAACTCGAGGTATTGTGAACCTTTATTTTGCTTATAACTTGAGATGTCACTACCCCTGCAGGCATTCTATCTTAAGATGGAGGATGTGTCAGAAAATGAAGGGAAGATAGAGCAAGCGTATGTGAGCGAGTCACGAGAAATGGATTTCGAGTGAAGGAGCTCTGTTTCCAGAGCGTTGACAAACTTCCAGAGCGATAACGTGCCAGGACCCCGCACCGTTTATGGTAGTACGACCCTCACCGCCGATTCACGCTATCGAGCCTGTGGGACCGAACCGATAACGCTTCCGTCGGAAAATATTGGAAGTTCTGGCGTAGTAGTATATATTCTTCATCACGAGAATAATCTTCGAAGTACTCTAAGAGCTTTCGGATCGCGAGCTGTCCCCACGTTGCTTCCAAGTAAGCATGCCCACGCAATACAAAAGGTATTCACGCGGCATCATAAGAGGTCTTTGAAATCATTAATCGACGACGCGCAATCTTCGCGTGACAATCCCCGGTGCTATTCGGTCTCGCAGCAGGAAACTATATTCGGAACGACGAACACTGCGTGTGGAATATTGCGATCTACTCCGCTTCCACCAAGAATACCTTCCCCGAGTACCCATACGCATGGTCTTCTGCAGAAAATCCTAAGACTTACATTTTCTTTCATCGTCGAAGAGGGGTGACGCTCTCTGGCAAGGCGAATCACCTAGTGATCTCCTCCCGATCCCTCTCGGGTAATTATTGTAATAATTATTGAGCCTCGTACGGCTATGACTCACATCGCAGTCGCTTCCCGCTTGCACTGGGGTGATTAGTATACTTACTGAGCCTAGTACGGCTAAGACAATTTCATTCATTTAGTAAATAAACTGTGTCGTGGAATGACCAGACTTTATCTCTTTTTTTTCTCTCTCTCTCTCTCTCTCTCTCTATATATATATATATATATATATATATATATATATATATAGAGAGAGAGAGAGAGAGAGAGAGAGAGAGAAAAAAAAAAAGAGATAAAGTCTGGTCATTCCACGACACAGTTTATTTACTAAATGAATGAAATTGTCTTATATATATATATATATATATATATATATATATATATATATATATATATATATATATATATATATATTATATATATATATATATATATATATATATATATATATATATATATATATATATATATATATATATATATATATATATGTATACGTAGGTACTTTGGGGCTTGTGGCCGAAGTTGGTTGAAGACCGTTAGTGAAGGGGGAAATTGTTATGAGTCCAGTGGGGATGGTATATTATTAACTTAGCTGGGTCCTTTTAAACAAATATTTCAGACTGAAAGTTGGCCAAAGATTAACAGGTAGCTGATACGCGCTGAGGTTGCAAAAGAAAGACAATGAAGAACAACAAAATGATATTTATATTTACACAAAATTTGGGTTTAAAGGGAATGGTCGCCCAGACGGGGTTAAAGGTCCACACGAGATACAGGTAGGTCAATTAAGGGATCATAGAGGTCAGAATCAGTTTGGTGATTTAAAGGGGGATTTTAAACCGGGGCGTTCACACAAATAATGAAGCAATGGGATAAACCAGATTCAAGATAAATCTGCAGGCGGCAACGGTTACAATTACCTTATGTGCTCGTTGCCGAAAAGAGGCCAGTTGGGGTACAAGGGATGCAACTGAACAAGTCAAGGTACCTCTTGATTCAGACAATGGAGCACTTGTCAAGACTTTGGAGTCTGGAATCGTTGTCAAGTAATTGCCGATTGACGAAGGCAGAATTCACTGATGTCGAAGTTTGCCGATTGACTATGGCAGAGTTCAAGAATGGGGATACTTGCTGATTGAGTATGGCAGATTTCTCGGATGGGGCTACCTGCCGATTGACTATGGAAGAGTTCACAGATCGATTTAGCCTTCAAATCGAATCGAAATTGCCGCTGGGGGCGGGGGAGCGTCCTTCAGCTCCTTCACCGGAGTAGGCGGAAGTCTAACAGTGCTGCTGCCTAAACTCAGTCGAAGCGTTATATAGGTTCCTGGTGTGGTGGCTCCAGACGCGCACGCGAATTTGGGGAAAAGTCAGCGACTCCTTCGTAGGAAGTAGGAATCGTGATAACGTTGTTTGGAATGTCCAACTGATTTCAATCTTAGAGCGGAAAGCGAGAATGCTAGCGGAGAGGTGGCCGTTGAGGGAAGATGACATCGGTCCCTAGGCAAATACAGCTGGGAGGTGTTATAACAGCATCGGCCGTCTCCTTCTCCAGGTTCAGCCATGCTTTCACACTTCCATGAGGTGATACCACGATTCACGTGGATAAAGAAGGGCCTGCGATCGCCATTTGACCTCATTCTGCTACATCCTTCCTATCTAAAAAGATGGTACGTTCGGAGTTGCGGGATAAAGGTGATAGTCCTTTAGACGAATGACTTGGGGCTCGGATTCTTTCATGCAGGTGGTCACGGGGTAAGCGGAACAAAAAACGGAATTCCTCACTTGACGTCGAGCCAGCGTACAAGTTATTTCTACCCGACTGCGTGTACATATGAACGGAAAAGGAAATTAATTATTGCCAACCATTAAAGCATTAAGGGGCACAGAATTAAAACAAAATGAAAATAATATTTACACACTAAGCTCTACAAAGCAAAAAAAAGAAGATCAAATGGATATTCAATGATGCATTTTACATAAATGGACTAAGGATTACGGTGGTACATATACACATATTCTGGAGCAGGACCAAGGTTCTAAATACTAATTTCACATATACAAGGGCGAGGTGCATCATAGACGTACACATCGAGAAAAGTAAGGACATAAACATAAATAATTGAATATAAGCTAATCCCTAGCTGGCGTTTATAATAAATACAAGGTGGTGAAATCGATATAGAGCAATTATAATTAAAATTTAGCTGATGTAGATAGAGCTCGCTAATAAATTCAGCTTTTTGAACAACTGAAGGTTTAGGTCCATTAAATGAATCGGTTCAGCATCGAAAACGGTCACGGAATTTAATTTGCGAAAATCTACATACATGCGCTAAGAGTTATCTAGTTTTCGTACCAGAACTATCGGGGAACAATAATTTAACGTGGAGGGTTCAAGGATATGGGGGTTAAGCGGATTGTTGACTTCGGCGTTAAAGGCATTTCTTAGATTAATTGAAAGTGAGTAAGATGTTTAACGAACAGGTTTCGATATGATTGGCCCTTCTGACGGGGGGCCGGTTTAACAAGCCCTTTCGCCGTGGATTTCTGGCCGATGTCACAGGATTGGCAGTATTCCGAAATGTCAACTACAGCACCAGGCCAGTAGAAATACTGCGAAATCCTCTAATTAATTTTGTCGTGGTTGAAGTGGCCAGAAAACACGCTATTGTGGGCAATTTTTAGGACCAGTGGGACATTCAAACCGGGAATACAGAGGGCGTGAGTCTCAGGGTTGATGTTATCCGAGCAAGCGCGATATAGCAAACCTTCTTTCACGATATAAGAGACTGTCTTCTTAACGCGCTCCGAATCCTGCTCGAGGCTCCGAGATTTTTCCCACAAACGAAGAAGATTTGGGCACTCCTTCTGTCTTTGAGCGAATTCTTCGCTCATAACGCCGCTTAAACCTGAATCTAAGGGCGTTTCAAGGGCTGCGGGCGTCTGGGATTCATTCTCTGCCTGGTCTCTCGTGATAACGGGCTGATCCACATGGCTAGACGAGACTTGTGGGCACTGTCATAGCAAAACAGAACATAATTGGATAGTGCCTGACACGACTTTAGCCCATACGGAAAAGTACTGACACTCAAGGTAACAGTTTACAATGGGGAAGCGGTTTGCGCGTCCCAAGTAGTCACGGACTACCGCAAACTTTTTGTGGTCGGGAGCCACTGGGGGAAGAAGTTCATTCGATACCATGATACACGTGCACTTGGTATCGCGGACGAGGGTGGAGACTTGGCAGCCATTAACGGTTCCGTTTTAAAATTTAAGACCTCCTGGAGAATTCTTGTCGAAGAGGAAATTTACATGATGCCCTGGGGCACTGGAAGACGAGATTGGATCTGGGGTTTCTGGTCGCAATGGAGGGGGAGCGGGATCATCATTCACCTGGTGGACTTGCTGAATGGGATTACCACGGAGTTGGGAATTTTAGGGGCAATTTGAGTGCGTGTGGCCTTCGATACTGAGCGCGAAACATATGATTGGCCTATGGGGAAAAGTTGACGTCGGGTATAGATATGACGGGCTTTACGTTACGGGGTTCCGATGGAGGGAAACTTCTTGAGTTAAAGGAATCCGTAACCTTGGCAAATTCTTGGAGTTCTTAGGAGGGAACCTCGAGTTATTAAATTTATTCTTGGGCGACGAAGGGGGAAGCTTTTTATTTTCATTCGGTATAAGTTGTGACTCGCCGCATAGATATCTGCTTCTTCTCTGCACTCTTTGAAGGAGTTGCACCGATGATCCTTCACAAAGAAGCGGATCTCTGGGGTTAGCGACGCCAGCAACTAATAGCGTAGAAAAAAATTTACCAGTGACTAATAATCGTGGGGGACTTTCGATGCGTCTAACCAAAAATTAAAACTAAGGGAAAGAATATATCCAAAATGATGGAAGGTCATATTTGGTTGGTTGCGGGCGTGGCTAAATCTGGTGCGGTAGAAGTCAGGCGTCTTATTGTATGCCGCAAGAAGTTCAGATTTGAAGGTGAAGTAATCCACCGTAACTTCACAGGGGAAGGATACGACTAGGTCTCGGAGCGGCGAGCTAGGTAGAGGAAGAAGTTTGGCGACACCGTCCGTCTCTATGTCCTAATGATTAACTTTAAAAATTTTCTCGAAGTGAATGAGAAAAAATCCAAAGTCTTCTTCTTTTTGAACGTGGGGAGTTTAAACGGAGGCGGATTGAGGGGTTCCTAGACAGGAATTTAGTGAGAAGGTTTCGAACCGATCACGATTCGATTCCAGTTCATATTAGCGAATTCTCTCGCGTTCTTCGCTCTCTCTAATTTCTCTTTGTTTACGTTCAGCTCTTTCTCTAATCTCTTTCTTGTTCACGTTCAGCTAATTCTCGAATCTCTTTTTGTTAAGCTCTCTCTTTTCTTTCTTCTTCCTCTACATAAGTAACAAGGTCTTTAGCACTTAAACTAAGGGATTCTCCTTAGAGTTTAAATCTCTCAAACGACGACACTTTGTTCGTCACCTAGGTGTAAAGGTATCCTCTTTAAATAACATTATTTCCCCACATCCTAAAACATTACTTTGGGAGAGAAAGCAAGCCATTACTCCCCATCCCCGCCCTTCCCTACCGACCTCACCCTTTTTGGAGTCGCCGCCAGGTCTCTGCAAAATTCACACCAAGGCATGAGGCTGAAATTTGGGCTACCTCCCGGCCGTCTAAACCCCCCTCCCCCTCGGGTCCGGAGATTACTTTGTAGGATTCGCCGTGAACCGCTTTCATGGCTCCCACCACTGGTCGCTCGTCTGGCCCGCTGATCCCTGCCTTTGACACTTCACCACAAGGAGACGCTCTGGTTGTCACGGCCGATAACGAAGGTTAGAGAAGGTCTCAATCTCTCTAACTGGTTTAAAGAACTCCGGGTATATATGCACCCGCTCCAGAATTACAGACAGATTTGGTTAGAGGAGACTTCGCCGAAAGAAGTGCAATTCAACGAAGCTCTCTCCCAAGAAATGTGACTGACGGTCACAAGGCACCGAAGAGCTGGACATCAAACCCATATCTTCGGGTAAGGGAGAAGAGTCTCGTGAGGCAACCTCAGCATTTCTCATCTGCCTTTGGATCAGGAATCGGAGAAGCTGTCCTCCGAAGTTCTTCTGGTGACCTCTTAAGGAAAAGGTGCCCGTTAGCTCGCTCAAGCCGAGTGTGGAGAAGTGACTCTAAGATTTTCAAATCGAGAGAAGTTAAGGCTTAAGATATTATAGTAAATGAATTAGAATTAAGAGGATGATGGTGATACTCAGAATGTAGCCTGATGAAAGAGGCTCCAGGTTTAGAAATGGGAATACCAGTCCTATGAGACAAACTCAAGTGCTTCGCGATCCTGCATTTGAGTTGTAAGCCGTTTGTCCTACATAACGACTGTGACAGGTCGTACATGTATAATTATAAATTATACAGGATCGCAAGCCCAAAGGAATTGGCTCCTTATGGAGAAAACAGGAATTTAACGATACAGGGTTGGAATTTATACAAATGAATTGGCATTGAGGGAAATGGTTGTTGAGGGTAGAAAGAAGGAGTTTGTCGAACTTTGATGTTAAATTCTCGAGATAGGGTAGTCTAATGAAAACCTTCTGCTTAAAAATAGTAGTGAGTAAGGGTCAGGGATAATATATTTTGGAGAGAAATTTGGATACAACTGGTCGAAGATGAAATCGGGGTAATAATCTAATTTGAAGAAATCCTAAAAAAAAGTCAGTTCTTCATGAAAGGATATCCAGTTTAGTGCATATATGGTAGGCTCTAAAAATTCGGCTTTTCATAGTGGATTGTCAATTTTATTATTTTAACTTGCCTTCATCCGCTTTTTTAGCCATTATTTAATGCATTCTTTTAACTGTTATCAATTAATGTTCCTTTCCCTTCTCATTAGTCGACATAGTCGCTGAAGATGGTCCTAGTCAAGGTCCGAAACGTCCGGCCATTAAATGATTAGTGTAATCACCTGGGTCTTCACATTCCTGCTACATATCAGATTCCCAAGAAACAAATCAATTACAAGTATTATATATATATATATATATATATATATATATATATATGTTGAAGAATAGCATAATGCTCCCAAGTTTTGACCACCTCCCTTCCGGGTGGGCCGCTTATCAACCCTTCCCCTTCCGGCCGAATATCTGGTGGTCTACAGCCGGAAAAAACCGCCGGCCATTCCAGCTAACCACTAAGTTCCGTCCCGGGCTGTTTATCGATAAATAAGAGCCCATCTTCGCGTCCGATAGTTGCCGGAAGTTTATAAAGGACGAAATGGACTAGCTTGACATCTAATCTACTTCCGGCGCCCTAAGAACCTCTCCCGAGTTTCGAGTATAAAAGACGAATTTTTTTACTCTCAGTAGTAGCGCTTGCATAGCAGCTGGCGGGACAGGAATTGTCATCTATCGATGAAGTGGTAATTCGTCGAAACATCAAGTCTTCAGAGAGGAGATCAGTTTCAGTTAGGGAGGCTCCTTACCCCGTTAGTTCTCAAGTCAGTGCGGACCTAAGCTCCTACTCACGTGTAAGAGCCGAAGCTACAAACAGCCCCACCCTGGTTTCCTAAGCGAGAAAACTACATCTTGGCTTTTCTCCGTGACCCTACGCGTCGATAGGTCACTTTGCCGCCCCCCTTTCCTCACTGAGGCACCCAAGATTCCTCGGAGTTCACGAGCGTGGGGCCCTCTTTAACAAGAAGCTCCCGTCGCCACTTTCTTCCTAGCAGAATCATGACGAAATTGTGGGATCAGGTCAGACCCTGGAGAACCTACCTCATCGTCTCCACCCCACTATCTTCAGTCAAATAAAATTTTTAGACAGAAAGAAAGATGCAGAAACCTGGTGTAGCTGACTATAAGTACATATGGTACATGAGGAATAAGAATTGGACGCGAATGAGCAAATGAGACAAGAAATCGGAGTTTTTTTAAAGGCAAGAGAGAGAGACATTAGAAGAATCCAGAATCAAAGGAATCAAAGGGTGGAACAGTGAAGGCGATCCTTTACCGAGAAGACAGAAATAACGCCAGGGGGAAAAAAGTTTTGAATTTCTGGCCGGGACTCGAACCCGGGTCTGCTGATTGCCGGTCAGATGCCTTACTGCTAAGCTACCAGGCACAGTAACTATATTTCGCCCAAAGCCTTACCCCATCAAACCCAGTATCCCCCTAAGCGAGGAACTTACAAATAAAGCGGATACTGCCTTCCAACTCTAGCGCAGGTGAATTTATAGTGGGGTCGGAGGGGGGTTTCCCGACCCCCCAAACTCTCCGTCTGAAGCGGAGGGTTTCAATGTCCGATGCAACGGCAGGTGAGAGTAGTCTCGCCCTATTAACACGATCTTGAGAAGGCTACTAAGTCTGCCAGACTAAACTTTATCCGATTCCAGATGGGTTATTATGCTATAAAACTTGTCGCGGCTTTCTGCAATGGCGGCCTTTCTGGCCACCACGGCGTCTCATGATTTCGCTCTTACCACAGACAAACAGGGTCGACCAGATGTCTGTTGTCTCTCTCCCCATTGAAGGCGTGGCACCGCGCATCTTCCTCTCTCATAATATATATATATATATATATATATATATATATATATATATATATATATATATATATATATATATATAAATGTTGTAAAATCGAAATGGCTCAGTTTGAAAGGTTCGTTCTCAATTTTATTAAGATTAGAATAATGGCGCTAAACCTTTTAATGGAAAACACCCACGTACTAATGGTGGGTTGGGAAATATAAGGTAAAACTAAATAGATGAACTAATAAAAATAAAAATCTATTTATTGAAAACAATGTCAAATAAATATGTGGGGAATATAATTTAATAGTTCATTTAATTAATGTACGAGAAATATAATTTGGTTGAGAATATTATGCTAGAAATTTGGTAAGGAAATATAATTTAAATAAATAATGCGAGTCAAATATAAAATAACTAATTTCTTCATCGGAAGTAACCAGGCGAGCGTAGTAAAACAAATACTGATAAAATTAAATATTAATTAGCTAAAATGCTAAGTTGAAAATAAAATACAATATGGTATTGATGAAAAATTAAATTAGAGATTGTGTGAGTGTAGGGATTGAGGGAATTGTAAGATCGTAGGATTTGAAGGAATTTAATAGTAACATTTCATGAATTGAAGGAAAGTAGGAATTTTAATATTAGAGTCACGTAAATATCTTTTTACAAATGTAGGGCACTGTAATTAGAAAAATAAATTAAATTAACATTTACCTTATTGGAAACTAGAATTCACTTACAAATTTAGCAGAGATCTCATCACATCTATTCGAGCTGGCGCTTGGAAACACCAGACTTTTGCTTACGAAAAATTCTGCAGCCCCTGAGATTAAAAAAGCTTCTGATTGGTCGTTAAAACCACGTGACGTCACATCATATTTGGTGTTCGAATTCGTTCACGAATTAATTAAATATTTTTAAAGTTTATAAGTCAAACGATGTAATGGAATTGCTATAAATATAGATTTATACAATAGATACATAAATGAATTATTAGGAACGAAAGTAAGCCATTTCCGTGAGAGAAATATGATTGATATTATAATAAAAAATTGAAGCAAACAACAGTGTCTCTATGCGTGTTTAGTTGGCTACAGTTTTTATGTATTTGTCCAGGAATCGCCTGAGTCTCCAAACGACGCGGTCGGAACTTGTCATCCTTCCGGTTGGATGACTACGGTCAAGGGGACAGAAATTGCTGGCGGTGCCAGTTAATTGGTGCGAATAACCAGTAGTGGCGAGAATTGCTCCTGATTGACAACCGCTGATGACGAAGGTTCCTACAACAAAAGAGGAGGTGGCAGCAGACGTGAAAAGAGAAGTGACCATATGATAAGTGTAGAAGGATAACCTTTTTTTTCCTTCTTTGCAATGTTTAGCACGTTGCTGGAAGCCACGTGGTTGGCCAAACCCCACGCAGCCGAGAGTTACATGGCGAAGCAAGCTCAGATGCCCCTCCCCACATTGCACGATCCAAATAGAGTGTGGAGAACATCCCCTACGCGGTCGTTAATTCAAGCAGTTTCCCTCTCAAAGATAGAAAGAGAAGGTAAAAGAACTGTTTATCGCCGACAGTTTGGCGCCTCAGCTGCCCCCTGGGAATTCCTCAAAGTGGGGTTTATTCCCCCTCTCCCGCATGAGGAAACTCTCCATATTTAAACCCCTTAACGCCTTGGAACAGCAGTAAAGAACAAGGCTCGCTCGCAAGAAGACATCCCTCGTCACAAGTTGGTGTTTTTTTGTGTACCCAACCGAAAGCTGGATACTCTCTCCTCGGTAAGGCATCCACGGTCAAATGAAAGCCTCTAACAACACCGTCTTCTGAAGCAGCTGAAACGGATTACTCGTTCAAGTTCTCGAAGCACCCAGCCCCGTCGAAGTTACCCTGAGGTAGCCATACCTCTCCCGAGAATCCCACCTCGAGCCCCAGCTAAGGTTAGAAGGTACGTCTTCACAGCCCTGAAGGTTAGGTGCCAACCATACTACCCTTCCTTCCCACTCTTCTACTGACGAAGATCCCTTGTTTCATGACGCTTACAAGGTCTTCTCGCCGAGCCCCTAATTTCCCTCAAGCCTCCTTGAATTCGCTTTCACCCCTCCGATCTGTAAGCCCCCTTTTTACCTCTTTAATCATGTGAGTCATTTGGATCTGAGCAGGTACCTTGAAACTAATTAGTAGAAATTAGACTTTCCAACCTTAAATTTTCCTCTATGTTATTTTGATAATTTTTAATTTGTAAATAAAATTTATATTTTCATATGTTTATCTTTAATTAACCTGAACTTCACTCTCGGTCTTATTATGTTAATCTCGCCAACCTCGGACTCGACTTGATTAGTTAAGCGTATTGACCGCAAGCCTCAACCTGACTTTTGTAATCCGCGCATCAACGTAGCGTCCAGTCATTGGACGGTTCGCTTTAATCGCTTGAGCTCTCTCCTTTATACTAATAATATATATTATATAGTCGGCTATACCACGACAATAAGTAATTTGTGGAAGGTTCAGAAACAGAGTATGAGAAAACACTGAACCATTTAGCGTTATAGTGGAAGAAAAAAAAGAAGCAGGCTGCTCAGGGAGAACATTATCAATAAAAGCGGGTTTAAGGCGACCCCGAGAAAAAATCTAACTGCTTGGTGCCACCATGCTGCAGGAGAAAGAATTTCTGGTTCATCGAGATGGCGAGAATGGGTCTATCATAAACGGGCTCATATGAGGAGAAAGGTTGCTGAGTAAAAAACACTCATGTGGAAGTAGGCTTAATTTCGGCCATCATCCAAACCAAATTTTGTAAGTATGAAACACGATCGAAATATGACGGTAGAGTATGGTTAGTAGAAGAAGAGAATTGGCCAGGAAGAGGTAGTTGTGTATCATAGACAATTTCGGTAGTAGACCAAGCCTGATCCTCTTTCAAGGATGCGTCTTCAGTTGACTACACTGTGGACCTGGTTTCCTCTCTTTAATTTCCTGTTATATAAAAGGGATGATAAGAGAAACCACAAGAGGTACTGGTTTATTTATCACTGACGTTTCGTTCCTCCGGAGATTCTTCAGAGTAATCAGAAACTAAGACAAGATTTTTTAAGAAATGAAAAACAGCTCGCATGTCGTTCTTCCCCCTTAAGTTTAGTGAGGAGGCAGAATAGGTGAAAAAGGAATATCCAAGCCCAATCGAAGAAGGGGACCTACTGAATAATGTGGATCCTGAACCACCATACTGCCTTTACTCATCATTCAATTTTCTTTTTGCACACTTAGAGTTTCTAAGTTACTCTGGTTTATCGCGATTTTCTATCACCAATTTGTTCATGTGTTTTTATAATCTGCCTGTAATGACATTTATGCCTTTGGATGCATTTTATATGTTTTGCATATGGTGTTTTGATTTATACTTCCTTCTTGTTTATTCTTTCATCGGCTGTATGTTGGTTTATCATTTTCTTTTACAGGTGTCTTATTCGTGTATAGTTCATATTCACTTCCCATAATTTGGCTGTCTTAAATTCGGTTCTTATTATTGCCTTGATTATTCTCCTAAGATTATTTGACTCTGTCCGGTATTAGTGGGCTTTTTCGGTATACTTTTTATATTTTCTCGGTGAATTTTATGTTCCGTTTGCTACTCTCCCTGAATTCATTGCGTATATATGGGCTGTTCTTCTTTCCTCAGCTGATGTCTGGTTCGGAAATTAGGTTGAGTGCGTTATTGCTTGGGGATATAGATATGTTGTGCAAATACTTGTTGGAGATTATTGATTTTTTCCCAAATGTTTCTTGTCCTTTTCTGAAGAATTTATTAATTGGGAGTAAATTGGCCTCAACTTGCAGGTCGCTCATTTTTCGCATTTCTCTCTTCTTGGTCTTCGTTATCAATCTTATTGCCTTATTTTGTACTCTTTGCATATCTTTTTTCCTTGATTGAGACACCATATGTTACCAATTTCCAGTCCTTTTAATCGCGCTTGCCTTCTTTCATTTAGGTTTGGTGAGGTTATACTTTGGCTGATATCATGCGCTAACTGGATATTCAGCGTCTCAAGTTTAATTGGTGGTGGCATATGAGATGTATATAAGGTGGTAGATAAACACCCGCCTTGCGGCAATTCGGGTTTTATTATAAATTCTGGTCCTCGTATTCATTTATCGCGATTCTTGCTTTTCTTTCCGTGATATAGTCGCAGATAATTCTCTCCAAATTGTTTTTTTATTTGGAGATTTAGAATCTTATATTGTAAACCTCTGATCCAAACTTTATCAAAGGTTTTCTCTACATCTCTCAGCACTAAGTCTATATACCTTTTTTGTTTTAGCTTGCGCTATTTTTTCTCTTGTTAGACCGAGGGCCATGATGGTATCCCTGTTCTTCTGGAATCCAAACTGGAAATTAGTATATAGATTATTTTTTTTTATATATTCTGCTAATCTTCTTGTCATTTATTTTTCATATACGTGGCTTGTAACTATTCAGGAGGTTTGAAGGTTTGCCTGGTTTTGGAAGAGATATTTTCTTGTTGTATTTAATATTTCAGATAAGTAGCCGATGTTTAGAATTGCATTGATGTTTTTTACTGCTCTTATGATGTTATTCTGGGCAGTGGTGAGGTGATCTTTCTGATCCCTGATGGTCCTGACGTATTCTGTTTAAATGACTGAATTACGCTCATTATTTCTTCATCCGTTGTTATAGTCCAAGCCACACTTGTTATTACCTGATAGGTTGGAGTAATCCTGTTGATTTTGTTGCGTAGGTACTTTTGCACCCTTTTTTCCGCTTCGGGACAGAATTCGTCGTTTACTTCCGAAGAAATTGATAAAAGTGACGTCTAAATTTTATTTTTATTTTTTGTTTTGACCTTCTTGTTCAATTTATTGCTCTCCAAATTGTTTTGGTGTTTTGTTCCAATCTATCTGGCAAATAGTTGATCCTAGTATTTTACCTATTGTTCATCTATGGAGTAAATCATTTCTGTTTTTAAATCTCTCAATTCGTTATATGTACAGGGTATTTAATAAATAATGAGCCAATTTCATTAGTAATATTTTATTAATGAAAAGTAATACAAAAGTCCAGCAAAGCTACTCGTATTCCACTCGTAATCAAGTTTTATTTCTTCTCTTACAAAGTGTTCAATGTGGCCACCAACTGCATCACGGTCCAAATAAATGCGAAATAGAAAAAGAATGAAGAAAGAATGAACCGAATTCATCACACATTGCTTTAGGTCTCAATCATCGTCATAGAATAAGTCACGAACATACATATTAGGCTTTGCTGAGGCTACGTATATTAATAGCCTAGACTATTAGGATTTGATAAAACCCAAATAACTTTGTGCTCAACCCAATAACATTTGTTTAGGTCATTTGTTTCACCTCAGCAAAAGTCGCTCTGCGTTCTCGAGCTCGCGAAAACAAATTCAGTTTTTACGGCGCAGGGTATTTCTGAAGAGCGATTTAGCATTAAGCGGTCCTCTCATAAAAAGTCTACGTTGGTTTCGACAGTTTCAAGAGAATGAGTGTCTTTTTAAAGGAAAAAGGCCGGGGCGACCACGAGTTTCGGAGGAACTAGTGGTGAGAATCCGTGGTGCGTTTTACAGGAATCCGCAGAAGTCCAAATATCAAGCTAGTCATGAGCTTGCGATTCCTCTATCCACTATCTGGCGTGTGTTAAGAAGACGTCTACATATGCAACCATACAGAGTACACCATAATCAAGCACTTACCAATGACGACAAGCGGATGGAATTGTGCGATTCCATGCGGAAGATGATGGAAGACGAAACCTTAATTTCACTCTTAGTTTTAGATATGAAGCAAACATTCACTTGAGGGGCACAGTCAATCGTCACAATGTGTGTATTTTGGGAAAAAAGCACCCACACGATAAAGTTGAACACAAAAGAGATTCCTCTAAGGTGAACGTCATTTGTGCTGTATCTCAGGACAAGGTTTGGGGTTCCCTTTACTTTGAGAGAAACACCGTAACATAACAAACCTATCTCGATATGTCCCCAAATTGGCTCTTCGGTTTGCTGCAAGCAGATTCACATGGCTTTATTTTTCAACAAGATAGGGCACCACCCCATTGGCACCCCATTGGTGGTCGGAGCTTTTTTGAATGAAAAGGTGCCCCAGCGATTGAGTTGTCGGAAGGGGGTCAAAGACCTTGCTCTTTGTGCTTGGCTTACAAGATCTCCAGACTTCACTGGGTGAGAATTCTTTCTTTATGTCACCCGTGATGCAGGTGGTTGGCCACATTGAACACTTTGATTGCCCTGTTTTACCGTGATAGGCCCTCCTAGCAATATTGAATTATATGCCATTTCAATTTGTTTACTTTTATTTATCTTCTCGGTGGTCCAATCGTTATGTTATTTAATGTTTTGGTTAGGTATTTCAGGTCTGCGGCTACCAGGGTATCCATTAACTGCTTCATCTCTTCCTCTATCGCCTCGAGTCTAGCGTTTTCTAGGTCTCAGGAATATAGCCATTTAATTCTTCTTTATACTTGCTCAAATTTGCTCTGTGGTATTGTTTTCTTTTAATTGCGAGTACCTGTATCGGATTTTGGTTCAATTGTAGTAGTGTTCCTACATGGCCACTGCTTGTAATTGATACCGTCTCCATATGAAAATTTAATGGCATATCACAGCTGCGTAGTGCTATGTCTCGTTTTGTAGTGGTGTTTGCTCTAATATATGTGGGGTGTTCTGGTCCCCCTATTTTTACGATGTTTTTTCCTATATCATCTCCAGATTTCTGCTCGCATTATTCATCGTTCTGTAACCGCTTGAAAGACATCTTATATTTAGGTGTCCCATGACCATTGTTGAATGACCTTGTCTGAATAACGTAATGAATTCATGGACAGGTAAAAATGTTCTGGTTGGTGGATGGTAGCGCGTTGATATTATTAATGCAGTAATTTCTAGTTCTATTTTGACGGTTATGTGTACTTCATCTACAATTGGAATTTCGGTGTATATGAAGGCTCTTCGATAGCTATAACCGACCCACAATTTCTTTCTCCTGGTGGCTGGTCTTTATGATGGTATAGTAAAATATTTTAATGCTTCTCTATTTTACTTATTCCATGGTCCAAGATGAGTACTATATATGGATCTATTATTCTGATGTTATTTTCAATTGATCATTCTTTACCGATTCATCCGTTTTTATTTCTTTGTAGGATATTTATTTTTCTATATCTTTCCCATTTGTGGCTATTTTGTTCGCCATATCACTATTTGTATACACCAGCTTAAATACATAGATAGGTGTCTTGTCCGAATATGATTATTAGATGAACTTTTTTATTTTGATTTTTATTTTCAATTTTTTTTCAAGTCTTCTGCTGAGTGTGATCCAACCAATAGGTATACTCTCCTGCAAATTACTTTTCCAGGTATTCGCGGTAATTTGTTGAGGAAAGGTGAGGTTTAGACCTATTTTCCTAAGATTTTTGAATTCTTCGTGTGAAAACAATCATTCAGCATCTCTTTCTTGATGGCATATTGCGATAAATATTGTTGCGTTGTCCATTAATTTCGTTAGCACTACCTTCATTTTACCGTACAAAGTTTGTACCACTTTGTACCTAGGCGGCCTCGCGGCTTTCCCCGTCACTCCATACCCATTTTTATCCTGGAACATCAAGGTGCTCCTACTAATTTTTCTTCCTCTCTCTTTTATATTTTTTTTCTCTGAAAAAATTCTTGGTCCCCAATTATTATTTCTTTTTCTCTAGAGGGAGGCTTTTCTCTATTTATGCCTATTTCTATTTTTCCTATGTATGTATTAGAATTTGCATAACATCAGTCAACCTCTCTAGATAATCCTAGCCTTAGCAGCAGTCTACTATTGGTTTCATGCTCTTAGTGGATAATCGACTCTCCTTTTCTGCCCCCCTAACTGCGTCTCCTGCAGGGGTTCACTGCACCTTACTTTCCAACTGTATCTAAGAATCTGCCAGGGATTGAGTTATTTGCGCTATTTAATGAAATGCAACGTGGAAGATGAAAGTTCAGACGGAAATATGTGAAAGAAGAAACGAATACCACTTTGAGGTATAAATTCATTCCTGGGAACAGGAATTATCTTCAATTATCCCAAGGAATGTAATTCTCCTTTCTTCCTAGTATATTCTCTTCATCAGTATCTTTTTTTTTTAAAAGTGCCTTATACGAAACTGTAAGGATTTTGGAAGTGAATCAAAATAAGTCCTTCAAAACAAGAAATAAAATGAAATGATATGGAAAGAGGAGTAGAAGACAAAGAACAGCTCGCCTATCCCTTTCCCTTGGTCGTCAAAAGAGTGGTCAAGGAGTGGGAAGGGGGGGGATGGGGGTCTTTTGAGGTCTCCCAACAGCCAGACTGTCCGGAGCTTGAATAGACTACAGGCACTGTATGTACTGTTTGTATGAATGAGATGGAGGGGAAGAAGAAAGCTTAAGAATAGAACAGCGAGGAAATATATTAAGAAACAAAAAAATGGACTTATGTAGTTAGTCATGGGACCTACAGGTTAACTTGGAATCCAAACCACGATCTGTAGCTTGTATCTATTCTATATCTTTGCTGTTTATCGTACCTCCTGCTCCGAATATCTACGGTGATTCGCATGTGTGGATTTTAAAGGTGAAGAAGAGTTGCTGAAAACTGAAAGAATGAAAAGGTTTGCGAAGAGATGTTAGTTTGCCCGGAGATCAGGCTAATCTCGATCCATTAAAATTAGCGCGATAGAGTTATAAGTTTGTATCGCGTGATAATCGTCAAGTCCTGTTTTAGTATTTGTTTCATTGTGTCTTTATAGTCGCATGCTACTCTAGATCTCACTCTGTCGGTCGGTCGGTTCCCGTTTTGCTTTCTTTTGTTTTGGTAATACCAGTGTATCTATTTGGCTGATTCAAACAAAATTTGAAACCCTTTTGTTGTTTTATTTTCTCTCTCGAATAATATAATTCTCAAAGTCCTCCTAAGGTTAGCAGGGAAATTATTTAAAGTTTTGAGGGTGTTGAGGGTAGAAATCAGAATAAGTGGGAGCACGCGACTTAGGTCAGCAGACCTTGTTAAGTCCAATGTTTGTTTATATAAACGTTCAAACCGATATTATTAGTAATTCTTAATTAAACTAGCGTAGGGTTCGATCATCCTAGCTATTCTTTTATATTCCTACTCTGGTTATATTATCTCTAATCTATTTCCTGGTGATTCTTCAGTTAACTAATTAATCTTGGTCGTCATTGAGTATTCTTCTCCTTCTCTAGGTGTAGATTCCTTCTTCTTCCTCTTCTCCTCTTTTATCAATCCTTAGGAAACTTGGGAATAAGCTATAATTTGGTTGGTTAAATCAAATCCTATTTCGTTGACTGTCTTTTCTATGACTTTCCTGTCTCTTTATGCAAATTTTCTGTTGAGTAACATTATTTTTGCCTCCTTGTGAAGGTATTGTGTACTTCCTACTGCTGGAACTTAAATATAGGGACTAGCCAACAAGAAAAATTAATGACGAATTTCATCGATACTAATTATTTACACCAATGCGTAAGGAAGCCAACCAGAGGAAATAATATACTAGACCTAGTTATTGCATCCCAGGAAAATTTAATATCAACTCTGGCAGTAGCGGAACATATAGGTACATGTGACCATAAACTAATCTGCTTTGATCTAAATGCCAGGTATTCAACTACCAATAACTATTCAAAAGTACCAGACTACAGTAAAGCTAACTTAGAGGGCCTCAGAGAAGCCCTGGGAAATATTCACGAGCAGCTGATAGAAATAGAAGATGTAAATCAACTTTGGAATAAATTTAAAGAACTATTTTTTATAGCCCAAGAAAACCATGTTCCTCTTAAGACAAGGAATAGTAACGCGAATAGAGGCAATCCGCCGTGGTTTAATAATGACATCAAACGAGCAATTAGAGATAGGAACTGTCTCCACACATTATTAAAACACAATAGAACCTATCAAGTTAACCAACAATATAACACTAGCAGAAGAAAGGTTAACACACTCATAAGATCAACGAAACGTCAATACGAAATCGAGATAGCGAAAGCAAGCACCACTAATCCCAAACAATTCTATACTTATATCAATAGAAATAGGCAAATGAGAAGCGGGATTGGCCCCTTGAAAAACCAGTTGGGTGAAATTATTTCAGATGATATGGGTATGGCTAATATCTTAAACGAGTTTTTTAGTTCAGTCTTCACCTTAGGATATACTAATAACGATAACAACGAGTTTATACAGGTCAGACACCCATCAATAAGGAGCCTGGAAGTAAATCCGCAACTAGTAATTGATAAATTAAAGAAAATGAACTCGTCCAAGACTCTTAGTCATGATAAATTTTACCCGAGAATCTTAAAACATGTCCATAATGAGTTAGCAGAGTCACTTGCTCTCATTTTTAACAAATCTCTCGAGCATAGGGTCGTCCCTGATGATTGGAGGGAAGCTAACGTCACACCTATCTTTAAGAAGGGATGTAAAAACCAGGCCAGTAATTACAGACCCATTAGCTTAACCTCAATAGTTGGAAAGTTGCTCGAAACGATCATTAGAGACAAGCTAGTAGAATTCCTCATAAACAATAACCTTATACGTGATAGCCAGCATGGTTTTAGGTCTAAGAGATCGTGCTTAACAAACCTAATCGACTTTTGCCATAACCTTTTCAACCTATATAACGATAATAAATCATTAGATATAATTTACCTAGATTTCAAAAAGGCATTTGACAAAATTCCCCATTAGAAACTCATGAAAAAAGTGCGTACGCTAGGAATTAACGGTAATATATACGGATGGATTAGTAGCTGGTTAAAAAACAGGAAGCAGAGAGTGATAATAAATGGCGTGGAATCGGACTGGGTATCTGTTACCAGCGGTGTTCCCCAGGGATCAGTCCTGGGGCCTATTTTATTTACTATATACATCAATGACATAGACGTTGGAATAAATAATATCATATCTAAATTTGCAGATGACACGAAAATAGGTAGCTCAGTATTATGCGAAGAGGACAGGGCTAGCCTGCAAGCTGATATAATTAAAATTACCGAATGGTCTGAGAAATGGCAAATGCCATTTAATATCGACAAATGCCAAATCCTTCAGTGCGGAACAAAAAACAAAAAATACACCTATACAATGCAAGGCGGCTTAATAAACACAACCCCGCAGGTTAAAGATTTAGGAGTAATAATTACAGAAAACTTAAAAACATCAAACCAATGAGCAGTTGCTGCAGACAAAGCTAACACAGCACTAGGATTTATAAAAAGAAACTTTACTTATAAAAGCGAGGAGATAATTATGCCACTATATAAAAGTATTGTCAGGCCCCATCTCGAATACTCTGTACAGTTCTGGGCCCCTTACTTAATAAAAGACATAGATAAATTAGAAGCTGTACAACACAGAGCGACAAAACTTACCCCGTCAGTACGTAACAAACCTTACCACGAGAGGCTAAAAAAACTCAATCTATTTTCCGTCAGAAAACGAAGACTAAGGGGGCAGCTTATAGAGTGCTTCAAAATACTTAAAGGATTTAACAACGTTAATGCCAATAACTTGTTCACACTGACAGGGGAGTGTCCCACCCGTGGACATGATTCAACACTTCAGGGTAAAAGAGCCACTATGGATGTAATAAAAAACTTCTTCACTTACTCGATTATTAATGATTGGAATAATTTGCCAAACGAGGTAGTGGACAGCAGAACTATAGATTCATTTAAAATGAGATTAGACAAACACATAACAAATATTGGAATTGTTTAGCATAAGCTACAAAATAAAATAATATTACAAAAATATAACTCTTTCAGGCTTATGTAAGTGGTTTTCATATTCATTTCATTTAATTACTATTCAATGCAAATTTCCTTCAGGTACTGTCTTCTTACACCTGCAAGGTACTTTTCCCAAATTATTTCATGTACGGCTTTTGCCGGAGGGAGTAGAGGGTGGGGAGAACCTAAAACTTTTCTATCCTTTACTTCTACTATTCTATGTGTAAGTGGCAGTAGATTTAAGGCCAGATCACCTTAGTCTGGGCCGTAAGGCCCGTGTGATCTGTGTATCTATGTAACTGTAACTCCTAGTTCTACTCTTCTACTGTTTGTTATTATGTACATAGCTTTCATTTGTATTCTTCGAAATCTTAGTAGGTTACTCCTTGAGATCGTGTATATTGCTATGGTCAAATAAATAAACGTGGACTGTATTGTGACCTTGTAAATATTCCTCTTGCTCTTCACTCTAAGGTTTTTTAACTTCTACATTAATACCACTCCGCTTTTTCCCCGTTAACCGTCTTAGTAGCATGATTTTTATGACCTAATGTGTCTTGGTTAGCCCAAGCATCTTATAACCCTCGTCGTATCTGTAACACGCTCCTTCTACATATACAATGGGGACACTTCTCCTGTACATGGCTGTCATCTTAAATTTACGAGGGTCAGGCAATATGTTTTGCGAATCGGTCGGGCAAAACAGAAGAAAGGTGATGGCTGTTTGTGAGGGTGTCAGGAAAAGTTATTACAAGTCCTGACCTGCAGCCGCACGCTTCTGCCTCGTCTATTTAAGAAGCAGTAGCTGATCGCAGATCGTCAGTCACAAATTTTTCAACAATGGAGAAGGTTGAGCACCACGCAGTGATCATATTTTTGACCAAGGAAGGCAAGAATGCAAAATATATCCATGAACGCATGGTTGCAGTGTACACCGAGACCGCCCCTTCCCATAGTCGTGAGTCCCTTGAAAATGACCCTCATCCAGGATGCCCGTCAGACATGACCAACGAGCCAATGTGGCCCGTGTGGACAGGATGATCCTCGAAAATCGACAAGTGAAGGTAAAAAAATTCGAGCAAAAACTTGGAATATCACATGGAAGTGTTATCAACATCAGCCATGACCAAGGTCTCTGCCCGTTGGGTCCCTAGAAACCTCAAGCCCCATGATCGACTTCAACGTCGTCAAAGTTCAGAGAAACTGCTGCTCCTGTACAACCAAGACCCGACTGGATTCGAGTCACGCATAGTGACAGGTGATGAAACGTGGGTCCATCACTGGGATCCCGAGACCAAGCTCGAAAGCATGGCCTGGAAGCACAGGGGCTCTCCTACCCCCATCAAGTTCCGGACCCGACCCTCAGCCGTGTAGATCATGGCCACCATCTTCTGGGATTCTGAGGGAGTGTTGATGGTTGACTAGTGTCTCGTGGAAGGACCATCACAGGCCAATATTACGCCGAGGAACTGTCTAGGTTGAAAAAGTGCATCCGTTAGAAGCGGCGCGGTAAGTTGACATGCGATGTCCTGCTCCTCCACGAAAATGCCCCTGTCCACAAGGCCTGAGTTGCATAAGCTGCCCTGCGCGAGTGTGGATTCGAGGAGCTCAACTATCCACCCTACAGTCCAGATCTGGCCCCTAGTGATTACATTTTATCCCGCCAGCTCAAGGTTGCACTGGGTGGACACCGGTTTGAAGAGATGAAGATGTCCAGCTCGCCGTCCAGGAGTGGATTGAACAGCAGTCTGGAGATTTCTGGTTGTCGAGAATTCGAAGCCTCAGGGACAAGTGGCGCAAGTGCATTGAAATTGAGGGTAGTTATATTGAAAAATAATAAAACACTTTTCCTCATATCTTGTTTCCTTATATTCAAATTGCAAAATTTATTGACCAATCCTCGTATCCATATTGGTTTTAATTTTTAATTTTTATTCGTATCTATTGAAGCTTCTTATCTCTTCTGCCGTCATTCTAGCTTTCAGCAGTCCGTTCCCATAAGAGCAAATAATCAGTTGGCTGATTTCAGCGAAATGAAAGTTAAGACAGCCCTCATTTCTGGGTGGTGTTATCGCTGCAGGGGAGAATGAATAGAGAGAAAGGCTCAAAAATCCCTCTTGGAGCAAACCGGGAGCGAGCTTGAATTTTCCCTGATGGCGTTCTACTTTCCACATAAACATTATTCTCCATTAAATAATCGCATAATATCCTCTCGATCTTGATGTTCATTCCTAGTCTCAGTATCTTGAATTGCATATCCCATTGTCAAACTTTGTCAAATGCCTTGGACATGTCCAGACACATTATGCCATCGCTCATTTTCTCTCTCTCTCTTTGCTTTCGCAATATTCTCTAGGATAACTCCTTGGGCCATCTTCGTGCTTGTTTTTTTTTTTCTGAAGCCAAAGTAGCACCTTACTTTGAGCCTTTATCATCGAGATATTTCTACAGTGGGTTGTTGATTATTTTTTTGAATACTTTACCGAAGAATCTAGTAGTGATTCGGTGTGGTAGTTACCCACTTGAGCTGGGGGCTTTCCGCCATGGGGATGAATATCATCCTTGCTACTTTCAGTTCATCGGGAAAGTAGCAAGGATGATATTCATCTCCATGGCGGAAAACCTCCAGGAAGGTTTAAGGTAGCTTCGAGGTAAATTAATCAGGTGAGTCCCAATTTGGCTGGGGGCTCTTTGTCTGAAGCTCTTTATCCTATCTTTTATTTCCTCCGATGTAATGACCGCATTCGTTCCGCCGTTGTTCTTTCTTCCTTTCTCAACAGAGTGCAAGGGATGTGTTCTTTCGATTTTTGCATTTAATTAGTTCACAATTTGATGTTCGAATTCAATGTCATAGTTCTCGTTCTCTTCTTCAATGATTTATTTTGAATTAATTTTTCGAGTGCTCTCAGAATAATGTCTATTTCTTCATCATCTTGCAATATGTTGTTCCTGGTGTTTTACATCTATTTTCTGGATCTGTTGTTACCATTTTTCTTTATGTTTCTCATAAACGGGTACTATTAATTTTCTTTCATACCTCCTTAGTGCGTTGTTTGACTCCCTTGATGGTCCGAATCTCTTTTTTTTTTGCCGCACGGCTGATTTCTTTGCACAATGCCACCATTTCTGGTTTCCATATGAATTGTTACATGGCTTGGAACGATTTAATGGGAAAATGACCCTTCTCCTTCATTTTAATTTCTTCTCTAATCCTATGCAACTCCTAGTTGATTTTCTCTAAAGGGGTTCTCCTTAGTAGGTCGGTACATACATCTGAAGTATTTCTTTGTAATTATCCTAATACGCACTGTGGTATGCCTTCCATTGACTCTAAGGAATTTGTATAGTTTGCTTGTTTATATACATTAGAGTTGCAGTATGGCCACTGCAATGGACTTAAATTTGTTCCATAAAATAGCTAAAGAGCAGATTTAAATTAGCCAGACAGATGTCCGGAGTGTAGCAGAATCTCTTAAGGTATGTAGGGAAGGTAGGATGCAGTCTTTGAAGTATCCATCTATTGATGGGTGTATTAAGTTGTTTTCCGACTCTGTTAGTAGATTTATACAATATACATAGATGCCACGCAATGGACATTTAAATCTCCTATAATAATGACTGACATTCTATTGTTAAATAAGTTTTTATAGTTGCAGTTTTGCACCGGTAATGGGGTGGGTGGGTGGGGCTGTGTGGCTAGTATCTTGTTGCGACAAAGATTTTGCTTAATTATATTTGAAGTTCTATATCTAAATAGGCATCTTCCATTCTTTCTATTGTTTGGAACTGCAATCGTTGCTCTATAGCTATTAGAGCTTCGTCGTGTCTTTCCCGAAGGATTTGTGGCTATAATATTGTAGTTTTATATCTCCATTTTCTCGATTACTATGTTTCTTCCATGTTTTGTTATTAGTATAACATCGGAGTCAAAATTTCTAATTAAGTTTCCATACATAATTTCTTTTCTTTCCATCGGCAACTGTTAATTTGTAGTATTTTTAATTTCTTAATTTCCATATTAGAATTGTCCATTTCTGTTTGTTTACTTTTTTGCCATGGCATCTCTTATCGGTTGAGATGCGTTATCTTTGTTTCTTCTTCTGGTTCTTTTTTTATTTCGTTTGGGTTCTCCATCTTTAGTTTGATTTCGAGTGTACTTCGGGTGATTCGCCTCTGAGAGATGGAGTCCTTTTGTTGACGTATTTAGATTTCCTCTTTCTTTGGGTTTTCCTGCAAGTAACCAGTGTACATTCTTACTCTGTCGTCGGAGGTATTTTCCATCACTCTGTCTACTCCCTTGTGTCCTTTTCTGTATCTACTCTGTTCATTTCCTTTTGCCTTTTCGATTATCTCTTAGTTTGTCTTTTCTGTGACATTGATTTTAAATATAGCCAATGAGTCGATCTACTTGGGGAATTTCATAGGTTCTTGACTGTTTTCCTGTAGCATGATGTTTACTTAGTTGCGTAACTGCATGGATTTGCAATATTCATCACGTGGGCGTGTAGTATGCAAGTGAGTATTTGAACATTGAGTGATCCATTTAAATTAATCCGCATTGTCGGTCATTGATGGTTATTCTTTACAATTGATGCGTATAAGTTTCTGTTCAAGTTAAAGTAATTCCTGTTTGTCTCTCTTTATTTCTCTTAATTACCTCTCTTCTTTTGAGAAAGATCATAGCCACAATTCTCTATCCCAATTGGAGTTACTGCATCTTTTCACTGAATTATTACAGTTGTGCCAGAAATTGCCTTCTGTTTCGCACTCTGAACAGAGAACAGATCACCAGGTTCTTTGTAGAGCAGTTTTCTGACTTGTGATCATCGATGGAATAACATATGAGGCATGTTTGTATGGTTATGAATGCGTATCTTTTTCTGTGTGCAGTTGGATTCCTTTATAACCGATCTTTTTAGTTATTTAAATATTTTCGCAAATGAATTTTGAAATCGTGAGTGTTATCTTTAAATTTGACCACTTCTGACATTTTGAGCCATGGCTGCCTCTCCTGCAGTTCTTTTAGTTACTGACATGAATGCTCTCCCAATTTGGACTCTATCTTTAGGCAGATTACGCTTCTGTTAGCCGTGATTTGTCGAGATATTCTGGTTTCTAAATCACATTTTTTTGTTTGTGATACTTCATGCTGTTGAAAATATGCTCTATGCCCTTATTTTCCTGGCAAATAAGTGTGAAACCTAATGGAGTCTCTATACATTTGATGCGTGAATTTTATGGTTCCAAATTTTTTATTTATTTTATTTTAGGAGCCTATCTGGCGACTGCCCACTTGGGCATAAGTCGCCGGAATCACGACAGCCTAGCACTAGGCTACTTAAGCATAAGAATATGAAATAATAACAATGATAAAAAAGGGAAAAATGTAACAATTAGGAAGCAATCTCCGGCATCAGGGAAAGGTCCCCCTCACCCCGGCGCAGGAGCGTGCGACCTACAAAGTAAACAATAAAAAAAACCTAGTTAAATAAAGGGAAGAAGCCCGGCCTCACCCCAAACGTAAACAAGGCCACAAGTCAATGTGCACGAACTCATCCCGAGTACAAGGGACAGGCGGTAGCGACCCCACCCATCCCGGTACCAGGACAGGTATCATGCGCAAAGATCACCCAGGCTGGGACATTCGACAAGAATGTGCCGAACAGTCTGGGGGACGACGCAGTCGTCACAATAGGGCGCAGGCGAGCGCTCCATCAGATAGCGATGGGTCACACGAGTGTGCTCGATTCGGAGACGACAAAAAGCTACCTGAAGCCGTCGTGGCATTGGGGGATAGGTCCATGGGAAAAGTCGCGGCGCAATTGCACGCAACTTTAAGTTCCCTTCGACCGTCTCCCATCTTCTTTGCCAAGCAGTCCGAAGAGCTGTCCGTATTCTTGCCATGTAGTCGGTGTGAGGAAGAGCGAAACGCTGGTCCGGTCGCAGAGTCCTCGCGGACTCTTTGGCGCCCTCATCGGCGAGCTCATTCTTCGCAATTCTTACATGCCCAGAAACACAGAAGAAGATAATCTCGACATCTGCTTGGCTCGCCAAAACCGTGGCATCAAGGATATCGCGAACCAGGGCATGCGGAGATTCCAATGCCCCAAGAGCACTCAGGGCGCTTTGTGAGTCGCTATATATCACAATCCGGTCTCGGAACCAGGCACGTCGCGTAATCTCCCGCACCGAGTGGTGTATTGCCACCAGCTCGGCCGTAAAGACAGATGCAGCGCCTGGCTGACTTCAAATAGAGGGGATACGGCGTGGGAGCCGACCCCCTCTTCGGACTTGGAGCCATCTGTATACACTGGCACGGTTCCAGCATGACACGAGGTGTGCTCCAAAAAGGTCGAACGCAATACTCCCGGTGCTGTACAAGCTTTGAGAGCAGAGGCGTGGCGACAAATAGCCAAATGTGGTACCCTCCAGGGTGGCATCCTGGCCAGAACCAGGGGCACCACCGACCCGAGAACTATACCGAGCTCTCGAAGGAGTTTCCTGGCCCTAAAGCCAAAGGGCTTAGGGTATGACTGGCGTCTCTCGGCGGCATAGGCACCATCGAGATAAGCTGCGGATGCAGTGAGAGCTGTTGGCGACTTAGGAAGGCTCCGGGCTCATGCGTACAGGCGAGTGATGCACTGCACGTGGCATAGAGCGAGTAGCATCTCCACAGCACAGACCAACAGTCTCTCAATGGGGAAAGTGCGGAAGTAACCAGTCGCAAGGTGAAGGCCGGTGTGGTGAATCGAGTCCACCTTCCGCAATAAACGCTCGACTGCGGATGCATAGAACTTGCATACGTAGTCAAGCTTCCAATGAACAAAGGATCGATAAAAAAAGTAGGGTCCTATCAGCGCCCTAAGCGCTGAACGTCACGGAACGGAGAATATCCATGACGCGGGAACAAGAGACCCTTAGGCTGCGAATATGAGCCTCCCAGGTGAGTCGTCGGTCGAATACAAGACCAAAGAAACGGTGCGATTCAACCACATCCAGGCGTATCTCATTAAGAAACAAATCTGGGTTGGGGTGGAGCCGTGGATGGTGGCAGAAGTGCACCACCTTAGTCTTTACCAAAGAAAACCGAAATCTGTGCGCTTCGGCTTAGCGAGAGACGCGGTTTAATGCCTGTTGGAGTCGACGCTCCAGAGTTCGCATCTGGGCCACGCCAAAAGAGATTGAAAGGTCGTACACGTAGAGCGTAGCAAGAACATCTTCCGGCAGAATCGAGGGGATGCCGTTAATGCTCAGGGCAAAGAGTGTTACACTGAGGACACTTCGCTGCGGGACACCCTCTTCCTGCTCCTTTGGGCCGGAGAGGGCTCCATCCACCCGTACGCGGAATTGACGATCTCCTAAAAATTTAGATATAAACATTGGGAGTCTCCATGATACCGTATCGCCATGCGGTATCATAGGCCTTCTACAGATCGAAAAACACCGTGGTGTAGTGCTGTCTAGGAAGGAAGGCCTCGCAGACGGCATTTTCCAGTCGGAGCAGAGCATCCTACGTAGAGTGGAACTTGCGTAAGCCGCACTATGCACAAGACAGATGGCCTCGGCTATCCAGGAAAAAGGCTAATCTAACATTTACTAATTTATCCATCAACTTACAGACGCAAGAGGTTAGAAAAGTTGGGCAGAAACCGGTCGGAGTAGAGTGATTTCTCCCCGGTTTGCGAAAGGCGAGTGCAGTAGCGATTCGCCAGGAATCAGGTAGGAGACCCTCCACCCAGATCCTGTTGAACAAATCTAACAGAAAAGCCATGCCTCGCTCACCCAGGTTTTGAAGCATGGCGAGCAGGAAATCGTCCGGACCATGGGCGGTGTCCGCGCAAGTAGCAAGAGCGGAGCCCAACTCACTCACAGTAAACCTGTCGTTGAAGGGTTCTGTGTCCTTGGAGGTAAAGTCCAGCCAGCGGCCTTCCGCGACATCCCGCTGTGCATTGAATGCTGGCAGATAAGCACCCCAGGCTAGATAAAGTGGAGAAAGCGGTCGCGAAGGATTCCTCCACGGACGCGGGGTCCGAGATTGTGGTCCCATTCTCCTGGAGAAGGGGAGGGGGGTCTTGCGAGAACTTGCCCAGAATCCTTTTGACTCGCTTCCACACCTCTGCTAGAGGGTTCTTCCCGTTAAATGAAGACATTATGCCCGACAAGAAGAGCGGCGGACGTGCTTAGAAATATCCTGGAACCTAGCCCCAGACCGACGAAATTCACCGACAGTGAAATCGTTCAGGCGGCGCTTATAGCGAATGTAGGCATAACGCTTCTATTTGAGGGCCGTCTCACACTCGGCCGCTACCATGGGAGTGGTCGGCGTGCAAAACGGCTAGACGTTCTGGGAATAGTAGTCAGGCCTGCGGCGATGAGGTTGCCGGAGAATAACTCAACAGCCTCATCTACCGACCTAAACTCCTCGACTGAGATAGAGAATTCAGTTATTTCCTGAAATGTAGGACACCGCGCCCACGCCAAGCTTTACCGAGGTGGGCTCCCAAGCGGCAGTTGCCCGGAAAATAATATTTTAATGGGAAAGTGATCACAACCATGAAGGTCATCGACCCCCTCCCCCCCAAATCAAAATCAGGCTGTGCATCCGAAAAGCACAAGGATAGATATAGTCAAGAAAATGAAGCGGTTCTCGGGCAGTGATGAGTAAACTCATCCACATTTAGGACACCTATCTCAAGCTCTTCGATCAGATCGGCAAGGACCTGTCCCCTGGGATTTATTGAGTAATCTCCCCAGAGAGGATGCCTGCTGGTTAGATCTCTAAGCAAGAGAAAGGGACTCGGCAACCGTGCCACGACGTGGTGGAAGTCCCCCGCGTCGAGGTCAGCTGACGGTGGAATGTACGCAGAAATGAGAGTATACTTCTTATCCAGGTGCAGCTGCACAGCCACTGCCTGAAAGGAGGTATCTAAAGGGAAATGAAGAACGGGGACATCATGCCGGGTATAAACAGCGCATCCCCCAGCCCGGCCACCCCGTGGTGGTGGGGTCGCAAAACCCTTATACCCCGGGAGGGCGGACACAGGGGGCACGCACCTAGCATGGTCTCCTGCAGAAAAATAGCTAACGGGGAACGGGATGAGGCGAGCCTCCACAGCCCCTCCCAGTTGGTCTGGAGTCCACGGCAATTCCTTTAAAGGCATATTCCCTCCATGCCTAGTTCGGAGGAGACGCGGGGGCCCTCCTCGAACCGAAGACCCGCACGGGAATGGCCGTACACTTCCCGGAGGCAGAACCCCATGCGCTGTTGGCCGGACAAAGCTCTGAAGGTGCTGTCGCTTTCAAGGACTTATTCGGGGAGGTTGGGTTTGTCATGCGAGTATTTACCTACCACCGCGTCGAAACCTTAGCGGGCTTCGGAGGCGGGGGGCCCTCTTTTTGAGGAACTACCGTCTCCGAGCCACTCGGTCCACCACTAGGCGTGGGCGAAGGAGCCGAAGCATCTTTCTTGCTCTCCTTCTTTCGCGGGACAGCTTTAGGAACCCCGGAAGATGGCCTGGCGACCAACTTCAGGGCTGTTGCCTCCTGTGAGTCTAACGACTCTGTGGAAGCGCGTGGCCGTTTTGCCTTACAGAAAACAGTCACGCTGGGGGAAGACGGGGGAGCACTGGTTTTACATCGGGTTGTGTCTGAACCCTTTTTGCCGCCAGCTTTACCAGGGAAGCGCCCGGGTTGAGTAGAGCCGACAGAAGGGCTCCGAATGGGCGCGGAAACCACCGTGCTCGTTGGCTCGGATGGGCCAGGAGCAGAGGGTGCCTTTCTAACTATTGACGCATAAGAAGTTCCAGGCAGAGCCGAGCGCGCAAGGACCAAGTCCTTAGCCTCACGTAATGTGAGTCGATCCTGGACCTGAACGGCCAGGATTTCTTTCTCAGGGAGATATGCAACACATTGCTTAGAAGAAGCTGGGTGCGGCTCTCCGCAATTGATACACTTGGCCACACACGATTTAGACTCATGGTGTGCAGCCTTAGAGCAATTTACACAGACTTTGGGTGCCCCCGACTTTGCACGTTTACAAGAACGATTAATATGGCCAAAGCGGTGACAGTAATAGCACCACCACGGTAGTGGCACGAATGCCTTCACCGACTCAGGGAGCTTGTCACAGTTTAACGTGACAAAGAGTGTAGGGGTGGGTCTCGAGGCCCCTCCCTGTTTTCTCATTACACGTTTGAGCTTGATCGCCCCATGGTCGGCCAGCTATAAGGTTATGTCCCATATGGAGTAGTCAACGAGTTCCTTCACATAAACTACTCCTTTCACAAAGTTCATGGTAGAGTGCGGCGTCACACTCACCGGTGTGCCATTAAGTGTCCAAAAAGCACCTATCTTTGCTGCCTCGGCGGGATTCGCCGCATTCGCCAGAAGGCTCCCGTCCGAGAAACGGGTCACCTTTGACTCTACAAATTGCACTTGCTAATGCTCTCTTCTGATGGATCATTGGAGCGAATAACGAGGAAGCTTTTGAAGCCAGCGGGCTCGGAAACGCCAGTTAACCTCTGAATGAGGGGCCCCGATGTTATCGAGGCTCCACCCTGTACACTTTTGGTCTTAGTCATAGTCAGGCGCTCCGCACATGGAGGGGTAAAGGGACCGGATGTGCCGATCTTGTCTTGGTCGCTTGCCAAAGTGGCAGCAGACCCATCCGTAGCCGCAGCCCCCGCGGATGGAGAGGAGCCCAGAGTCTTTTTCGTCTCTTTCCTGTTCCTTTTCTTTTTAGGAGAGGAGGGCAGGAAATGAACTCGCTTCTTCCCTCCGCCGGCAGGAGCCCCCAGGCCAGATGCACCGGCCTCAGCCAGCTCCTTCTTTGAAATGAAGAAGGTCCTGGCAGTCGTAGGGGCACCGGTCGGAGTAGATCCCTCCCCTCCTTGTACTCCCTTGGAAACCCTAGCCGTTTGAGGAAGACCTTGCATAGGGGCGGATTCGGGTTCGGTGCTTGGTGCCGAGCCTGGATTCACCCCTATGGAAATCCCTATCGTCTGAGGGTGGTTTGCCTCACAGACCAAGTCTATCATAGGAGGAGGCTTCAGTTGGCAAACCCCTTCCAGGACATCGCAGGTCCCGTTGGCATCGTCACCAGTCATGTGTGAAGAGGCACAGGCCAGCAGGTCTTTTGAGGGAAGCCACCGTAGGGGCCTGGCTTCCCTCTCCCCCCCTAGGTGGGTTTGCCCTACCAAGCCGCTTCAATAAGGGGCGGCCGGCAATGGGCTACCTGCTGGCTTTCTTAGCAGTCCCCTTAAAAAGAAAAGGAGGGACTGCCGCTGGAAATAGGGAGGTGCCCGAAAGCACCTCCAGAGAAAGAGGTGAGGCGGAGTCCCCTACACCCGTAATCGTAGGAGAGGAGTAAGCCTCCTTTCCGGTTAGAGAAATATGGAGGGTCTTCTACGCAAGCACACGTGGGTGATACCTCCATTTTTCTGTGGAGCTGCCTGAGGGTGGCGCCGTCGATGGAACAGGGAAAGTTGAGGGTTGGATTTTTTTAAAGTTTTTCATCTATGGGCATGGTGACCCTATTTTTTCCACGGGATGCAATAGCACATCACCCCTCGCAGTAGCCCGCTCTGCAAGGGATGCTTACTGGCCTGGCAGAGCCAGTTCCCGCCATTTAAGGCCAACCCACCCACCTGCTGACCTGGCAGCCCTTCAGCATGGTGGCTCCACCTTCGGCACGGCGTAAAATCAAGGATAGATGGTGAAGTGAGAAGGAAAAGGGATGTGAGGAAGGTAAGGGTGGGGATGAAGCAGGTTGTTAAAAAACTCCCATCCCGAACCGGAGCTTAGGGGTTAGGGAACGTTGTCCCTCCCCCCCTCAGCCCCGATCTGGGACGGTTGGCTGAGAAGAAGATCAGCATCTACCCTGTGAAATTAGAGGCTGACCAGAGAAAGTTGTGGGAGAGGTTGTATGAAAAGCCAAGAAACATGTATTTTAAAGGAAGGAGAAGAGGCTAAGCTGGGTTCGGACGGAAGGCTGAGTCCCGTCAGCACGGCGGCCAGGATGGCAAATCGCTGCGTTCCTTATGGGGTAATGCGATGGAAAGAGGGCTATTAGGGGCTAAGATAAATTTTGTGTTAAGTCTCACATCTCCTGCTGCTTTCAGACGCGTACCAAAGATATTAATAGACTTAATCTATGCTCTCCACATGAAAGCAGCATGGTACCCCAGCTTCTGTAAGGAGTCTTATAGAAGCTGGGGTAAAAAATTATTAGAAGCTGAGAATCTTTTTCGAGAATTGGTGGTTTCGTTTAAGAAACTGTTCTGTTGGGACGTTTGTTAGGTCAATTTGCCTGATTTTACTAAGAAATGCATCTATTACGAAAAGCTATTTCTCGGTTAAATCGTTTTTGCCCAAATGTTCGCTGACGTAGACACTTTAATTTTTTTATTTATTCATTTTTGTGATTAAATCAAGAAACTTTTGCTCGCGATTCGGATCATTAACACTTAGTTGTGTTCATTTATGGTCTTTTGAATACGGTCTCACATGACTCTTTTTAACAACTGAGGTCCTAGTGTGGCCCTTTGAAGAATAGTGGCCCCAGGAGATTATTAAAAGTATAAAGTAAAATAAATAACAAGGATAAGTACTTTATTTATTGCTTTATTATGTATATATTATAAAAATGCACAAGAAAATAGTTAAGTAATTGTTTATTGCTTAAATACATTTAAAAATTACACGAATAGTGTTTCGAAATTTCAGCACAAAAATAATTAAATAATTGCCGTTCACGATACATAAATTTCTGTAAAGAGTGTAAGAAGTCTTTTTTGTATCCATACATCTTTTTTATTTTAGCTTTATGTTTGTTCTAATATGATTTGATATGTTAAGTGTGAGTAGTTGTTCTGTTATCAGAAAAAGTAACAAATGACTTACAGTTTTGCGTAGGTATCTTAGCTTACTAATCTTTTGGTAGGCCTATGGGGGGGGTCATTTATGTTTATTTATTTCTTGACTGAAGATGCCCCTCGAAACATTGTCTTGAATTCATTCTTTTCATCTGACTCCATATTCTAGTTGGCTGAGTTTAAGTCTTCTTTAAGGTGGCTGGGTTAATTCTTGATCTTTCTTCATATTAACTTGACGTATTATCTTGATGTGATGATTCCTTCCAAATTCTTGATGACGTAATGATTCTTGAGTCGTTGATGTATTTTTGGATACTAGATGAGTTGAGACGAGTTAGATGGGATGAGATGAGTTAGCCCTTGAAATTCGATTTCTTTGAGTTCCGTTTTCTTTGAGCGCGGTTTTCTGGATTAGTTAGTCCTTGAATGATTCTCCGTTTTCTTCGAGAATTTTCTTTTTTTGTAAAAATTGTGGTCTTTTTGGGGTTCGATCGTGGGTCTTTTGCATCCCGAGGCAAGTACTCTACCAATACGCCACTGCGTAGTCCGTCCTGACTTGGTAATTTAAGGGGCTATTTATAGTCTCGCGTTGAAAGGAAATTTTTTTTCTCTCTCTCTGATACATCTTCGCACCCCTACAGGCCTTCCATTGGTCTAAGTGCAGAGTCGAGTCTTACCTAACTACCTTTATATTATCGGTAAAAGTATATCACCATCGCGTTGTTGGACTATTTCCATGTAGCCTTTGGCTGGACTCGTCGATGTATCTAAAATTCCCCCCAAAACACGTTTGGGAATGGGGAGATCTCCCTCCGCGATGTTTGGATTTGTGCGAAAAGCCTGACTCATCTGCTTCTACCGTAAGACTAGGTTCAACTAGTTATTGTCCAAGTGCTTAGTACATCCCTCACGAAAGAAACTATATAAATCGACGTGCTTTTTAGTGAAAGATTTAAAAACTTAGATGCATTTGTTTCACCAAATTCATCACACCAATAGAAAAAAACTTAAACGCACTTCTGAAGGGTGATTTTAGAATTAAAAAGAATGATTTTTTCTAATTGAAAATTATTTTCGTACTTTTCACTGACCTTATTTTGACACATCCAAATATTTTTATCCAAAGTTCAAGCACATTTCGCCCAGTTCATCAAAATATTACCACCTGAACATTTTATTTTACGCGTAATAAGTTCTTTATTATCGATCAATGTAATCAATGGAAGAGTGTCTTCGATTATTTACGACTTGATTAGACTTTCAAATATGCTTCTTTCCAGGCTTGCTTAAGGTCTTCTTACTTGAATATTATAATAAAGAGAAAGTGAACTTAAAGTAAACAATGCCAAAGTTTTTCTGAAATTTTAAAACTGAAGTTCTTTTTTCTAATGAATACAGCAGTAATTCTAACAAAAAAAGTTTACCTTTCTAACAATGAATAATCAAGAACAGTATGTGGATTCCTCAGGCTATTGAACGATCATGTTTGGATGCGAAAACAATAATTTAAAAAGAGGAGAGACGTTAGTAGTGATCTTTCCAGTGACACCTTGATCACTTTTGATGGAAAGTACTAAGATAAGACATGTTATGCAGGAAATTGAAGTGTAAAGAGGTCTGGTAGACGATACACTAAAGTGCAAATAACATGGTATATTGATGCTAAAGTAGCATCCTATTTACTACCGCTATTATTCAAAAGATCCGAATTGTAAATAGTGAAGTTCAGAAGAAAATGAAGGATTACACTGGTAAAAATTTTTAACTTTTTTCCGCTGATTTAAGTTTGAGACCTTTTCTTGTGAAATTCTGGGTCACTCAGTCTAAAAATGGCAATAGTTTTCTTCGATCACGTCACGTTTTTTATTTATGGACTTGTCCATATTGGTCCCACTCCTAGTAGCAGCTATCTTACAGCTATGTGAACGGAAGTGGAGGCGTTTGTTATTCTTCTTATTTTATTTTATTTATGTATTTAGATTTCTCATTATGCACATATAGATATATAAAGCAATTGTGTATAATATAATGTATGTTTTTTCAGATTTGTTTTATGAAATAACATTCGGTAGTATGGCCTCATTTGAATTCCGCTAAGTCGTTTTGCTATATATGTGGTTGCTTTAGTGCACGAACTCGAAGAATGAACATTAGTATATTTGTGAACATAGCATAATTGACTTACTTTAAGATTATATTAGGTGATCAGGCCAAACCGTGGGCCCCGCACAATGTTTGTACACCATGTGTCTAAAATCTACGCCAATGGACAAAGGTGACAAGGAAACAACTAGGATTTGGCATTCTTATGGTATGGCGGGAGCCAAAAAAATATTTAAGCGATTGCTACTTTTGTCTCACATAGGCTTCTGGTTATAGAAAAAATTCTTGATTCAGGAATTCGTTCAATGTTTCTGTAGCAGAATAAGGTCGACAGGCGACCACGTGCCCTTCTGTACCCACGTGGTCCTGAGATCATCGCATGGAGCTTTGAAAGGAATGCTAAACCAGGGTGAGGGTGCAGCCTACGCCGTTATCAAACCGCAGCTGTATTTGCTTAGGAACCGATTTCCTCGTCTCCCATGACCACCTTTCAGCCAAGATTCATGGATTCCGTCATAAGATGGAAGTTCGTCGAATCTTCTACGCCAACGTTATCACAATTCCCCCTCCACCGAAAGAATCACCGACTTTTCATCGTATCTCATGGCCGCTTAGTGTATAAATTTATTTTCATTTTTTTTAATTATGTCCCCATTAATGCTCTTATGGTCGGCAAAAATTAATTTCCTTTTCCGTTCATATGTAGACGCAGTCGGGTAGAATTTGTTTGTACAACTGCTCGACGTCAGGTCAGGAATCCCCTTTTTCCCGCTTACCCCGTTGGCCACTCGCGTGAAAGACTCCACATTCCCAAGTTATTCGTCTTAAAGAGATGTCACTTTTCTTCCCCAACTCCGAAAGTGCAAACTTTTTTGGGTGGGAGGGATGTAGCAGAATAGGGTCGAAGGGCGACCACATGACCTTCTGTACCCACGTTGTTCTGAGATCACCGCATGTAGCTTTGAAAGCACGTATGAACCAGGGTGAGGGTACAGCCAACGCCGTTATCACACCCCAGCTGTATTTGCTTAGGAACCGATTTCCTCGTCTCCCATGACCACCTTTCAGCCAAGATTCATGGATTCCGTCATAAGATGGAAGTTCGTCGAATCTTCTACGCCAACGTTATCACAATTCCCCCTCCACCGAACGAATCACCGACTTTTCATCCCAAATCGCACGTGTGTGTGGAGGTGGCCTAGAAAGCCACTGAAAGCCACCACACCAGACGCCTATATAATCCTTCGACTGTGTTTAGTAAACAGCACTAATAGACTTTCCACCTAGCACCGCGAACGAATTGAAGGACACTCGCCTCCTCCCGCGATCGGAGACATCGACGATTTCGATTTAAGAACGAAGGCTAAATCGACATCAGTGAACTCTGCCATAGTCAATCGGCCTAGTATCTAACGCAGATTCCCATCTCTGAAGGCCATCTACGACTACTCCCTCATCTGAAGAGAGAGGTAAGACGACTTCCTCCTTCCCAGTCATCGTATCCCAACTGGCCCTTGTTCTGCAACGAGCACGTAAGGGATTGTAACCTTTACCGCTTGCAGATTGATTTAGAATCTGGCTTACCCAATTGATCCATTCTTTGTGTGTGCGCCCAGGTTTAAAACCCCATTTTAAATCACCGACCTGAGTCCAAGTTCTTTAATCCCCTAATTAGCCCACCTGTATCTCGCTTCGACATTTAACTCCGTCTGTACGACCATTCCCTTTAAACCCAATATTCGTGTATATTCAAATATTATTTTGTTGCTAGTAAAGATATATTTTCGTCGTTGTCTTTCTTCTGCAATCCCCAAACGTACCAGCTACCTGTTAATCTTTGGCTAACTTTCACTCTGAAATATTTGTTTTAAAAAGGACCCCGCACAGTTAATAATAAACCATCGAAACAACGGTCTTCAGCCAACTTTGGCTCCAAGGCGCAAAAAGTACTTACGTATATACATATATATATATATATATATATATATATATATATATATATATATATATATATATATATATATATATATATATATATATATATAGAGAGAGAGAGAGAGAGAGAGAGAGAGAGAGAGAGAGAGAGAGAGAGAGAGAGAGATTCTAGCTATTTCACGACATATACATATATATACATTTCTCTATTATAAAATCTGTTCATCAGGTGTGTCAGGGTCTTAAAAAGGTCTTTAGAGAGATTTTTTTAAAGGCACCCCTTTAACTTTATTGTAATTTTCCAAGATAAGTACTGTTTGAATTGCAAAGACAAAACAAAAGAGGAAACAACCCTCCTATATTTATATATCGCATAGTGTTTAAATGTGTGTTTGGACCCAGAACCTTAAATAGGATTTTTTTAGCAGACAGAGCTTCTCCCACGGTCACTTTAATCCCCTTTATTTATTTCATCGTGTATTATATTAGTGTGGGTATTTCGATAGCAATGCTTGCGCGTTTAATCAAGTATATTCCTCCGTGTGTCAGTAATTTGTGAGTCAGCATCATCCGTCCCGTGGCGATGGTCCATTAAACCCCTCTTTTCGGACAACATACGCCCGTGTTACAAACAAAATGTCCTCGTTCGAGAGATTTCAAAATCCAAGGAGAATCTCTCGATTTAAGTGACAAAAACCTTGTCACTTATATATAGTGAGAAGAGAGAATGAGAGAGCCTATAAAAGAGAACAAGAAGAACTAGAGTGAGCTAAACGTGAACAAAGAGAGATTAGAGAATTAGCTGAGCAAAAAGAAAGTAGGGAGAGCAAAGAGCGCGAGAGAATTTGTCAATATGAGTTGGAAATAAATCGCGATCGGCTCGAAGCCCTTTCAGTAAATTCCCGTGTAGGAGCCCTTCAATCCGCCTCCGTTAAACTCCTCACGTTCAAAGAAGGAGAGGACTTCGGATCTTTTCTCAATTACTTCGAGAACATTTTTGAAGTTAATCATTGAGACATCGGCACGGACGGTGTTGCTAAGCTTCTTCCCCTCCTTAGCTTTCAGCTCCGAGACCTATGTGTATCCTTTCCATAGGAAGCTACAGTGAATTTTTCAACCCTCAAATTTGAACTTATGCGGCGTAAAATATGAAGCATGACTTATACCACACCAAATTTTGCCAAGCTCGCATCCACCCAAATATGACCTTCCTTTATTTTGTATATACTCTTTCCCGTAATTGCTCTAAGGGATAACTTGTTGGCGTCTCTATCAATAGAGATCCGCTCCTTTGTGAAGGAAGTATGTGCATCTCCTTCAAAGAGTGCATAAAATATGCAGATATCTATGCGGCGAGTCACAACTTATACCCGAAGGAAAATAAAAAGCCTCTCCCTTCATTCCACAAGAATTAAATTAATAACTCGCGATTCCCTCCTAAAAAATCCCCAAATTCGCCAGGTTTACGGGCCCCTTCAAGCTCGGAAGTTTCCATCCATCGGAAGCCCGTGATATTAAGCCCACCATATCTAATTCCACGGCGTCAACTTTTCCCCGTAGGTTAATCGTGTGTTTTGCATGAGGTGTCGAATGCCACACGCGCCAAATTGCCCACAAAATTCCAAACTCCTTGGTAATTCCATTCACCAAGTCCACCCGGTGAATGCTGCTCCCGCTACCCCTCCATCGCGACCAGAAACCACAACTCTAATCTCGTCTCCCACTTGCCTTAGGACACTATGTTAATTTCCTCTTCGGAAAGAGTTCTCCAGGAAGTTTGAAATTTGAAAACAGAAGCGTTAATGGGTGCCGATTCTCCACCCTCATCCGCGATACCAGATGTACCTGTATCGTGGTATCAAATGAACTTTTTCTCCCCAGTAGCCCCCGACCACAAAAAGTTTGCGGTAGTCTATGAGTACCTGGGACGCGCAAACCACTTTCCCATTGTAAACTGTTACCTCGAGTGTCAGTACTTTTCTGGATAGGCTAAAGTCATCTCAGCCCTTATCAAATTCTGTTCTATTCTGGTAGGACAGTGGCCCAAAGTTTCATCCAACCATGTGTCTCAGCCCGTTATCACGAGAGCTCAGGCAGAGAAGGAATTCCAGACGCCCGCTGCCTTTGAAACTCCCTTAGATTCAGATTTCAGTGGCGTTATGAGCGAAGAATTCGTTCAAAAACATAAGGCTCCCCAAAATTCCTTTCCTTGTGGGAAGAATCTCGGAGCCTCGAGCAGAATTTGATCCGCGCTAAGGAGACAGCCTCTTATATCGTCAAATAAGGCTTGCTATATCTCGCTTGCTCGGGTGACGCAACCCCGAAACTCACGCCCTCAGTGTTCCCCGTTCGCATGCCCCCCTGGTCCTAAAAATTGCCCATGATAGTGTGTTTTCTGGCACCTTCAGCCAAAATAAGATTGCTTAGAGTATTTTTTTGGTATTTCTACTGGCTGGGCGCTGCAGTTGACATTTCTGAATACTGCCAATCCTGTTACATCTGCCAAAAAACCACGGCAAAAGGGCGTGTTAAACCGGCCCCCCTTCAGAAGGGGACCAATCATATCGGAACCTATTTCTTGAATAGTCATATACTTTGTCAGCCCCATTCGTCTCCTTTCCAGCGAAGGACATACTTATGTCTTTACCCTCGCGGACAGTCTTACGTGTTTTCCCGAAGCCGTTCGTTTAAAGAGAATAGACAATATTACGGGTTCCGAAACATTAATTTCCATTTTCTCTAGGGTAAATTTCAGACTGAGGTCTGAAATTTACTTCTAAATTGATATAATATATCTGGAAACTGTTGATGTTAAAACCGCTCTTTATCACCCCATATCACCCCTCTCGCAAATGTAGTTTGCGAGAAATTTAATGTGACTTTGAAGTCAATATTAAAGAAGCTGTGTGCTGAACAGCCCGGTGAGTGGCTTCGCTTCTTGCCCGTGGCACTAGTTGCATTCAGGAGATTCCACATCGTACACTTGGATTTGCTCCTTCTAAATTAATCTACAGACGTAACGTGCGAGGTCCCATTAGCATCTTCTAGGAGTTATTCTCTAACGCCAAGTTAGACAGGGAAATTCAATCTTCATACGCGTATGTTTTCGATCTTCGACGAAGATTAGAAAAGTGTGCCACGATTGCATACTAAAATGCCGACGTTAACTAAGAAAAGTACCGGGCGTACTTCGATGTCAAATCAAGAGGAGGAAGTTTAATTCTGGTAATGAGGTACTATTACTACTTCCTATGGAGAAGGACAAACTTCTGAGCAAATGAAAGGCTCCTTCCCAATTCTGGAAGCGCGAGGAACTGTGGATTATTTAATTAAGACCCCCACAGGAGAGAAGTGTTCCACGTCAACATGTTAAAAAGATATCACCACTGCGCGTGTGTCAACAACATGTTACCACCGACGAAGAGACAGCTTTGGAGGCTGAATACACCACGGATGCCCTGAACCTTGTACAGGCCGTGTGCCTCGAACAGGTTAGGGATTACTCACTACCAGCCTTGTCAGGTTCCCTCCCTTCACCCCGCGCAAGTTTGGGTATCAATAAGCGGCAAACTCCCGACCAACCAAACTAGCCAGTCAGCTTATTTTAAGCAAGTTTGAAGACGTAATTTCTGAGAACCCTGGGTGTGTTATTAACTTTGAGCATGATATAACTCTCGCTATCAAAGAACCTGTTCATTCAAGACATTATACCCCTTCCAATTCATCCTAAAATTGCCTTTAACGCCAAGGTTAACAATCAGCTCAACTTCAATATCATTGAACCCTCCACGTCAAATTATTGTTCCCCAATAGTTGTGGTACAGAAACCGGATAACTCTTACCGCATATATGTAGATTTTCGCAAATTAAATTCCGTGATCGTTTTCGATGCAAAACCGTTTCCTTTAATTGACCAAAACCTTCACTTGTTCGAAAAGGCAAAATTTATTAGCGAGCTCAAACTATGTAAAGCATATTACCAGGTTCCAATGTAAAACAGCGTAACGAAATACACCGCCTTTCACACCAACAAAGGACTTATGCAGTTCCGCCGACTTCCTTTCGGCATGCAGCAATTATAATCAGATAATGCACAGAGTCTTGGACGGATTTAATAATGTCACCTTTTATTTTGACAACATTTACATTGCCACTTGTGACTGAGACCAACGCTCGACCTCTATTCAGGCGCTCTTAAGACGTTTGCGAGAGCACGGCCTTGCGATAAGTACCGGTAAGTGCCACCTCGTCTATGATTCGATCCAATATCTGGGTTTCCACATCGGAAACGAACAACTTAAGCCCCAAGAAAACAAGGTCCGGGTGATAGTTCAGATACTGCTTCCGGGTACGAAGAAACAGCTCCGTTCTTTCATGGGGTCTGCCTTATTTTATAGAAGGTTTGTTCCCAATTCCCTGTCTTTGGCCGCCCCGTTGTGTGAACTACTCAAAAAGAAGTCCCCAGGCCGCATCATATGGAATTCAAGGGCTACTGCTCATTTCCATCAACTAAAGGGTAAATTAGTATCTGCACCAGTCCTCAGGTTGCCTGACCCCAGTAGGCCCTTCGGAATCCAAATAGATGCGAGTAACGAGGGCATCGGTTATGTCCTTCTTCAGTACGAGACGCCTGTGAGAGTCACCCTGTGGCCTAACCGAGTCGCAAATTGCTGTCACGTGGGAGGAATTATGCAATAATAGAAAAGGAAGCTTTAACTATTATTTGGAGTGTGTAGAAGTTTAGGATGTAATTGGATGTAATTGGTAGGCAGAGAATTCGTTATAGAAACCAATCACCGCCCACTGGCAGACCTCCGTAATATTAAACATCATAATGGCAAAGGAATGAGAAGGAGCATATTATTGCAGGAATTCCAATATAGGATAAAGTATATAAAAGGGTCAGGAAATTGTATCGCCGATACCCTTAGCCGTAATCCATTGGGTGACGACCCCAGCTAAATTTTAATTGTATTTTTTTTATTTTTATAGCTTAGTGTATAAATATTATTTTCAATTTTTTTTAATTATGTCACTCTTCATGCTCTTATGGTCGGCAATAATTAATTTCCTTTTTCGTTCATATGTACACGCAGTCAGGTAGAATTACCTTGTATACCTGCTCGACATCAGGTCAGGAATTCCCTTTTTTCCGCTTACCCCGTTGACCACTTGGGTGAAAGACTCTGCTTTTCCAAGTTATTCGTCTTAGGGGGATGTCGCTTTTCTTTCCCAAATCCGAAAGTGCCAAATTTTTGGGGTGGGAGGGATTTAGCAGAAAAAGGTCAAAGGGCGACCACGTGCCCTTCTGTACCCACGGGGTTCTGAGATCACCGCATGGAGCTTTGAAAGCACAGCTGAACCAGGGTGAGGGTGCAGCCTACGCCGTTATTACACCCTGTATTTGCTTAGGAACCGATTTCTTCGTCTCTCATGACCGCCTTTCAGCCAACATTCATGGATTCCGTCATAAGATCGAAGTTCGTCGAACCTTCTACGCCAACGTTATCACAATTTTCCCTCCACCGAACGAATCAACGACTTTCCCCCCAATATCGCACGTGTGTGTGGAGGTGGCCGCCAAGGCCACTAAAAGCCACCTCACCAGGTGTCTATATAATCCTTCGACTCAGTTTAGTAAGCAGCACTAATAGACTTTCCACCTAGCATCGCGAACGAATTGAAGGACTCTCGTCTCCTCCCGTGATTGGAGACATCGGCGATTTCGATTCAAAAACGAAGGCTAAATCGACATCCGTGTACTTTGCCATAGTTAATTAACCAGTATATGACGCGGATTCCCATCTCCGAAGGCCATCTACGAATGAACCCTCATTTAAAGCGAGATGTAACCCGAATTTGCCCTTCGCAGTCATTGTATCCCAACTGGCCCCTTTTCTGCAACGAGCACGTAAGCGATTGTAACCGTTGCCACCTGCAGATTAATCTAGAATCTGGCTTACCCAATCGATCCATTCTTTGTGTGCGCGCCCTGGCTTAAAACCCCCCTTTAAATCACCGACCCGAATCAGACCTCCTTACTTTTCCAATTAACCCACCTGTATCTCGCGTAGACATTTAACTCCGCTTGTACGACCATTCCCTTCAAACCCAATACTTGTGTATATTTAAATATTATTTTGTTGCTAGTAAAGATATATTTTTTTCATCGACTTTCTTTTGCAATCCTAACGCGTACCAGCCCCTTGTTAATCTTTGACCAACTTGCACTCTGAAATATTTGTTTTAAAAAGGACCCCGCAAAGTTAATAATAAATCATCCAAATTGGACTCATAACAATTTCCCCATTCATTAACGCTCTTCAACCAACTTTGGCCCAAAGACGCAAAAGTACCTACGTATATATATCTATATATATCTATATATATATATATATATATATATATATATATATATATATATATATATATATATATATATAGAGAGAGAGAGAGAGAGAGAGAGAGAGTGAGAGAGAGCGAGAGAGAGAGAGAGAGAGAGAGAGAGAGAGAGAGAGAGAGAGAGAGAGAGAGAGAGAGAGAGAGAGAGAGAAAGAGAGGGAGAGATATAGATAGATAGAGAAAGAGAGAGAGAGAGGGCCTGGCCATTCCACGACAGTTTCATTCAGATGAAATTCCAGTACCTGTATTCAAGTAACTTTCTTTACTGGACGATGTAATTGATATAAGTGAATCTGATATAAGCAATGAACATGACCGTGATCCAGACTTTGTACATATATCGACACAAGAACGTCGAAACTTCAGCTAATTAGAACTGAATGATTTAGTTATAGACCTAGTCCTGTCTAAAGAGTTAGCAGAAGTCTTAGCTTCTAGACTTAAGAGATGAATTTGTTGCAAGAAAAACAAATGTAACTTTTTATTGGAACAGGGAGAGATATCTCTTAGCCTTCCTTAATTAAAACTGAAGAAGATTTTGTTTACTGTTGTGATATGGCATATGGCGGGACTGTTAAACGCGATAGGTATTTCAGAGTATGATCCAAGTGAATGGAGACTATTTATAGATAGTTCAAAGAAGAGTATAAAATGCGTGTTACTCCATAATGGAAACTTGTTCGGTGCGATTCCTATTTGTCACTATGCATTTAAAACAGAAGCATGAACACATAAGTTCTGTATTAGATTTACTCAAATATGATGAACACAAATGGAACATATGTTTGGATCTGAAATGGTAAAATTTTACTTGGCCAACAAGGAGGGTATACAAATATCCGTGTTTCCTGTGTTTATGGGACAACCGAACCAATTAAAGAAAGTTTGACTATTGGGGAGAAAAATATTATACACCAACCACTTGTTTAGCGAGAGAAAATCATCTTCCCACCCCTTTATATTAAACTATGTCTGATGTAACAATTTGTGAAAGCTCTTAATGCACGGGGTGACTGTTTCAAATTCATATGTACAATATTTCCTGGTTTAGGTTGATAAACTAAAGGCTGAAGTTTTTGATGGGCCACAAATCAAAAATTTAATGGAAAATCAAAACTTTTCCAGGTCGATGACTGACATAGAAAAAGGAGCATGGGATTCATTTGTGGCTGTTGTGGTGGGCTTTCTTGGAAAAAAATGGCTGCAAACTACAAGGATTTGGTAGATACATTACTTGATAACTTTCATCCTGTAGGCAACATGAGCATAAAGGTTCATTTCCTCAAGAGCCATCTTGATGAAATTCCTGCTAATCTTGGCAACGTGAGTGATGAACACGGAGAGCGTTTTCATCAAGATATCAAGATTATAGAGGAGATATATCAAGTCCAATGGAACCTAAACATGATGGCAGACTACTGTAGGAGTATTCAACAAGACTGTGTAGACATTAAACGCTCAAGACACTTTCACATGCAAAGATTTCTTCCATGAATGTATAAGTATTTGTACGATTGCTTGTGTTTTCTCCATAATATTAGAAAATAACCTTATGTATTTAGTAATAGGTGATGTTATCTTACAATGTATATATCCTCTCAAATTCTGTTGACATTTTAAGTTATGGTTTAAAGCTATAACACTTAGGGAACTATCCTTACCGAGTAAATACATGCAGTACGTCGTAAAAGAGGAATATGCTCTAGAATGAAAACCTGATGTATTACAAAAAGATGGATTCCATATTTGAAATCAGCACGTCAAAATTAGTTACAAATAATTACAAAATATAAGTCAGCAAAAAGTGTGTTGACCAGTGTTAACAAATGTTTTGGAGGTTTTTAAAACAAAAAGAATTTTAAATGGTGAAGTTTAGAAAAAGTAAATAGGCTTATATCGAATGTTTTGTAATTTTTAAAATTGGAAACCTTTTAACATTTATTAGACCGAAAGCCATTTGCTAAAGCCATAGACCACAGACAGAAGGTTTGATGCGAAGCCACCCCATTTGTCCTCTTTTTTAAAAAATTCCATTTGGAAAGTTTAAATCGCTGCTTAGCAGCATTTTCTAGAAGCTCAAATATTCTACAAATAAATTTTGTTTGTTTTTTCCAAGGGAGCATTGACACTACAATTTAGTTAAACATATCTTTTTAGAATATTTAGAATAATACTATCAGAAACTCTTGTGTTACATACTCTCCACTAAAATGACTGTTCCCATTTAAATTTAATTAGCCCATGGAGTCTTTACAGTCTTCGCTACCTCCTATAGATACTACTGCTTCACCTGACCAAACATTAAACTCTCTGCAACAATCATTACTCGCCTGCCCTGACGTGCACGTCCCTCTTACCACTCCTTTATCAAACCGCCATCACCGCGCCCTTTGGTTCACCATGGAACTCCTTCGTTCAAGGAGGTCCTTACGTGTTTATGAACGAGCCGTCCTAAAGCACACGCCCGTGGGCAGGACACGAAATCCCTCTCACTTGCCTATCGTCTTTATACTTCGACTTATTCTTCCAAATCAAAATTAGCGCACGAGGCTCATTCACGCAAAGTTTTGTCTGGGAGCAAGAATGAACCTCGGACTATCTTTCGTCTCCTCTCTCGTCTTTCCTCGCCTAGCACCATACCCCCAACTTCTCTCCCCATCAACGCCTCTACTCTTTCTAAATTTTTCTGTGATAAAGTTATTAACCTTCGCGCCGTACTGCTCCAGTCGTCTGAACAAGTCCATGCTGTTCTCCCCAACCATACTCCATTGCCGCTCAACGTCCTCACTCGGGCGTCCTCTGAGGAAGTAACTGCCCTGATCTCACGCTCTAACAAATCTGGATCCCCTAAGGACGTCTTTCCACCCAAACTCTTCCACCAAATTCTCTCTGCTGTCCTCCTACTGATTCTTTATCTCTTTAACACTTCACTTGGCACAGGAGTGGTTCCCTCTTCCTTCAAACATGCCTCAATTCGTAATATCCTTAAAAAACCACACCTTAACACCTCTGAACCATCTTGCTATCGCCCTATCTCACAGCTTCCATTCCTCTCTAAGATCCTAGAGAGAGTGGTTTTCTCTTGCCTTAATGAGTATATTTCTAACTGCAATATCGATGAAATGTACCAATCGGGGTTCAAAGCGAAGCACTCTGCTGAAACCGCTCTTCTTAATGTTTCATACGGCTTACGTAGAGCAGCCGATAGGGGTTGTACGTTCATTCTAGTCCTTCCAGACCTCTCCTCTTCTTTCAACACAATCGACCACACTGTCCTCCTTGATCATCTTCACACTTTCCTTGGTCTCTCTGGCACTGCACTTGATTGGTTCCGCTAAATACTTCTCTTCCCGCACTCAGTCGGTCGCCCTCGATAACCTCTCCTCCGAGCACGCGCCCATTCATTTTGGGGTGCCTCAGGGCTCATTCCTTGGTTCCCTCCTCTTTCGCATTTACTTACTTTCTCTTGGCTCCCTTTTTCACGATTTGGGCCTGTCTTTCCACCTCTCTGCTGATGACACTAAAATATACCTTTCCTTATCCCTTGTGTCCTTCTCTCAATCAATTACCAATCTCCTTTTAGCCTACACCTCTATAAACGAATGGCTGTCTGCCAACTTTCTTAAACTTAACCACGATAAAACTGAAGTTCTCCTTGTCGGTACCGCCCCGATGGTGGATAAACCTAAAGCTCTCTTCCCCTCCCTTAACCTTGGGGAAACCAATGTCGCCTTCTCTGATACCGTCAGTAATCTTGGTGCTATTTTCGACGAGCAACTCTCGTTTAAACCGCACATCCATCGTATCAGTAATTCTTCCCTCGGTTTTCTCTACAACTTCTCTCGTGTTCGATCCCATTTTGATCGACGAAGCCTTGAGTCTCCTATTCATGCCTTCGTCACCTCAGGTTTAGACTACTACAATTATCTTCTAGTGAATCTCCATTCTTCGTCACTTCGCTCCCTACAACTAGTTCAAAACTATGCTGCCAGCCTGCTCCTTCGCCGCTCCCGGTTCTCTCCTTCGATGTCTCTGTTACAGGAGCTATACTGGTTACCTATTCGCTTCCGTACCCACTATAAAATTCTTCTCATCACCTACAAGGCCTTAAACCTCGAGGCTCCACCTTATCTCGAGTCTGCCCTCTATCGTCATCAAACTCCTTGGGCACTCAGGTCTAACCTCGTTGCCATCCTGAACACTCCTCGTTCTGTCGTCTGTTGAAAGGTAGCCGTTCCTTCTCAGTTTGTGCTCCTAGAATCTGGAATGCTCTTCCTGCCGAAGTCTGATTCTCTCCCTTCCTTGTTACTTTTAAATGTCGCCTGAAGACTCATATCTTTGGAATTGCCTCCTTTTCCTTGTAAACTTTCTTTACACTCGCTACACAACCTGTTCTCTAGGAGTGCTAACAACCCTAAAGGCCTATTATAAATACCTATTATTATTATCATTGCAATAATGTCATAATTATAAATAGTCACTTTAATCACAATGTCCGTAAATTTATTTCCAATAAATACTTCGTGTGTTGAAAGAGAGACATCTCTAAATTTTATCCATAAAAGTAAAGTCACTTACAATCCTTCTTTAAATCCTGAGAGTATTTGATGGTTATTGTAGTATTTCAAAGGTTCAAATTTCTTATTTAGAAACTGTCATTTAGGCGGTTTAGGATTTATTTTTTCGATTTACATGAACCTTCATTCAGCTCGAAATGTACTTTCATACTAAGTGTGCAAAATTTATGTTGCTTCTAAAATCTAACATCAGAGTTAGGGTATAGAAAATTTGATTTTGTAATAGATTGTTGTGGATTGCTGGGTATTTTAAATTAGATCACTGGGACACAATTGTTGATCTGAAAAAGTTAACATAATCGTGAAATTATGGGTGAAAAATGAATAGTTTTCTTCGCTATAAATTTCTTTGATTTTGCCAATACATTCAACCTTGCCTATGTTTCTTAGAGAAGAGGGTATAGAGAATCAAGGGTGTCCAATCTGTGTCACATTGAATCATTTAACGTGAGCCATGAAGCCACTTTTTTTTTAAGTAAAAGAAACAATAAACTATTTTTTTTCAAAACTTTAAGATGTGTGGACAACTCCTATAATAGTGCCATACGACATTAATCCTTAACAACGTAACTGTTTGTTGGTAGAATCTTTTGATTGTTCCTATCTACACTTTCTGCCTCCGATTAGGGCATACGGCGCGCCAATAGGCTTGTTGGGTGCAGTTTTAGTCTAGTAATTTATCGCGGATCGAACGCTACGCTATTTAAGAAATTTACTTTAAGGAAATCCATACGCCCCTTTACATGGCACGGTGGTGCTTGCTATATGCATGTTTTGCCACGGATATCGTAAAAGGGTATTGTTATATATAGTGAATTTCATGAAGAAACAGAAACAAATTTCTTTTCTTTGCTAGTTTTTCACGAAAATCTCGTGTGTGTCGAAAAACGACGTGTTATAATAGAAGATTTGATATCAATCGCCAACACATGATATTTACAAATATATCTTTAAATATTAACAAGAAATTTTGTTGATACATCAATGGTAATTAAGATCGCTGAACTTCCTTTGTGAAGCGAACTATAACTACACATATTTGAAGAAATCTCTCACAATTTTATCTGACCATTTTAATCACCTTATCAAAGCATATCATTTTTTCCTTAGCTTTATGTAAGATTTGAAAAACTTACATAAGATAATTTGAAAGCATTTATCGTTTTGAACAACTTTCAGGGCAAAGAAATTAATTAAGAGTAAATAGAGATCAAGGTTGGCCTATCGGAATTTTAAAAATTTAATAATTCTTTCTACAGCAGAGTTAAGCCATGTATTTATAAAAATGGCTATATCAAAACATAGTAAAAACTTAACTTCAGTAAAATTGCCTTATACTTGATAATTTTTACCTATTTCTATATCCAGATATAGACTTTTTTGGCGACATTTTGGTTGGAAAATATATTTTTGGGCCACCATATCTCATTCATTAAAAAATCATCTGCAGCCTACAAATAATTGCCCAGCCCTGATACTAGCTGATCTTTAAAGCTATTTAGATATCACTTTTGCTATTTTTGTGTAAAGCACCGATTAGAAGTTCTTTCAAGGTCTATTCCCTCAGCCATTTTGTTGTGCTCACAAAATTTATCCTGTTATTAGACATGGCTACATCAATGAAGATTCTTTAATTTCTTAATTTTACGTGTATTTATAATGTAGTTCATTACATTGTAATTAAAACCATTATGTTGGCTAAATAACGAAGCTGTAATTAAATTACTAAATAATCGATATTCGTCCCTGGATGGTAGCCATTGTCTTGTGTCACGCGCAGCCTTCCAGAACGAACGGTCTTTTAAACAAATGGTCTCTAAGTCTCGCTCTCTCCTTCTGTCTACTAACCTCGGCCGACAAAGTATTCTAATAAAGCTATTTTTGTTTTATAATCTGATCATTTGAGCTTTAACACCATTATAACACTGCGTGTCAGAGAGAGAAGGTTACCTACCCCCAGCCTTAGAACCCCACGTCTACCCATGGCGCCTGAGAAAGATGCACCTGCATCCCAGACAGCCCCAAGGAAGCAGCGAAAATTTCGCCCGACCACATGATTCGTTTGGGTTCTCTTTCTCTCCCCGTCACATCCCCTGATTGGTGCCAGACCTACGGCGTCGGGGACCTTCGCGCGAGGCTGTGATTCCCGCCGAGAATAACCCCCCCCTTGGCTCGCCAAGTCTAATGAGACCCCCGTCCCCCTTTTGGGGGCCTCCGGAGACCCGCTTCCACCGAAGCAGTATAAATACTTCAGGAAAAGCTTTAGGAAGTTAGTACCATACAGCTCCGTCTTGGTTAGCAGCCACGTACAGTCTCGTACGCCTTGCTCCGCCTCCCAACGGCTTCCAGCTACGAAAGCAACGCGTCACCTCTACCCGGCCTCGCTAGTACCTAAGGCCAGAGTTCCAGCCCGACAGACGATAGACACGGACAGGCATCTATCACTCGGGTATCGACTTCATTCTCGTCTAGAGTATTCCCTCGCTCATTTCTTAGCGAGGTTAAAGAAGAAGTAATTTTGCAAGTGGAACTTTGCAGCACCCCGTTTACTCATCGTATCCAAAGCCTCCAGTCAATTAGGCTTTACGTGAGTCCCCCTCCTTCCCTCATTTGCACTCTCCTTCTTTCCCTGTAGGCAATCACTGTACATCCTCTCTCGTACTCTCGTCCCCGTCGAGTCATTTGTATCCCCCTCATCACCGTTTGGTACCCGGGATGTCATCTTATTTATTGTCATTTATTTACTTTTGATAATAATTTCCTTGTATATATTAAAGTTACTTTTAGGCCAACAGTTTCTCTAATACCAGAGCCTCTAAGAATTGATTATTTAGGCCAACAGCACTCGATTTTGATTATTTAACTCTCGCCTGGGATCTATATCCCAATTTTTGGAGTACTCTCTTCGCACGTCAATGCAGAGTCAATCCTCGACTAGCATCGACGTTCAACTCTACGACACTGCGTAATTATAATAACAGTCAGAAGAATACCATTCTAATGGTTAAAGAGAGGCCTTTAGACACTTTGTTGCTTTTAAAATGTTTGTAAATCGGAATTTAATATACGATGAGAAATTAATTAATCTCCGAAGAGAATTGAACTTTGTACTTCCTCATCGTAATTATGCAAGCGTAAAGAAACAAATTAAATTCTAGCATAAGTTAATATGGTCAGCTTTATTATGTTTGATCTTATAAATTTTGAGAGATTCACTTGCTATTTCGGGTTTCTTTTTGTGTCATTAGTCAATCACGGAAAAAACCCAGACCATGCAGTTCATTCGCCTAGGATTTTGCACCCAAAAGATTCGCTATTATCTAAGAGTTTAGTTCTGCCTCATAATTTGCCTAATCCCTTTCTGTTGGTAATTGATTTTTTAACCAATTTATTAAACAGACACGTACAACTTGCACGGAACACGTTTTCTTACAATTCGTAACGTTATATGTCAAAATGATCGAATTGTAAAGCATAATTTCCTCTTTATTCTCGTTGCCCCTCATGGCACAATTATTCTCCATACTAAGGAAAGACTGTGTTTGATGGCCGAAAATCTTAGTCCAAGTTCTTCCTCTCGTACCTTACAATCTTTACCTCTCAGCTTGGGGATCATCTTAGTTGCTATATGTTGTCCATGTTTAAATTTTGCATTTTCCATCGTCATGTATCGAATCCAAATATATAGTTAGAATTTCGTGATAAGCGACTGAGCACACGCAGTACTGCCATACACTGCTCGATTCACTTACTACCTATGGATAATTTGGCAGCTGCACTGTTACCACCGGCTCATGGGACTTTAGTTTGCTAATATCTGTAATGGGGAATAGGTTCTAAAGGTCTCTTAAAATCTCAAAATATGATATCTACGGCTATATTTTTTTGGAAATTTTCAACCAGTCATGAAACAAATGGAATCTTATTAATTGAATTTCATGTTTCACAATCTTAAATAATAATGATTCAATCAACTTAAAATTATAAAGTTTAACAGTGGATCTATAGAAATGAAACATTCCTGCCTCTGAAGTGTGTAAGCAAGGTGCTTGCATTAACTGAACACCAAGAATTAATATTTAGCCTTCGATTAAAGGGTTATTTTACTTCTTGAATAATAGCAAGTATATTTTACCTGGACCATTAAATTTGTTATTATGTGGTTTATCAATGTAGGCCATAACATATAATTCCTCAACTTCAATGCAATTTTATTCTTCGCTTTCAGTAAAATATCGTGGCTGTGTAATATAAATTTCCTAATCCCGCGGACAAACATAAGCAAAATTGTTTTATGATGGAAACAGCTGATTTTGGTGGGATGTTATAATAAAAGAGCAGATCTGTGTAGAAGTAAAGTAGAAACCTTAGCAATGGTCACTTTAAAAATATAGTCGTAAAGTCATGCTAACTAACTCTGTAACAAAATACCCTCGTACAGAAATCGTCCTTAGTAGTATAAAATATGGCAAAAACATCCAAGAAATCATTACATACTTCCAAAAAGCCATTTGAAATATGCAGATGAGAGCCTTTGGTCACCAAATGCGTGCAACAAGCGACACGACCATTTTGCCAACCGGATTGAGCCTCCCAGTGAGTGGAAAAGGAGGTAACTACGTAATCACTAAGATGTACAATTTGGATAACGACCATTTGGCTCTTAGCCCAGTCGATAAGAGACAAACGAACAAGAAAAACAAGAATGGCAGGTTGACGTGACGCTACAAAATATAGGCATTTTGCGGTAGTACACAGGTAGCAATTTCTTAATATTTACAACATTTGAAGATTGATGGTCGGGAGAAGGAAGTTGGATGCGACCATGTCAAAAATATTGTGCCAATGGCGAATTATCCCGAAATCATCCATTTTAAGGGCTGTTTACGATCACTCAAATTTTCAAATTTGTTTCCATATTTGTTCAAGAACCGAAGTATGAAGAGAGAAGAATGTAAAAATGACCCCCAAATCAATTCCTGCTAACAAATCCAAAGCATCTGGTAAAAACATTAATTTTCCAGCATTGTAAAGTATCGTGTCAGAGGAAAGAGTGAATAAGGAAGTGGTCTTGATGCCAGGGCAGGGACCAATAGGATCCAATGGCGATCCATTAGAGAACTTTCAAGTAATTCTCAAATTCGGTGCGGACAAGTATGAGCAAGGGATCTTGGACAACGTCTGATGTTGAGCAATGGAATCTCATTGATATGATTTCTTCATACGTAGATATCATCGTTTTATCAACTAAACTAAAAATAATAACCTAAATTCAAAACTGGTGGTGCAAATCTATAGTAATTCCTCTATATTACAGAATATATCTCAAAATGAATTGAATTATTTTAACTAAAGATCAGGATCTAATGGATTTAAGAATAGATGAAGCGCCAGCGCTTAGTATCCAAGAATATCTAGGATGTCCAAAGATTGACAAACAATATAAATATCGATTTAATTAATGTATTTTTATATTATGGTGTCTAAAAATAAAGATATCGTTTTTGTTTCGTTTGTTGCCATAGACGTATTTAAATGGAATAGGAGGGAATAGACAATAAATAATAAGGCGGGCACAGTCAATATTGCATCGACCCCAATGCATTCGGTTGCCATAGTTCCTCTTAAACTCCATCGCCAGAATCATTGTTGTTAAAGCTTGGAACTTACCCACCATACATGGATTCATCGTACCTACCGACCAAGTCGCCAAACCCCTGCTGCTAAGCACCTCACCAATACCAAATCTCTACATTGACCCTTTCGCGGGTGATCTAACCTCTGGAGTAATTACACTCGAGACTGTGACATATAGAGATGCTCTACTCTCCGCCTTTCCCAATCCATGCACAGAAAAACGGAAAATAAAGAAATAAAATCCTATTTTTTCTCCTCTTATTATGGTGTAATTTCGTCTCCTCAGCAAGATGGCTGAACGGCCGGTTACTCGAGTGATTAGGTTGTGTCAGTGGGTTTTCAGAAGGATTTGCAGAGAAACATGCGAGTGTTTCATGTATGAAGTTCCTGATAGATCGACAGAAACATTATTATTATCTATAATTAAAGAATGTGTATTGCCTGGCACGACTATTATTTGTGATAAGTGGCGTGCATACAATGGAATTGATTCCTTGCTAGAGATGCGGAATAAACTTTTGACTGTTAACCAATCGAAGAACTTTGAAGATACAGAAACAAGAGTCCACACAAACGAAATATAGTGGCTTCAGGCCAAGGCGAAAATGGGGAATAAAAAAGAATGTGAAACTGCTCGTTCTCTGATCGATTCCTACATATATGTGCGAGTTTTTATGGAGGCAACGAAATAAAGAAAAAGACTTAATTCCACAAATTTACAAAGACATTGTAAAGCTTTATCTATTAAATAATATTTAGCTTTTGCTTTTTTAACTTTCCTTAGATTTTTTTAGTTTCCTTTTATTCGCCCTTTAATCCCCCCCCCCAAATACTTATAACATAGGAATAATCCAATTTCTTGATTGTTGCGCATGAGAAAGACAGTTCATCCTCCTCAGCTACCTGGCTTGGGAGACGCAATTGCGCTATAATAAATGGAAAAATCAAAAAAAACAATTAAGGACAAACATAGACCCTAACTCGGATAAACCACAAATCTAACCATTCCTGACCTTTGATTATTATAAGATGGGAGATCTGTTCTTTTTTGGCCTCGCATTTGCATTGACCATAGCATCAATATTTCTTTATCGCATCCTTTTTCATTTATAACCCATATTTTATGATTGGAATTTTTTTTACAGTTTGAATTTTAGTTTCTAAGTCACCTAGGTATATTTAGTGCTTTTCTCCAAGTTCTTTCTAAGATCTGATTTACAGTTCCCCAAAAGATCCCCATTGCTAGTTTTTTGTATTCTGCAAGCTTTGTCAAAGTTCCTTCTAAGAGCTCATAAAAATAAATATGATTATCGAATGTTTTGAAATTTATTAAAACAAAAATAATTAATTTTGAAGTTTAATCAAAAACTTTTCAAAAGGTTTCCAGTATATATCTCCTGACATTTTATCCATGGTTTTTTTTTCACGTCGATACTTATTATCTAGGCCTAAAGGCCAGCAATTTTTAATCGGAATTCTTTAAGATTAAGAAAAAAACGATCATAACGATTTTTTTTTATCCAAGTAAATTTGCTCAAATAATTTAATTCTTCTCTACTCATTTTTAGGTGCTAGTAACTATTTTCTCCTGATAAAGATTAAAATTGAAAATCTATTTTAGAAATAACTTCGATAAAACTTTCGAATGTACGAAAAAATGAAATAAAAAAGCATCCCTGCCTAAATTTTATCTGATTTTCTTAACCCATTTGTAATTCTTTTCATCATCATTATCATCATCACTAATTCTATAATTTAAGAAGGGGATTTTTTTGAGTATGCCAATAATAATTCCATCTTAGTTTGTTTATTGATTATGTTTTTTTTTATCAAAGTTTTATTTCTAATATTTCTTTTATAATATCAAAAACAAAATGGTGAAGTTCAGAAATAAATATAAGTATGGAAATTTTGTGAATCTTTAAAAACCCAAATAATTACAAATGAGGAAGTTTAAAAAATTTATTTTTATTTATCTTTCTATAACTATATATTTTAGCAACATGATATTTTAAAAGGGGTGAAATTTAGTTTAGAGTTCCTTTGTAAAATTATTATAATTGGCGAAGTTCAGAAAATTTAAAAAATTTAACCATGGCTGCTTTTATTTAGATTTTAAATTTTAATCTTAGTTGCGAAGCGCAAGATCCCCCCGTAGGGGGAGTGGCAAAGCCATTGCCTGGTTATTTTAAAAAAATTCAAAACATTCAATAATCATATTTATTTCTTGTAGGGAAATCGATACCAACCATAATAACAAATGCCTCGTTCGGGTACCACAACGTTCTTACGCTAGGAGGTGTAAAACGATTACGTAACCCCCTCTTTATCTCCTCTCGACTCGTTGGCCACCAGAACGCCTCCTCTAACCACGAGATGTACGAATAAACAGATTTCTGTGCCAGCGAGCATAACAATACGAAGGGAAGGAGATCAGGTTCAATAACAATGTTTAAACAGGCACTATTTTCTCTAAGATTTGGGATCTAGTTTCGCGTAATAGAAGAAATTATAGGAGCTGCGACTAAAAGCGAGAAGATGCCTTTAGGGCTAAGTGAAAGACCCTCTGAGAAGTATATAGGCAAATAACTGGAGAACAATGGGAAGATCGAGTTAGAGATCACCACGACGAAGTCAAGCGTCAGCACGGCACTCAAAGAACGAAACATAAAAGAAGTTCATTCTAAGCCAGTTTCTGGTGGTCAATCCGAAAATTTAGCCCGTTTTGTATTGAGGATCACTCTCACACATCGCTCGTCAGAGAAACCCCCTATCTCTTTTTGCAACAAAAACCAGAGATAGTCCTCGCTATTGAGGAGTACCCACAGTGAACTCCCCTAACCCCTCCCCCCCCATTCGTCAAAGATTCACTTTTGCTCATCGCCCGTCAGTGCGAAGCATCTCAAGATTAACCCGAAGATTGGAAAAAGCATACCTTCACGGTCCCGTTGCTTAAATCATCTAACTAAGACAACGTGCTTAACACTATCAGTCGCTCTCACCGAAATCACCTGTTGTCCCAAGTCCGTCTCATCGCCAGACAAACGACTGAGCGTCTGTGAACCCAACCACGCGCGGCACCGTAAACCACTTCTTCCGACTACCAAAGATCCCCAGTCAAGGTCATGCTTCAGCTGGATTCACGTGTGTTTTTTTTTAAGGTAAAGAAATTCAATTATTTTTGTGTGTCAATTAGTGTCCTGTATTTAAGTGAGCTTAAGGGTCAACCATTACTTCATATCAATTTGGTTTAAATTGTAATTCTAACATAGACTCATTTATTTAGAGATGTATAGTTTGTTTTAATATTTCACTTTTTATGTTGTAATTAAAGATATATTTTGTTTAAAAGTATTTAATTCAATCCTCGAAACGCTGTACATGGCACTAGACATCCTCAAAGATTAAATAACGTAAAATAATATCGCACTCATAGAGAGTTATTTAAGTTCTTGACCAACCTACCTACACCACCACTTGGTCCTTACAATACCACGGCATTTCTGAACTTGATTTTTTTTTTCAAACTCTAAAGGAGCCCTTAGAAAAAAACTTTGAGACAAACTTCAAATATACCTAGGTCATAACCGAACTAAGGGAAAAGAATATCTAGTATCAGGCAATTGCTTTGCCACTCCCCCCTACGAGGAAAGCTTGTTCTTGTCTACTAAGATTAAAATTTAAAATCTAAAAAAAAGCAGCCATGGTTAAACTTTTATGAATTTTCTGAACTTTGCCAATTATAATAATTTTAAAAAGGAACTCTAAACTAAATTTCTTCCCTTTCAAAATATCACGTTGCTAAAATATAGTTATAGAGGATATATAAAAATAAATTTTCTGAACTTCACCATTTGTAATTCTTGGGTTTTAAAATATTCACAAAATTTCGATACTTATATTATTTCTGAACTTCATTTTGTTTTTTGATATTATCAAAAATTATTAGTAATAACTCAAATACTCAATAAAATCCCCTCCTTAAATTATAGAGTTAGTGATGATGATGATAATTATGATGATGATGATGATGATTAGTATTAGTTTGTGAAAGACGAAATGTTGGTTTGGTAATTAATAGCAGAAAAACTGAAATCATAAATGTGAATATAGAAAATGCGCAGAATTTCTCAGTAGAAGGAATTGCTATAAATAAGTTAATAAGTTCAAATATTTAGGTACTTATTTAGTAAAAAATGGTTCTCTAAATTCGGAATTTGAGGAAAGGCTAAGACGAGCCCATCAGGCAATGGGAATGTTTAAGAATGTTTGGAATAATAGCAACTTTTCTGTGCATACTAAAATCAAAATTTATAAAGTAATGTTTGAAGTATTTTGATTTATGAACACGAGTCTTGGTACAGACAGCGCTGTGACTACAGATAAAAAAACTATTGGCATTTGAAAATGAGGCTCTGCGACGAATATTGGGAGTAAAATGGTGAGATAGAATGTTAAATACCAGAATCAGAGAAATAAAGGGGGTGCAACCGGCCGATGAGTTTGTTAAATTTTCCCGTTGGAAATGGTAAGGTCATGTTTATAGAAAGCAGTGTATAGTTAGGGATACACCAGGGTTGGTGGCCTCTGGTAGAAGAGGTAGAGGTAGGTCTAGGGAGACTTGGATAAGTACTATGAGGCAGGAAGCAGGAGATGATTGTTGGGAAGTTCTTGACGCATTAGCTCAAGATAGAGCGTTGTGGCGTGAGATAATTGAGGCCCTATCCATCCCCGTGGGTGCCACAGGAAATGATTGATTGATTAGACAAATGCTAAAAAAAAAATCCCGTTCTTAAAATATATTGTTATGGATTTGTACTGGGAACCTTTTAATAATTTTAGACCAAAACACCTTTGCTAGAGAGAGATAGGTCGTATGCCACGAAGCACAAACTCCTCCCGTAAGGAAGAGTGACGAAGTCACTCCTCTTGTTTTTATATTCTTTGATACTTCCTATGATGATTTATATTTGTGATAATGCCATTATTCCTATTCACAAATTTTAGCCTATTTTCAGATATTTGAATTCATATTCACTCTACGACAAGCGAATATTCGACTTGACAAATTTATAAAACTATGCTCTCAGTCACATGATGGCCCAAACACATGTTATGTCATGGGTCGTGATACATACTGCTGAAACGAATGCTAGCCTAAATTTTCGGCTTCATATCATCAGGGTGGCACGTCGCTAGACACAAGCAAGTGTGTGATTGCATTTCAAAAGTCAGGAACACGTATGGATATGTAAATATTCAAGCGAATATATATCCTGCGGACATCGCTTCAATAAATTATACGCAAGTATAAGGCCACTGTAACGATGAAGAAAACCTCTGCTAGCATGTGGAGGAAGTCGAAATTAACCTCAGACCTATATTCATTGCATTACAAGGAAGATTAAAATGAATCCACACACTGATAAAAAGCATTTTGAGATTTATGGTTGCAATTGGAGTAAAGGTTGCAGAAATGATGGTGAAGTATGTCCTACAATAAAATGACTCCGCAAAATAGTATTCTGATTACATAGTTTGTATTACAGCAGATAGATATGGTCCTTCCGGAGATATATATGTAGCTAATGTTTTAGGCTGTACTCCTTTAATTTTTCACCTACGCATTTCGTTTTCGATGCTGTCATCATAAGTCACAATTTGTCTTTGGTATACCATTTCTTGGACCTTCTCTAGAGTTTGATCGTCACTTTTAATTGCTTTGCCCTTTGAAAACTGTATTATTCTCATCTTCATTCAAAAAGTTAATATTCAGACCAATTCTTAGTCTTACTTGCGATATTCTGTTAATATTGACATAATTCTCTGCTATTCGAGCGAATAAAATGGTCACCAGCAAGGCGAAAGTGAATTAAATGTGTAGCATTAATTATGATTTCCTTTTGTTTCCACTCCAAAATCATGAGAATGTCTTCGAGCACTGACCTGTTGTAAACCGGTGTTGTTTTGGAATGGGGGTTCATTCTTCTTCTTTTCCAACGTTTTATTTGTAATTTTTAATTGATGAGTGCAGCCCTAAGTGACCATGATAGAGGACGCTATTTTGAAGAGAGTATGTAAATGTAGCTTTTTATAAAATCCCCGTTTCTGAGGGTTTCGTAGAGTTAAATGTAAGAAAGCAACATTGAGATATTTAGTATTTATTTGTTCTATGCAATAATTTTTGAATACCCGACAGAAAATCATAATTAATATAAGTACTTATGAAAATGCCTTTTCCGGTGGCTGATTTCAGCCATCCGTTTGTTTTAGTTTTGGTCATGAATTTAGTAATAAAGTTTTATGGAATGATACAAGACTGATACACCGGTATTCTTTAAATCTTTCCTGCTACGAATTACAAATAAATGTAAGTAGGTATGTATGTGTAAGGGACAAAAGGGTGTGAGGTTAGATAGACAGAAATAAAAGTGGTGAAGAGAGAAAGTAGTGTGAGAGGGTTGCAAAGAGATGCTAGGCGCCTGGTGGTCAGGCCTATCGCTTTCATTATTTCTTTTTTGTTTGTCTTTTTGTTGTTTTGCTTATAGTCTACGTTTTTATGACGTTCAAGCCATTTGTCTTACAATTTTAATGTTCTTGGATATGTATTGTGCATTTTCTGTTGTTTTGGAAATAAATTACTTTGATTTTATGCTTAGTTTTTGTGAAAGAATAGAGTCAAGGAGCACCACGTTGACCCCAGAAACCCACGTGGCTCTCAAACACGAGATCAAAGGACGAGAGAACGGGCCTAAGAATCAAGCGAAAAAGCCTTTGGAACGCAGCTCTGTTTACTCATGAAGGTTTTCTCCCAATCCTTGAGGCAATATTGACTCGCGCTTACCATCTTGAAGCATGCGAGAGCGAGGAAGGACATATGTTATCGCAAATTCCTGGCTGGAAGACGTCCATCCTCGAGCTTCTTGTTTACTTTGGGAGAATCCCCTCTGTCGCCGGAAGCGATTTCACTCCATTGTCAGACGGTATTTAACGCCAGGCTCAGCGGGGTCAAGTCAGTACCGGCTCGCTATCACGCACGAGACACGTCACTTCTCAATTTGGCTCCGTTTTCGTCTACACGAGCGCAAAGGAAATCCGCCCCGGTCAATTGGCGGTTTCCCCGCAACGGCCGTTCTCGTTCACCAGCGCAAGTACTCCCTCGTCAAGGTATTCCGAGGTAACTATCAACCTCCTGCAATTCTCCATCACGAATTACCCCTTCCATTCATCTCCCAAGCATTATTAACTTCTGCAAAGTGTCGATGCGTGCCGATCTCTTTTACTCTGGTCATCCCATAAAGATTATTTTGTATTTCGGTTCAGCGCAGCCCTTAAAGACTCAATCCAAGTTTGGTCATTTACCTGCCTTTAGCTCATTAGCTTGTCCCTTTTTGCTAGACTATCGAGCACTCCATAGTCTTGGATATTCTAATTTCATTTTATTTGTGTATTATTAAATATTATTTTCGTACTAATCTTTTAAATAACCCATAACAGCATTCAGCCATAGTAAATAATTAACGGCCAATCTGCACTCGCTTTTTGTTATTTGCCTGTGTATTGAGGGGAGCGGTTTCCTTCCCCCTCCCACCTTCCCTCATTAGCTCAACCCAATCATTTGGTAACAGAGCCGAGGAGAGGTTAACTGAGCGTCCTTTCGTCCTATCCCACACCACTTGGCTAATCAAATCCCCCTCCATATATATATATATATATATATATATATATATATATATATATATATATATATATATATATATATATATATATATATATATAGCGGCTATACCTCGACAGTATTCCTTGTTTTTATTAATTTTGTAATGTGAGTAATTGATGTTCTTTTGGTTTCTTCTTTCTTCCTTCTTGATTATTCGTTCGGTTTCGAAAAGTCTTGATCGGTGAGATTTTGTCCAGAATTGGCGATATTTCGTAAATCAGCGCATTTAGTCTTAGTCGGTTTTTCGTCGGTGTCTTTGGTAAATTAGCATTATTTTCATGCGTAAACGGCACTTCGTCTCCACCACCCACTAGGCTAGCGGAGCTTGGAAATCTGGTGAGACTTACAGCAATTCTGTTCTAGTTAATCTTTTGAATGATTTCATCATTTACTTCTCGATTAAGCAGTTCCTACTACCTTTTAAAAAGAACATGCCAACAGGATACTTTTTTCCCTTAAAGTTTTTAAACATAGTAGCAAGACGCTCAACTCTAATTGATAGCATATTTCTTGTTCTTATGTGTGTGCAAAAGTTCATCCATCTGTAGGCATCACTGAGCCTCTGGTTCTAAATTATACGATTGTAGGACCTATTTTCTCTTTACTTAGCATTGTGGGCATTTGCTGCTCGTATCTGGAGGGCGTTGGATTTATCCTCGCACCTCTGCAGGATTTGAAGTTAGCTGAGCAGCGAATGACGAGGCTGGACTAACTTCACTCTTCCTTCAAATTTTTGTCTGCGGGGAAGATGATATGCTTCATGACATGATATCCAAGAAGGGTACCTTTCGAAGACCAAATGGTATATTTATCTTAGTTATTTCGAAATCTGACATCCTGTTGAGACTCGAATAGAGTTCTTAGGTAATAGCTGTCCTCTTCGCGTCTAGAACTTGCCACCAAAAAAGATTAACTAAGTCGTCCCTGGAGTATTTGGAGTCTGGCAGAAACTTTCATCATATTTGGCAAGGGATAGGGTTAATCGAAAAATTTGTTAACATTATATAGAAGTACCGACCATGCGCTCATTAAAGACCTATGACGCTGGTGCGCATCGACTCTTCGAACTCTTTCTTTGCTGCCCTGATTTTGTGGGGAGGTAGCCTTTGCGCGCAGAAATCGGCGGGAGGAACAGGAGCTGTCTTTGTGTGGAAAGTTGAATAATCACTGTGCGTACGGGGGAGAAACTGCAATGGAAATGGACGTCAAGAAGTCAAGATTGGTTTAAAATCGGCTCCTATAATTACTTGACAAACCTTAGTCACAATAAAGACCTAAGTGAACGAGCACCGTTACCCAAGTTTATGTGTCAGCTGTTTTCCGCCGTAGGTTGGGATCGAGATACCGTTCGCAGCGAATAAGTGAAACGATTGAGCTAGTTGGTAGCATGATTGCGGCTGTTCTATAATGAACTACAAACCAGATTTGGGTGACCAGGTAACCAGTAAAATACCACGTTTATTTTATTTGTTTTAACAACCCTCCTCACTAAGTGAAAGCTGATGACACTAGCACGTGTCGTCAATCCCTTGGTTGTGGAAAGAGGATCGACATTGGCTGAAAAAGCAGCGGTTAGGCTGTGGCCGTAGGGTGCCCTCGGCTAGCTCCAGCGCTGATGCGAAAAATTTCTGGAATTTCTTCGTGGTGAGTTTTACGTCCCTCCTCAAACGATCGACATCGCAGCGCTTCGAGAAAAGTTTCATTGGCGATACTTCGGGGAGAAATAAATCGCGTATGGTATCGAACCATTTGGCTACCTGGTCCAAGGGTATGCTCGGAGATAAATTGTATACCAGTAAAACCTAATTGCTTTTGCTTTGATTCACCTCCGAAATCAACAATGGCATTGAATGCTCGGAGCAAATTTGTAAGACTTTGTACGTACATTCCTTACTCTAGATGATAACGACGAAAAAGATTGGATTTTAAGTCATTAACATAGAGTTAATAATTAATTTAACTATAATAATTTAAAATGCGAAGAAATATGGAAAACCATAAAAGATTTAATTTTTCACTCTGGAGGAAATTGCTAATGGGAATTGATTTGCTATTATTGAACTCAATCGCTCCACTCTAGCGAGTATGCAAACACTATTCAGAAGGGAATTGATAGCGAAGATTTTGACAGAATTTTAAAGTTCTTGAAGTCGCAGAGTGAAGTAAAACAATTTAGATTTTGGTGAAGTTATATGAAAAATGCGTGTGGAACTTGCCGAACGATGGAGATATAAACTTGGATGGAGTCGCTCGTCAATGAGTGAAAAAAGTGACAACTTTTGACTGTGAAATGTGGTGAAGATGTGACGAGGAAATTGGGGCGGTTTGCGGACGACCGTTACCATAGATACCAGAAGAGATGGATACATCTAAGTTTCTAGCATGCACGTTCTTCAAGTCTTTCTAGCACTTAGTTTGCTAGAACTGAATAATCGACACAACAGGGCACACTGAATAAAATATTTCTAATTACACTAACAAAATGTATTTATTTTGTCTTATGTATCCTTAATGTGGGAGTTTTGAAAAGGCCCCCCCCCCCGCAATATTCCAATGTAAAAAAACGATGAGTTTTAAACGACCAAACCACTCGAATTCTTGATGGATTGATTGGAGGCGGTCTTGCTCTCGCTGTACGTCTTCTTTGTTCGTTCCAATTTGATCTAATCGTTTGCATGTTCCGACCAGTAATCAAATCTACGAAATTAAGTGAGTGTTTCATAGTTTTGTGCGTGTATCTATCGCATGGGATTTTACGGTATGCTCTTCACTCACCGCTGTGAATAACTAATCCTTGTTGAACCATTTGTAATTATTATAGGAAAAGAGTGGCAACATCCCTTGTCTCGGCAATTTACAAGGAGTCTATTGAAGTGATCCTAATCGTATCGAAGATATCGAAAACCTAAGGGAAAAATAGGGTTAAATTTGGCTTGGTGATCTTTTGAATGTGCGCATGCTGTCAAGCGGCGGCGTCTGTTTTCATGCAGAACAGTTTTCTCTGTTTCATTCCAACGCTGGCAAAGAAGATGACGCAGTTCTTAGATACTTAAAATATTGACGTGATATACTCGTAGTTTCTTGCGCCAAACCATGATTTAAACCTGATAGAAAACAAATGGAATATACTCAGTGTAAAGGTTAGTGGTCGGAAGCCAAAGAATGTTGAAGATCTTCGCCCCGTAAGGGGCGCGGCGATTTGCCATCCTGGCCACTGTACTGAGGGGACTCAGCACCCCGTCCGACCCCAGCTTAGCCTCTTCTCCTTCTTTCAGACAGCTTGTATTTCTCGTCTACTGCGTCGCTTTTCATACAACTTCTCCCACAACTTTCTCTGGTCAGCCTCTAATTTCACAGGCTAGATGCTGACCTTCTTTTCAGCCAATCGTCTTGGATTGGGGCTGAGGTAGAAGGGGACAATGTTCCTTAACCCCTGAGCTCCGGTCTGGGGCGGTTGGTTTTTAACAACCTAATTCATTCCCACCCATACCTTCCTCACATCCCCTTTCCTTCTCACTTCACAATCTATATTTTTACGCCGTGTCCAAAGTGGAGCGGCCATGCCAAGGGACTGCCAGGCCACCAGGCGGGAGAAGTGGTCCTGAATGGCGGCACCTGGCCCTGCCAGGCATATACGCAACCCTTGAAGGGCGAGCTACTGCGAGCGGTAATGAGCTATTGCTTCTGGTATAAAATACAGGGTCACCATGCTCAATGATGAACAAATAAAAAAAAAACAACCCTCAACTTCTCCCGTTCCATCGACGGAGCCGCCCTCGGGCAGCTCCACAGAAAAAGGGAGGTCCCCCCCTGTGTTTGCGCAGGGGACCCTCCATATTTCTCTAGCCGGAGAGGAGGCTTACTCCTCTTCTACGCCTACGGGTGTAGGGGACTCCCCCTCACCCCTTTTTTGAAGGTGCTTTCGGGCACCTCCCTGTTTCCAGCAGCAGTCAGTCCTTTTCTTTACAAGGGGACTGCCAAGAAAGACAGCAGGCAGCCCATAGCTGACCGCTCCCGATTGAAGCGGCTTGGTAGGGAAAAACCCTTTAGGAGAGAGAGAGAGAAGCCAGGTCCCTCCAGTCGCTTCCCTCAAAAGAACTGCTGGAAAGAATATTGAACCTTGCCGGGGTCAAGGCCTGTGCCTACCCACACCACCTGACTAGTGACAATGATTTCAACGGGACCTGCGATGTCCGGGGGGGGGGATGGCCAAGTGTAGACCCCCCCCCCTGAGATAGACATGGTCCTTAAAACAACCCAGCCTCAGACGGTAGAGCCTTCCATGAGCCGGAATCCGGGATCGGCGCCCATCACCCGACCCGAATCCGCCCCTATGCAAGGTCCTCCTTAAACGGCTAGGGTTTCCAAGGCAGTACAAGGAGGGAAAGCATCTCCTCCGACCGGTGCCCCTACGACTGCCACGACCTTCTCCATTTCAGAGAAGGACCTGGCTGAGGCCGGTCCATCTGGCCTGGGGGTTCCTGCTGGTGAAGGGGAGAAGCAGGTTCATTCCCCGCCCTCCTCTCCTAAAAAGAAAAGAAACTGGAAAAAGACTAAAAAGACTCGGGACTCCTCTCCATTCATGGGGGCTACGGGGACGGATGAGTCTGCTGCCACTTTGGTTAGCGTGGTGCGGAGCCCGCGAATAAGACGAAAAGAGCGCAGGGCGGAGCCTCAATAACATCGGGGCCCCTGATTCAGAGGATACCTGGCGTTTTCGAGCCTGCTGGCTTCAAATGCTTCCTCGTTATTCGCTCCACTGATGGCACCATTTTGGCCAAGAACAACATGATCCATTAGAGGAGAGCATTAGCTAGTGTAATTGGTAGAGAGCCGAAGGTGACCCGTTTCTCGGACGGGAGCCTTCTGGAGAATGCGGTGGATCCCTCCGAGACAACCAAGATAAGTGCTGTTCGGACACTTGATGGCACCCCGGTGAGTGTGACGCCGCACTCTACAATAAACGTTGTGAAAGGAGTAGTTTATGCGAGGGAACTCGTTGACTACTCCATAGAGGATATCACTTAGAGCTGGCCGACCATGTGGCAATCAAAGTAGAACGTGTAATGAGAAAACAGGGAGGGGCCTCGAGACCCACCCCTACACTCTTTGTCACGTTAAACTTTGACAAGATCCCTGAGTTGGTGCGTGCCGGTTGGTACCGCTACCACGTGAAGGCATTCGTGCCACTGCCGCGTCGGTGCTATTGCTGTCACCGCTTCGGCCATACGAATCGTTCATATAGACGTGTAAAGATGGGGTCACCCAAATTCTGTGTAAATTGCTCCAAGGACGCACACGATAAGTCTAAATCGTGTGTAGCCAAGTGTGTCAATTGCGGAGAGCCGCACCCCACTTCTTCGAAGCAATGTGATGCATATCTCCTTGAGAAAGAAATCCTGGCCGTTCAGGCCCAGGATCAACTCTCATTACGCAAAGCTAAGAACTTGGTCCTAGCGCACCTGGCTCTGCCTGGGACGTCTTATGCCTCTGTCGTAGAAAGCCGAGCTAATATATATTTATTGGTTTTATTAACTTTTAATAAACGAACTAACTTTCAATTGAGGCGTAAGTTTGTGCCTCGGGGATCGCTTGAGGATCGGGCTCTAAGAGTGCTAAACTGCATTTTTATTCTAGTGAATGAATAAACTGGGTTTCTTTCTTGACTTTCAAATATTGCCACTTCGACTCGTTCGAGGATAATTAAAACAGAGCATTTACTAAAGAAAAATAGACTTTAATAAACATAACCCACCTCACTACTTATCATTAAAACACAAAGATCTAACACACGTATGAAAAGAAAATGAGATTACAGGGCTAGCTCTCGAGGCTTGAGTAGAGATAAAATTTTACGGGGGAACAATTTTTACGTTAATAGCGTTGACTTTGGCCAGACATCCGCTAAATTAATTTTTATGCACGGGGAGAATAAATAACAGGATTATTCTTTACTTACATAAGGTAATGGAGATTAATACCAGTTGCTTGTTAGAAAATCGTCGGGGATTATTGTTCCTGAGTTGGTTGTTTGTTCTCTAGATGGCGTTCGTTGACTTGCCTGGCGAGTTGACGGGTGACGTCACGAGGAATTTCGAGTTGGCGTAAGAGAATCAAAACAAAGACGCCCATGAGTCGGGTTGGTTCTCGTACGTTTATGACCTTAAAAAGGTTTCTAATCTTGAGATATGTTTATATTCTTTTCTAGCGATTTGGGTCTCGCTTATATAATTTCAATTTTGGATGAGAAATCTATCTAGTTTGGAGTTGTCAAACTCAGATAGAATAAGATTTGGAGTCCTCAATCTGTGTAGGTTGATACTCACTAATCATGGGGCTCGAACGGCGCCGAGCTTCCTTGGTACAATCTGGTATTGTACAAGGACTTCAAATTCTCCTTAACTTGCAATAACTTTGTACCGGTGATTTTTGAGTCTTCCTGTCGAACTCGAAAAATCTTCTGTCAACCGGTGAACCTCTTGTCTCTTCGGTGAAAACGAACAAAAAGCCTGGTTTACACGAGTAATCCGGTTATATACCCAACTTACTCCCGCTGAGGTGTGTGGGGAGGTGGATGGGGGGAGGGGCTCGCAAGGTGGGACCTCGGGTTGGTCTGCCGCCCTTTTGCGTCTTGTGGCTCAGAGAGGGGGTACTACGCAATCTTGTTGCTCGGAGAGGGGGTAATAAGAGATCGGCAGTTTGCAATTTTGACTGGGTTGTTTATAAGTACACCCTCGAAGTGCCTGCCTTTTGAGCTGAGGTCAGGAATCAGTCTCGTATCACTTACCATTTTGCCCGTTCTCCTATGTTTCTGGAGAACCTCGAAGGGGCGAGGCTAAACCCAGATGTCTTTAGTTATTTTTTTCCTTAGACTAGATATATATATATATATATATATATATATATATATATATATATATATATATATATGTATATATATATATATAATAATCTCTTATTATACCTCTACAGCCTCAATAGTTAGAAAGGCACCCTCTGCTCCTGGCCCAACCAGGCCAACGAGCACGGTTGTTTCCGCTCCCATTCGGAGCCCTTCTGCGGGTTCTACTCAACCCAGGTGCTCCAAGGTAAAGCTGGCGGCAAAAAGGGATCACACCCAGCCCCGGCTAAAACGAGGGCGCGCCCTTTCCCCAGCGTGACCGTTTCCCGTAAGGCGAAACAGGCACGCGCCTCCACAGAGTCGTTAGACTCACAGGCGGCAACACCCCCGAAGTTGGTCGCCAGGCCATCTTCCGGGGTCCCTAAAGCTGTCACCGAAAGAAGGACAGCAACAAAGGAACTTAGGCTCATTTTCCCACGCCTAGTGGTGGGCGGAGTTGCTCGGAGAAGGTGGTTCCTCGAAAAGAGAGATCCCCGCATCCGAAGCCGCAACGCCCGCCTAAAGTTTCGAGGCGGAGGGAGAAAAAGACTCGCATGGCAAGCACAACCTCTCCCAATAAGTCCTCGAAGGCGACAGCGCCTTCAGCGCTTTTTTCGGCCAACAGCGCACGTGGTTCTGCCTTCGGGAAGCGTACGGCCATTTCCGTGAGGGTCTTCTGTTCCAAGAGGGCCCCCGCGTCTCCTCCGAGCTCGGCCTGGAGGGCATATTCCTTCAAAGGATTTGGCGTGGACTCCGGGCGAACTGGGAGGGGCTGCGGAGTCTCGTCTCGTCCTATTCCCCGTTAGCTATTTTTCTGCAGGAGACCATGCTAGGCGCGTGCTCCCTGTCTGCCCTCTCGGGGTATAAGGGTTTTGCGACCCCACCAACACGAAAGGGCCGGGTTGAGGGATGCACGGTTTACAACCGGCATGATGTCTCCGTTCTTTCTTTCATTTTAGATACCTCTTTTTAGGCAGTGGCTGTGCAGCTTCACCTGGTATGAGGTATACTAACATTTCTGCGTACATTCCACCGTCAGCTGACTTCGACGCAGGGGACATCCGCCACGTCGTGGCACGGTTGCCGAGTCCCTTTCTCTTACTTGGAGATCTGAACGGCAGGCATCTCCTCTTGAGAGATTACTCAATAAATCTCAGGGGACAGGTTCTTGCCGATCTGATCGAAGAGCTTGAGATAGGTGTCCTAAATGTGGATGAGTTTACGCATAGCTGCCCGAGAACCGCTTCATTTTCTTGCCTAGATCTATCTTTGTGCTCTTCGGATGCACAGCCTGATTTTGATTGGATGGGGGGGTAGGCGATGACCTCCATGGTTATGATCACTTTCCCATTAAAATATTATTTTCATGGCAAGTGCCGCGTGAGAGCCCACCTCAGTGGTGCTTGGCGCGGGCGCGGTGTCTTGCATTTCAGGAAATAACTGAATTCTCTATCTCAGTCGAGGAGTTTAGGTCGGTAGATGAGGCCGTTGAGTTATTCTCCGGCAACCTCATCGCCGTGGGCCTGACTACTATTTCCAAAACGTCTAGCCGTTTTGCACGTCGACCACTCCCATGGTGGTCAGCCGAGTGTGAGACGGCTCTCAAACAGAAGCGTTATGTCGACATTTGCTATATGTGCCGCCTGAACGATTTCACTGTCGGTGAATTTCGTCTGGCTGGGGCTCGGTTCCGGTATATTTCGAAGCACGTCCGCCGCTTTTCTTTTCGGGCATACGTGTCTTCACTTAACAAGAAGACATCTCTAGCAGAGGTGTGGAAGCGAGTCAAAATGATTCGGTCCAATTTTTCGCAAGACCTCCCTCCCGTTCTCCAGGAAAATGGGACCGCAATCTCGGACCCTGCGTCCGTGGCGGTATCCTTCGCGACCGCTTTTTCCGCATTCTCTAACCAGGATGCTGCTCCGCCAGCATTCAATGCACGTGGTGATGTCGCGGAAGGTCGCCGGCTGGACTTTACCTCCAGAGGCGGAGAACCCTTCAACAACAGGTTTACTATGAGTGAGTTGCGCTCCGCTCTTCCTTCGTGCGCAAACACTGCCAATGGTCTGGACGATGTCCCGTACGCCATGCCTCGACACCTGGGTGAGCGAGGCATGGCCTTTCTGTTAGATTTGTTCAACAGGATCTGGGTGGAGGGTCTCCTCCCAGATTCCTGGCGAATCGCTACAGTGCTTACCTTTCGCAAACCAGGGAGAGATCACTCTATTCCGACGGTTTCCGCCCAATTTCTCTAAGTTCTTGCGTGTGAAAGCTGCTGGAGAAATTGGTAAATGTTAAATTAGCCTTTTTCCTGGACAGCGGAGGCCATCTGTCTTCTGCACAGTGCGGCTTCCGCAAGTTCCACTCCACGTCGGATGCTCTGCTTCGACTGGAAAATGCCGTCTGCGAGGCATTTTTTTGTTGACAGCACTACGCCAAGGTGTTTTTCGATCTGGAGAAGCCCTATTATACCGCATGGCGATACGGTATAATGGAGACTCTCCACACGATGGGGGCGAGGGGACGCCTCCCAATGTGTATATCTGAATTTTTGCGAGATCGTCGATTCTGCGTCCGGGTGGTGGGGAGTCCTATTCGGCGCAAAGGAGCAGGAAGAGGGTGCCACGCAGAGAAGTGTCCTCAGTGACGCACTCTGCTCTGAGCATCAACGGCATCACCTCAGTGCTGCCGAAAGATGTTCTCGCTACGCTCTACGTGGGCGACCTTTCGATCTCTTTTGGCACTGCCCAGATGCGAACTCTCGAGCGTCGACTCCACTAGGCATTGAACCGCGTCTCTCGCTATGCCAGAGCGCACAGGTTTCAGTGACGCACTCTGCTCTGAGCATCAACGGCATCACCTCAGTGCTGCCGGAAGATGTTTTCGCTAGGCTGTACGTGGGCGACCTTTCGATCTCTTTTGGCGCGGCCCAGATGTGAACTCTAGAGCGTCGACTCCAACAGTCATTGAACCGCGTCTCTCGCTATGCCGGAGCGCATAGGTTTCGGTTTTCTTTTGCCAAGACTAAGCTCGTGTACTTCTGTTGCCATCCAGGGCTCTACCCCGACCCAGATTTGTTTCTTAATGGGGTGCGCCTGGAAGTTGTTGAATCGCACCGTTTCCTTGGTCTTGTATTTGAGCGATTCCTCACCTGGGAGGCTCATATTCGTAGCCTTATAGTCTCTTGTACCCGTGCCATGGATATTCTCTGTTCCGTGACTTTCAGCGTTTGAGGCGCTGTTAGGGCTACTGGCTTATTTTTTTATCGATCCTTTGTTCGTTCGAAGCTCGACTACGGATGCGAGTTCTATGCATCCGCAGCCAAGCGTTTATTGCGGAAGGTGAACTCGATCCACCACACCGGCCTTCACCTTGCGACCGGTGCATTCCGAACTTACCCCATTGAGAGCCTGTTGGTCGATGCTTGGGCAATGCCACTCACTCTACGCCTCGCACAGTGCATCATTCGCCTGTACGCGCGAGCCCGGCGCCTCCCTCAGTCGACAACAGCTCTCACTGCATCCGCAGCTGATCTCGACGGTGCTTATACCGCCGAGAGACGCAAGTCATACCCTAAGCCCTTTGGGTTTAGGGCCAGGAAACTCCCTTGAGATCTAGGTATAGCTCTCGGGCCGGTGGCGCCCCTGGTTCTGCCTAGGACTACACTCTGGAGGGTACCACATTTGGCTATTTGTCGCCAAGCCTCTGCTCGCAAAGCTTGTACAGCGCCGGGAGTATTGCGTTCGACCTTTTTAGAGCACACCTCGGCTTCCACGCCGTATCCCCTCTGTTTAAGGTCAACGGGGCTCTGCCAGGCGCTGCGTCTATCTTCACGGCCGAGCTTGTGGCAATACACCACTCAGTACGGGAGATTACACGACGTGCCAGGTTCGGAAAACGGATTGTGCTCTATAGCAACTCACATAGCACCCTAAGTGCTCTCGGGGCATTGGAATCTCCGCATCCCATGGTTCACGATATCCGTGACGCCACGCTTTGGGCGAGCCAGGTGGATGTCGAGATTATCTTCTGCTGGGTTCCTAGATATGTAGGAATTGCGGGGAATGAGCGCGCCGATGAGGGCGCTAAAGAGTCCACGACTAAACTAGCGTTTCGCTCTGCCTCATACCTACTACATGGCAGGAATACGGGCAGCTCTTCAGATTGCTTGGCAAAGAAGATGGAAGACGGTCGAAAGGAACTCTCTTTGCGTGCCTTGCGCTGCGACTCTTCCCATGGACCTATCCCCCAATGTCGCGACGGCTTCAGGTCGCTTTCTGTCGTCTCGAATTGGATATACTCGTGTGACGCATCGCTATTTGGTGGAGCACTCGCTTGCGCCCTATTGTGACGACAGCGTCGTCCTGCAGACTGTTCTGCACATTCTAGTTGAATGTTTCAGTCTAGTTTATCTTCGCGCACGTTACCTGTCCCGGTACCGGGATGGGCGGGGTCGCTACCGCCTCTCCTTTTACTCTGGACGAGTGCGTTCACATTGACTAGTGGACTTGTTGACTTTTGGGGGGAGGCTGGCCTCCTCCCTTTTATTTAACTAGGGTTTTTTTTGTTGTTATTGTTGTCCTTTTGTAGGTCGCACGCTCCTGCGCTGGGGGGAGGGGGACCTCCTCCCGACGCCGGAGATTGCTTCCTGATTGTTGTGATCTTCCTTTTTATCATTGTTTTCATATTCTTATTTTTAAGTAGCCTAGTGCTAGGGTGTCTTGATTCCGGCGACTTATGCCCAAGTGGGCAGTCGCTAGATAGGCTCCTAAATTTAAAAAAAAAATGTCGTCTCCGAATCGGACACACTCGTATGACGCATTGCTATTTGATGGAGCGCTCGCCTCTCCTTATTGTGACGACTGCGTCGTTTCCCAGACTGTTGGTACATTCTTGTCGAATGTCCCAGTCTGGGTGATCTTCGCGCACGATACTTGTCCCGGTACCGGGATGGGCGGCGTCGCTACCGCCTGTCCCTTGTACTCGGGACGCATTCGTGCACACCGACCTGTATACTTTTAGATTTTTTGGAGGAGGCCGGCCTTCTTCCTATTATTTAAAACTTAACCATGAATCGTTGTCTTCTTTGGTGGGGGAAGGCCCTTCCCCCGTCGACGGAGCTCGCTTTATATTTTTTCAATTTGTTTTCTTTTTTTCATGTTTGTATTTTATTTCTTTTATTTGGCTTTTAATATAGCCTAGATTTAGGCTAGGATGAGTACGGCGACTTATGCCCTAGAAGGCGACTAGTCGCCAGATGAGATATTTAAAAAAAAAATAAAAAATTGAAGATCTTCGCCAAGGATTGGAAGAATAATGGAATAAAATCTCTGTCGAACAATGAGACAAATTGATGAAGTCCTGCGGCCGATGATGCGCTTAAATCATTCAACATGAGCCAGCATACTTGTTTTTAATACTTTTTTCAATTGTACATGAGATAATTATATTGTTTTATGCTTGTTTATACCTAGAAATATATTCTCCAGGTTTGTCTCCTCCATTCTTCCAACAGGCTACCTCCAAAATAACTATTTTTAACCAGGTGAGCTTAAAAACGAAATCTAGGTACCATCAAAGATAAATTTCAAAGAATCTTCTGTGTAATTTTTGTGGTAACTAAACGGGAATTTTAAAAAAAAATGTGGATTTTGGTGATTTGTCTCTTAGTTTTGAACAGTACTCCATGTTGTCCTCGAAGAAGTTCTAGGTTGTCCATCATTAACTTTTTTTAGTCTATGGGTTGGAATACGTCAAACAACCTATTCAATTATAGCTTTACATCAGTTTCTATTTCGAATTAGTTGATATTTATGGATATGTTCGCCTAGTGTGATTTAGGGGGGGGGGGTGTATTTCAAGTTAATTAGTTTGTGATAAGTCCCTATGGTTTAATATCTAACCCATCCTAACTCAACCTAATCCTAGCCTAAATTCTTTAACATATCCAACACAAGAACCTAAAATTAACGAGAGTCGAGGAGACACATTAATGTCCATTGGTTTAATGGTTAGGGGCATACTATTAAACCCAAACGACCAAATAAGAATACTAGCACAGCGTATTGCCTGATTCGCAAGCGTGCGGTTACATTTTCTCGAGCTAGAACGACGCGCAACTTGCGCCATGTGGTGTAATATTACTTCCTTATTAAGGAGAGGTAGCAGGCAGTAAATTAATGAATTCTCGCAATGTAACTGCAAAAAAGGTCATCTGGAGAACTGCGTGCCCTTACCCCCACCCCACCCCTTGGACCGGGGACCCAATTACTTGAGTTTAATAACTTTCCACAAACCTCCACTTCACCTAACTTCTCCAACTCCTCCAAGAATCTCTCCTTGTTGGGATTCCCACGTTGGTTCTTGCATCTTAGATTTATAATAGTAATAATAATAATGATAATTTTTTTTGGAAGTGTGAAGAACCCCAACGGGTGAATGGGTAGAAACCTTGATCCTCATTAGTGCCAACTTGCGTCTTCATAAGCTCATTGAAACCATTATTATTATCAGTATTAGTTGTAGTAATATTAAAAGGCAAAAAATATCCTTACAGTAGATTTCGAGCCCGAACTTAGTCAAAGAAAATTGTAAACTTGGGAAAATACGATATTGAGGACCGGAGGGCACGCAGTTATCTTAACCATATTTCCCTTACACATGTTTACCAAACTCCCTAAGGTGGACCTATCTTCCTTGGCAAGGGATACCAGAACTAGGATAATCGTCTGGTCTATTGACGACCTCAAGTAGTTTCCTCTTCTTGTTACTCGGGTTATACACACTCGGTACATTATCACCTCACATAACTCCACCCCGTTATGCTCCTTGTTTCAAAACTTACTCTATGAGGCCTCTGTAGGATTTCACCATATTTTCCATTAATATACACACGACTTAAGTACACATACACGCAAATAATCGTGTTCACAGCTGTGAAAGCGTTCATGTCCTAGCGTAAATCCATTTTGCCACCTTTTTCAAGCGAAGGTCGGTGGCAAAATAAGCGTCTTCTCGAGATACGATAAGACGGTGGCAATTTAACGCAAGACAAAGCCAAATGACGCCCTTACTTATATCAAAGAACAATGGAGGAGGCTCTGTATCGAAATTAATCTAGTGAATAAAACTCTTATCGCGAAGTTAAGGTAAAGTTTAAAAAATCCCTCGACTAAAAATTCAATAAATAAGCTTAATCTCGTTCTCGTCCCACTGAGTCATAAACTTACAATAAATCAAGATTTTTTTGTTGTTGCTGTTAAAAATGATTTCGCTACCAGATATGAAAGGAAGTCATAAAATATATGTACAAATATATGGGAAAAGTTACAAAGTGGCACATGAGGAAGCAATAAACGGAACAAAACTCACATAGAAAATGAAATTAATATTCCAAGTAGTTTCCATCTCATGTTCATTATTGAGTATTAATTCTAAAAGAGGATAAGGAAATATACAAAACACGAAAGAAGAAATGCCCTCAAGTAAAGATCAACATCTTTATTGGGACGTTTCGAGGTTCAGCCTCATTGTCTGCACTGGAAATATATAAAATTCACAGTAAAATTCTTATTCTTATTAAAAGAGTAAAATGGGTACAATTATGGGCAGTAAATTTATGCAATGGGAAAGCTAGGCCCCTACGATACAAAATGGGACGAGGCAAATTTTTGTTTTGAATTTAATTTTGTTTTTGTTTTCAAATGATATTAAGTTCTAAGATTCTTAGATCCGTGGGATTTGGGGCACTCAGTATTTTGAAGTAATCGGTGGAAATCTCGGTTCATTTTAAAACAAAATTCAAACTTAAATTCCACGCAATCGCCTCCCTCCCTCCAATTTGTGTCATCGGGGCATGGCATTCACCCTTAACATCTTCCTCTTATAGCGCACATTTAACTCTCCTGCTGCTGTAATGGCATTTAGAATTTTAATATTTATATATAAGATAAATGCAGAAATAAACCGAGATGGACATGATCACTAAATAAATCTAGAAAAGAGATAACTCCTAAATGAGAAATTTAGTTAAAGGGAGGGAGAGTCGGATAGAGAAGGAGAGGAAGAGAGAGAGAGGAAAATTAGTTAAAAAAAATAACAAAAGATAGAAAGTTTAGATAGAAATTTTTAATGCAAGTTTTAAATACAAATTACTGTAAAAAATAATCCTCAAATTTATATAAGACTAATATCAAAATTTGGAAATTCAAACATCTAAAGGCGCACAATAGTGGTACGCACAATAGAATTTTTTGTGACATTTTATTTTTTTAAATAGTCAATTCGGTGATGAAGACGCAACATAAGAATCTAAACGACGCTGCTCTCTTCGCCTTGAGCACAGTGTCTGCATTTGGATATTCGCACGAAATACGATTTACCGGCTTGACCAAATAATACCTTCTAACAGTCTAAATACAGCTTATATAAACTTTATTATTTTTACAGTAATTTGTATTTAAAACTTGAATCAAAACTTGCATTCACAATTTTTATCTAAACTTTTTATCTTTTGTTATTTTTCTATCTAATTACCATCCTTTTATTTTCCATACTCCTCCGTAAACAATTTTATACAACTCCAATCTATAAAAGACCTTTCCTATTGTATTTTAACATTTATATATGAGAAAAACTGAATATCCTTGAAACGCGAGGAAGATTGATAAAGGCAGAGGTAAAAAAGGTAGTACGAAAGTATTCTTACAATTAAAAGCAGGGGAAGGCTCGATACGGTAAAACTGTGTTTTCGATAATTTTGTGCATTTACTGAAAAAAACTCAATTACTGAGTAGCACCTCTTTTTAAGGCGGTCTGTATTTTGAAGCCAATCTTGGCAGAGTTAGTGTATCTAGGAACATCGAAGAAATTGATGACCTTTCATCCTTCAGAAGCGAAAACGTCATCGTGGACCACACTTTTCTTATTGAGGTTTCGATGTTTTTTATACGAGCGGAACCACGTCTAAAGAGCCAAGGGAAATTGCCGAGACAAGGGATGCTGCCACTCTTCTTCCATAATAATTAAAAATGGTCCAACAAGGATAAGTTATTCACAGCGATGAATGAAGAATATACCGTAATATTTTATGAGATAGATACACGCACAGAACTATGAACGACTCATTCAATTTCGTGAATCTGAGTTGTGGTGTGCACACGCAACGATTAAATCAAATTGGAACGAACAAGAGGTACAGCGGGAACAATCACCCCTAAAATCAAGCCATCAAGAATTCATGTGGCTCGGTCGTTTTTCTTGTAATCCTCTGGAAATTTTATTTCAACAATTTAAGTTTTCGTATGTTTTGCAAATGCTTCATGTTTTTTAATATTGGAATAGTGACTGTTTTGTTTTTTCTTTTTAAAACTTCCACAATAAAGTTTGATACGAAGAGTATATTTTGTTACCGAATTTATAAAATTATATCTATTGTGCGGTAGGGTGACGAGTCTATAGTTATACCATACAGAGGTGACTGGGGTCTTGATCTTTATCTATCCTTAAACTGCAACTTGGCAAGCTATTAGATAATTCTCGGCCAATAGTAAATGCACTCAAAATCAAGGAGGCGGCCTTTCACTCCTTTAATTGCTCCAAAGCATATCGCAGACGGCATCGGGTCAGCTATCTGCCCGTGCATGTGTATGCACTCTCTCTCCGAGCGGGTCAACACAGGCATACCTCGACAGAGAGAAACAGTGGGAAAGAGAGGGAAAGGTAAAGGAAGATAGGGTAGAGAGGGGAAAAAGGGGGATAAATGGATAGTGAGGGAAAGAGGGGTAAACACATATGGGTGGAGGAAGAGAGGGGAAAGGGCGGTTGAGGGAGGGAGGGAGAATGATGAGGTAGAGGGAGAAACGAGGGAGGTTAAATGGATAGTGAGGGAGAGAGGGGAAATCGAGGTGGAGGGAGGAGTGAGAAGGAGAATGGAGGGAGAAGGAGGGAGAGGGAGAGTGAGGAGGGAAAGGGAGAGACGGAGAGGGAGGGAGGGAGATGGAGGGAGGGAGAGTGAGGAGGGAAAGGGAGAGACGGAGAGGGAGGGAGGGAGATGGAGGGAGGGAGAGTGAGGGAGAGAGAAGCGATTTTCTACGTTTTTCCCAGATAAGATTTTTGCTATTTGCCTTCCCTTCTTGCCAGAAGCAGCTTGCCTTTGGAACGCACTCACTTCCAAGCAGGGGATACGCCCAACTCAAACAATTTCTGAAAATCAAACCAGTTCACGCAGATGCCGAAATTTCAATCAAGTCACTCAGAGCATTTCATTCTATTATCTTGCCTTTGCTAAGGTAAATTTTGCTTCAGGAAGCGAACGTCAGGAAACTCAAGGAACATGTTCGTACTTATAGAGCACGAAATGGAAAATATTCTCCACAGTTTTTCTCAAGGGGAAGTCTAAAGAGGGTAAACACTGGATCATGTGAGGAGAATTGTGAGACATCCATATATATTCACTTCCCAACTTCACTTGTTTACAAACTCTTATTATTAAAGCTGCATTATACGATCGTTAGTTAGTTAATTGCACCAGCTCTTCCTTCTCTGTTCAGCAGCTCCCCAGACATATAATGAAACACCCATAAAAATAAGTGTCAATGTTGCCATTAGGGGGCAGGAGATGCAGGACGAGCGGTATTACCATGTTTTGCTACCAACAAGACAGCGTTTGAGCCTCTCGTGACTCAAAGGAGAGCTACCCATCGCCCGTCAAGGGATGCGGATTGTAAACACATTCGGCGGGATCGTAGACCAAAGAGTGAAGTGGAGATGGAACGGACAACGATTTTAAATTTGACTAGTTGTGTGATGAGGTATGTGGAGTTGAGGGTACTTGCTCGCATGACTCAGACTCGACGCAAGGCCTGGTTGACAGCAGCTCCTTGATAGCCGGGGATGTTTTTGTGCCTACTCCAGCCTGGAACCGAACCTGGTACATAGGCATTGTAGGGAATTCCAGCTGAGTTGCAAGGTCCCTCGTTGGTTTCAATTTTTTTCAGCTTTCCTCCATCTTTAATACAAATTAAACTAATATCAATATTTTATGAACCTAATTTATTCAGTCAATTATTAATTAATTTAATTTATCATTATAACGATGAATATCTCGATTGATTAAGCTTAATTACTATAAATTTTCCATTACTATTGGTTATTTATATTTGATTATATATATTTATATATTATCTCTCTCTATCTCTCTCTCTCTCGCTATATATATATATATATATATATATATATATATATATATATTGAAGGCGACTGTGAATTTAGTGCTAACCATTTTCTTTTCGAGTCGCTCGATTTGTCTTATATTGCGCTTTTGGTCGTGAGTTATCCTGTGGATAAGTTCACCGAAATCCATTAGAAAAGTAGTAACAAACGAGTGTCTGAAATTAGTTCAGTGAGAAAAACAAAATATTATTATCAAAGGCATCCGGATAGTTGGAAAAATGTAAATTAAAGGGACCGGAAGTCACTCGAATATAATACCGAAATTTTCGCACATGGTCCGAACCTCCGAGAGTTACTTATATTAGAATAATTATATATAAAAGAAAAACATTTTCATAAACTATACTTCTTATACCCAGGCAAAACATAAACGGGTACAAGGAACGCAACGTCAAGAAAGAGGCTCTCCACGAGCCACTATGGAAGGTTACGAGGGTGCGAAGAGGGTTCCTCTACGTATCCTCCCCGGGAACGATAAACTTTCGAGGAAAAAACCTGCAAACAATATACGCTGACATCGGAGTCATACTACTGAGACTAAAAGATAAATACAACGGATACGCCCTGGACTAACACACGACAAAAGAATGCATCTAAAAAGGAAAAGCTTGTTACGAATGCGCCGGCACAGACCATCGCTCGGACCAATGCGAATTTCATTATACTCTTCCGCCGACCAGCGTCAACACTACTAATCGGTGATCTTAAAGCTAGGTGCAAAGAATCACCCTGGGTACACTGCCTACATAAACGGCACAGGTCAAACCCTCTAATTATTGATGAGAAGAAACTTAGTACACAGAGAAGGACCGGATTTCCCCAAATTCCTAGCCAATAGAGCCTCCGCCAGACATCAATAGAGCCTTCTCCTTTCTGCTGGCCACGGCCTCGTAATCTTCTTTGCAGCGCCCCATGTCACATCTTACAACCCTTACAGACTTAACAGAGAATTGAGCACCAGTCATGATGTCGGCATTATGATACCCTGCGCGAATCTTCATGATGCAGGTAACTCTTTTCCACTATTCAGATGTCTTTCAGTCCTCCACTGTAAGCTAACATATTTTCAACTAAAACTGTACTCTGTATGCTATCCAACGGCATTGAATATTCACCGATACGCCAATCTGTTCCTGAAAAAAGGGGACAGTATAGATTGCCAAATTTATCCCGGCTTCCCTCTATTTGCTAATGCTTATAAAGTTGCTAGTTTATATCCTGTAAAAAGAAGTTTAAAATTCACATTTAATTATTGCTTCATTTCATATTAATTTCTTTTCTTTTCCTCATCCTCATTATAAAGAATGGGTCTAGATATGAACTTTCAGGAATTACTACTCCTGATGTATAAGGGGCATAAAGAATAACACTACGGTTCTCCATTGCGTCATAAAAGGCGATTAAGCCATGATAGCGGCCGGCTGAACTGGAAATCAACGACACCGAAGGCTTTATCCTAGGAACGCAACCCACAATGATGCTACAGCACATAGCATTCTATCGTTAAGAGGGAAAACTTTGGCGTGGAAAACATAGTGAGGGGTCTTATGTTTAATAGAACATAAAGGTGGAGGCCTAGTTCGCAATAGCGCCCACACTCCTCTGTGGGAAACTGGTTAAATTTGAGTTCTTGAATCTAAAGATAATTGGTGAAAAGATACAAAAAAAACGTGAATAAATGAACGAAAGAAAAAAGGAGCGATTTCGAAGGCTAAGTTTTTAGCAGAACTAAAACGTTCGTATTAAAATCATAGTCAAAACGTCGAAAGTCGCTAAACGAAGAGAAATTAACACTTTAAAATATGAAGTCTATCAGGGACGGAGTTAGCTTAGCTCTTTTAGGACGTCATTACAAATACAGTCATGGCGAAAGTTTGAGAAAAATCTATATTTTTAGTTCTTGATTCGTTTTTAATATTGACGTGATATAAATAATTATTCTATTATTTAAATTTTTGCCGGCTTATTAGTATGTCAGTATTTAAAAAATAATAACAAAAAACAGCGCATTCCTTCACTATAAACAAAATTGCGCTCTGGTCTTGTTCTTGTTGGTGAGTTTCAATCCCTGGAGATGTGCAATTCGATCAATAGGATAAAAAGACAACAGATGTGGGTCACATGAATAATGTTGTTACAATCTATTTTGTAATAGTTTGGGGGGTAAAAACAAATTATTGAATCTTTTTCAATAGCAGAAATGGTTCTTTCCGAAGAAAAGCATGCAAACATTGTTGCTATACACCAAACTGGCATGAAATACAAGGGGAACGTTGCTAGGGCAACATATTTAGGATCATTAATGACTTTGAAAAGACTGGTTAGCCTCCTGCCAAAAGGTCTTCTGGGCGCGAAAAGAGCTTCGAATGAACGCCAAGATCACCTCCTGCTAAGTGCTTAGTTTGTAGGACTCATGTTGTAAAATAGGTAGGCTTGTGGCACCCAAATTGCAGGATTTAATAGGTCCAGGAAGGAACTCTACAATGGACGCTCGGTGGATCTATCAAATCCTAGAAATGTCTATTTGTGTAAGTTAAGGAAATAATATGCCAAGTTTAATACATAAAAATCCTAAGAATATTAGAAAAATAAACAAAATATATGTCCATGTGTACAAGTAGATGTGAGGCAAGCAGTCGTTAGAGTCGCGCGGAAACAGACACCAGAACAAATACGAGTCCTCCGCTCACTCAAAAGGTCACAGCAGGCCAGCTGAACAAATACAAGCCTGGACCAGAAAATTTTCCCAGAGGGCTAAGAGACGAGCGATTCCCTCTAATTAAGATAAACCTTAGACATGGAAAATATGTAGGTACAACAAGTACATATAGATTACGGAGCTCCAACCAAGGGGTGAAAGTAAGGAACAAATTAGATCACTAGCTCCACCCTACGGAAAAGTCAAGGTCGCCCCTTGGAGACGACATACACCATATATAGAGAGAGATCGAGAGACATTTAAGCATTTAAGACATTTTAGCAGTTAGGTCCAGATTCGTCATTTAATTCACTCAATCATTAAGTCAAAGCGTTACGAAACCCCGTTAACTCGCATAAATCATGCCGCCACTAGACTCGAAACTTCACGTAAAACAGAAGCATACACACCGACCGCAAGGAACTCGAGACGTTTCCGCTGGCCCCTTTTAGTAGACCAATCTAAAAATAAAGTTATCTTCTTTGGCCGCGTCCTTTCGAAGTAATTTTCTTACCTCAATCACGAAGACACCTTCGGTAAACCCAGCCTAGCTAATCTCAAGCCTCGATCAAACGAATTCCCCTCTGCGCCAAAGCCTACCACAAGAACGTACGGTGCCCCTAGTGATTCGACCGGACCCACATGGCAGATAACCCATCCGATCGTTAAGTCTTTCTCCTCTCGTTCATCCGCCGTGAAGTCCAGCCTCAACGTAACGTAGGCCCGAAGAAGTAGGCCTTGTCATCGCTTATGGAGTGTTCCTCTCCCAAAGGGGGTAGGCTCTGTGACTGGTGACCTCTCGAAGGACGGAGAAGAAGAGGCGTGGTGAGTTTGTCCACCAAAAATGAAAAGTCCGCCACCTCAATTCTCGGATGATTCACCATTTTTACCATTTATCGCTCCCCCACCCCCTCCCCCCATAAGCTCAAGGATCGGGACGCCGCCAATACCAAGCTTTCTCACAATGGGAATGAGGCAGGTGTGAACATTTCAGCGCGCAGAGCCAAACGGAGAATTTTAGACCAAGGTTTCAACACGAGAAGGAGTGCAAAGAAGCCTCATCTCACCAAGAACATTAAAAATAGGCTTCACTTTTGTAGTAAATGTGAAAAATGGATCTTTAAAGACTTGAACAAATTAATATTCTCAGATTAAGCTCCGTTCCGCTTGTTTAGGGCTTATAGAATATACGAAGGGTGGTCAATAAGTTTTGCGAATTGGTAGGGCAAAACAGAAGAAGGGGGATGGCTGTTTGTAGGGGGGGAGGACAATTTAAGAAACAGTAGCTGATCGCAGATCGTCAGTCACAAATTTTTTAACAATGGAGAAAGTTGAGCACCACGGAGTGATCAGATTTTTGACCATGGAAGGCAGAATGCAAAAGAGATCCATGAACGCATGGTTGCAGTGTACACCGACACCGCCCCTCCTAGGCAACCATTGCTGACTGGAATAGGGAGTTCCGCCATAGTCGTGAGTCCCTTGAAGATGAACCCCGCCCAGGACGCCCGTCAGACGTGACCAACGAGGACAATGTGGCCGTGTGGAGAGGATCATCCTCGAAAATCGACGGGTGAAGGTCGAAGAAATCGAGCGAGAACTTGTAATATCACATGGAAGTGTTATCAACATCATCCAAGACAATTTGGCCATGACCTAGGTCTCTGTTCGTTGGATCCCAAGTACCTCACGCCCCATGATCGACTCCAACGTCGTCAAAGTCCACATGGCCAGAGTTGCACAAGCTGCCCTGCGCGAGTGCAGATTCGAGGAGCTCAACCATCCCCCCTACCGTCCAGATCTTGCCCCTGGCGACTACTTTTTATTCCGCCAGCTCAAGGCTGCATTGCGTGGACGCCAGTTTGGGGACTATGAAGATGTCCAGCTCACAGTCCAGGAGTGGATTGAACAGCAATCGGGAGATTTCTGGTTGTCGGGCATTCGAAGCCTCAGGGACAAGTGGCGCAAGTGCGTTGAAGTCGAGGGTAGTTATATTGAAAAATAATAAAACACTTTTCCTCATATCTCGTTTCCTTATATCCGAATTGCAAAACTTATTGACCGCCCCTCGTACCTCGTTAGAAAGAGAAGACTGGAGCTCTCTTATTAGTACTGTGTCGTGCCTAAGTTGATACTTCTGGATACTCTTTATGTCTGGTGCTGCTTATAATCTAAGAGAACTGGATCACTAACAATTTTGCCCAAGAAGACATGAACTCAAAATGGTAGCAAAACGAGCTTTTTCAGCAACTTTTCCCAAAGGTTCAGGACCAATTTGAGCAAAAGCAATAAAAAGTCCTTGAATGAAAATAACATTGAACTCTTAGGACCTTGGCACTGGAATTCACTAGATTTGAACCCAATAAGGAATTTGTGAGTGATTATCAAACTAACGTTTGATAAACAGAAGCCATTCAATCGTAATTAGTTGCGGGGGCTTATTGAACAAAAATGGATCAATATCAGTCACAATATCATCCAAAATTTGGACTCCAGCATGTAAAAACGAATGAAGCAATCCTGAAGAGCAAGGGGCATCATTTTAAATATTCACTGCCGGATTAAGCGACTGTATTCATTAATTAAATTGGTTTGGGCTATAATTTTTTGTTTATTCCCCCTTCAAATTATGATACAAACATACTCAAATAAAATGCAACGTTTGATTGGTTCTATTAATTTTCCTATATGAAAAAATAGAGTACTCGTAGTCTCAAAACATTTGGACGTTACTTTAGATTCGAAATTTTATTGAATTTTATCATATGCCCAATACCTTACCTTTAGTCGACTGATAGCAAGGATATTATTCAATTTTACTCTATTAATCTCATTTGCCTTAGCAGCTCTTAGTTACAATACACTTACTTGTTGATTCCTGGGTTATTAACGGTCAACCACTACCTAGCACTTATCAACGCGCAGATCGTTCTTGAAACTTTCATATTCATCACCTTGTGGTATAGTTTGCCTCATCCATATCACTCATCTATTTCACTCACTTCACCTGCTCAAGTCCCTTATAAGGTGGCTTCGGTGAAGCATGGGAAACCATATTCGACGGCTATCTGCAGCACTACGTACCCTCCCGACCCTAACATTAACAAGGGAATATGTCTTACAGAAGGGTGGTATAGTGAAATAGGAAGGTTCACTGAGCCAACCACACTATAGAGATCTTCTTCTCTTTGGAGTATCTAAATTTTCACCTTCCACACACTTCCACTTCCCCCTTCCTTAGTGCTTTCAAACAAACTTCTTCTCACACACCTTCAGTCTGAGATGCCCGCGATGGAGTTCGCTTCTTAGTCTTAATTAAAAATAGATGATGAATATCTCTTCTTTCGAACACCTTTACCCTCTTCTTTTTCCTATTTACTTTCATGCAATTCATTGCAGATGCAATCTCTTAAATCAACATTTCCAACTCCATCTCACTCTCAGCAGGTTATTACTATAACTAACAAAGGGAACACCCCTTTCACCCCTCCTCATCAATCTCACACTCCTGTCCCTCCTCACTTCCACTCATTCAACTCTCAGCACCGGTCCCATTAAGCAATTATGGCGACATCAAACGCCCTTGCCACACACACCTATATATATATATATATATATATATATATATATATATATATATATATATATATATATATATATATATATATATATATATATATATATATATATATGAATATTCCCTCGCTTATATCGTCAAGTCAAGAAGCATCGCCAGGCGCTCCACACTTACTTCAAGGTCAGCTGTTATTCCCGAATAACCTCCACCAACATTATCCTTTGCGCAGCGAGACGACGGACAGCTGTGTGTCCGATTCAGCCTCACGCCTTGAATCATCGCCTCAACGAGGTTCTCGTTCAAGGTCATCCCACGCCAGACTCCCTATTAGTTAATGGTAAAAGAAATCCACTTATTTATGGTCTTTAGTTACCATTCCGTACTAAAGTGAATTTTTGCGTCAACCATCGCGTAGTACTCATTGGTGGTATTAATTTTTATTTAGATCCTTTTATTATAGCCTTTTAATTTTAATATTTCATTTTTTATGTAATTATAAGGATATTTTTCCCTAGTTGTTTAATTAAATCCTCGAAACGATGCATATAGCAATAGATTTATAATATTTTGAATCGTCCCTGGTTAAAGGACCAAAACAAAAGTAAAAAAAGTAAAGCACTCTTAGAGAAAAAAAGGAACGGAGTTATCCATGTACGGAACAAACGTACTCACAGACTCGGCCGTATACCACGACAATATATATATATATATATAAATATATATATATATATATATAAAAATATATATATATTAATATATATATTAATATATATATATTAATATATATATATATATATATATATATATATATATATATATATATATATAGAGAGAGAGAGAGAGAGAGAGAGAGAGAGAGAGAGAGAGAGAGAGAGAGAGAGAGAGCAAGAGAGAGAGAAAGAGAGAGAGAAAGAGAGAGAGAGAGAGAAAGAGAGAAAGAAAGAGAGAGAGAGAAAGAGAGAGAGAAAGAGAGAGAGAGAAAGAGAGAGAGAGAGAGAGAGAGCGAGATGGTGAGAGAGAAGGGGGTATTCGGGCTAAATTTGGCGATTATTAGTGTCTATTTTTTAAGGGAATAGTTTGAAGTATTAGTGTGCAGTCAATCCATTGGGTAGAATATTGAGTAAAGTTTTAGTTGAGAAACGTTAGCTGACATGGATAAATGGAAGATTAAAGAATATTGGAAAGTATTACCTGCACCATGATGATTCAGGCCGGGTAGAAAAATGACGAAATCCTGCCTGTAAAAGAACAACCTCTGAGCTCCTTACGTTATTTGGAGACAACGTGAAATTCTATCCCGGGAACACTCGAGAAGTATTGACTCTTGAGCGCATTAGGAAAATATTCCCTAATCTTGCGAAATTATCCCAAGCCTTCCCCCCCCCCGCCCCCGCGACAAGGCAAGAAAGAGCCTCTTACTCTTCAGAATCACCCATACAAATACTCGGTTTTGACTGGAGATCGAGGAGTCCCAGTCGCACCTTAAGGTCATATCCTCATCGTCTCCAGTCGAATTTACGTGAGCGTTCATCAGACAGCAATACTTTCTCCGCCGTGATTCTACTCCAATCAATTGGCAGCTTCTTTATCCGGCAAGCCTTTGAATTTGCACAAGTCCCCCTTCGTTTAATTGAAAAGAAGAAAATCTCCATCGATTACCTTTAAGGAAAAGAAGTTTCCTCTTCCAGAGGAATTACGAGTAATCCCATATTACTCGTCGAACGTCATCTTTGAAGATTGGCTATCTATATCGGAAGGTTGGTTCGGATCGTGCCTCACTTGCCTCATTTGGACCGTGCCCCACTCATCTAATTGCGAGAAGGACCTTCCTCAAAGTCACCGACGCGTAAGGCTGAAACCCCCTCCATTATTAGTATTGTCAAGTTCCCCCTTTTGATCTGAGCCTAGTAATGCTAATCAATTAATTCTATTTGAGAATATGCCCCCTTATAACAATTAAATAGACACTATTTCAATTTAAATAATCCCCTTTATCATTTTGAATTCATATTTTGATATTTATAAATTTAATTATATTTTTGTTAATTCATCTTTAACTAACCTTGAACCATACTCTTGGCCTATTTAAGTAAATCTCGCTAACCATTTATGCACTCTGTCTGATTATTAAGGATTTTAAGCCCAACGCCACAAGTTTGACCTCCTAGTCGGTCGTTAATCTCTGCGAACAGCCCTTAAACGGTTCACGTTGCAGTAGGTGATTAAGTCACCCACCGCATATTATAGGAGTAGTGTATGTTATAGAGTGGTTGTATCACGACATATATTATATATATATATATATATATATTACTTCTATATTATAAAAACTGGTGTTAGGTGTATGGGCTATATTACATAGTAAATCAGTTTATTTGATTTATATCCACTTTGAGTTTTAGTAGTTCCCTCTCAAATTATTGAAGTTCTTTATTTTTCTCTTTTGGCCAAAGTACGTTCAAGTTAGTTCTAGATCAGTGGAAGATTAGTCTATTAACTATTTAAAATTAGATTATTAGTTACGACCCGTTCTTTGTGTTTGAGTATTCCCTTTACCAGAATATTTGAGTTAATCCCCAGCAGGATTAGAAAGATTCACCCGTCCTCACAGTATAGGAAGAGTTTAAATGTTCTTTTAGTGGGATAATCTTTGAATATTTATTTTGGGGAAAAGTTAGGCTTCACGTATATTGCCAAGAAATCTCATTACGTCAATAGCCCCGTTCGCGTGTTACGTTTTTCCTACTAAGTCAACAAGATGTCTTCTTCGTTTTACCGTTTCAAGAGTCAAGAAGAGTCGTTACACGTCTTTAAATAAGAAGAAGATTTTTGATCATATCTTATGCATTTCGAGAAAATCTTCGAAATCAACAATTGGGACTTTGAGGTAGATGGTCTCGCCAAATTGCTTCTCCTCCTAAACTCCCAGTTGAGGGACATATTCATTTTCCTTCCCTGAGAGTCCACTGTGGTCTACTCTACCCTCAAGTCAGAACTCTTAGCTGCCGTGAATATGAGCCGGGACTTCTATTGTGCCCGTTTCATTCACGAAAAGATTCTCTCCAGGTAGACCTTTCGCCATTTGGGGTAACCCTCCAGAAACACCTCTAATTTTGGGCCATAAATGCGTGTTAGTCTCACAAGAGCACGAGTCCTTTCTGGACTTCATCTTAATAGATCAATTTTTAGCTTCCCTGACCCACGAAATCTGTGCCTTCTTTAAGGACAAGCAAGCACTTCTCTACGTTCAAGGAATGCTCAGAAGTGGCTGATGTTTATGCAAGCAGCCATAACTTGCACCCCAAGGTTAATAAGAAGCCTCTCCCGTCTCCTCCCAAGTTTAAAATTAATAACTCCAGGCCCCCTCCAAGGGATACCCCTAAATTTTTTAAAGTTCAAGGCCCCTTGAAACCCAGGAACCTCCCTCCTTCGGAACCAAGAGATATTAAGCCCATAATTACCACTTTCCCCACGGCATCATTTCTTCATAGGCAGATAATATGTTTTACGCGCGGAATAGAAGGTCATGCACGCACAAACTGCCCTCAAAATTCCCAATTCATAAGCATGTCCTCTCATCAGGTACACCGAGTTAGTACCACTCCTGCCCTTCCACGTCTCTCCAGGATACCACTACGTCTCTCTTGTCGACTAGCAACTCTGGACACAAAGTAAATTTCCTCTCTAATAAGAGCTCCCTCGGTGGTTTGAAATTTGAAAATGGAGCCGTGAATGGATGCCGTGTGTCCACCCTTGTACGTGTACTGGGTACACATGTATCGTGGTATCTGAGAATTTACTTCCCTCAGACGGTCCTGAACACCAAAAGTTTGCTGTAGTCCATGATTACCTCGGTCGAGTGAATCGTTTCCCTATTGTTAAATGCCACATCGAATGTGAGTATTTGACTGGTTGAGTCGAAGTGGTAGCAGACCCAATCAAGTTTTTCTCTTTACTGAATAGGCAGAGCCCCAGGATACAAGTAACCCAGTAGCACAACCCGTGGTAACCCGTGGCCAGACCGCCAAGGCTTCCCTGAAACCCGTTCCTTTAGAAAACCCCGTCGATGCGGAGATCGAGACCACCCGGAACGAGGATTTTGCTCGCGCCAGAAGGGGTGCGTAACTCTCCTCTCTCTTTGGGAGCAAGCCAGGACTCAGGAACAAGAGACTTACCGTGGTGGAAAAATAAAATCATACCTTGTCAAGGATGAGCTTCTACATCGTAAATGTTCTGACGGAACTGAAGCTGAAAAACACACCTTGTGTGTTCCTTGCTCTCACGTCCCCCAAGTCATCCAGATTTCTCACGATGGTTTATTTTCCAGTCATTTTAGTCATAATAAAACCTCCTAGAGGGGTTTTAAGTATTTTATTTGGCCAGGTGCGGCCCGAGAAATTGTAGAGTACTGCAAATCATGCGATGCCTGCCAAAGGTCATCTGCAAAAGGGCACGTCAAGTCAGTGCCCCTTTAGAAAAGCCCGATCATCTTGGAACCTTTCTTTAGTGTGGGCATTGCTCTTATTGGCCCTATTAATCCCCCGTCTTCTGACGGACACAGTTATATTCTCACTTTGGTCGACTTCACTACCCATTTTCCTGAAGCAGTTTCCCTTAACTGCATTGATAGCGTTTCGTGCGCCCTAGCCCTCATTTCCATTTTTTATCGGAAAGGAATTAAGAAAGAGATATTGTCGGATACAGGAAGACAATTTACCTCCAAGTTTATGGAGTATGTCAGCAAGCTTCTCATTATAAAACCTCTGTTTACCATCCCATACCATCCAGCCGCAAACGGAGTTTTCGAAAAGTTAAGTGACACATTGAAAGCAATCCTCAGAAAATTCTGAATAGAGCAGCTTCAAAAATGGCACCGCTTTTTACCCATAGCAACTATTTTAAAGGAACTTTTCACCAATCCCCGTCTAGATATCTAAATCGAATCATCCTATTCGTACCTCCTAAACCTCCGAAAGAGCATCGACATATGTTCCAATATCACATACCAAAATGCTGAGGCAAGTTTGGAGAAGTATCGAAATTACTGCGATTTAAAAGCGTAAGAAAGAAGTTTTAAGCCTGGCGAAGAGGTGCTGTTGCTACTTCCCACGGAGAGAAACAAGTTCCTGAGCCAGTGTAGGGCCTCTTTTTCTGTTTTAGACGTAAAGGGACCAGTGGATTACTTTATTCGAACCGCCTCAGGAGATAAGGTTTTCCACATCTATATGTTGAAGAAATATCACCGCTGTGCGTGTCTTAACAATATTGTGACCTTCGATGAAGAGTCCCCGTTGGAAGCGGTGTATCTCGCTGACCACTCCTCCCCCCCCCCAATGTTGTTCAAGTATTATGCATTGAACACGATGGTGAATACCCTATTCCATCTTTACCTGGACCCCCGGAATCATAATCCCCCGTGCTGGATGTCTTCCCCAAGCTACCTCCTCTTCAAAAGAGTCAGCTGCACCAATTGCTAAATGGATTCGAAGATATCATCTCCGAGACACTGGTTGCTGTAATCAATTTAAGCATAAAGTCGTCCCTACTACTCAAGAGTCTGTTCGCTCGAAAAATCAGATGGGCCCCCAGGACGAAAAGGTCAGAACCATTGTCGAGATGTCCCTTCCCTGCCCGAAGAAACAGCTGATGCCATTCATGGGATCGGCCTCTTTTTACTGTAGGTTTATCCCTAACTTGGCGTCTATTTCCCCCCCTTTAAGTACCGCCCTTCAGAATAGATCCTCAGATCCCCCATGATGGAATCCCGAAGTTACTGACAGGTTCCGGCAGCTCAAGGACAAGCTAGCGTTCGTTCCAATTTTGATGCTCCCTAATCCCTCTTAACCCTTTGGCATCAGGTAGGATCCGAGTGACGAAGGAATTGGATGCGTGCTGCTCCAATACTCTGACGAAGGTGAAAGCCACCCGTTTGATTAAGAGAGCCGAAAGCTACTGCCCTGTGAACGTAATTACTTGGTAATGGAACGAGAACTTTAGCTATAGTATGGAGTATTAAAAAAATTAGCATGTATTTAAAAGAGAAAGAGTTTATTGTCAAAACTGACCATCGTCCTTTGTCGTATCTCCGAAATATTAAGAGCTAGAACTGACGTATAATGCGATAGCTTTTGATACTCCAACAATATCAGTTAAGAGTTTGGTATATAGGTGGTACCAAACATTGTATAGCTGATAATCTTAGCCTGAATCCATTAGCCGAGAATGCCGGCTAATCCACTAATTTATAGGTCACCTGTAAACCCATAAGCTAATCATGTTATATATGATTTTTCTCTTGTTTTAACTCAATACATAAATCTATAGTCCCTCTAGATACTTATTTAATCTATAGTCCCTCTAGATACTTATTTAATATAGTGTTGTTGTTTTTTGTTGTTGTTCCACTACCCTTTCATACAAAATTCTCATTTGGTTCCTTAATTTAAATGTGCTTTTTTTTGTCGACCCATTTACATTAAATATTTTTTTTTTTGCTCAGATAAATATCATAGCCTTTTTGTAAGCATATCAGATACAGGTGAGGTCCACCGTTTTTTTTTATCAGGCTGACGCCTTAATAATAATTCCTCCCATCCAAATTTGTGATGTCCCTTGTTCTTCCCTCTCTCTCAGAAGAGTTCCATAGTATGGAAGGGAGGGGTGTAAAAGAACAAACTTTAACATTATCACGTTTTTGGAGACCATGAGCGATTGTATCCCACAATGGAAAACGTCACTTCCTGTTCGAGAACATTCGAGAAGTTTTGACTTCTGAGCGCATTGGGAAATATCCCCCAATCCTGCGAAATTGTCCTGAGCCTCTCCCCCCTTCTCGGCAATAAGGCGAGAAAGAGCCTCTTTCCCTTCAAAATCACCCATACAAATACTTGGTTTTGACTGGAGATCGAGGTGTCCCAGACGCCCCTTAAGGTCGTCCTCATCGTCTCGAGTCGAAGTTGCGTGAGCGTTCATCAGACAGTAGGACTTTCTCCACCGTGATTCTACCCCAATCAATTGGTAGTTTCTCTGATTGGCAAGCCTTTGAATTTGCACAATAGTCTACCTTCGTTTAATCGAACCAAAGAAAATCTACATCGATTACCTTTGAGGAAAAGAAGTTTCCTCTTCCAATAGAATTACGAGAATTTCCACATTTCCCGTCGAACTTCATCTTTGAAGATTGGTTCGGATCGTACCTCACTTGCTCTATTCGGAATGTGCCCCACTTGCCTCAGTGGATCTTTCTCCACTCGCTTATCGCAAGAAGGACTTTCGTCGAAGTCACTGACCCGTAGGACTGAAACCCCCTCCATTATTAGTATTGTAAAGTTCGCTCTTTTAATCTGACCCTGGTAACATTAATGAATTAATTCCATTTCAGAATCCCTTTTCATAATAATTATCAAGAGACTATTTTAATTTAAATAATTTTCTCTTGCCTATTATTATTCTCAATTTTATGTCTGTAAATAAGATTATATTTTTGTTAATTCATCTTTAACTAATCTTGAACGATACTCTCGGCCTATTCAAGTAAATCTCGCCAACCAATTATGCACTCTGTCTGATTATTAAGGATTTGAAGCCCAACGCTTCAAGTGTGACCTCCTAGTCGTTCGTTAATCCATGAGAACAGTCCTTCAACGGTTTGCATTGCAGTAGGTGATTAAGTCACCCCCTCCCCCACATAATATAGGAGTAGTGTATGGTATAGAGTGGTGTACCACGACAATGCTTGGTTTTCAATCCTATGTTAACACTCTAAAGACTGTAAGACGTGACATGGACAGCTGCAACGTAGCCTATGAATCCGTGCCCAGCAGAAATGAACACAGGAGACGTTTTTACTGGGAACACATGTGCCGGGGGGCCTGCGTAAAGGAAGTCTAGCTTTTGCGATATAAATGGGTTTTGGAATCAGCACCATGAAGTTAACCCTGAATGAGGACCTTTGTTACCACTCGTACAAGAGAAGCAAGAGACAACTTCTGACAGCCACTGACAAGAATACCCACTTGACCCAGAAAAAAAGAAGCTTTGGAACAAGCTAAACCATCATGTTGAGCAGGAGACGATCTGGTTATTCTCAGATGAAAAGGACTGCCAGAAATACATGATTTGCTATTAATTTCCACCTTTTTCATATTGGAGTAAACGTTGCCATTTAGGTGATTTTGTAATGACTTAAAGAGTAATCACCGAATATAGAGGATGAGAAATAACTTCACAAGCTAAACCATGATTCTTTTTCCTTGGTCAAACGTCTTATTTGCGGCACACCCCTGTCGTGAAGGAAGATGAAACTCTTTCGGTTGACGGAAAAATACAAATATTGCTGTATATATTTACTTATTATTGTGGATCTCGTTCTAAATTTCTCCTCTGACATCCCACCAAATATTATGAATCACAGCCTCCTTCTGTTGGGAGACACGTCCAGGAGTAGGATTGGGTTTTTGTTTGCGATCGAGCCAGTTTTTCGCTTCATATTGAATAAAGGCCTCCCCTTTTCAGCTCTCGTAACACTTCCTTGTGGAAATTGCTCGCGACCATTTTAATAGAGATGACCCATTATTCACAAGGTGTAAACATTGTCTTTCAGACATTTCATACCTCACCCCATTGCTTTTTTTTACTTTGTAAAAGCCGTAGGTATCACGAGCTTAAGAAAAGCAGAAATATTCCTAGCTTAAATGAAAAACCTAGACCTTACTACAGCTTAAAAATGTCCTCGGAATTATAACTGGTTATGTTTCAACATCTTGCAGCTAAATTGTAACAATATAAATAGCTTTCAAAACCATGTTTATGTCAGCAAAAGACATTACTTTATTGTCAACCTAATATAATTAAACTAAATTTATAAAAAACCTGACGTATCAAGATTTTGGATAATAATATAAAATATTGAATGAGCACTGAAAAATACCTCACCTACGGTAAGTCCTTCAATGTTTCTTAATATCCTAACATTCTCTCACTGGTGTCAATGTAGCTTTGTCTTTGCCAGGAAATTTCTATTCATTGACGGCTGCTTTATTCTGAATATTTTCCGTTCTTACTGAGGCATATCCAACTTTTATTGCTTTTCTCCCAAACTTTTATTGAATCTGGAAGTGTCTTTTATTTGTTTCTTTTTACCTTATAATCCTTATAATCGAAGATAGTTAGCCATTGTTTCCATACGTCTAATACGCATCTCCAAACTTATTAGGAGGATAGAAGTTATGCTGTCTCTTTCTGACTATTCCCAGATTTGATGTTTACGACGCTGAACAACTTTTTAATCTGGGGACAAACTGGCACTTTCAGGACGTTTCGGAATTTAATGAAACTTTTTTAAGGATTTTCTTTTAATGTTTCTTTGCATATCTTTAGAATTTCGTGGATTTTTTGCGGGTCTTGTATTAGTGATTAATATAAGAAAGCTTGGTGTTGTGAGGGTTCGAATTTTGTATATGAATTGTTATATTTTCTGAGAAGTAATTATTTATACAAATTAAGCTGCATAAGCGAATTTATGTAATCCTATATTTTATTTCTCAAAAACATACAAACAAAGAAATCCTATCTGAACGTTTTTGATTAGATGTTTCTGATGAACGTGGTAGAGTTATGAGAAACGAAGAATTGAGCAATTACATAGCTAGTGATCAAATCATAAGAGTAATGGAGTATTATTGAGCAGGAACGCACGCAGCTCTCCCTGAAACGTCCACCGTTCTAAAATGAATCCAATTTGACATGAGAGATCATAATTCATACTCATCAGTCATTCGAGTTATTCTTCGAAAAATCTTCAATTATCCTGAAACGATGACTAACATTTCCCCGTATCTAATATCTAGAAGTAAAGATATGTTGAATGCCAATGGCGGCGCGAAGTCGGAGAAAAGACTGAAAGAAAGTTGCTGCCATTGTCGAACATGATAGTTTTAGGGACTCCAAGGCGAGAAATCGAATCGTGCAAAATCGCCTGAATGGATTCTCTTGTACACCTATCTCGATTGGGTATAGCTTTCACCCATTTGGTGTATCTATTGATGGTAGATAGGAGAAAGTCTATCCCATGAAATGGAGGGTAAAGACCTGAATTGTGAATTGCTTGTAAGGTGACAAAGTTAATTTGTTCGTGTCATTTGGTAGCAGTTTATGCAAGTACAAACAAGGTACCTAATACCTTAACTGCATCGATGACCGAATAAAGTGTTTGCTTATAAGTGAGATTATCTCTCTAAGCTTTAATTCTGTAATATATGTAAGGAATTTAAATTTGTTCTTTAAATGATTCAGAAACAAGCACAGCAGGATTATCTTGATTTGAATTAATTTAAAATCATTTCATTGGAGTTAGAAAGTGAAAAGGAAGAGAAGGATTTGAATTTGAGTGCTCTTTACTCAAAAAATCTCTTTGTACGTAAGTATATTTCAGTGGCAATTGCAAGATAGTCAACATCTTTGAAAAGGGTAGAAAAGGTGGTGACTCCCAGGATTTCAGCTGGTTGTTAGAGCGTGGTGACTCCAAGGATCTTAGCTGGTTGTTAGAGCGTTATGTAGTCAGAGACATCCTGTTTAGAGGTTTGAAGGATTTTGTGGTAAGGAAAAGAAAATCACTTTCTGCAGTGCTCTCATGAGAACAATCGTTATCATGGCTGTGGGCTCTTGATAGAGTGCCAGTTGGTACAATTAATGCCGCTATTAACTATATTATTCTTTTCCGAATAGACTAATGAAGACCAACTATCTAGCGACAAGTGGAAGATGGGTAACTCTAGGAGACTGAATGCGACCTCAAGTGACTTGTTGTCAGTGACGAGGGTTAAATCTGACCTTGAGTTAAAAGAAATAACTATTTACACTTAAAAAGGCTGCGTATGGTCCACGAAAGAAGGTTCATATTTTTTATCTGAGGCAGTAAACCCTTCTAGAAAAAACTATGATCCATTTACTTCCCTGCAGCTGCTCAAGAACTCTAATGGGAGCGTCGGCTATTGGGTGGCATAAGTCACCCAAGTTAGTAAACTTGGTCTTGTTTGCGCTAAATGTGTCCTTCCAACTTTGAGACCAATTTAAATTATATTTGGTGTCTTTGCACCCTTGAAGTGATCGCTCAGACAACCTAAGGATATTGATGCCTGTTTGACAGGCTAACGGTAGTATTAATTAAAGCTTAAAAATTATTTTTTATAGAAATTTATAGCTCGTCGGGGTGTGGAAATTTTTATTGCCTATACACTGTCAGGTTCTATTTGTATTGAAATTTAGAGTGCAAGGGTAACAAGGCCATATCACTCAGAAACGTAGTGAGGAAAGATCTGTAAGTAAGTAGAGAAGATATATATAAATATATATATATATATATATATATATATATATATATATATATATATATATATATATATATATATATATATATATATATATATTTATATAGCAGGAATATGAAGACATATGCGATGGTTACGAACATTTAATTATTCGGGCATTTCGGTCATCAACGATGACCATCATCGGCGAATTCTAAATACAAAAAATTATTTTTATAAGAAAAACTAAACGCAGCAATAAAAAAAAACATGACAGGAGTAAAAAATGATAACCGAAAGCAAGAAGTTAAAATGAAATACATAATCTTAAACCGTTGAAAGCAAATGGGTGAAAATCTATTAATAAGAAATTGATTAATATCGTAAAAAATAACTAAATTAAATAATAATCCCATGAGTTTAAAATATACATAATAAACATGAATTAAATTCCTATTGAAGTACAAAAATTGCAAACTATAGCAATAAAGTCGAAAGCAAGGGATGAAGAAATCGATTAATAAGACTGAGAAAAAAAATGACTAAATAATCCCATGAGCAGCAAATTTGAATATAAACATGAATCAAGCATTAAACGGAATACAAGAAATTCACTATAAACCACAGCAAGAAAGAATTATAAGGGCAGGGCGAACAATTCAAAATAAATTAGATAAGGGGGTATGTAATCGAAGCGGATATTAATAGATGGAGCGAAGCAAGTAATTCAATAAAGTTAAAATTACAAATTAGGTTAAAGTGATGAAATTGTGTGGTAGGTATATAAAGTTGTGAAAATGTTTTCTAGTTTGCCCTGGTGTTAGGGCATCACTAGCCTTCTTCTTATTTGTATTTTTTAATATTAAAAATTTCCACCGTCATTAAAGTAGCTGACTGTCGTTGACAGCCAGTTTCCTCCGTTATAATATATAAATATATATATATATGTATTTGATTAGTATTATCTTTCGGTCGACGCATTCAAGCCTTTCAAAGGTTTCTCTTATGCTGAATCCCATAAGTTTTGAGTCTTAGTTTATCTCTTCCATTTGGGCACTTCGCCTCTTTTAATCGTTTTTTAGTTGTCATGATTTTACTTTTAAATGGGAATAGGGAATTGGGCACTTTGCCTCTTTTTATTCTAAAATGTTAATTAATTTTTCGATCATTTAGTTTGGGCACTTCGCCTCTTTTTTATTTAAAGTTAGTTAAATTTTTAATTTATACTTTATTTATAATGGGGAAGGGGGGGGGGTAGTGTGGGCACTTCGCCTCTTTTTTATTTGTTGTTAATAATTGTTGAATTTTGCTGTCACAATACATCGGAGTAGTGGACTACTACTGTGTGTACATAGGTAGTACCACTTCTCTCGCGCAGGTTCTACTACTAGGGAAAAGAGCAGTTCTACCTATTGCGCGTCTACGGTTCGCACGTATATTTAGGTTAAGTTTCATATTCGGGAGTATCAATCGGTCTATTTTATCCCAATTCTTTCTCTCTAGCCTTTGGATCTCCGTATTGATCGACTTTAGTCCGATTCTTTGGTGTAAAACCGATTGCCGAATACGGTCGATCCTTTGCGTGCCAGTGATCAGCCGAGTGGCATTATTCTGCACCCTCTGCATCATTCTGAGACATGTGCCATCTGCGTGATCACGGTCAGGTACAGTAGGACTGAGCGTACCAAGGCCATATACAGCTTTTTGATGTTTGGCACGCTGAGGCCTCGGAAACGGTAAAGTTTCCTCAGCTCTCTTTTGGCTAGGGAGACTCTTGTTCTGATATGCGTCTTGTATCCCGTTTTGAAGAGTTGTAAGCACAGGACTTTACCCTCGTTGGAGTACGGATAGATTTCGTTATTGACGATGACGTCGTCTACTTTCCGGCGGTTCATTGGAATGATAGTGAACTTCTGGCGGTTGGTTTTAATTTTCCACTTCTTCTCATATCTGTTGATATTTTCAATTTCGACAGCTGTCGCCCTCGCCTGACTTCCAGAGTTCCTGAATGGACTCAGGACGATTTGGGTGATGTCATCTGCGTATTGCAGATACATCGAATCGTACCTCACTGAAGCAGGCAGGTCAATCGTGTACACTAGGTACAGCAGAGGGCTGAGACAGCTGCCTTGTGGAACTCCTGCCTCGAGTTTGAATTCGGGTCCTTTGCAGCCCTCGATTGCAATTCGGGCTCTCCTATCGGAGACATAGTTGCAGAGGACCCTTTCCAGGTGTGGGTTAAGCTGGAGGTTGAGGATCTTGAACTGTAATCCCCTCAGCCAAACCTTATCGAAGGCCTTCTTTACATCTCGCAGCACCACGTCTACGTACCTCCTCTCAGCTTTACTGCAAGCGAGTTTTTCCGCAAGGATGGCGAGGGCTGTTTCCATTCCTCGTTCCTTGCAGAACCCGTGCTGCTGAGGGTTTTGGGCTCCCAGCTCGGCTAGTTGTTCTTGAAGCCTGTCAGCTAGGAGTCTCTCGTAGACTTTCGCAACGATCTCCAGCAGGGCGATTGGCCTGTAATTTACCAGTTGATCAGGGGGTTTACCTCCCTTGGGTATGAAGATCACCTTAGCAATCTTGAAACCTTCCGGGAAGTAGCCCGTGTTCAGGGAAGCGTTGTAGATGTTAACGATTCCCTGAATGATCTGCTGTGGGGCGTTAACCAAGTTGTTTCTGGTGATACCCGTCCATCCTAGTGCCTTTTTTTGAAAGGCTTTTACAGAGGCCATGACCTCCTCTGATGTTATGGGACGTCCGTGGCCCGCCATCTCCCTGCCTTCGTTGACTTGATGTATTGGGTGCGTGCGATGCATTTCCTGATTTAGTTATTCGATCAGTTGGCCTTCGAATTCCTGGTCGGTTTCGTCGTTTTCCTCAGGGGTAATCCTCAAAACGTTTTTCCAGAAGTTCCTGAACATGTCCTCGAGAACCACCGGGTTATATATGTAGATTCCGTTCTCCTTTATCCGAGCCTTAGGTCTAGGTGTAAGTCCCTTTAAGTTCTTGACTTGGCACCAGAACTTAGACGGGCTGAGTTCGCTGTCGACTTTGGCTATCAAGCTGTTCTATATTTCCTCCTGTTTGAGGTTGATGGCCTCTCTAAGCTCTGAGCTTAGGCGTCGAAAGAGCGAGCTCCTTTCCCGGTTGGGACCCTCCCGTCTTACTTCTTCGTACACTTCCCTGTGAACGCGAGCGATATCTCTCATCTCCTTTGTCCATCTGGGCTGAGGAGGTGTTTTATACCCTGTTATGGGCATGCTCTCGCGTTCGCATTTAGTATGGACGTTGTAATCCTTTCCAGTTTCCTGTCTATCTCCTTAAACGACGCAGTGCTGAGGTCAGCTGGCGCATATTCACTGAGTCGTTGCTTGTAACGATCCCAGTTGGCCAGGGCGTAGTTTTTCCGGAGAGAGACTGGGAGCTGGATTGGTGCGAGAGATACCCTGGTGAGAATCGCTACGTGATTACTAGGGACTGTTGGGCCTGGCTCACTATGGTAGTTGAATGGGAAGCCTTCACTTGTTAGGATTATGTCAGGCTTGGTTGCTGATTTGGAAGTGATATAGGTCGGAAAATCCGGCCCTATTCTTTGGAAGTTTTTTCTTCCCATAATCAGTGTTAAGTTTCGGCCTCTATAGTTGGTGCTACCATAGCCCTCCGCACGGCATCTAGCATTGAGGTCTCCCCCTAAGAATGTCATTCTGCGTTTCCCAAACAGTGTGTAGAAGTTGCTTAACGGTAGATATGCTCGTCGAGGGGGTTGATATGCTGCAGCTATCAAGAGGTCTTCTACCAGTGTGTGTACCTCGATTGCCACAAAGGACTTATCGAGTTCTGGTAGTTGTTTAAAGGAGATGTTCCTCTTGACAGCATTTGCAGCACCATCGAATCTTTTCTGGGAATGATTCTTCATGACTACTCTGTAGCCTGGTATTTTAATACGACCAGCTGTAGTATCGATACCGTGCTCTGTAATGAGAATGATGTCGGGGTCAAGCACTCGGAATATGTTACCATATGCCGTGGCCTTCTCCTCCCATCCATTCACGTTGAGTGTCAGGATCCTCATTCTGTTGCTTACTCTCTCCTTCTTCTATCACTTAGTGTTTCTGGGTGACGTTCTTTTTCCTCCCACTCTTTTTTTTCCTGAACTCAGCGTTCGAGATTTTCTTGCAGGTACTGTGATGTAGAGTTACATTCTGTGCGAGCAGGGCCTCTTTTACTGTTCCAGGATCCACCTAGTAGTCGTACTCCCATTTGTCTATTTTTGATTTTAATCCGTGGAATATACTCCTAGTTTCCATTTCTTCTGCGAAGGGGAATTGATCGCAGGCGTATATTTTCAGGTTAATATAGTTCGCCCGCAATCTCTTCACTCTCTTTTTCTGTCCCTTCTTTTCCTGGGATTTTGTTGTTTCTGTGTCTGAGGAATCTGATGATTCCGAAGAACTGTTTGTGTCCGAGTTATCATGTACTGCCGTGTTTACTTTGATTTGGGTGGGCACAGGAGTTGTCGCCTCGACTGCTTACTTTCTTACCCTCTTTCGGAGCTATCTGCAGATGCAGTACATCCCCAGAAGGGGGGTTGTCCGGAAACCACATCTGCTCCATCCCGTTCTTTGCCAGCCTCTGGTTCAGAACTGTCGCGAATGTGCCCGGGCAAGCCAGGTTCATGACGTGCATATGAAGGATGCACGTCATGATTTTAGTGGAACCCTCGTTCTCAATTTTGAGGTATGTCTTTTTAGCGTCCACCTCTGAGATGGTGCCTTTGCTGCTTGGGCGTAGGACGTATTCGCTCTACGCGTCTCTTCATTTCTTTTGGCTTTTTGTTTTTACTTCATAACTTCCTTCTTAGTGGGCATGACATGGCCATAGTCCTATGTCCCTGCCCGCAGCTCAAGCACTTCTCTGTATTGCTGTTGCAATTTGCGCCAATTGTGGCCCTTCTGGCTGCATTTAGAGCACGTCTCTTGCGGCTCTTTGCAGTCCTTGGTGGCGTGGGATTCCATCTTGTAGCATTTGAAGCAGAATTGGACTGGAGTATATTCTCCTTTTTCCACCTGCTCCCCGCTAATTTTAGCGTTGAACATTAGAAAGCCCTGTTCAGTTGCCTTTTGTGCCATGGTTGTCTCCGAGAAGACCACCTTGAACACATGGGTGTACTCGCCTCTGTCCCTCCTATTCTTGAACTTAATTTCTTCGGCTACCTTGGCCCAGGCTTGCCGAAGTTCTATCTCCTCTCTAATTTTCTCTGCGGTATGTTGCCCTATCCATGGGTCGATCCGACGGCATACCAGGTTCCTGTTGGCCAGGATCTGGGGGGGTACTGCTGGCTGCAGCCCAATGCATCGTAGGACCCCAACTGCCTTCTCTTTGGTTATCTCTTCTATGTCTTTCTCTTTCACGCATATCGCGATATAACCAGATGGTATATCCTGCAGCCTCACCATGGCAATGCCTAATTTGCCGTACACGACGTCGAAAACGGATTCTCTGCTAGGCTTGGGCTGCCCGTCAACAACCCGCAGAGGTATCCTGGTCGTGTGGTCCTGGGCCATCTCTTCTCGAGAGTGGCCCTTCAGCCCTGTTTTTGTTTGTCACGCAGGGCTCTCGTTGTGGGTGACCCTATTTTTGCTCAATAAGATGCACCTTTACTTCTTGGTCTTCTTTGTTAGGGTTATTTGATGACTCCCTCTACTTCGTCGCTAAGCTTTCGTGAACGTGAACTGCCAAATGGGAGGGATGAATGATAGTGGGTGGACCCGGGGAGGCCCCTCAGATAAGTGAAGTGTGGCGGACTTGATGATGGGTGGTGATAGAATCAACTACCACCATCCGGGGTGCCGCCCCATCTGGGGTTTCGATATCGATGCTGTTTCCAACTTACACAGGGACGGTTGTATGTCCCCCTGTGGTCTTAGCCGGAAGCTACCCTTAGAGATTAGAGCGAACTCTTCCCCAAAGCTTTCAGCATTGCTATGTAAACCGGGCGGTATCTTCCGTAGAGTTCCACAGTGGGCTAATTCTCAAACCTGCTTTCCTTTACGTCCCCAATTATGTCTATCAAAGTGGACCGACATAGTTGGAGCGAGACTAGATAAGTGGCAGATCAGTTCATTTCAGCTTCGCAACTCCGTCGAGAGAGGAAGGGGGGGTTAGCACGACATTAAGTCGTCTTGGAGCTGGTATAATATTATATGGCAAATAGTCCCCGTAGGGTTAATGAGGCAAAACATGGCGTTTTGAGCCTCCCCTCATCAACCTTTTCTTCCTTTATCGAAAATGAGATGTCTTCAGCGTCAACTTTTCAAGTGAAATTCTGCTGCCTTCAATAAAGTTAAATTATAAGTGATTGAACATTAAATGAATACGAGTAGACTAAGCCACGAGAGGTTGAATATTAAATAATCAATGATGGAGGGGCCAAAGAGGACGACTAAAACATTAAATTAAGGAAAAGGCAATCATAAACCAGATCATTTAGATATTAATGGGACAAACTAAAATAGAAATAAACAACTTCCTCTGCGCGAGTAATAGCCTTATTACGGTGAAGCTGGGAGTAACAACTGATATTACGGATAGAATTAGGCAGAAAGAAAACTATTAAGGAGGATGTGGTTGGTTGTACATTTGTCTATATAGTTAATAATTTAAGGGATAATAAATAATCATTGAGTTCCGGGTTTATTTGCTTGATGTAAAGTGATTAATTTTTTTTTATCTAGAGAAGAGGAGGCAGAAGAGAGTATACTAAAGGAATCAGGGTCAAGCGGGTGGTTATGTTTTAGTGAATGTCCTCGAATAGAGGAGTGTTCGGGTTTGGAGATGGGAATGTTGGTTCTGTATGATACTCCGATATGCTTAGCGATCCTAGATCTTAATTGTAGACTTGGCAGGTCGCACAAGTGAATCCATAAATGATGGAGGAACGCAGGCATAATGGGAGTGATTCTTTGTGTCGAAGGAAAGTAGACACCAAGAGGATTAGAATTAATTAGAAGAAACTTCCATTAGGGAAAGTATCTATTAAGAGTCGAGAGTAAAGCTTTGTTGAATTTGGCGTTGTCAAGTGGAAGATAAGGCAGTTTTAAGAATATTTTTTTGTTTGCCTCGGGTACGTCGCCAGGAATTATCTATGGTTTACCAAAAACTAAAAAGGTAGGATTACCTATCCGTCCGATATTATCTGCCCTTAACACCCCTAGCTTCAACTTAGCCAAGTTTCTAGTCCCCATAATTGAACCTCTCACTGTTCAGTGGAAGACAAGGCAGTTTTAAGAATATTTTTTTGTTTGCTTCGGGTACATCGCCAGGTATTATCTACAGTTTACCAAAAACTAACAAGGTAGGATTACCTCTCCGTCCAATATTATTTGATTAACACCCCTAGCTTTAACTTAGCCAAGTTTCTAGTCCCCATAATTGAACCTCTCACTCGAAACGAATTCACTTTGAAAGATTCATTCGAATTTGTCAGCACGTTTCTCAATTAGATTTAAACCACTCGTTTATGACTTCAATCGATGTAGAGTCTTTATTTACTAATGTACCTGTCAAATTATAGCATTTTACGTCTAACCAAGTCTCTTTTTTCTACATTATTAAAATTGTCCGTTGAAAATACAGTGTTCCTTTTTAATGAGATTTTGTACATTCAACACGATGGAATGGCCATGGGCTCTCCATTGGGTCCCAGCTTCGCTAATGCTTTTTTATCTTACCACGAAAAAAACTGGTTAAGGGACTGTCCCGCTAAATATAAACCGTTAGTGTTTAAAAGATTTATCGATGACTGCCTCCTTATTTTTTTACACAAGAATCATGCCCCATTATTTTTAAATTATTTAAATCAACAATACCCTTATATTTTAAATTTTCCATGGAGACAGAATTATACAATAAAATCTCTTTTCTGGATGTCACTGTTTCAAAAGTTGGTTCTAAATTTAACACATCAGTTTACAGGAAACCCACTACCACCAAACTTGGCACCCACTTCTTTAGTTGTACTCCTACTAATTTCAAATATTCTGCCATCATAAACAGTATATACAGAGCTTACAAAATCAGTTCAAATTGGTTTCACTTTCATTAATAAATAGAATATCTTAGGAGCTTTTTTCATTCTTTTTTTTCCCAGACCATCTTTTTGACAGACTTACTTCCAATTTCTCATCTAAAAAGTTCTCTCGCAAAACCCCTCTAATAACTGTCCCTAAACAAAATATATTCTTAAAACTGCTTTATCTTCCACTTGATAACACCAAATTCAACAAAGATTTGCTCTCGACTCTTAATAGATACTTTCCCCAATCCAAGTTTCACCTAATTATTTCTAATCCGCTTGGTGTCTATACTTTCCTTCGACACAAAGAATCCCTTCCATTATGCCAGCGTTCCTCCATCATTTATGAATTCACTTGTGCAACCTGCCAAAGTCGCTATGTAGGCCAAACAAGTCTACAATTAGGATGTAGGATCGCTAAGCATATCGGAGTATCATACAGAACAAACATTCCCATCTCCAAACCCGAACACTTCTCTATACGAGAACATTCACTAGAACATAACCACCCGCTTGACCTTGATTTCTTTAGTATACTCTCTTCTGCCTCCTCTTCTCTAGATTTAAAGATTCTTGAATCACTTCACATCAAGCAAATAAACCCGCAACTCAATGATTATTCATCATCCCTTAAATTATTCACTATATAGACAAATGTACAGGCAACCACACCCCCCTTACTAGTTTTCTTTCTGCCTAATTCTGTCCGTAATATCAGTTGTTACTCCCAGCTTCACCGTAATAAGGTTATTACTCCCGCAGAGAAATTTTTTTATTTCTATTTTAGTTTGTCCCATTAATATCTAAATGATCTGGTTTATGATTGACTTTTCCTTAATTTAATCTTTTAGTCGTCCTCTTTGGCCCCTCCATTATTGATTATTTAATATTTAACCTCTCGTGCCTTAGTCTACTCGTATTCATTTAATGTTCAATCACTTAAAATTGAACTTAATTGAATTACTTGCTTCGCTCCATTTATTAATATCCGCTTCGATTACATACCGCCTGATCTAACTTATTTTGGATTGTTCGCCCTGCCCTTATAATTCTTTCTTGCTGTGGTTTATATTGAATTTCTTGTATTCCGCTTAATGCTTGATTCAGGTTTATATTCAAATTTGCAGCTCATGGGATTATTTAATCATTTTTTTCTCAGTCTTATTAATCGATTTCTTCATCCCTTGCTTTCGACTTTATTGCTATAGTTTACAATTTTTGTATTTCAAAAGGAATTTAATTTATGTTTATTATGCATATTTTAAACTCGTGGGATTATTATTTAATTTAGTTCTTTTTTACGATATTAATCAATTTCTTATTAATAGATTTTCACCCATTTGCTTTCAACGGTTTAAGATTATATATTTCATTTTAACTTCTTGCTTTCGGTTATCATTTTCGACTCCTGTCATGTTTTTTTTTTATTGCTGCGTTTAGTTTTTCTTATAAAAATAATTCTTTGTATTTAGAATTTGCTGATGATGGTTATCGTTAATGACCGAAATGTCCGGAAAATCAAATGTTCGTAACCATCACATATGTCTTCATATTCCTGCTACGAATAAGGTTCCCAAGGAACGACTACATCACTAATATATATATATATATATATATATATATATATATATATATATAGAGAGAGAGAGAGAGAGAGAGAGAGAGGGAGAGAGAGAGGGAGACATGCAGAGTGAGCACGTTTTTCTCTGGGCATTGGGATTTGGAGTCACAAGGGAAAGTAATACATCATAGGTTATTGATGGCCATACCAAAGAGGTTCTATTTTGGGAAGGCAAAAACAGAGGAGGGTGTATCTCTCTATCTGGTATATGTGTAACAGACTATACAAGAAACCCTCTTGCAGGCTAATCTGTAGAAAGCAGTGAGGTATCCTCATTGGTTAAACGATACTTAAGGGATTCGAGCTTCTTTACCCGCAATTATAATTTTTGGTGGTTGGTTAATTCCTAGCTATAAGCATCTAAGCGCACAAGACTTGTTTTAAGCGTGAAGGGTGTATCATTTGGTGGGGTAAATATATCAGTATGTCATCAATGAAAGCATAGACTGTCGTGGTACATCCACTCTATACCATAAACTACTCCTATATTATGTCGGGGGGTGACTTAATCACCTACTGCAACGCGAACCGTTGAAGGACTGTTCGCATGGATTAACGACCGACTAGGAGGTCACACTTGAGGCGTTGGGTTTCAAATCCTTAATAATCAAACAGAGCACATAATTGGTTGGCGAGATTTACTTGAATAGGCCGAGAGTATCGTTGAACAAAATATAATTTTATTTACACAAATCAAAATAAGAATAATAATAGGCAAAATGGAATTATTTAAATTTGGATAGTCTCTTGATAATTATTATGAGGAGGGATTCTCATATGGAATTAATTGATTAATGTAACTAGGCTCAGATCAAAAGGGATAACTTGACAATAATAATAATAGGGGGGTTTAAGTCTTACGGGGCGATCGATGACTTTAAAGAAGGTCATTCTTGCGATGAGGCGAGTGGGGAACGATCCGATGAGGCAAGTGGGGCACGATCAGAATGAGGCAGGTGGGGGCACGGTCCGAATGAGGCAGGTAGGGCACGATCCGAACCAACCCTCCGATGAGGATAGCCAAACTTCAAAGATGACGTTCGACTGGGAATGTGAGATTAGTCGTAATTCCTCTGCAAGAGGAAACTTATTTTTCCTTAAAGGTAATCGATGGAGATTTTCTTCAGTTTGATTAAACGATAGGAGGCTGTTGCGCAAATTGAAAGGCTTGCCGTTTACAGAAGCTACCAAGTGACTTGAGTAGAATCACGGCTGAAGAAGGTTGCTGTCTGACGAACGCTCACGTGACGAGACGATAAATACGATCTTGAGGTGCGGGCTGGCTCGTCTAACTCCAGAATAGCCCGAGTATTCGTATGCCCGATTCTGAAGGGGAAGCTCTAGACATCTTATTTCGGAGGCGAAGTCGATTCATCATTTAGCAGCAATGGACGAGACAGAGCGGCTCTTTCACACCTCATCACCGGAGGGGGGGGGGGGCTTGGGACGAGTTTGCAGGATTGAGAAATATTTTTCCAACGTGCTCAGTAGTCGAAAATTAGAGAATGTTCGAACAAGAAATGACGTCGTACATTAAAAACCGCCAAGATCCGAGAACAAATCTTTGAGGAATGCCGCTACTCACCGAGATATATGAAGTATTTTACTGACAACAGATACCTGCTTAAGGGTTCCGTCAGTCTTCATCCATTTTCGGTCTCTCTTACCAATTACGTAAGATAATAATTTTATTGTCATTTATGCGAAATGGTGTGAATAGTTCTTGGATGAAATCTATAAAATTAGTTAAGCATTAGCGTCCTCGTCGAAAGCTGTGATTTACATCATTTGCTAAGTAATTTTTCTCCTCATGATTCGTGTCCTATCTTAATTAATGTTCTATAAGAGTTTATTAACTGCCGAATTAAGGAAATTGGGCGACAGTTTTCATGATCAGTCCTTAAGCCTTTATTGAAAAAATGTGTTACATTTAAACTCAGTAGGGACTATCATATATTTCCTCGCTGATAGACTTTGTTTTAAATTATACTGAACGGTCTTAACTTTTCGCTTCCTAATTCTTTAAAGTGTATTGCATACACTTCAACGGGATTATTTTCGTTTATGTCAACATTGGAAAATGTACTGTCATCAACAACATATATTACGTGTTGTATTGATGTTGTATTGCAGGTCATTTATAGATATTCAACAGTTATTAAGTTATTCTTATCATACTCCTCCGTTATTGTATATTTTCGGATATTCTTAACCTTTCAATTATTAACATTATTTTGCATTTATTCTCTTTAATCAGTCATTCAGTTACACTTCAGTTATTGAGTAATCGCTTAGCTATCCATCAGATATCCATCAGTAACTGAGTTATTCTTCCAAAATTCGTCGCTTATTAAGTTCTCAGTTTTTTATTTATTCATCAGTTATTAATTCTTGAGTTATTCAGTTAGTCTTCGGCTATTATTCAGTTATTTTTCAGTCAAATCCATTTGAGCGTTTGCTTTATCATCCTTATTGAACAGTAGATTATACTCTTAAGGAAACCTTTAGGTGTTTTAAACAATTCAATCAGTTGACGATGTAATTAATTGCCTGGTTGCGAATGATATAAGAGGGTCTAAGGTATGAAATATTTTTTAGTTCGTTTTATTCCTAAGCTAAAGTATATGGTTATTTCCTGCATGGAGTTAACATCCTTGGTCTCACGCGATTAAAACCAGATTTGTACTAAATAATTCTGAGGAGAATTTGCTAGGTATTTTCACTCTAGTGAGGTACACTGTGTTGATTGCTATACATTTAGATGGAGGAGAGGCTTGTACCCCCGTCCGATCTTCAAACAAGGAGTAAAAAGTGATCCTCGTCACTGTCTTCTATTAGTTTGTTAAATTATTAGTAAATTTTTAGAATCAATAATTAAAGATAGGAAAGTGGTTCACATTGATTCAAAGAAGGTAATTAATGAGAAAGCAATCTTTATTATGAGTTAGTGTTTGTTAATTGGAATTTCGTGTGTACTCCTAGAGGGTCCTATAGCCTCTTATAGACATTATATCGTTAACTATAGAAACGCTTTAGTTCGCATTTAGAAATATGGGGTACCCTCTTATTTATTAGTTCTTATTTGCTATCCTAATATTTGGCATGATTCACTTACGATATAATACATCTTTGAGTCGATTAACTTCCCAGTTGTTTTTTTAAAGCTAATATTATCCTTTTGTTTTAGGATGTATTTTTATCAATCCAAGTTGCTCTCTTTTATGGGAGCTCTTTTCTTCGCACGTGGTTAATTAACTAAAAGTGGCAATAAGTATGACCTGTTGTAACGCTTAAGAAATAACTTGGGCCTCTTTTTTGAGAAGCAAACTATAAATGCGATTGGGAAAAACATCGAAGTGGTAGCTTCCAAAGAACAATATTTATTGATTACTTTTATCTGCTGTATTTATTTAGAGTCTAAGCTATATCAGTCGTCGCTCACCTATTTAAACATTTTCCATGAAGTACTGAACCGTTTTAGGAATTAAATATAATACTTATGTTTGGGCAACGAATGGGTTCTTTTACCCTAGAGAAAGAAAGTGCGCCAGTATATCGGGGTTTTCAAAAATTCTGTTACTTGAGTTTTTTTATCTTCCGAAAGGTCTACTTGTGTGGTAGAAAAAGTTCTGTCAAAGATAAAGTTCTACTCTTCCAGCACGTGTCATTAAAACTTCTTTTCCATTGTGTGCAGGTGTGTTGAGATGGAAGTCAAATGAATCGAGATCTCCGCTCTTCTGCGTGCGGGTCACAACAATTCCGCCATCGCCAAGCGGCTCAACGTCAGTCGAATGACCTCCTTCACGCAAACTTCAAGTTATCAACTGTTTTGCTGTGAGGAAGGCCTTCGTAAGTTATCCAAAGCTCAAAATGACTGCGCTAGCGAAGAGCCGAAGTCATGAGGACGAAATAAAAAGGTTGAGGTGCGTGGAAATGCCTCTGCCCACCGTTCGTATGAGACAACAACGTCGGGAGCTCTGTTGGTGCCTTCTCAACGACTTCAAGGATCATGGCTATCGAATTCTCATTTTTTCTGATGAAGAAAACTTCACGGTCGATCCGGTCATCAACAAGCAGAATGACCACGTGGTAAGCTTCAGCCTGGATCTTTTCGAGGCCGGCTACGTGTCCTCGACCAAACAATCGGTCTGCGTGATGATGCTCGGTGACCAGGCTTCGAATATCGAGAAGATGCCACCAGTATGTTTCGTGGCCGGTTACAGGCTCGTCGCGTTGGATTACAGGGAAAATAGGCCAATAAAGAAGTCTTTCCCATGGTAAAAAGACCACGAAGAAGGCGTACTAAGTCATTCAGCAGGACGGTGCTACGACCCACACGGCCAAGACCTTGGAAGAGTGGACGGGGTCGAACATGAACTTCTGGTCGAAGGACCTTTGGCAGCCACAATTCGCTCATCTCAATTTCATTAACTATAACGTGTGGGCGCGTGTCGAGGGCAAGGCCTGAAAAGGCCGCCACAGAAGCGTCGATGAGGTGAAGTCCTCCCTCCAGCACGTGCGGGCCAGCATATGGAAAGGCTTCGTCCACAACATTGGTGGGGCCTTCAGGACTTGCCTTGAGCACGTGCTGGCCACCGAGGTTGGCAAAATTGATTAATATTACAATTTAAACACATATTTATATGTTAAATAAAAACGGGTCTAACTGCATTAAAACTATCATTGTGTCCTTTGTTGAGAGAGTTGTAACGAGTGTCACAGGACTTTTGTAATGTAAAGGGTACCGGTCTTTCTAGGTGTCTAAAATACTAAATAGCTTTCTAATATATAATATAAGTTGCAATTTAGTTTAATATCCGAGTGATTATGAAGAATAACGGCTTCAAGCCTATTAGCAAAAGAATTACCACTGCGATGACTGAGCACTTTTTTCCTATGAAATTATTCCAATATTGAATTGTTTATCGAAGCAGGTCGTTGAAAGGGTATGGAAGAAAGATAGGTTAATCAGGCACGAATCCTCCTCACTCCTGCCCTTAGTCAGACAGGAGGGGATCCCATCAGTTTACTCCCCCTCCGGTCCATAATGATCGGTGGACCAGAAACAGAATGAACGGTAGAGCCCAAGTAGGACGAGAGGAGAAGTGAAATAGGTGACAAGAGAAAAATTAGTAGGAGAAGAGAAGTTAATCTCAGCTGACCTAATTTTAGGTGCAGATAAATGGATAGAATGGAATAGTTTCATTATGTTTAGATAAAAACACTTGGGTCACCGTGTTTAAGAAGAGAATTGACAAACATCAACAAATTAATTATTACAACGAGTAACATTTCGTTAACTGGTATATAATTTTATCCCCTTTTTTTGCATTCTTTAACATAATTGAAATTGACTCAAGTGTTGATTAGGGCCTTTGCCGTCTTGTACTTTTGTAAAAAAATATAATTTTTGATAACAGAGAATATAATCAAAGAGCTTATAAAAATTGTATTGGCCTTGAACGGTTACCTTTATGTTACCAAACGAAAGTATGCCACTTACGACTTTATATTTCAGTTCAAATCCTCCATTACCTTGTTTTATTCCTTCGAAAAGAAGAATAGACAAAGCATTAGTTGTTTTAATGTAACGTAGGAGAGAACGTCAGAATAGCCGATTGACATAGGTCTTTGCAGGTGGGTTGGATGTTTATTGAGTGCAGTTCCTTCTTCAAGTTTGGAATATTTATTTGCTTACAGTTCTTTTCAGGCGTTTTAAATATCTTTTGAATATAATCGGTTGCATAGTGTGGATGGTGAACACCCCTAGTGACCCGATGCAGTATTAATTTGGCTAAATTAATCCGACAAACAAAAAAAAACGAGTGTATATATCGCAGTTATATTCTTCTTATTGGTGTTACTTTTGTAATCCACTTGTAAAAGAATAAGGTCTAAGGGTGATCTCGTGTCCTTCTGTACCCACGTGGTTTCGAGATCGTCGCACGAAGCGTATGGAGCGAGGCTGATCTATGGCGAGGATGCGGTCCATGCCGTTTTATTGCACCCCAGCTGCATTTACTTAGGGACACATTTTCCTCGTCTCGCATGCCCTTTCAACCAGCCTCCTGCCCTCTGGCAGAGATAGAAGCTCTTCGAACATTCTAAGCCAACTTTATCTCGATTTCCACGAAAGAGTCGCTGCCTTCCCCCAAGATCGCGCGAGTCGTGGAAACCCACGTCCCGGGTCATCCCCACCACCGGCAAAGCCTCTATATATTATCCCCCGACTCGGAACACAGCAGCCTGGTTCAGCATTGTTCCGCCTAACAACGCATATGAGCAAAGGATATGCTAACCCGTCGCGATCGGAGACACCGGCGATTTCGATTCGAGGACGAAGGCTAAATCAACATCCGTGAAATCTGCCATAGTCAATCGGAGAGTCTCTGAAGAGGAATTCCATCTCCGAAGGACAAACTACGTGTGCTCACTCATCTGCCCCGTGAAATAACCCAGATTCCCCATTGCAGCCATCGTATGCCGACTGTCCTACCATTCAACGATCACGTAAACAGTTGCAATCGTTGACGCCTACAGATTATTCTATAATCTGGTCTAACCAAACCGCCCCATCCTTTGTGTAAGCCGCGGATTAAAATCAACTTTTTAAACACCAACCTGAACTCAACCAATAATCCCATATTTATCTCCCTTGTGTCCGGTACCGACATTTAATTTCACATGTACGATCATTCCCTCTAAACTCTGTATCTCTATATATTTCAAATCTATTTATTTATTAGTGAAGATATATTTTTGCTATCGTCTTGTTCTTGCAACCCTGAACAAGTAACAGCTGCCTATTAATCTTTAACCAACTTGGACTCTGAATTGTTTGTTATGAAAGGACCCCGCAATTGAAAAATAAACCATTCCCACTGATTTCTTAACTATTCCCCGTTCACGAACCGGCTTGGTTGACTCTCAAACAGACTTCGCCCAAACCCTCCGAAAGCATGTATGTATATATATATATATATATATATATGTAGAGAGAGAGAGAGAGAGAGAGAGAGAGAGAGAGAGAGAGAGAGAGATATTCCGGCTATTCCACGACATTGCTCTTAATTTAGTCTCCAAATTCTATTTTGTAAATTAATTTAATTCTAATGCAGAATCGTTTGTTTATAAATTTTAGTTATCTTTATTTTGTAACTTTAAATTTTTTGAATGCATTGTTGATTTTCTATGTGTGTTCATTTATCACCTTTGTTGTAAGTTTGATAGCCGGTGGCAATAATTGTTTTCTTGTCCTACTTTTTTCTGCCCCTTTCATCCTACCATATTGTGATTTGAAGCATGCAAATCACTGTCCGAGAATCACGTCGTGCTTATTCTTTAGTTTCACTCTTTTTCCTAAAGCTTGAAAGTTGAAGAGGTCTGCAATGTACCTTCAATTTTAAACCTTTATGGTTATTATTTTCTTTTATTATTTATTTTATTTCGTTTGAACCTTTTATGCTTCCTAACTCTGTGCTTTATGCCCATGTTAATGGAAGAGAAAGAATCATTTTAATTAAGCCAAATTATACCCCTTTGTTTGGTTTAAGTGTGATTCAGGTGAAGAAATTGAGGATATCCCAGTAGATTGAGGGGTAAAGGGAAGTAAGGAATAACTCCATAAGTTTCCCTTTTTGCACTGCCGGCCCTTGTCGTAGAGTCCTAGATCACTGGAGTGGATGGGGGGGGGGGGGAGCACTCCGTCTCTCGCATGGATCATAAAAGGGTCAGTGAGGCAGAAGCGGCTGATAAGAACTCGGGGCTGATAGTGGTTCGGCTTAAGCTTCAGGGAGCCACCGCCAGACCCGATAGCGCCGCTGGATTACGAGAGAGGCGACAACGAGCAACTCTGTTTCTCTTGTTTCGCTCGAGTTCTCTTCTCTGCTATTCGTTTCCCCCACTGTTTATTGCCTTATTTGTTTTTGTTTCTTATCATGCATTCGTCTACTTCCATCTCGCTTAGTATCTTTTTTACCAACGTGTATCTGTTTCTCTTTATTTACTCTTCTTCGTCTCTCTTGCTCACAATTGGCTATTTGTCTTTTTCTTCTCCCACTTATTTACTTCTCTCTCTCACAACTTTCACTCTGACTGACGGGAGAGAAGTGTGAGGGAGATGTTGCTTGATAAATTATGAGCGTGTGAATGCGTGCTTAAATTAGTATTTTCGTCGCTGTAGGTTTTGCAGGGAGTGAGGGGAAAGAGGAACGAGCAGTGGATGTTATGCTCGTTTTCGCAGCAGAAAATTGAATGGGGTCCTACGATTACAATCGCAATGACTGTGAAGAAGGCGCTGCAGTGTTTTACAATATTGCAATTAATAGTGGAGATAAGTGCGTCTATTTGGTTGTTTCGCAAGAAATATCGATTTTTGAATAGTAAGTTGAAGAGGGCAAAAAGAGAAATAGAGAATAGTTAATAAAATTGGACTGATTTTCAATCACCACACTTTTTGCAACCATCCTTTAATGATAATATCTTTTGGTCACAAATTAAGTAAAAAACACGAAATATCTCTTTCCTAGCATTGACCTTTGTAGTTTTTATAAGAGGGCACTTAGTAAGGCAAATACCAGTTGGATATGGAGATTCTGTAAAACTTTATTCCCAATTATTCGAGATTAGACACAACCAGCTGAGAAATATGGCGTCTAGCATTGTATTGAAGCAGTATTGGTCAATTAAAGTATGCCAATTTTTTAAACTCTTAAACCCCATAAATGATGGGTGCTAAAAAGTTCCATAACGACTAATGAATTCTAAAGAGATCTTTTTAATTTTCATATAATTTAGTTTTGTTTGGATATAATACAGTTAGCTACTTGAAAGTTGTGACTTTTTGGATTGTTTGGGGAAAGTAAATGAAAATTATGTATTATATTAAGAATTATATCTAATTCATTGAGATTTTTTCTTATTTCACACGTTAAACAATATTCATGAATGTGCTCAAAGATTTGTAGGCGATCAGTGATACCACCTCAACTAGAGGGAATTGACCTACCTCGGATTTTAATATTAGGACAAGACTGAGGACATTCACATATATGATCAATTTAATTGGAATTGGTACGGAGTTGGTGTCCTCTGAACTCACAACTCTGCGTGATGTTCTAAAATATGGAGTATTTCTCAGAGAACAAAGAATATTTACCCATAAAGTGCTTGAAAATTGGGGACGAGCAAACAGTTCTTTTGTAGCTCCCGTTTTAAATTCACAAGTCACAATCTTAAACAAGACACAAGTGAACTGGGAACAGGACCAAAACATCTCTTTTGTGAGAGGACAGCTACATGTTCAAAAGGATTTAACTACAAAATGTGACAAGTTTTATAACGTTCTCAGTTGCATGTGTAAAATTGTTCTTAGCCTTGCATTTGCCTACCATAATTGCAAAAACGAAACTCGAATTAATTGTACATGTCCTAGGGGGATGAAGATCCCTGTGGAGGAACTTGCTTTCATTAAACGCCAGAGGCAAATGTTTGGGTATATTGAGCCTCATCATATTGGCTTGCCAAATCAACCTAATGAAAATAGATAAATCAAAACGCAGCAGCGGCAAGAAGGTGAAAGAAGAGGAGTTTGAAAAAATGTGGGCGGAGGTGGGGGTGGGCCAACAGATTGGCAGTCTTCCATGGAATATTGAACTTTTCCAAACGACAATCCAATACAGAATTTCATATGGCTATTTCTTTGTACATATCTACTAAAAATATAGTTTAAGCAAATATTTATAAATTAATATAAAAATAAATGAAAGACCTAGATAATTATAATTAACCCCTAAAATAGACTGCAAAAATGAAGTTAGTAAGACCTCCTCGTCGTACTCTCATAAGTAAACATTCACTCAACATCATCTTTTAGGCTGCATGCAGTCCATTGTGTATATTAATTTCTCCTTCCTAAATTTCTGGTCAATTTTCTTCCGTGGACCCAAGTTTATTGCTCTCAACTTCAGTTAGGGATCTCAATCTACTTAATTCGTATGTATAAGGGTAGTTTATGAAAATATTCTCTCTTATTTTTAAATTGCTCTCGTTATGCTGATATTTATTCTCAGCGCCTCTAAGAAATCTTTCACATATTCCTCTCTCTTTTCCTTTCTTTCCTTTAGCAATACAGGGAGAAAAAAGGCAAAAAAAAACAAGAAGCGACCTTTCCTTTCAAATTACAAGAGTCTTGAATCTTTACTAACATACGCTGAGAATATTGAAACGAAATCAAGTTTTGAATGGCTGCCACAGGGGCGCTGTAGTCGCGTCGCGTCTTTCCTCCGGCAACGTTCAGTTGTTTGTTCACCCTCGGAATGGCGAGTCCTCAGCAAAACGCGTTCTGCGTTCTCGAGTTCACGAATACAAATTCGGTTGTCACGGTGCAGCGTGCTTTTCGAAGGCGATTCGACCTTAATCCGCCCTCTCCTATGAACATTCGACCGTGATTTTGACAGTTTCAAGAAAGTGGGTGACTGTGTAAAGGAAAAAGTCAAGGACAATCACGAGTTTTGTCCAAACAAGTGGCGAAAATCCGTGCTGCCTTTGAGGGGAGTCCGCGGAAGTCCACCAATCGAGCTAGCCGTGAACTTGCGATCCCTCACTTCACTATCTGACGTGTGCTAAAAAGACGTCGACATTTGAAACCATACAGACTATGCCTCGTTCAGGCACTTACCAAAGAAGGCAAGAGGAAGCGGATGAAAATTTGCGATTTGATGCTGGAGATGATGGAAGACGAAACCTTCATTTCACGTTTAATTTTTAGTGATGAAGCGACTTTTCACTTGCGTGGCACAGTCAATTGTCGCAATGTGCGTATTTGGGAAACAGAGCACCGACATAAAACATTTGAGCATGAAAGAAATTCCCCTAAGGTGAACGTCTTCTGTGCTCTATCTTGAAACAAGGTTTATGGTCCCTTTTTATTTGAAAGAGACACCGTTCCAGGACGAACCTATCTCGATATGCTCCAAAACTTGCTCTTCACTTAACTGCAAACAGATTCGCATCACTTCATTTTTCAACAAGATGGAACACCGCCCCAATGGCACCTGATGTTTCGATCTTTTTTAAAGGAAAAAGTGCCCCAGCGATGGATTGGTCGGAAGGGGACCCTAGGCCTTGCTCTTTGTGCTTGGCCTGCGAGATCCCCAGACCTCATCGTGTGTGATTTTTTCTTGTGTGGATATGTAAAAGATCGCGCTTATGTTCCACTGCTACCCACTAACCTCGATGACCTTAAACATCGAATAACAACAGCGATCAACTCAGTGGATCGTGATATGCTTATACGCGTCTGGGAGGAATTCTCTTATCGCATTGATGTTGCCCGTGCTGCAGGTGGTGTCCATATTGAACACTTGTAAGACAGGAAATAAAAGTTGATTGTGAGTAGAATACTTGTGACTTTGCTGAAGTTTTATATTGCTTTTCCTTGAAAAAATATTGTGTAATGAAATCGGTTCATTCTTTTTTAATATATATATATATATATATATATATATATATATATATATGGTGAGAGAGAGAGAGAATTTGTTGTGTTGTGTATAGCCATACACTTTGCCTGTTTGCGGCATAAGCAGACATTAATCTTGTGTCAAAGTTGTATTTACTTGGGATTTGAGAGAGGCTGTAAATTTAGCGAGGTCAAATTGGTGGTATGAATCGGCTGGAAACCAATTAAAGGCCGTTAGGGCGTCCCGCGTCAGTCACTGTGGCGGGAGGATCTGAGCTGATGCTGGCCCCGGTCTTAGCAGGAGCGCGTCGGGCTCCAGAGATTGATGCTCGCGTCCGATGAAGGAACGCATGCGGAGGAGACGGGTTAATTGACAGGCAGGCAGAGAGGATGACAGACGGGCAACGCAACTGAGAGAGAGGGGAAGGGAGTTGGGAATAAAATGTGTGTTTGAGGAGAAAGATAGAAAAATGGTTTAACCAACAAGGAGAGGGAGGGATAAAATAAGAAAGAGTAAATAAATAGAGCACAAATAGAGAAAAAAACGAGAATTTTAGGCAAAATATATGCAAAACCACAAAAGGTAAAATGTTGCCCAAAACGACAAATGTAGGAAATTTTCAACGAATAAAGAAAAAAGGCAATTTTCAGTGATTCAAAAAGGACAAACATCGGCAAATAAAGAAAAACGGAGAAAATTTCGGCAAATTACATTATCTCCCTTTATAATTACTAGAACCCCAAAAGGTTCGTTGAAAATCACCTCATCTCCAAATTACAAACTTAAGTGCTCTTGTGAGTCCTTCGGCTACCCTTCGCTGTAGATACCGAGGAGTGCCCTCCGGCCTTTGGCACTTCTATTCTTTGTTCCGTTCTCACACTAAGCGACTTTCTGGATGCCAGGATTTACGAGGAAATTCTCCTGACTTTATACACTCCCCCTGGAAGTCCATTTTTTCGTTGTGATACGAAAAGAATAATGAAATGGAAATTTTCTGTTCCCTTCTAAGGACTAAGTCTATATCTCCCTGAGATTCCACTCTCTAAAATATCTGGAAGAGCTTTTTCGCAACTAAACATCCACTCAGATAAAAACTATCCAATAATTAGATTACTCTTCAAGTACAAAACGTTGACCCGCAGCACAAGTGTTATTCTATTCTCTACAAATGGAACATCCTTGTATGTCTGAATTTTTTGCATAGCTCTGTCAGTCATAAAATTAGTAAATGCGAAATATTTATTGGATATACCTATATGAATTTTGTTTTATTTAACATCGAAGGAATTTCTATATAAATATACATCTATTTTTATGGCTAAATATTATATTTTATTTATTATTTCCAAGATGGGCTTATAATAAACAAAATTGGCAAGGATAACAACAGATAGGAAAAGAGACAACTTCACTATGGGGAAGTTTTCAGGCAAAAGAGGAAGGGATGACAGCTAATGACAATCAGCCTAAATAAAGGAGTCGATACTGTTCCGGGTTGAGGACACTTGCTCTGAACGATACTGTTCCGGGTTTAGAACACTTGCTCTAACATACTGGGAGAAAGTAGTTGACATTAATGAGTTGGACTTATGTCGTGAAGAAGGATGGTGGAACAATATTTCTCTCTCTTCACAGGAGGATTTTCCTTTAGTTGCAGAGATTTTAAATTCTGATCATTGTAAAATATTCCGAATAAAGGTTAAAAAGGCTCGCACCCTCCAATTCCAAAAATGTGGGCCTTGACAAGGCTGTTTGGTTTGCATTCTTTATACCCGAAGTGTCTATCACTGATTCAATGAAATTGAGATTCCTAATTACTCATTATGTCTTATTTGGAAAGCCAGCGACGCGAGGACACGACAAAAAGATAAAGAAGTGAAATTCAAAACGTGAACGGACAAATTTGCTTTTAACCACTGCCTCGATTAAGTCTAGAACAAGCTACTCCAAGAAGTAGTCAGGACTGCAATAAAATTCTGTGTAAATTTGGCTGACATTGAGGAGAATTAATGTTATTTGTTTGCCCTATATCTTATAACCTAACGATTCTTTTCTATTTTAATTCTTATTTAGATTTTTATAGTTAAATCTTTGCTAAAAAAATATTACCGAATATTCTTTTTTCTTTGATCCTTCAAATGTAAATACAATTCAATAATATTTAATGATATTTGATATAATATCGTAAACAGACATATAGGAACAAAATTGTATAAACGATGGAAGTCTTTGAGTTCTAGGATTTCGGATATGGAGATATTTATATTCCTAATAAAACGTTTTTTTTATTAAGTCTCCAAATTTTGAGTTTTCTTTAGATTAGATTTAAAACATCCCAAAAAATTTATCAGTTTATTCACGCACTCCAGGGAGGTGGAATGGGGGAAAGGTAAATTTTCATATTTGCTTATGGCAGTTTACAACATGTTTAGCCCCTGCAGCTAAATGGGTTGTACCTAGTACTGTATACCGTGTTATTAGAGATTTGGTTGATTACTTCACTTTAAATTCAACGCTGCCTGCTACAAGGAATTATTGGTTGAAATGCATATATTTATGAGTAACGGTACTTACTTACCTAACTAAATATAATTCCTACCTAACCTATTCTAATATTTAATAAAAATAGTCCTTTGAATCATCATCTATCGGACAAATCAACAATTAGACCATTTTGACAAAGTGATATTGGTCCAATATCCTGAAGTGCTTTTCCAGGCTAATAATTAGCTGCCTCCTCCATGTATTGAGTATGCCTGAGGACATTAGGAAATTTCACACGTAAGATTCATTTTCTTTACAAACCTTTGCACTCTTGATGAAGTAGAGCTTGGCTTAGTTTATATTTGGCTAACTAGGTATGATGCCATAAAAGCAGATCTATATCTTCATGTATAGGAGCAGATGATGTTCCGTAAATCTGGATCTTTTTTATGTTAGATCTTTTTTAAACCGGTTACTTTAGAGATGTTAGACACTCTTGAGAACACTATGTGATATTCTCTAATCCAGTTTACAAGATTTCTGTTTAATCGAAACCAAATTTTATGTTGTCCTCGAATATCCTTCCTTTCCTTTGGAATGGAATATATGATGGTGTTATGTTTCTGGAATAGTTTTACCAGTTTGTCTGGTTTCACTGGGACTCTTTTATTTAGCATTTCATTACGTACTTGTTTAAGGTATATCATATTAGATGTTGTTTTGAAGTTGTAGATTTTAATTTAACGATATTGTCTTAAGTTTTTGTGGCACAGAGCCCCAAATTACGTAAGTATTTGGGGATAATTTAATTTAAATTTGCAGTTGGTTATGACTTATGTATTACTTAAAAAACTGATTGGTCTGTCATTTGATAGTTCTTCCATGTCGACTATTTGAGAAATAGTACAACTGAAGTCTGGATTGTAATATCGGAATCTTTCTTTCTATTACACATACTGTGAACAACATGCCATGTATTTTTATTTTTTGAGACGTTCTTCTCTGTTTTAAGGTCAATTATTGCACTACATAATCCAGCTGATTTCTCACATTTCATAATAATTGCGTGCAAAATTCCCCTCTTTTTCATTCATTAATTATTTTTTTATTTATTAAGTAAATGTTGTTTGATGTCTTGTCTTCAATATGGAAAACATTCAATATTTTGTTTATCTTGTGTGGACCTCTTTGTTCTATTTCTCTCTGCATTCTCCTCTTCAGCCATTTTTGATTATTCACCTCTATTTTATATGTTTCTTCCATACCTGCACTCAAACATTTAATGATACATTTCGTATATAAAATAATATGCAACATATCCACTAACAGTATACTAAAGAAAGTGGCACTGCAGAGAAACTTTGTATAATTTCAATATCTCGAAACCTTCTTTTAGAAATTGCAACAAATATAACTATAACCGAAACCTACACCGAGTAGAGTAAATAAGATCGAGCGACGAATCTACATAGCATTTTAATACATTTTTTCCTCATATAATTTGTTAAAGTTTCCCCGCATCGATGATATACATAAGTCACAATCAACTAATTAACTGATTATAAATTATGTTGATACATTAGATGCTTTGAATCCGTTATTATATTTTTTTATGAAACTAGAAGACTTTGTGTTTAAAGTATTTTAATCCCTTTTTATCCTAACGTCTTCAAACATGAAGTTAAATATATTTTTGGAAATACCTACGACAACGACCAACATTTTACTTTTAGTTGCCAAAGATGTTTGAACGAATTTAGTATATAAGGGGTGGGGGTGGCTGAATCTAAAAATTACATTAGTTCTACCCAATTTGCTCTAGTTTTTGAGATAATGTATTCCCATCAAAATAAAATTTTGGTTGTCTCTAACCAAAAGCTAAAATAGCAATCTATTGGATAAGATAAGAAGAAATAATGTTTCCGTACTTTAGTCAGGATAAGTACTTGTTTATTGCAACAACATCCCATTACTTAGTCTCCAAATGACAACACCAAAATATCGACCATAGTCTTAAAATGTGTTTTCTTTCACAATGACAACCACAATGTATATGTACCAAATTCTCATCACTCAATAAAACTTTAATGAGAGTAAAAGAAGCTAAAAATGTTCTGACTTAAACCCTGCTATCGAGAGTACCAGTGGTCGATTTGTGTTGACCTAGTGAGGTTGAATATCTTGCCTCGAAAGTAAACTGGAAGCATAAATTCCATAGTTCCATCGATAGTGGTATGGTTGAGCAAAGCAAAAGCAAAATGTTGAGAGAAATCGCCATGCACGTCAACACAGAACATGACTTACTTTAGAGGAAGCGAACATCGTTAATGAACCATTGGTTCAAAAGGAATTCATCATTCACCATCTATCAAAATCAAGCTTGGACTGATGAAGTAATTTGTTAGGGCCTGGAGCAACTACGGGGATTGCTTTCAATTCATTTCGTGATTCTTCTTCCAACTATTCATTAAAAAGAGGGGTTTGCTAATATTTGCTGGTCAACTTCGTACACTCATCACAGTTTAATTTTCTAAATATTATTAATAATTTCGAAGATTCTGCCTGGTGCATTAAGTCTTAGTTTTTTTTTAAACTTCTTGATGAACAATATAATATACAATTATAAAAAGAAATGGTGAAGAAGATGAATAATAACTTTAAAAATATGGGTTCCATAAGGAAATAAAAGTGATGTATTAAAGTTATTAAGGTAGATTGGACAAACATATTATGACAGATGATTGCTGGAACCTTCAAAGAAAAGAAAAACGTACAAGCCAATATAGTCTGTCTAAAAATAGATCTATTGATAACGAACAGAGCGTTTATTATATTCCATGCAAAATATGAGATCAAATATACATTGGAGGAAGCAGAGAATGAAGGAACTTAAATGCGACACGCGCCGTGGAAGCCTATCTTCTAGCCTGTTCCTAGACCTGTCAAATGAAGACCATTCAATTAACTTTGATAATGCCAAAATTATTATAATTCTCACATCTATATACATATGCACCTAATAGAATCAGTTTTCATAAAGGAAATTCCAAACTTTAATACTAATCCCTTCAGAAGCAGAAGACTCGTCCGGCATCTTTCTGTACTCATTAGTTTGCAAGCGTTTGAAGATGACGGATGCAAAGTAAACTACACACTGTATAAGGGCGTAAATTTTATTAAGCCGGGAATAGTTTCGATATGTAGTTTATCATATTAACTTTAGCCCTAAACTGAGAAAAACTGACAAACCTCTCAAATCCTAGGAATATTGAATAATTTAAGGTCATTTACAACATATTTTAGGATTAGGTTTAAAACATTATGCCTACATTTAAACTGCCCGTCTGAATTCGAAATTCCGAATTTCAATCTCTAGAGAATTTATTCATTGCCTGAAGTGTGTGTGTGTGTGTGCGTGTGTTACACCACACAAAATAGTTTCTTATTGATGAAAGTTCAGGTGTACTCAGAGATCTATTGGCAGAGTGGGAGAAACCGCAAAACTTACTGATCTTCAATTGGAGTTGAAGTGTGGTGTTACCCAGGTAGATGGCATGGCAGCCTGCACACAAGAATTGGTAAAACAATGGGGACCAAAAGATTTTGGAGAGTTTTTCTTTATGGCTGAGAAAGGTTTGAGTAGAAACTTAAATTGTTGAAGGGAATAAAATGAAACTGACAAAACGAGGCCAAGCCAGCCTCGTGAGTAATGCAACCCTTTATCTCCATTTGCTCGTTACCTCGATATTTTAGTATCTCTAAATATTTCAAAACGTACTCCCAAACCAAACTATCAACAGTCTTCAACACACTTATTAATTAGTTAAAATTTAACCAATAAAGGCCTTCCTAAACAACCAACCAATATGTCTCGAATAGCTATTTAAGTTTAATTTTCTTCCCTAGACTATCATAGTCTGCTCCGGAACATCCTTCAAAAGGGGTTCCTACCTGGCAAGCCAATTTTCTCATGCTTATTAATTTATTTGTTGTTTTTTTTATTTCTTATTGTTTCTGTGCATTTTCTCTCAATTTTGGCCAACTAACTGTATTTTATATTTAAAATCATGTTTTAAATGTTTATTTAATTATGTAATTCTATAAAATTTACAAACTCTGCCGATGATGTACAGAGTAGATATATAAAATCACCAGAAATCTTGAATTAGTGTTTCAAATTCGTCGTGTTGCCTTTAATCTTCATTCTTCGCTTGTGCTTACCGAGGAATCGGCCCATCAGCTTGATTGTAACTATATATAAAGGATGATGCCAGCTATTTTCCTCGCCTTGGGATTTCTGTTAAACATTAAATTCAGGCTCTCTAGAAACAATCTTCATGGATATATATATATATATATATATATATATATATATATATATATATATGATATATAAAAGCACATTCATATTATAAAACTCAGCTAAGCTAGTGTGTTAGAGTAGATAGATGTAATAGAAGAGACAAAAATGAATTCATATTTGGATTTGAAATGGAAAATCTGATTATGTCAATTTTTTAACCCATTTCGGAAACAGATTTGTTTAAGAATCTTAAAATCACATTAGAATTATCTTTTAAATTTCCTGCGGAAATGGAAAAATATGGTAATTTCCTAGTTAGAATTTGTAGCAAGATCAAACCAGAATCATGATTATTATTTTAATTACAAGTATCTACGATTCAATCTTAATTACAGGATTTTTGAATAATAGATATATTTAATATTTTTAACACAATTCGCCTTTATAAGTTCACACACAAAATTATGTCGAGCTTCTATAAATATACAGAGACATATAATATGTAAATTGACACTTGCTAATTACTAAAATACTATTATTTGTAAATTTAAAGAATGAAAGACCTTTTGAGCAATGGAAGCACATTATTAATTAAATTTTTGTGGCATTCTCTTTAGTGGCTTTTAGAGCTGCAAATCGTCTAGGCATAGATTTAATACATGCTGAGATTACAGTTTGTAGTATTAACGACCATGTTTCGTGTATGATCCGCAATTCTAATTGTGTTACTGGTTTGGGGGATTTATTTGATAATGTCTTTTCTAGCATTCCCCACACATACTCGATTTGGCTTTATGTCAGGGAATTGTTCGGCCAAGGAAGTTGTTTGATGCCTCTTTTCTTCTCTTACTCATTTGTTCTTTTGACAAATGATAAGGACAAAAATTTTCCATGAACAAACAAACTTATTTTTCATGAGTTGCTACTGCCAAAACTAAAAATTGCTCGCAAAACCATCCCTAAAACGCCACCATCTTTCATCGTCAGTTGTATCCAGCATATTTCAATCTCTTTAGGAGGTAATCTCCAACCCTAGGTCAGAAAATTGACCAGATCTTGAGTCGTCAGAAAAGTTTATACTGTAGCAAATTTCTAAATGATTGTCTCATACTCGTACCTCTTGGGTTCATTTGGGATCTATTTGCCAGTTCAGACGAAGCTTTTAACCTAGGATTGGTTACAGTAGAGCTTTGAAGAGCACGAATAGATCATTCAGAACGCCGAGGAAGACCATGTCGTGACTCACGTGCTGTTTTACCAGTTTTGTTTTTTATTGAACTATAACTCTGTCAAAGCAAAAGAGGGACATTACAAGATTCCTAGAAGTTTGTTTTCAGAACAGTTCTGCTTCAGATTGATCAACGACTAATCATCTCTTAAAATCAGAAATTTATTCGAATTTTGCTTTCTAATCATGTTTATTAATTAAATTTTGAAACTCTGAAAAGATGGAAACAAATTTTAGCCATAATAATATAAAATTATAATAAAACTACAGTTGCCTATTTACTTCTTGCATGCCTTTGTATATTTGTGTACTTTTAAACACAACGTATTTTTTAATTTACATAAAAATGTATAAAATGCTATAAGAAAATACCAAAACATACGTACATGAATCACTTCGTATAAGAAAATCGGGTAAATCGATATAGGTTCAGGATGAAAGTATATACTAGTAAACCAGGATTCATGGTATTACGACGTGTCAAGCTATACCCGCTCATCCTCGGGTACTATAAAAAAAACAAAATTGTAAAAAGCGGATATGAAATAAAAGGTTAGGTTTTAAAAAAGAAACAAGGAAGGAAAAAATTTATATATATATGAACGAATAAATGTATACAAGAATCAAGTCACATACACATAAAATCGTCTTGCGGAATGAAGTATCAAAGAAGAAAGAGAGGTGAAGAGAGGTAACAAAGAAGTAAGGTTGGCTTTACGGTGAGGAACAAATACATATTGGCTGGTTGAAATTATGTGATTGACAATCGGAAGGAAGCTAAGTCGCTATTTAGAGAAAGCCATTAATGTTTAATATATAGCAATCCCAAAACCCTGAATGACTTAAGCTCTTGATTAAAAAACTTTTCCTCGAATGCAGACCATCGCGCTTGATCGAAGCTCCACCTAAGTAGGAATCCGAGTGGCCACGGTCAAGCCTAATAATTATATATGAATGGAAAGTAATATTTTCGATGGAGCTCATCGACAACCTAACATTACATCCAAAGTTACTTGGTGGATTAAGAGAGCACAGTGATACAAGTCTAAAAGAAAGTGAGTTCCTTTAATTTATGGAAATACATCTACATCTCCTCGACTTGGTCCGTTAGAACTCGGCCCCTGAGACTGACTCTGTAGTCGCAGATTCTGTGTCCACTGTTCAGGTCTATTAAGACTGAGATACTGTGAAAGGTATAAATAAACGAGGAAATATCTCTAAACTGGCTGCATCTGCGGCAACTACCGCTACAATGGGTGTTATAAAGCGAACAGGGATAAAACCATTGTGCTTGGGAGGTTGAGAATAAATAAAATATCCAGCACGGTCACTTGTAACAAAGAGCCAAAGATGAACCGAGGAAACAAGCCTCTGCAGCCAGTCCATGGAAATTCATTTGAAGAACCTTTCCTTAAATACTTATGTTAAAAAGGCTGCCAGGGCCCTCTTAGAAGAAAGCTGACAACAGAACATAAAAGGTGTGGCCGTACGCCAAGCGAGCATAAAGAACTTAAGACTGCCAGCTGTGGCAAATGCTGTTGTCGCGGTCGGCCTCGAGGCTTCTTTGAAGAAGGCTAGGTTCAACAGTTCATGTCTCCCTTTCTCCTTTCTCGATTCTTACGGGGTGAGAGGTGCCTTTGTGGTCGGATTTTTTCAGGTTGGGGATGAGACAGGCCACTCTTTTATCCCCGCTAAGCTTCGGGCAGGATTCTTGGTGATCAAAGAAAGAGCTCTGCGTGACCAGCCACGCATTGCACCCGGTCAAGCTCTGATCAGAATTAAACATAGCCAAAGACCCTTGAGTGACTCTTCAACATGAAACGAAGCACACACACTCCTCCACTGTGTCGCTTTAACCGGACAAAGCCGAGCGAGGTGTCAGTGAACCTACTTTTGGAAGTTTTGAATTGTAATCCATGGTTGGGGAGCGAAAACAGGTTGAAACTGGGCTCTAGGACTGCTAGGCTCTTACTCGTGGAAGAGCCAAAGTCGTTGGGTGTCTTCAGTTGTTGAGAAGCATAGGAGTTACCTTATGCATAGGCAGACTTAAATTAAGGAGGGTGCGAATGGCCGCACGGAATTTTTTTAACAATTTTGTGCTGAAAACAGGTCGGCCATCTGTGTAATCGACATGCTTAATTATATATACGAATCAGAGTTATTGAATGTACCTCTGCCGTGAAGATGAGAAATGTATTCACAGTGAGGTGGTACCAACCAGAACGCACCATTTCAAGGAGCCATATTAAACGTAATTAAAGTTGGTATTTTGACTCTTCACTCTATCTTTACCAATCATTTCAACTTAACCGTCGCCTATTCCAACATATCTTCAGTATGTTTAGAAGACAGTAGGGCAAACAACTTATTTGTATAGACTACCTCAAATACTTTATTAAGTTCAGGGTAGAGTGTTGTGTCACCTGAACAGGTAAGAATATAAGTTCAAAGAGCACTCAATCTTGCTCTCTGTGAACGACGAAAGAACTGCCATTTAAGAGAGAGGAGACCCACATATCTTCTTATCCTTTTTGTCAGTTATTTTTTCATTGGTGGCTTCGGTAGAAGTAAAGACACTGCTCTTTAGGACGAGGCCGCCCTAGTTCCAGTATTAGGGTCCTTACCCACCTTGAGGGAAGGGCATCACGCTATTACCCTTAGATAAGCCCGAGATTCCGTGGTGGAAGATTCTGGATAACAGATCCAAGGGGATTGCGCCATTACCGGATTTTCGCATCCGGTCTAGCGGTTCGCCGAGATCGAATAGGATCATATATGAAATCGGCGTACCGACTCCTACCAAATGGACCAATTTTGGATATAAAATTTTGACTAGGGTTGAAAAGGATTTGCCATCATAGTTCTTCATCTAGAGATCTGGATATAACATGGGCTTCTTGCAGGGTCAGAGATACCGTCAGTTGCATTATTTCTTTTATAGGGTTTCTTAAGGTAGCTGGAAAGAGGAAAGACAGTTGGGCACTAGAGAGTTAGCCGCTTGAAGATATTACCTTGGTTTGCTCACTTGGATACCTGGTTTCATTTGAAGAAGTTCTCTGTACGATTTGACAATCATCATAATTTTAAAGTGTGAGTTTGATTTGTTTGTGCGGCATTGTCTATTTAGGGGAATAATAGCCTTGATGTTATTGCGCTTATCATAGTTACACGTACCAATATTTGCCCTACTGCAGATATATTTATTTGTAGTAATTGTCCCTTGTTGGGAATAGAGTAGCTTGTTTTTTTGCTTTGGGTGTGAAACTGCGCATTCTTTTAGGATCAGTGCTCGCCTTGCTAGATACCTAAGTTATTTCATATAGTGTATAAGTGTTCTTTTTAGCTCTTTATAACTATTAATTATTGCGCTGTTTTTTCCCTTTCGTTAGTATATTTATTCTTTTTTATATAAATCAAAGACTTTTATTTATTAATTTAAAATATATATATTAATTAGGTAAAAATGGCTGAGTGCAAGGAGTTGAGAAAAAAATGGATGACTAAGGGTTAGCGTAGGTGGCAAAGGGAGCGTCAATCGTGGGGTGCTTTTGCTGGATGTGGAATGATAGGAGTAGAGACAGGTTCCGTTGCATGTAAGCTATAAGAGTATATAGTGGAATTAGAGGAGGGAATAGCACTGAGGTTAGGAAAGATCTCATCACTAGGCCCGCGGGGAGGTATGGGGATCGTAAGTTTAGCCTATTTCCATAAGCTAGGATTAGAACTAGTGGAGATAGTAGGAGTGTAAGGTGGTAAATAGAGGAGAGAAGCAGGTAGCTAGTGAGGTATATCCCGTGCAAGATGGAAGTAGGGCTGCCGGTGTTAAGGATGTGTGGATAATAGACCACCTAAGTAGAGAGTACGTCTGCGCCTATTACTTGTGTAATAGGTCTAGGGTCTTAGGAGACCTACAAGAATGAATATTTGCCTGCACATCCGAAGCTAATTTTTAAGTGTCTGAAGTGTTTGTTGTGTGTGATTCACAGGTTAGGTATTTAGACAGGACTTTTTGTTAACGTGAGCGCAAGAGAAGGATGGGGGGATTGTTTGCCAGTGCACGTCTCATGGATGTAGCTGAGAGAATTGAAAGGATAGTGAATGGAGCTGAACGACGTAGTGAAAACTAAGTTGGATGAGCTATGTAGTGTATGTAGAGATATAGGTATTTGTAATGAAAGTTTTGAGGTAGGAGTAAGCATGTAGTGTCATTTGGCTTGGAGTAGGCAGAAAGTGAATGTCGCACGCAGTTGGGATAAATTAGAGGGTAAAAAATATTTGTGATAGCATGGAACTAGTGTTTTTGGATACATAAAGTGAGTTTTTTTCGAATGGAAGATTTGTATGCAATGGATAGGAGATAAGATGATGCAGGTAGGCGTGAAGGAATTCAAATAAATCTACATAGTAACAGATGGAAAAATAAACAGTAGACTAGGAAGACCATAAAGAACAATACAGCAAAAATTTACTGCACAAAGAGTAGGAGCATAAGGAATAAAATGAATTTGTTGAGAGGGTTAGTAAGTGTAGAGAATTTCGATCTTATTGCGATAACAGAGTCTTGGCTTGATTGGGCAAAAAGAATTTTTGACCTATGATCCGGATTGAGGGTTATATAGAGATAAGAACAGGAAGTAAGAAGGAAGGGTGAATATTTATATTGGGCATAATCTCCAGTTCTGTAAAAATACTACAATTAAAACAGATACTAAGAAAGTCAATATGGCTAGATGTAAAGGGAAAGGAATGATAAAATTGTCATAGGATTTTTATATAGACTACTAAATCATAGTAAAGAAGTTTCGCGCTCTCTGTGAGAGGAGATAGAACGTAGAACTTGCATGGAGAAGTAATCATCTGTCTATATTGTGTGACTTAAATTACAGAAATAAAGAATGGGAAGCTTTTATATGCGATTAGGAGGGTGAGGAATTTTGAATATTGTTCAGGATAATTTTCTTAGACACGTTGTAAATCATCCAACTAGGAGTGATAATATAGTGGATTTAGTTCTAACAAATATTGGAGCAGGTATTAGCAACCATTGCGAAATTAGATTTGAGTTACTCGTAAAATGGAATGAGGTTTTCAGTAGAATAAGGAGGTTAGAATCCCAGATTTCAGGAAAGTGGATAACAGGGGTTTGATGAGGTACCTAGAGACTATTGTTTGGGTATTAGCAAATGAGTTCAGCTCAGAAAATGTAAGATCAATGGGTGCAGTAGAGGAGGAAGATAATCCTTAGGTAGGGAGTAATAGTGTAGATTAGGAATATGAGACAATGGTTAAGCAGGTAGTTGCTGGACAGAAATAATATTCTATATAAGGAGATTAGAGTCAAGTCTGTAATCCCCAAATGGATTTAAGATAAAATTAAGGATTATATTAGCATTAAAATGAGAATTTATAGGGGCAAAAAATGGTGGGATCAATTAAGACAGAGATATAATGAGCTAACTCGTGACGTTAAAAAGTTAATTATGGTGTCAAGAGAAATTATGAAATTAGAGGCGCAAATAAGACAGAGGAAGATCCAAATGTTTTTTTTAAATTATATAGGAATAAGACAAGAGGTAAAGAAGGCCCACTTAAAACTTAATAGGGATAGTTAGTGAGTGATAGTGATACAATAGTTAGGATGTTAATTAAGTATTTTATTTCAGTATTTACACTCGAGGAAAATCTAATTGTACCTGGGGGAGGGGGGCTTGATTTCCAGGGGAAATGAGGAGGAGAACTTAGATGATATTTTAATTACAAAGGAGTCTCAAGATAAATAGAATTATATCTAGTAAAGCACTAAACCCTGACAAGCCTTTTCCCATGAATTTTAAGAAATGTAAAGATGTTTTAAATGAGCTCTAGCATGCTTATTTATAAAATCGTAAGAGAATGGCATTGTACAAACGGCGTGGAAGGAATATGGATATTCAATAAGGGGGATAAAAAGATTATGTCTAATTACCGGTCAATGAGTTTAACATCAGTGGTGTGGAAAATGATGGAATTTGTAATAGCAAAATCTTTTAGAGATCACTTAGATAAGACTAAGGTGATAAAGGAATCTCAACAAAGTTTTATTATAGGCAAATCGTGTTTTACTAATTTACTGTCTTTTTATAGAAAAGTGTATGATAGTGCCGAAAGAGATGAGAATTACAATATTGTTTATTTGAATTTTAGTAAGGCTTTCGACAGGATGCCACATTAAAGACTTTTGAATAAAGTAAAGCTCATGGGATTCAGTCATGTAATAGTGAGAGGGCATCAAAGAGTCAGTATAGATGGGAGTAAATCTTGGTTCGGGACTGCCACCAGTGGGGTTCCTCAGGGGTCATTGCTGGGGCCGGTGTTGTTAGATATATATATTAATGATCTTGACATAAGTATAAGTTGCGACCTGAATAAGTTTGCTCATGTCACAAAGTTGGGTAAAATTATAACATCTGACTCTGATGCTGCGGTATTATAAAATGAACTGACCTAACAATCCTAATGGGTAGAGAAATGTCAGAAATTTAATATAAACAAATGTAGTTTACTTAATATAGGAAAATGTTTCTACTGAATAATTATAAATTGAATGGGACAGTTTTACGAAGGTCAGAATGTGAAAGAGGTGGGTATCTTTATAAGTTTTTACCTCCGGCCTAGAAAGCACTGCTTAAGTGCTAGGAATAGAGCTAATAGTGAATTTGGGTTTATTGCAAGGAACATCAGAAATAGGAGTACTGATATCATTCTTAAAATTAATCCAGCATTAGTGAGGCCTCATCTTTACTATGCGGTGCAATTTTGGTCACCATATTTAGGATAGATATTGGTTTGCGTGAGTCTGTGCAGAGAATGATAAATAAGATGATTCATGGTTGAGGAGTTTACGTTATGGTGAAAGGCTTAGGAAACTAGGTCTATATACTTTAGAGGGGAGAAGCGTTTGAGAAGTCATGATTTAAGTCTTCAAGTGAGTAAAAGGTTATAATAGGGGAGAATCGGTAAGGTGAAATGAGTATTTAGTCAGCAATGTCGCGGTACACCACTCTATATCATACACTACTCCTATATTATGTGGGAGGTGACTTCATCACCTACTGCAACGCGAACCGTTTGAGGACTGTTAAGAGGGAGTAACGATCGACTAAGAGGTCAAACTCGAGGCGTTGGGTTTCAAATCCTTAACAAATCAGGCAAAAATGGTTGGCGAGATTTACTTGAATAGACTGAAAGTATCGTACGAGGTTAGTTAAAGATGAAACAACAAAAATATAATTTTATTTACAAATATCAAAAAATAATAAAAATAGGCAAAATAAATGATTTAAAATGAAATAGTCTCGTGATAATTATGATAAGGATGGATTCTCAAATAAAATTAATTAATTAGCTTCAAGGATGACGCTCGACGGGGAAATCTGGGATTACTCGTAATTCCACTGAAAGAGGAAACTTTCTTTCCTCAAAGGTAATCGATGAATAGACTGAAAGTATTGTACAAGGTTAGTTAAAGATGAAACAACAAAAATATAATTTTATTTACAAATATCAAAAAATAATAAAAATAGGCAAAATAAATGATTTAAAATGAAATAGTCTCGTGATAATTATGATAAGGATGGATTCTCAAATAAAATTAATTAATTAGCTTCAAGGATGACGCTCGACGGGAAAATCTGGGATTACTCGTAATTTCACTAAAAGAGGAAACTTTCTTTCCTCAAAGGTAATCGATGAATAGACTGAAAGTATCGTACGAGGTTAGTTAAAGATGAAACAACAAAAATATAATTTTATTTACAAATATCAAAAAATAATAAAAAAAGGCAAAATAAATGATTTAAAATGAAATAGTCTCGTGATAATTATGATTAGGATGGATTCTCAAACAAAATTAATTAATTAGCTTCAAGGATGACGCTCGACGGGAATATCTGGGATTACTCGTAATTTCACTGAAAGAGGAAACTTTCTTTCCTCAAAGGTAATCGATGAAGATTTTCTTCGGATCGATTAAATGAAGGGAGACTGTCGCGCAACTTTAAAGGATTGCCGTTCAAATAAGCTACCAATTGACTGGGATAGAATCATGGCGGAGAAAGTCCTGTTGTCCGATGAACGCTCACGTTCCTTCGACTCGAGACGATAAGGACGACTTTGAGGTGCATGCGGGACGCACCCATCTCAAGTCAAAACCGGATATTTGTACTAATGATCCAGAAGGGAGAAAGGGGGATTCGGTGCAGGGGTTTAGGAGGTTATAGACATCTTAATCTGTGAGGTAGACCAAAATTCAGCTTTTAGCGGCGAGGCGCGAAAAAAACAAGCGTCTCGTTGTCTCCTCGTCGCCAGGTGGAGGGCTCTGGACAATTTCGCAGGATTGAGGGATAATTCGCCAATACGCCCAGGAGTCGAAATTCTTGAATGATTTAGAATAAAAAGTGAGTTTTCCATTGCTGGATACAATCGCACGTGATCTCCAAATAACGTGAGGATGTCAGAGGTTGTCCTTTTACACCCCTTCCTTCCATACAATGGAACTTTTCTGAGAGAGAAGGAAGAAAATGGGACATCGCAAATTTGGATGGGGGGAATTATTAAGGCGTTAGACTGATCACAAAAAAATCGGGTGACCTGACTTGTATTCGACAGGCTCACAAAAGAGTAAGATATTGATCTGAGCTAAAAAAATAATTTTAAGTAAATGGGTCGACCAAAAAAATCACATTCAAATTAAGGAACCAAATTAGAACCTCGTCTCAAAGGGTAGTTGAACAAAAAAAACATTAAAAAAGTAACTACAGAGAACATAGATATATATATATATATATATATATATATATATATATATATATATATATATATATATATATATATATATATATATATATATATATACAAAGTTTTAAATAAAGAGAGAAAAATCATATTTGCATAATTAACTTACGGGTTTACAAACGACCTATAAATTAGTGGATTAGGTGGCATTGTTGTCCAATGGATTAAGGGCTAAGATTATCAGTTATACAATTCTTGGTGCCACGTATATACCAAACTTTAAACTGATACTGTTGGAGTATTTATACGTCCTTTCTGGCTCTTAGTATTTCAGAGATACGACAAAGGGCGATGGTCTGTTTTGACAAAAAATTCTTTTTATATCAAATACATGCTAAATTTGGTAATACTCCATATTATACCTAGGGCTTCCCATTCTATTACCGAGTAATTACGTTCACGAGGCAATAGCTTTCAACCCGCATAAGCCACTGCGTGGCTTTCACCTTCGTCCGAGTATTGGAGCAGCACGCATTCAATTACTTCGTCACTCGCATCCGTCCTGATGCCAAAGGGTTTAGAGTGATTAGGTTGCCTCCAAATGGGGGTGGACACTAACTAGCTTGTGCTTGAACTGCTGGAACCTTACAGTAGCTTCGAGATTGCATGAAAGGGGATCTTTTCTGAAGGAGAGTACTTAAAGGGGCTGAATAGACGCAACGATGGGAATAAATCTAGGGTAAAAGGAGGCCGATCCCATGAATGACATCAGCTGTTTCTTCCTGCGGGGAAGGGATATCTCGACAATGATCGGAACTTTTCATCCTGTGGGTTCATCTGATTTTTCCCAACATTGAAGCCCATATAATTAATAGTATTCTACGCAAAGTGGCACTTACTAAGGCCAAGGGTGAGTCCGTGCTCACGAAGCCTAATAAGTAAGGCGCAAAGAGCTATCAAGATATGGTGATAGCAACATAAAGGTTGTCGAAGTAGAAGGAGACGTGCGGCAAATCATTCACAATCCTTCGCATCATCCTGTTATAGTTGCCACATGCAGTGACTAACCCAAAGGGGAGTCGTTTAAACTGCATAAGACCCTTGTAGGTTGTAAAAGCAGTATACTTGCGTGCGTTTTTATGGAGGGAAATTTGTTAGTATGCTTTGCAGAGGTCCAACTCAGAAATTAATTTAGCTTCCTCAAAAAGGTGGAGATTCTTATCGATAAGGGGGATAGGCTCTGCATCAAACACAGTTACTGAATTTAATTTTCGGAAATCAACCCACATCTGGAAGGTTTGTTCGGGTTTGCGAACCTTGAATATGGGGAGCAGTAATCTGACTTCGAGGGATCGATGATATTTAATGGTTAAGGATTGTCCACTTTTTCGTTAAATGGTTTCCTAAAGTTGATGGGAAGAGGTAGGGCTTCGATCAAACAGGCTCTTGAGTGGTGAGGACGGTGTCATGCTCAAATTGATTCGAGCAACCGGGGGTCTCGGAGATGACAACTTCGAATCCATTTAGCAACAGTTGCAGCTGACTGTTTTGAAGAGGCGCTAGCCTGGGAGAGACACCCAACACGGGGGATGATGATTCCAGAGGTCCAGGTAAGAATGGATTAGAATAATCACCATCTTGTTCAATGTATACTACTTGCACGACGTTGAGAGGGTCGGGGGAAAACACTGCTTCCAAAGGGGACTCTTCATCGAGGGCCGCATTATTGTTGAGACAAGCACGGCGGTGATATTTCTTTATCATATTGATATGGAAAACCTAATCTCCTGAAAGGGTTCGAATCAGGTAATCCACAGGACCTTTTACCTCTAAAACGTAAGAGGGGCCCTTCTACTGGCTCAGGAGTTTGTTACTATCCGTGGAAAGTAGCACAGCACATCCTCGACAGGATTAAAACTTCTTTCCTTACTTTTAAATTGAAATAAGTTCGATACTTTTTCAAATTTACTTAAGCATTTTGGTACTCGATGTTGGCATATATCTCTAAGAGCTTTGGGATGTCCTGGAGGTAGGAATAGGAGGATTGGATTTCGTTATCCAGATGAAGATTGATAAAAAGCTAATTTAAAATGGTAAGGGGGCCTCGAACATTACGGCCATACAAAAGTTCGAAGGGGGCAAATCCTAGGGTTCTATCGGGGATTTCACGGCACGCAAACAGTGCCACGGGTAAAGAGCGGTGCCATTCTCGGGGTTGATCGATACACAGTTTTCTGGGGATTGATTTCAAGGTACCATTTAGCTTTTCGCAAACTCTATTTGCGGATAGGTGGTATAGGGTCATAAGCACATATTTTACCATGAAGAGCTTGCCGACATACTTCATAAGCTCGGAGGTAAATTGTCTTCCTCGATCTGACAATACCTCTTTCAGAATCCCTAACCGAAAAAAAATGGAAATGAGGGTTCGGCACAAAAAACGCTATCAATGCGCTTAAGGGGAACTGCCTCATGGAAACAGGTACCAAAGTCTACCAAAGTAAGGAGGTAACTGTGTCCTTCACTAGACGGGAGATAAATAGAGCCAATATGAGCAATGGCCACACTAGAGAAAGGTTCCAAGATGATCGGGCTTTTCTGAAGGTGGGCTGGCTTGACGAACCCTTTTGCTGATGTCCTTTGGCAGGCATCGCATGATTTGCAGTACTTTGAAATTTCTCTGGCTGCACCCGGCCAATAGAAATACTTAAAAACCCTCTGAGCGGTTTTGTTATGACTAAAATGACTGGAGAATTAACTATCGTGAGAAATCTAGAGGACTTGGGGGACGTGAGAGTGGAGAACACAGGAGGTGTGTGTTTCAGGTTCAGTTCCGTTGGAACATTTACGATGTAACAGCTCATCCTTGACAAAGTATGAGATGCTTTTTCCACCACGGAAAGACTCTTACTCATGAGTCCTGGCTTTCTCCTAAAGGGGAATGTTAGTTGCGTACCCCTTCTGGGCGCGGGCAAAATCCTCGTTCCGGAAGGCATCCACTTCCGGATCAATGGGGTTTTCTGATGGAATGGTTTCTAGGGAAGCCTTGGCGGTCTGGGCACGGGTTACTACGGGTTGTGCTACCAAGTAACTTGTAATCTGGGGGCTCTGACCAATCAGTACAGAGCAAAACTTGATTTGAGATGCTACCACTTAGACGCAATTAGTCAAATACTCACATTTGATATGGCATTTTACGATACGCTCTGCCGAGGTAGTCATTGACCACAGCGAACTTTTGGTTGTCAGGACCGACCGGGGTAAGTAAATCCTCGGACACCACAATGCATGTGCACCTAGTGTCACATACAAGGGTGGGTGGACAAACGGCATACGTTTACGGCTCCATTTTCAAATTTCAGACCACCGGGGAAGCTCTTATTGAAGAGAAAATTTACTTGGTGACCGTAGTTGTTGGTCGACGAGAGAAACGTAGAGGTATCCTAGAGAGACGGGAAAACAGCAGGAGTGGCACTAACTTGGTGTACTTGATGAGAGGACACGTTTCTGAATTAGGAATTTTGAAGACAGTTCGTGCGTATGTGATCTTCTATTCCGTACGGAAAACAGATTATCTGCCTTCTGGGGAATAACGACTAGGTGGGAGTGGTAATTATGGGCTTGATATCTCTTGGTTCCGAAGGAGGGGGGCTTCTGGGTTTCGAGGATGCTTGAACTTTTACAAATTTAGGGGTATTTCTTCGAGCTGGCCTGGAGTTATTAACCTTAAACTTTGGAGGATAAGGAGGGGGGGAGGCTTCTTATTAAACTTCGGGTAAGAGTTATGGCTACTTGTGTAAATATCAGCCTCTTCTAGGCATTCCTTAAACGTAGAGCAGCGCTTCTCTTTAACGAAAGCACGGAGTTCGGGAGCCAGGAAAGCTAAATATTGATCTATTAAGGTGAAGTGAGAAGGGACTCGTTCTCTTGGGGGATTTTACACGCATCTGGTAGAAATTGGAGGTGTTTCTGGAGGGTGTACTCGAAATGGAGAAAGGTCTGACCGGGAGGATCTTTTCGTGCTAGAAACGGGAACGATAGAAGTCTGGGGTAATATCCACGGCAGCTAAGACTTGAGGGTAGAGTAGGCCACAGTGGACTCTGAGGTAAGAAAAATGAATATGTCCCTCAACTGGGAGTTTAGAAGGGGGGCAATTTGGCAAAACCGTCTACCTCAAAGTCCCAATTGTTGATTTCGAAGATCTTCTCGAAATGCATAAGATATGATTAAAAATGTTCTCCTTCTTTAAAGACGGGTAATTTTACTGACGGACACCGTAGAATTTTGTCCCGAGAGTTAACTGACATTGACTCCAATTGATTACGGCTTAATTCAAGTTATTGCTGCTTTATTTTCTCACGCTCTTTTATTTCTCTTTGTTCTTTTATCTCTTCAGCTCCTCTTAGTTCTTGTTCCTTCGCTCTTCCCTCTTCTCTTTCATTTCTCTCTTCTTCCTTGATATAAGTTAATAATTCTCGTCCCGAAAAGCCCAACAATTCTCCTTGACTATAGAAACGGTCAAACGAAAAAGACATCGTGTTGGCTTACTTAAGGGAACGTAACACGCGAACGGGCTATTGACGTAACGGAATTTTTCGGCAATATAGGTGAAGCTTAAATTTCACCCAAAATAAATATTCAAAAATATCCCACTGAAATGAACACTAAAATTCTTCCTACACGGTTAGGACCGGTTAATCTCTCTAATCCGACTGGGAATTACCTAAAAGATCTAGGAAATGGAATACACACACACACACAAACAACGGGTCCCAACTAATGATCTAAATTTTTAAATAGTTAAATAGACTAATGAACCGCTTCAGGACTGTTCTCAAGGATTAACGATCGACTAGGAGGTCATACTCGAGGCGTTGAGTTTCAAATCCTTAACAAATCAGGCAGAGAGCAAAAATGGTTGAAGATATTTACTTGAATAGACCGAAAGTATTGTTGGAAGTTAGTTAAAGATGAAACAACAAAAATATAATTTTATTTACAAATATCAAAATTTGAATAAAAATAGGCAAAACGCAATTACTTAAAATGAAATAGTCTCGTGATAATTAAGATAAGGATGGATTCTCAAATTAAATTAATTAATTTGCGTTGCTATGCTGAGATCAAACGGGGGAACTTGATAATACTAAAGATTAAGGGGGCTTCAATCTTACGGGTCGGTGACTTCGAGGAAGGTCCAGCTTGGTATGAGGCAGGTGGGGCACGATCCGATGAGGCAAGTGGAGCACAATCCTGATGAGGCAAGTGGGGCACGATCTGGATGAGGCAAGTGGGGCACGATCCAAACTAACCTTCCGAGGAATAGCGATGCAGCTCACCAATCTTCATGGACGACGTTCGACGGGGAAATCTGGGATTACTCGTAATTCCACTGGAAGAGGAAACTTCTTTTACTCAAAGGTAATCGATGGAGATTTTCTTCGGATCTATTAAACGAAGGGGAGACTGTCGCGCAACTTCAAAGGATTGCAGTTCACAGAAGCTCCCAATTGACTGGGGTAGAGTCACGGCGGAGAAAGTCTTGCTGTCTGATGAATGCTCACGGGACTTAGACTCGAGACGATGGAGATGACTCTGAGGTGCGTGCGTGACTCACGGATCTCAAGTCAAAACCGGTTATTTGAACAAGTGATCTGGAAGGGGTAAACGGGGATTCGCAGCAGGGGGCGAGGAAGCTCTAGACATCTTAATCCGTGAAGCGGACCAAAATTCAACTTTTAGCGGCAAGGCGCGAAAAAAGCAAGCGGATCGTTCTCTCCTCGTCGCTAGGGGAAGGGCTCTAGACAAATTCGCATGATTGGGGGATAATTTGCCAATACGCCAAGGAGTCGAAACTTCTCGAATGATCTGGAACAGGAAGTGACGTTTTCCATTGCGGGATACAATCGCATGTGGTCTCCTAATAAGTGAGGAGCTCAGATGTTTCCTTTTGCAAACAGGATAAGATACATACATAACAATGGGTTCAAGCTGAAAACTCTGGGGGAGCTTTTAAAATAAATTAAATAAATTTATAAATGCGAATTCTCGGTGGGATGGAAATTGGTGATGGGGACAAGTGCTGCTTCGTATATGCTATTGATTAGCCTTTTAAACGCAATATCTTTTATTATCTTCTTATGTTGTCTTTGAAAGCGGGATAAACGGCAAACACTTTTACTACCGGATGGAAGAGCTAAAGGTAACCCCTCCATCGTGAGAGCCGGGTCATCTAATTTCTAATGTTTTTGTTTAAAACATTATGAATGGGCATAAAGATCCATTAAATTTTCGGGTGCCAAAGGCCTAACACTCACTACGGAAGCTAATCTGGACAAAGTACATGAAGGACCTCTTAGATTGGTCTGCACTTTTTAAGCCTACCTCTTTCCGCCTAACGGCCTAACATCTTCGGCGCTTCCGAGATGGGCGTAAAATAATAGATAGATTAAAATATAGATGTGGGCAATAAAGGGGGAATAAGAAAGGAGAAAGAACTCAGGACCTTAAAAAACATCACTAGGAATCAAAAGGAAGTGGGTGTAGCCCACTTCCCTTCCGTTCCCAACCAGAGATAAGACGGAACCTACTCGGAGACTAGCCTGCAAAATTACCTGCCGGGTAAGAAAAAGGTGAGAAACGGCCCGCAAATAAAGTGAGGAAAGAGAATAAAATGGAAGTGTCTTGGAATAAATCTATTGTAGTTTGAAACTACCTCAGAACGACAGATGAGTTAGGTTCGCTTTTCGTATGAATGAAAGCCCTTTTCACGTCCCCTCCCCTTTGGGTCTATCTAGACTGAAACAATAAAGGCAAAGAAACACAAACAAAGTTGTATCTCATAACACCAACATAGGCCTAAACTGTGAACATGTTTCAAGGCGTAGTTTTCTTTCCATAAAATTCTCTGTTGATGACCTGTCGCAAAATCAATAAACAGTGAACTTATCCTGTATCAAAATGATTACATGGCTGCTTATTTTAAAAGGCTAAAGTCTTAAATAGATAATTTGACAATTATGCCCAGAAGATCCCAAAATAGAGTTAAAAATGTGAGTGAAAGCAGATCTAATAAGCTGATATAGGACGAACTTATAGAAAAAAATACTAACTGAGGCCAAAATAAAAGCTTGGGGCAGATTATGAGAAAAGCTATGATAACCAACACATGTGGAAACCCAAATACACAAACAAACTTACCATTTACTGTCCAACCCTTGAAGGCTGATGTTTTATATTCTAAAGCTTTTTTCCCGCAAATGCATTATATCTTCTCCCTAATTCTTGCCATCTTGCCATCTTAGTATGGTAATATGCACACTTTTTCCGGCCACACCAAATTTTAGGGATGCAATTTGATATGTTAAAAGTTTGATTAATTAATAAAAACCGTATTTACTTCCAGTCTTAAGATTTTTGGCCTACCATCGAAGACGGAGTTTCTTGCCACGACATCCTGTACTTTCGGGATAAAATAGAAGTAACGCAGCTGTCACCGGGTACCTTAGGCGGGGTAATTGCTAAACTTTGCTAAAATGATTCGTGGACGGACAGCTGCTCCTTCCTGGGAAACCTTGGCTTGCTCTCCCTAGCACAATTCTGTGTTGGAAGGTCTCTCTCTTATCGGGAGGAAAAAAATCATTAATGAAAACAAGTTAGCCACATAACAATATAGTTGCTCTATAGAGACATGTGGGTAGGCTTTTAGTAGTAAACTTTAATAGGTCTGACGGAACTTATGGCGTTTGTCAAATGGAGTAGCTAAGATTGAGGATTACAATTGGACGGTTAAAGGAAAGAGTGTTTATTTGTTTTATTAGAGATAATGGAAACAAATAGCTGGTTTACTAATTATTATTTTTATATTTTTTGTTAATTTCTTTGTTTGTTATATGTTTGTATGTATTTTTTAACCCTTTGTTAATGAGGCCAAATAGGCCGCTTATCCTTTGCACGAAACTGCTTTTATTGCAATCAAGCCAATTGGATCATCAGGTTGGAGAAAACAAAGAAAGGAAGAAAAAGGAAAATAAATGAAAATGACTATCGAAAATTGGCTTGTAGAGATAATGGAAGGATTATTCAGTATACATTAAGCGTGGGTGAAGTCCACCTCCCTCCAGCTGGTTGGAGACTACTCTGTAAATTAGACAAGTGTGTGAGATAATCAGGTGTTATGAATAGAAACAAAAATTAGGCGGGATATATACTTGCTCCATAAAATATTCATAACCGTAACTAATAGAACAATTTTTCCCAATAATTTATGATCTGTTTATTGCAGTATAACAAAACTTTTAGAAATTGAGACGAATGTATTAAAAGCATAAAATTTCACCAAGGTCCGATGCAAAAATTGAAGAATACTAACAAATTTTAGGAAAATTTGCAACCTAAACGTATTTTGACGAGACCATTTTCACATTCAGATCTTAAATTTATATTGCTTCAATTTTGACAGGTTCAAATTCACAGAGTAGTTTCTGTGACTTTTGATTCATAATTTGCAATAGTAAAAAATAGTCTATTACGTTCTAACGAACTTCTCATGGGCATCACAATGTCTAGAGTCTTCCAACATCAAATTGATAATAATTACGAAATTCGAATCGAGAGATGAACTACCAGAAGATTTCTGAAGAGCAAAATGTGCATAAACCTGCAGTTCAGTCAGTGATAAGAAAGTTTAAAGAAGTGGGAATAACTGCAAACACCCCTCGTTCAGGTCGTCCTGGGAAAACTCCACTCAGTACAGTTATGAGAATCCTTAATTAAATTGTTTGGAATAATCCCTATCTTAGTTTGAATGCAGTGTCCAATATGTTTCCAAGAGACGAAACCCATGGACCTCGTCCAAGGAAGATACCTTTAGTAAAATACATTCCTTTAAAGCCCCTCTAAATATTTTATTCGGGGAGGGAGGGGGGTGAGGAACTACATATGGTCAAATAAAACGAAGATAGAGTTGTTCGGCAGAAATGATGGTTAGCTTAAGAGTGGTGAGTCTGCTCTTCCAAAAAAAACACTGTTCTCACAGTAAACCAATGGGTCAAGAAATTCTCTCTGCCTGGGAGAATTTTACTCATGATTCCATTACCAACGTGATATTAAAGTTGCGAATAAGAATACAGGTAGTTATTAATCACAATGCAAAACATATTGAACCCATTCATTAACAATTAATCTGAATTACCAAATGAAAAATTGACATTGATTTTTTTGCAGTGCTTACAATTTAGAAATAATTTCAATATCACGAAAAAATTAATAAATTAGCAATTTTAAAATATTAAAACAATAAATTAAACTTTCAAATAGTTTTTATTTTACTTCCTAACATTTTTTGTTCGTGGGATCCCGAAATCCGTTCTGTTTTTTGGAGCGACCGAATAATAGAGGAAGCTTGATTGTTTATATTATAGGAAACCAAAATGGTTGTACTTGTTACTTTTACAATAACTTGATAATAACAATTAGTTTAAACTGAATATAATCGTGCTGATTTTTTATTATTTTTAATAAAGACACAAATGATTAAAAAATATAGACGAAATTAGGTTGCCAACTCCATAGAGCAACGTTGTTCCTGCAATCAAATGTCAGATATTTCTTTCATTTTTTTGGCCTAAGCATTTAAATATAACCTTTGCCTTGACATAGATACAAACACGGTCAACATATATCGACTACGTAGACAGTCCGCCTGATAGTAGTTATTGAGTGAAAGAATCAGCGTTTACCTAAAAAATAGTGATTTATAAAAACTAAATTGATGTATAGGTCAGGTAGAAAATATATATGTATGTCAGATGCGATGGATAATTTGTGGCCGTTGGCAACTCTGAATTGAACGCATCTGTGTTTTCTGGCGTCGGTTCTCGCTTCTTCCTATCATATTAGACGAGTTGTGCATTGTCAGTTAAGGAAGCAATGCCATGTAGCAATTCAATCCTTCCAAAAATAAGTAAATGGCAAACTGTGCCGCTTTGATGCAGGCGCCGGGAGATCCTAGATTGCTTATTTGTCAATCTTAGGACGGTGCGAAGGATCATGAAAATGTTGAATGATTCAGGCTGTGATTAAGAGGGTACGACAGCTTTGAAACCACGGACGTCACGTTATGCCCCGTCTTGCACAAAGATGGGCTCAGACTCAATATGGAGGGCTATATCAAGTGCCTGGAAGAGTTAGTTTTGTTTTAGACCCAGGAGGTAGCCGCTGGGAATCCCTATGTTTGGGTGCAGAGAGAACCCAGTCTTTGCTCTCAGACAATTTCTTTGACCACATCACTCCGAACATCTTGCCTCTCAACGCCCCAGAGTGCATCTCCTTAGATTATTATTTGTGGGGTGCAGTGGAAAGAAAGACGATAAGGTACACGTGCACCACGAAAGTAGAGCTTAGGTCCAGGATCACCACACTTTTTAACCAGTTCTGCATAGGGCAGTCGAAGAAGGGCTGCAGCAAGTCCCGACGCCGCCTGCCGGTCATAGTTGAAACGGATGGTGATTTCCTTGGAAAAAGTGAATTGTACTTGTATATATGAACTCAGTGATTGGTTTCTTTTATGTGAAAGTTAGGCAACATATTAACCATCGCAAAACATTTTTCCCTCAAATTATTTCGTTTATGTTTTGTTTCTTTGCGGTATTCATGAATCTATCATTTGCCTCAATGACTGCTTCAACTCTGGGTGTGAAATCTGCCATGCCAGTAAAAGATGATCTTTATCAATTTTGCACATAATTCCTGTTATTCGAACTTGAGAGTATGAAGGGTGTTGATTGATCTCTCTATTGACTACGCCCCATACGTACTCTTTCTGTGGATTAAGGTTGGATGAACTAGGAGGTCATGTGGCTGTGAAAACATGGTTGTTGAAATTGGTACTCATCCACTCTGGGTTGTTTTAGCCATATAAGATGGTCTTCCGTTGCTACTCTGTATATCCAGAAATCGGCCAACTGCTTAGGGAGAAGAAAAATGCGTACCGGCGATCGAAGATCTCGGGTGCCTTTGACGAGTACCGGAGGCTAGCCAGAAGGGTGAAGTCCAGCATAAGGGCGGCTAAACGGCCTGAGGAACTCCGAGTGGCGAGACTCTGCAAGGAGAATCCCAAGGAGTTCTTCGGCTATGTAAATAGCCGTAAACCAATCCATTGTAGGATTGGGCCCTTAGTGGACGTAGAGGGTGCATTAACTCACTAAGATGCAGAAAATGCTAGCCTGCTCAATGACTACTTCTCTTCAATGTTTACTAAAGAGTGTGGCCCCATCTCCCAGCCCACGGATTCCTACTCGGGGGAAAAGCTGGAGCTAATGGACTTCACCGAAGGAGAAATAAAGAAAAAGATCGCTGACCTAAATTCGAATAAGTCCCCCGGACCGGACGGGTTTCTATCCAAGGTGTTGAAGGAAGTGTGCGATGAAGTATCACGACATCTGTGCGCTATCTTTAACATGTCAATCCGGACCGGATGCTTTCCTAGAGACTGGCGTGAGGCGGAGGTGACTCCAATCTTCAAGAAAGGAGACCCCAGCCATCCGTCAAACTACCGACCCATCAGTTTGACTTTGATAGTCGGTTAACTCATGGAAAGCATAAAGGTGGACAAGATAACGTCTTATTTAGAGTCAAACCTACTACTGAAGAGTTCCCAGCACGGCTTCCGAAGGCAACGGTCATGCCTGACGAACCTTGTGGAATTCTTTCACTTCGTGTTCAGTGAGCATGATCGGGATAAAGCGGTGAATGTTTGGTACCTTGACTTCCAAAAGGCCTTTAATAAGGTACCACACCGCCGCCTTCTCCGGAAAGTGCGTGCACAGGTCATAGACGGCAACGTAGCAGGTTAGATAGAGAGCTGGCTAAGTGACAGACAGCAACTGGTAGTGGTAAATGGACGGGCCTCTGAATGGGCGCCCGTATCTAGCGGTGTCCCTCAAGGTTCTGTCCTGGGACCACTACTGTTTATTATCTATGTCAACGACATGGACCGAGACATGGTTGCCAAAATCTCCAAATTTGCCAACGACACGAAGCTTGGTATCAATGTGGCAAAGGAGGGGAACACTGCCCGCCTCCAAGAAGACCTTCAAAGGATTAGGGAGTGGTCGGACACGTGGCAAATGCCTTTTAACGTGGGGAAATGCAAAGTGATGCATATCGGCCACCGAAACCGCAAATCTCAGTACATCCTTAAGGGCACTGCTTTTGAATCAAGTTACTCTGAGAAAGACTTGGGTGTTACTATCACTAGCAACCGCAAGTTCTAGAACAGTGCATCGAGGCAGAAGATAAAGCCCAAAGTATATTAGGCTACATAAAGCGACAGTTTTGATCCGTGAAAAGAAGATAGTACTTTGTCTGTACAACTCCGTCGTTCGGCCGCACCTGGAGTATGGCGTACAATTTTGAAGTCCTTCGTTTCGAAAGGACATCGCAAGGTTGAAACGCGTACAAGCTAGGGCAACCAAACTGATTCCTTCTATCCAACATAAAAGTTATAAGGATAGACTAAGGGAATTAGATCTGTTCTCGCTGGAAACCCGTAGACTGCGTGGTCAGCTCATCGAAGTTTTCAAAATACTTCGAGGGTTTGACAATGTTGACTACAGGGATATTTTCACACTGACTGAGAACAGAACGCGCAATCACGGCTTCAAACTTGAACTGAAGCGTTACAACCGCAATCTGTGTGGAAACTTTTCACCTACAGTATCTGCGGTAGGTAGAACGCACTTCCAGTGGAAGTTGTCAGCAGTGAATCTGTTGACCAGTTCAAGTCAAGACTAGACAAAGTCTTGAAGAGCGGCCGTTTAGGGACGCAAAACAATTGAGCAGCCATGTGCCTACTCGATTGCTAGTCCAAAGGTACCCTCTTTGCATGGACCATAAGGTCTCCTAGGGTACTTTCTTTCCTTGTAACTCCTTGTAACTCACAACGTACTCAAAAACATCTGTTAGGCAGCAACATTGACTGTTAAGCCGCATGAATAAAAGTAAGTGGCATGATCACTCCCTCACTGATAAAGACTCACAGAACCATCACAGTTGCTGAAAACCTGGTTGCATTGCAGGTGGAAACTCGCTTGGCAATTTGCATAACCATCTATAATTCCTTGGGTTTACTTCTTGGTCTTGTTCGAAGTTTATCTCATCTGAGAAAAACCAAAACATTCCAGCTTCTTGTTGTTTCTGAATGGAAAGCAAGCACTCTGCACGGATCAAATAATTCTCTTTAGTTTTACCTGATATGAACTGGCCTCTTTGAATTACATAAGACTGGTAAGGATATCTTCATGCAAAACTCTTCTGATGGTGCATTCTGAAACCATGAAATCCTTTGCAAGGGTTTTGATTGAGTTTTATTTGTTTTTTGTTTTGTTTTTTATTTTGCACTTTCTGCACAAATTCTTTGGTTCTAATGGTATTTGAACTCTGTACATGTGTTTTGCGTTTTGATGATAATGTTGGATCCTTATCAGCAGCTTCCAGGTCGTTCCTAACTTTGCCAACGAAATATCTTGCAAATTTCAGGAAGCGGGCAATTTCTGTACCATTATGCTCAGCTTTTAGGGAAACGTTTACTGCGTGCATTTTCATTGCTGCGTCACGTTGATGCAAATTATTATTATCTGAAAATAAGGAAAAAAAGGAAAAAGGTTATAATAAAGTTTTGTCTATTCAAATTGATCTCCTTAAAATACTGACCCACCATATATATGTATATATATATATATATATATATATATATATATATATATATATATATATATATATATATATATATATATTGATAGATAGCTAGATAAATATAAAGGGTGTTCGGAAAAACTTTGACGGTTTGTAGAGAAAGAAAAAACACTCAATATCTCGACCCAAAGTAAAATTTTTTTTTTAAATTTCATAAATATATACTAAGTTGTGGGTGGGAGATAACAGTTTACTTAAAGTAGCTGCCTTATACTACGACGAGTGCCTCAAGACGGCTCTAGAACAGAACCTGGTAAATACGTTCCTCTCTGTGTCTCTAGGAATATCTTTGTCACCAACTCGTTGTTGATGTTTTAGGCTGAGCGGTTGGTCTCTTCTTTCTTTATCGCTCTCTACATAGTATGTATACTTTGGTATTACAATGGAAGTAATAAAGAAACCAGAAAGTGGGGCTAGTGAAGTCAATGGAATCCTCAGAAAACCACTTCCTCATCTTTCCTGAGGAATAGCGAGGAGGCAAATCTTGCTGCCACACACATGGTCTTCCTGCAGCAACATTCTCCAGCCTGCGTTCGACCACATTCTCCTTCATCTCGACATATCCATCTAAATCAATGATATAACGCGGCATGACGCCACCCTTACTAGAGACACATCCAAAGACCATCACAGTTTGGAGGAACTTAGTCTTTATCATACATGGAACGTCGTACGGATTGTAGGCAGCCACCTGTTGCTTTAGATGTTGTGCAACCTGCCATAGGATAAGATCTTTTCGATTGAGAAGAAATAGATCGTCCAAAGCTGAACATCGTGCTTAAGCTTGTTTAGGAGCTTCTTGGTCTTTGCTCACATATTTTGTCCCTGAAACCTAATGCACGAGTAGTAGCGAACGTCCTCATTCAGGGCAAGATTCATGGTGCCAAGTTCAACACCCATCTCTGTCACCAAAGCCGCCCAGATTCCCTTGCTCATATCTTCCATCATCTTCTGCATCTTCTGGATAAATTCCAGTGTCTAGAACCAGTTAGTATGCCTATTGTCCCTTTCTGCTGGCCACGGCTCCTTAGTCTTCATTACAACCCCTATACCACGTCATACAACCTTTACAGTGTTCACAGGGCATTAGCCAGCAGTCATGACACCGGCAATTTGATACCAAGCACAAATCAGCATGATGCAGGTAACTCTTTTCCAATATTGGGATAGTTTCCAGTCCTCAATGGTAACTTATCTTTTCTTCACTAAAATTATACTGTGCATCCTCTCCAACGCTATTGGCTGTTTATCCATACATTAACTTTTTACTGAAAAGAGATGCCAACAAAAATGGTTAAATTGAGAACGAACACAGTATACGATGCATTATATATATATATATATATATATATATATATATATATATATATATATATATATATATATATATATATATATATATATATATATATATATATATAAGTCAAGTGGTATATAAATTTATATAAATTACGTCATAAATGAGTAGAGATCGGTGGAAAAGAGCACTGGCACCTTTCATTTTCCTTTTTAAATGTAGGGGAAAAATAGTCTCATGGATACAAAGCTCCTCTCATAATTTCCACCTCAATTTGCGGTTTTCTTATTCTAGAAAAGCAATCAATTAGAAGAATTTAATTAACAAGAATTAAGTTTTATCCCTTAATAATCAAGATCTACCGAAAGAGAGGAAGGAAAAGAATCCTCTGCAATTTATTTCGAGGGTAAAGCTATCCAAAAGGGAAATTTGAAGGGAAAGGAAAGATTTTCCTTATCAAATAATAACGAGGGAGAAAGAAAAATAGAATCTGTTGCCAGGAAGAAGAGGATCACGGAAGGGGAAGAAACTATCGTTTATTCGTTTGCAAAAACAGATACAAATACTGCCAAACAAAACAGGGAGCTGGAGGTTAAAGTAACATGATGGGCTGAGCTCTCATAGTTACCCAAGTTTAAGAGCATAAAGTTTATTATTATTATTATTAAAACGGTTATTAAAACGGGACTAGTTTCGATATGTAGTTTGCCATATCATCTTCAGCCATTAACTAAGATAAATCGACAAAGAAAACTGAAATATTGGAATATACAATAACAGGCAACTGACTTTAATCTGGAGGGGATAGCTTTGGGTGATTAACAATATCCTTTAGAATGAGGTTTGACATATAGGGGCTACATTTATGCTGCCCTTCTGACAAATTGAAATTGGAAATTTCTTAGATTAGTAGGGATTCAATTATTTTTCTTTTATTATAATCGCTACAATGGTCAATTATTTGGGCACTAGGGAAATCTATTATATGATTGGCGTTTTTTACATAATTAAAAAGACTGGAAGCATTGCTCGCTCTACGAATGTCCCCCCTATGTTCATATATGCGTTTATTTAATGACCTTCCGGTCTCTCCCACGTAGAAGGAGGGGCAATTTGGGGCTTTACACGTGATCAAATAGATGCCTGAATCCTTATTTTGTGATTCTGGCTTGGTGAAACGGAAAGAATTTTGATAGTTAAGGGATATTTGAAGGTGGTCAAGTTGGGATATATAATGGAGTTTAGTCTGTTGAGCCAGGGAAAATATGGTAGAAATAAGCAATTCTTTTTACATGCAAGATTATTTTTTTGGTGGTGACGGTAGAATATTGCCCTGGCTTTAAATAGGCTCTTATCTATACAATAAAGTGGATATTTTAATTTAATGAACATGCATATTATGAAGGTGATCTCGTCTTGTAAAAAACAAGGGTCACAAATTCGAAAGGCTCTTAAATACATAGATATTACAATTGTTTTTTTTTATTTTAAGATCAGGACATGAAAAAAATGTATATAGGAATTGGAATTATTAGGTTTTTAGTATACCGTAAAAGATGATTTATCATTAATTCTTAAGACTTTTACATGAAGAAACGGTAAGCAATTGTCTTTTTCCCATTCAACCTTGAATTTTCTAGTGGGATGGAGCTTGTTAAGCTTTGTCAGAAAATTATCAAGGGAGTCTATTGGATTTAATGGCCATGTGGAAATCACATCATATACATACCTATACCATACAAAATTATTATTGAGTTTAATAGTTTGAGTAGGGAAGCTTCAAAATGTTCCATGAATTGGTTAAAAAGAATGGGGGATAACGGGTTGCCCATACTAAGGCCTTATTTTTGTGGGAAAAATCCCATGTCACTCTTGAATACATTATCCGTAACGCACAGTTTAACTAGTTTGACAATTTTGGTTTTGGGTAATTGGAGGTTTACTTTAGGGTTATCTAATACGTTCACTAACACTTGAAGAGCTTCATCAATAGGGACATTGGCAAAAAGGCTATCAACATCGAAACTGACAAGGCGACTATTTTTTATATTGATTTTCCCTAATTTGTCAATAAAATCGGTCGAATGAAGTATGTGGGAATAAGACGTTAATCCAACTGCGTCAGAGAGAAAAGACGGCAACCATTTGGAGAGTTTATATGCATGTGAGCCACTATTTGATGTAATAGGACGGAGGGGTGGTTCCAGGTTTGGGAATTTTTGGCATTCCATATATATGAGGAAGGGATGGATTAGAAGGTTTGAAATGATGAAGGAGATCAGTATTTGTTTATTTTAACTTTTTTGATATAGATTGGATGAAAGCACTCATTTTATCACATAATGGATTTGAAGTTAATTACTCATATAGGATAAGGCTCTCGCAACAAAACCATAGTGATAACGTAAAATATTTAGAAATTCCTAGGCGCCTAAGGTTGCTCTTAAATTACTTAATTCAAACAAAATATTGTAATTACAAAATCAGATTAAACTAATCAGATAGTGATCCTTGACAAAATTTCATATTCGCAAAAGTTAACTGATTTACTTTCTGACTGAAACACATATGAGAAATTAACTTCAAATCCATTATGTGATAAAATGAGTGCTTTCATCCAATCTATATCAAAAAAGTTAAAATGAACAAATCCTGATCCCCTTCATCGTTTCAAACCTTCTAATCCATCCCTTCCTCATATATATGGAATGCCAAAAAATCCCAAACCTGGAACCACCCCTCCGTCCTATTATATCAAATAGAACATAACATAACATAATTTAACGGATGACGAAGGCCACAAGGGCCTATCAAAGGTCATCCGCATCCGTCAAAACCCACCCACAAAAAGCACCATCACCAGGGAAGGACAAAATCAAAGTCCCACACAATATAATATAACAGATGACAAAAGCCACAAGGGCTCATCATAGGTCATCCGAGTCAAACAACCCCTTTTTCGAGGCACCCAAACTCCCAGGAAAACTACATCCAGAGGATTGCGGCCAGAAACAAGGGTATCACCAATCAAGGCTTGTCAAGAACTAAATCATGCAGCTATAGATATATACAAACAATACCAATATATACAAAACCCAGGAACCAACACAACCTTCCCTCCCCATAAACTCATCCAACCTACTCTTAAATACATTTAAATTTGGACTACCTACTACCCTCCGCGGCAATTTGTTCCAGAAGTCTGCCACTCTATTGGTGAAAAAATATTTTCTTAAATCCAACCTACACCCTTGCTTTTTAATTTTCAAGTGGTGACCTCTAGTCCGATTTCCATCATCTAATGCAAAAAACTTGCTAACATCCAATTTATCTATCCCCGAAAATTTTTTAAAGAGCTCAATCATATCCCCTCTCACACACCTCCTTTGGAACGAGAACATATTTAATACCCTCAGTCTATCTATATATTCAAGGTGCCTCAGGGAAGGAATAATCTTTGTTGCTCTCTGTTGCACTGACTCGAGAAGGTTAATATCGTGTCTAAAATGTGGAGACCATGCCTGTATACAGTACTCTAGATGTGGCCTAACATAAGAGTTATAGAGTTTAAGAATAACCTCCGTACTTTTGTAAATGACATTTATCTTAATGAAACCCAGCACTTTATTTGCACTATTTCTTGCTTCAATACACTGCTTAGAAAACCTTAATGACTTATCTATTACTACTCCTAGATCTTTCTCATCCTCTACTGAGCTCAGCCAAGGCCCATCCATTTCATAGTTAAATTCTCTATTATCTTTTCCCATGTTAATAACTTTGCATTTATCAAGGTTGAAAGTCATTTGCCACTTATGTGCCCAGGATAACAATTTATTTAAATCCCCCTGCACTTTAAAATTATCATCAATATCTTTAACTACAGCTGCTAATTTGGTATCATACGCAAAAATTGACACTTTATTATTAACTGCCTCCCCAAGATCGTTTATATAGATGACAAATAATAATGGACCAAGAACTGATTCCTGAGGAACCCCATTGATAACATCCCTCCACTCTGACTTTACATCATTTAGCACTACCCTTTGCTTCCTGTCTTTCAGCCACTCAGCTATCCAATTTGAAACACCCCCACATATCCCAATCATTTTTAATTTATGAACTAGTCTCCTATGTGGTACCTTATCAAATGTTTTACTAAAATCTAAGTAAAATATATTTACATTCTCTCCCTTATCTACTTGATCTGTTACAAACTCCAGAAAGTCTAGTAAATTAGTCAAACATGATCTACCTGATCTAAACCCATGCTGAGCATCGCTGATTAACCCCTCTCTCTCTAGATGTTGGCAAAACCCTTTTTTAACGATTTACTCAAGAATTTTACAGTACAGACTAGAGGAGTTAGGCTAACCAGTCTAAAGTTATTTGGATCCTTTTTACTACCCTTCTTGAAATGGGGACTACATTTACTCTCTTCCAATCATCGGGTATTTCTCCATATTCCAGTGACATAGTATACAACTTCTCCAGAGCTATTGAGATACTTTCTACCCCTTCTTTAAGTATCCTAGAATTAATATTATCAGAGCCGGGGGCCTTGGTAGTATCTATCTCACCTATTAGTCCTTTTATCTTCCTCCATTCCACACTAATGGTAGTAAACACCTCTTTCCCTGACCCATGAGTACTATACATAAGACTATTTAGTTTTTCCTTTGTAAATACTGATGCAAAATGACCATTTAGTACCTAAACTGTGCGTTACGGATAATGTATTCAAGAGTGACATGGGATTTTTCACACAAAAATAAGGCCTTAGTATGGGCAACCCGTTATCCCCCATTCTTTTTAACCTATTCATGGAACATTTTGAAACTTCCCTACTCAAACTATTAAACTCAATAATAATTTTGTATGGTATAGGTATGTAGATGATGTGATTTCCACATGGCCATTAAATCCAATAGACTCCCTTGATTATTTTCTGACAAAGCTTAACAAGCTCCATCCCACTAGAAAATTCAAGGTTGAATGGGAAAAAGACAACTGCTTACCGTTTCTTCATGTAAAAGTCTTAAGAATTAATGATAAATCATCTTTTACGGTATACTAAAAACCTAATAATTCCAATTCCTATATACATTTTTTTCATGTCATGATCTTAAAAAAAACAAAAAACAGTTGTAATATCTATGTATTTAAGAGCCTTTCGAATTTGTGACCCTTGTTTTTTACAAGACGAGATCACCTTCATAACATGCATGTTCATTGAATTAAAATATCCACTTTATTGTATAGATAAAAGCCTATTTAAAGCCAGGGCAATATTCTACCGTCACCAACAAAAAAATAATCTTGCATGTAAAAAGAATTGCTTATTTCTACCATATTTTCCCTGGCTCAACAGACTAAACTCCATTATATATCCCAACTTGACCACCTTCAAATATCCCCTAACTATCAAAATTCTTTCCGTTTCACCAAGCCAGAATCACAAAATAAGGATTCAGGCATCTATTTGATCACGTGTAAAGCCCCAAATTGCCCCTCCTTCTACGTGGGAGAGACCGGAAGGTCATTAAATAAACGCATATATGAACATAGGGGGGACATTCGTAGAGCGAGCAATGCTTCCAGTCTTTTTAATTATGTAAAAAACGCCAATAATATAATAGATTTCCCTAGTGCCCAAATAATTGACCATTGTAGCGATTATAATAAAAGAAAAATAATTGAATCCCTACTAATCTAAGAAATTTCCAATTTCAATTTGTCAGAAGGGCAGCATAAATGTAGCCCCTATATGTCAAACCTCATTCTAAAGGATATTGTTAATCACTAAAGCTATCCCCTCCAGATTAAAGTCAGTTGCCTGTTATTCTATATTCCAATATTTCAGTTTTCTTTGTCGATTTATCTTAGTTAATGGCTAAAGATGATATGGTAAACTACATATCTAAACTAGTCCCGTTTTAATAACCGTTTTAATAATAATAATAAACTTTATGCTCTAATTACAGTTGTTTTCTTGTATATTTATTTACTCTTAATTGAGTTAAACAGTGTTTTCATATAGTTACTAGCCCAAGAAAAGGAAAACTGGTATCATAATCCAATAAAACTGAGAAATATATTAAGTAACCCTTTAGGAGCTGAAGAAAGAAAATATGAAGGTGACTAAAGGAGTTTGATTCTGACCTGTGTCATCAAGCGATCTCCGTTCTAAAAATACCATTTTCCTTTCCTTGGGCTATTTACTACATCCATTGTATATCACGTCTCATTTGATTTTCCCTTATATATATATATATATATATATATATATATATATATATATATATATATATATATATATATATATATATATATATATATATATATATATATATGTTTGGGTAGTAAATTTCTTCGTAACATGTTTTCGAGTCTCTCGATTTGTCTTAGTTTCTGCTTTTGGTCTTGGCTTAACCCATGGATTAGTTCACAAAAATCCATTAGAAAGTCATGACGCACGAGGCCAGACTACTGGTTCACTAAGCAAAACGAAATTCTTTATTGGCCTGCCGCGTTTCGTTGTATACACATAGCATTTTCAAAGGCTAAACTGTTGTGGGTAGGGAACAAGATACAGAGGGACGGTCAATAACTTTTGCAATTCGGATATAAGGAAACGAGATATGAAGAAAAGTGTTTTATTATTTTTCAATATAACTACCCTTGACTTCAATGCACTTGCGCCACTTGTCCCTGAGGCTTCGAATTCCCGACAACCAGAAATCTCCCTACTGCTGTCCAATCTACTCCTGGACGGCGAGCTGGACATCTTCATCGTCCCCAAACCGGCGTCCACGCAGTGCAGCCTTGAGCTGGGGGAATAAAAAGTAGTCGCTAGGGGCCAGATCTGGACTGTAGGGGGGATGGTTGAGCTCCTCGAATCCGCACTCGCGCAGGGCAGCTTGTGCAACTCTGGCCTTGTGGACTTTGAAGACGTTGAAGTCGATCATGGTGCGTGAGGTTTCTCGGGACCCAACGGGCAGAGATCTTGGTCATGGCCAAATTGTCTTGGATGATGTTGATAACACTTCCATTTGATATTCAAAGTTCTCGCTCGATTTCTTCGACCTTCACCCGTCGATTTTCGAGGATGATCCTCTCCACACGGGCTACATTGTCCTCGTTGGTCACGTCTGACGGGTGTCCTGGACGGGGGTCATCTTTAAGAAGGGACTCACAACCATGGCGGAACTCCCTAATCCAGCGAACAATGGTTGCATAGGAAAAGGCGGTCTCGGTGTACACTGCAACCATGCGTTCATGGATCTCTTTTGCATTCTTGCCTTCCTTGGTCAAAAATTTGATCAATGCGCGGTGCTCAACCTTCTCCATTGTTGAAAAAATTGTGACTGACGATCTGTGATCAGCTACTCCTTCTTAAATAGACGAAGCAGGAGCGTGCGGCTGCAGGTCCTGACTTGTCATAACTTGTCCTAACACCCACACAAACAGCCATCCCCCTTCCTCTGTTTTGCCCTACCGATTCGCAAAACTTATTGACCGCCCCTCGTATATATTATATATATATATATATATATATATATATATATATATATATATATATATTATGGTAAGCTGCGCTAACATTTATAGGAAATGGGATTTTTCTAAACGCATGATATACATGTAAATGATTGATACTCCATAACTGTCACCGGATTAAGATGGGGAGGGATTATGATTAGGGGCTAGCGGACGGGAGGGTGGTAAGATAAATTGCGAATTTATTGGGATATTTAATTTCTGTTGCTTTTCTTTGATGTATATGGCTTCTAATATAAGTAATTTCCGTCGGTTTGGGGCGTGTCCTAAGATTTCAGTATTCTCTTCAAGCGACTTCCGGTCCAATTGTTTTCCATGCTTTTCAAACGTATGTGTCCTGGGGGCATGGTTGCTTAAGAGGTAGGTCATTCTTCGTGTTAGCTTTGTTTCGGCCACTCCGATTTATGAATGAAGTTGGACTTCACAGACTCCCATTTTACAAGTATATTCATATATCAAGTGACTTCTTTGCTTGGGTGTTAGATTTTGTCATGGGTTGTTTCTTATTATGAGGTTGGAGGTGCGTTTGTTGATTTAGTGAAGTATGATGGATACATTATTCTCATATTTTTTTTTATTTGACTCCTGTGTTTATTATTCCCTTTATAACTCTTTCATTTGTTTTTAGGTTGCGCTCATGATGTTATTGTAGTATACTTTAACGATGTTCATTTCTGCATGTTGATTGGTACTGTGAGTAGGTGACATATACTATTTTTCCACTTTTTTGCGGATATATATATACATATATATATATATATATATATATATATATATATATATATATATATATATATATATATATATATATATATATATATCTATATATCTATATATATATATATATATATATATATATATATATATATATATATATATATATATATATATATATATATATATATATATATATATATATATGATAGGGAAAGTATTCGATTGAAATTTTCAACTGCTAATTTCGCGCATATTTTTTCAATCCCCTGTTGTCTGTGATTTTCTTTTAGAAACATTAATAATTTTTGCTTTATCTTTTTGTTAAAAAAGTGACTATGAACAGTTTTGACCACATCAAATTGTTGAAACGACATGGAGTCCTCCTTGGAATCCGCGCTAGAAGGACAAGCAGTGAGATTCGAGACTGAGTCAAAATGATGGAGAAAGAGTCAGAAAGGAGCTTATAAGATTCTCGATTCGACTTCGAGGCGAGAGAGTTAAAACAAACCATAGTTGATGATCTGACGCCAGTAGAACCTCAGAATTCATCGCTTAAATCTAGTTCATCAACAATGATCACAAGAAGTCAATGCGTGCCACTGCAAGGGAGAATGGGGCGAATGAAAAGCTCATCATGCGGTGGGTGCAGAAGGACATTCGCTACTTTGCATTCATAAATAGGATGGGACACTTTTTGTCCAAGATAATGCGGTAAAAGCGTGTCAAGCAGACTAAGAAACTGATCGACACTTTGAAACACCAGTTGAGCCAGACATGCTGTGGTTCTTCTCTGTTGAGGGAAATTTCTGCCAAGACCAGAACTAAGAAGATCAACTCTTATAACAACACGTGGCTCGCTGTCTCACCCAAAGATGTGCTCAGAGTCAGTCAGGCTGGTGAACTTTTTGAATGACAATTATGGTCTTCTGTGAAGGTGACGTCGTGCCACCTCGCTTCTTTCCTGAATGCCTCAGGGTGAAGAATAACGGCTACATCCACATTCTTAGCGAGGTGGTCAAGTCATGGATCGAACGGGTAGATGTAGAGAGGTGTTAGCGTAGCAGCAAGAATTTTCACCCTGTCATATCCTCCAGAAGACCCAGACTTGGATGTCTGAGAATTTCTTTGGTCACACAGCACCTGAAATTTGGCTTCCCAACTTGCCTGACTGAAACTTCCTCGACCTCTTTGTCTGGAATGCAGTGGAACGAGAGACCAATAATCCAGCGGCAACAAGAAGAACGAACTGAGGGCGGGATTACCAGAGTCTTCAGCTGCCTAAAACTGGATATAAAGACGAAAATCTGTGGTCGGTTGCAAGTTATCATGCAAATGATCATCTCACCACCCGGTATATATATATTATATATATATATATATATATATATATATATATATATATATATATATATATATATATATATATATATATATACACCAATTAATTTAGCTATAACAGGTAGCAAGGTCAAACCAAGAGGTAGGAAAGAGTCAAGAACAGAGCCAAAGAGGTTAAAACGATTAACGGATAAAGCGATAGTCTAAAGAGAGAGATTAGGAGACACACAAGCAGTAAATTGATAAGTAGGGGAGAGGGACAAGGAGAGAGGAAGAGAAATAAAATAATTTTAATACAAAATTTATGCAATAATTAAATTGACAAATCGGGTTCCCATAAAAATGAAAATTGCAAAAAAATTAGGAACATAAGTCAAAGCTAGGGGAAATGTTAAAGTTATTAAATTGGCTTATACATGAACATTCAACAAGGTTTCTTTTAATTGATTCATTTGAGCGAAAAATAAATTTTGCTGAATTCCAATTAATTAAGTGGTTATTTTCGAACATATGAACAAAAAACGCACTATTATTTACAGCTCTCCTAACATTGTATTTATTCTGATTAATATATATATATATATATATATATATATATATATATATATATATATATATATATATATATATATATATATATATATATATATATATATATATATATATATATATATATATATATATATATATATATATATATATATATATATATATATATATCAGGTTTCGTTTAGTGACTTTTTTAATTGGGGAAGTAATGATAAACAAAGGAAATAATGGTACAGTCTCGTACGGGACAGTACCTCTAGGAAAGTCCACACCTTACCCACTATTAGCATTGTCTCTGCCTTAAGTCATTCCGAGAAAGTCGTATCTACAGGAAATATTCTTTTCTGAAACAATAATGACAAATAAAATTTAGAAATGCTTTTATGCTTTTAAAAGGCATAAATTGATTACATTTGAAAAAATATAATCTAACCTACTTTATTTGAATGTTAATTCGATCCTCCTCTCTTTTTTAATAAGTTTATGACATTTTCATAGAAATTGTCATTATTAATGTTCTTCAAAATATTCCTTTTCGATTGCGATTTGAGTCAAACTTCTTAATCTTTCTTGTCATTGCGCATTACTCGTGTAATTCTGAATATTCTTCTTAGGTATGAAAATGATCACTTAACTCAAGCACTCGTTGCTGGTAGGTTTAAAGTTAGCTCAAACAAGTTTGTTAGTTGCGGTAAAGTTGCATCTACCCCACTGTTATGCAAAAATGTGAAAAAATTCATCCACTGGTTTGCCATTCACTTCGCTCTCATTATATAATAGTCCGCTCCTTAACTTTTGGAAGTCAAAGAAATCTCCTTTTTGTATTGTTTTTATTTTCTTGGATTCAAAAGCTACAAAAATGTTAACTTATTCAGATTTTTAGATCTCACTTCAATTTGGTGCATATCAAATCTATAATTTGGTAAAATATCCTTCTGTACTTTTCTTTTGGGTGTTCAAATGGATCATTTCTTTTACGTTAATAGAAGGATAAAAGCCATCAACAGTGGACCAAACTTTAGAAAATGCCTTTGTTTTATTTTGTAAGACTTTGACTATTTCATTAATTTTTCGAATTCAGTAGGATACGTTACATGTTTTAGTATGTAATACATCAAATACTGCATTTGTGTAATTGAAAATATCGCCAAATAGATTTAACAAAAAGTTGAGTTCAATATCTTCTACGATTGAAAACAATACTTGAGCTTAGGGTAGCTCTTAGTGTCCCATTTACTGCAGTTGTCAATGATGGTTTGGAATAAATCAGGAAGTTTCTCATGGTACTCGAGAACAGTTTCGACCAAACAGTGATTAAAGTTCCAACGAGTGGGTGCAACCTTTTTAAATCGCTCTGTAATTTTAGTATCTAAAAGATGTGCACGTTTACTTGACTTTGAAAACAACAATGAAAAAAACTTGAGATTTGAAAAAATATATTTCCCATTGATGGATTTTGGAAACCGATTGTGGCAGCACTAAATTTAATCGATGAGCCATACAGTGAATGAAAAAGGCATTGGGATATTTTTCTTTGACCCTTTTTTGAAGTTCTTTCAGTTTGCTTGCCATAACACTTGCCCCATCATAAGTTTGAGCAATATCTTTCTCCAATATTTAGTTCTTCTACTTTATTAAATAATATTTTGGATAACCCTTCGGTGGTACGATCAGCGCTTACGTTTATAAGCCAAGGAAATTATTCGCAATCATTACTATCACTCAAAGCGTACCGCACAACACAAGAAAGTTGCGAAACAGTTTTAATATCACTCGTCTCATATAAAGAAATAGCCGCCAATGAAGACTTCTATTTCTCATTTACTCATCTTTGAAAGAACTTCGGTGATGCAATTACTCCAACTGTTGCCAAAATTAGACAACTAAGGGAATAATAAAAATGAATTTATTCTATGTTGTTGCTTCCAATTCTTTCTTATATAAAGCTCTCATAAAACTAGAATTTCAAAATAAAGAGAAATTACTTTAATATCAATGAAAGATAAGGCTTTTATTTATTTGTTGTAAAATAAAAATGCAGTAATAATAACGAGACGCCCCAATAAATAACAGAATTTCATCGAAAAAACGAGCCTAATGCAGATATCCGGAAGCTTGACTTTTGAATCCGTTGGCTAATTTCCATCACGCTCAAATTTGCTTACTTTCAGGGTGACGGCAATAGGTAAATTGCTTTCATTTTCCCTATATTATCTTACATTTACATCTAATATTGCAAACTTTTAGTTATATATACGAGTACATGTAAGTATGTTAGAAGAACTTAAATCTAAGCCCATCATAAGTTAACCCTCTTGAAACAAACAAACAGTTTTTAAAAAAGAATAAGCACAAACACTATCATTCACGTTATTATTAAAAGTGCTTTTAGTAGGAATACTTTTGAAGAGTTCATTCTTTTTTGTAATTACCCAATTTAAATCGTATTTTCATATTTTTATTAATTTTATTATTCGTAATTAATACATGAATCATTGATTCCCTTGCTTCCATTGACCGCACGTATATGATATATATATATATATATATATATATATATATATATATATATATATATATATATATATATATATATATATATATATCCTGTCTCTACTCTTTCTGTACCTGCTTTTTATCCCTCTTTTCTGATTATGTATATCCATTTTTCACGCCCACTGTGTTTTATATCCTTTTATTGTACGTATGCACAGCGTCTTTATTTTCCTCCTATACTGTATATACGATTCTTTAAAATAGCTATTTATGTATTCCATGAGAATGAAGTGAATAAAGTTCGAAAGTACTTGGATATATATATATATATATATATATATATATATATATATATATATATATATATATATATAAATCCTAGCCCCCTTTCATCTCGCTTAAAAACAAAGACTAAACTTTGCCAACGAGGGAAACTATAAATATTTCATCACAGAAAGATTTCTTCTTTGATTTTCCCCACAAACAATGATAAATAGGCCTAAACTTATTGATTATATATTAAGATCTCATAGGACCATAAATAGGGGATGTAATAAACTGGATAAGGCCTCTTATATTAAATGAACGAATACCTTTTTTCCTTATAACTCAATATTCAAGCCCTTTTTGATCGGCCTAATACCGTAGAGATCTTAAATAAGACCTTTCTGTTTCTATGGTCAAGAACGAAGGTTTATTCCCTAAGAGAGTTACTACTAGATTTGGAACGTAAACAAAGGTTTGTATGCAAAGTAAAGCCCCATAACTATCAAGAGAATCAAACTTGATTAATTGAAGGGCGAAGAGTCCATCTAAGCCATGCACACCTATTTAGTGTCTAGCCTACGCATAGCTTTTTATAAAAACCGAATTTCTAGCCATAAAACTATCGCCTAGCTATGGCGTTATATAGAAAATAAATTAACCGAATTTTGTTGCCTATCTGCGCTTTTTTATCGAACAAATTTGTTTACCATTTTTGGGGGGGTGGAAGATAATGGGTCTATCAGTTGCATAGCTCCCTCTGCCCCCACCCCTGCTACAATTCTGTAAAAGACACAGATATGTTTCCCAAACTTAAGTGTATTTAAAATGGCATCTAACTCAAAGGGCCTTACCGTTTAAATGCTTCCCATCAGCATTCCGAAACTCTCTTTTGCTCTTGGAATGGCGATAAAAAAATGTCAGATCGTTCAATTTGTGAATGGCTCTCGAATTTCATCCCCGTGAATTAGCGAAAGTCAAACTGCACCATATAACATATATGTATATTATATAAAACCCAAATCATTCCTCATTTATATGTTCTTTTTAATTACATCTCGCAGGTTATTGGTCTCTTTTGGTCCCTCGGATTTTACTAAGGCTTCTATTTACCATTAGAAATGATAATAGTAAATACAAAACTCGTTAGTGAATTTGTCACTTGTTTGGGCACGAAAGCGATAAAGTTCCGAGGAGTAGAGTGAATTGAACCTTCATTTAGAATTGGGGGTAATTCTCCTTATTCCCCTTCCTTTTTGCATTAACTTATCACTAAGAAGCAAAAAATGGATTTGTTAAGAACTAAGAATGGAAGAAATGGGGTGAGGGGCGATAAGGAATGTCTAGCCTTTAAGGCTATCTTAGAATTCAAGATTTTCTAAGTCATTATCTCTTTAATTCCTCCTGCATTATTCCTTTCTCTCTGTCACTCCAAGTCTTTTCCTTTTTTCAGTCCACTTTTAAGTTCTTTGCTGCTCTCACTCCCTTTTCACTCCAATTTATCTCTTTAGTCCTTCTTTATAAGTCCTTCTTTTCCATACCTTAAGTTCGTTATTTTCTTCAATTATCAGGTTTTGGAAAAGAAATGTGAAGCTTACGCTCCAAGAATACGATCCAATTCGGTGGTGGATCAACCATGGTATGGAGTGGTTTTTGCTCACCACTGGTTAGAAAAATAGAGGTAGACGAAGAATGAACGGCGAAATAATCACGAGAAATTTGGAAAGAAATTTATTATCTAGCGTTGGTTATCTGAAATTAAAACCTGGAAGGCCTTTCAACACGACAATGGCGCCAAGCATACAACAAAACAACCTGACAATTGGCTGCAACATCAAGCGTATGTAGAGAGTATTGAAACTCACGGTCGAGAAACGAGAGACGCGTAATTTATCTAATTTGAAAAATTCATGTTTCGAGGGAAGGAACAAAATCAGTCCAAGCAGGTGTAGAAAGATCCGAGGAGACTCTCCAAAGCGCCTGCAAGCTGTAATTGACAAAAGGGTTATGAAATTAAGTAATACACCATGTTAATATGAATGAGTTGTAAACTTTTTAGTTATCAAATTTCCCTATTGCCCCTATAAAGATTTTCCTATTGAACATTTTGCTTTTCTGATCGCTGACATTTATTTATTAAATAAAGTTAAACATGCATTGTAAATTATTTTACCTGGACAACGACACCTGAGAAGACAATTCCTAATTAATGACCCACGAGAAATTTCAATCTTAGAAGATAATTCCCGCCCAAATATCAATCTTAGTTGATGACCCCAAGAAAATTATGATTGGTATATTTAAAAAATAATTGGCAAAATAACTTTTAGTAGAGAACAAAAAAATACACAAACAAATTAAATAAACCCAATAAAACTAAGAAAAAGTAAAATATTAATACAAGGGGCAAAAATACAATCCTCAGTAGCATATTTACTTTATTTTTTTATCTTAATCTTATTATCATTTATTATCAATCATAATCACCTAACCAATATTATTTTAACCAAATTAAATGTTTACTTTAGCTTTTTATCTTAATCTTATTAGCAACTATAATTACTTATTTAAAAGCTCAATCCTAAGCAATGACCCACCAAAAAGATCATTCCTAGATAATGACCCATAACATTGGCTTTGAGGGCGTTGTCTAAGATCGATCCATATATTACATTATAGGTACAATCGATTATCTATCGGTGGGTGCCTTCCGTTCGTACCGGTTTTTGAAAATATTTGTTTCGCGAGATAATAGATAATGCTTCTCCACGAGTTTTTTGTTATTTCCTTTAGTTCTTAAATTGTTTATTCATTTGTTTTCTTTCTTACAAAATTTCATTGTTGCCAATGTTAGACTAGATTCCAAGTGCAAAGAGCTTTATCAAATTATCTTAATTTAATCACGAATTAATCCAACTAAAATGACAGAGTTGCTGAAGGTCGATTACCTGCATTCCAGCTACATTTTTCAAAGGTTCTTGCTGTTTTTCTTCTTGAAAAACAGTTTAATTTGCTTAAAACCAGAAAAATAATCCTTTTATTTTCCATTGAAAGGCTGACTATTTCTTACACATTTGTAGAATATATATCTTTTTTCCCAAGAAGCGAAAATGATCTCTCTTTTTTCTCTTTTCTTCATAGGGCTTGTTTCTCTACAAGAGCGTCGACGACAAGTGTTGCATCTATAGTTGCCTGTTCCTGCTAGTCAAATTCAATGGATTGCCTTATAGCTACAAGAGCCAATATTGCGTAGAGAGGAGGTTAAGAATCTTCTCCCAACAGATATTTTAGGTGCAGCGGTTCGATCTTGGGACATTGAAGATGCAGTTGGTCACCCAGGTGGCAGACCTAGAAATGATTCGGTTCGCCAAGAGTGCCTGCCAGTCAGGTGTTCTGCAGGTAATGGCGACGTTTTCACTCAGTTTCGTCCAGAAAATTCACCGAAAGAGCCAAATCCTAAATTGCCGGTAATAATGGAATAAGTTTTCAGTGTTATGTTCTGACCAGAATGAAGAGTTACATAGAGTTACATAGATACACAGATCACACGGGCCTTACGGCCCAGACTAAGGTGATCTGGCCTTAAATCTACTGCCACTTACACATAGAATAGTAGAAGTAAAGGATAGAAAAGTTTTAGGCTCTCCCCACCCTCCACTCCCTCCGGCAAAAGCCGTACATGAAATAATTTGGGAAAAGTACCTTGCAGGTGTAAGAAGACAGTACCTGAAGGAAATTTGCATTGAATAGTAATTAAATGAAATGAATATGAAAACCACTTACATAAACCTGAAAGAGTTATATTTTTGTAATATTATTTTATTTTGTAGCTTATGCTAAACAATTCCAATATTTGTTAAGTGTTTGTCTAATCTCATTTTAAATGAATCTATAGTTCTGCTGTCCACTACTGCGTTTGGCAAATTATTCCAATCATTAATAATCGAGTAAGTGAAGAAGTTTTTTATTATAATAGCGAATTTGGTCTCTAGGGAGTATTCAATGTACATTAATTAATTTTGGAACATTTAACTAATAAATTGTGTTAGAAAACGATGTATTTTTATCTTAAAATCTATTTTGAATGAGAAATATAAAAAAAATAACCGAAATTGTCAGAAAAAAAGTAATTGATTTAGTCATATGATCATAATTTTTTAAAACATCGACTTAGCAAAAGATCTGACTTGACCGAAGGAAACGGATATCATTTTCGCATTCAGCGGTGCAAAAGTGTCCTAAATCAGTTGAAAAACATAAACAACTTATTAAGATAAATATTTTGTAACCCAGTATTTTCAGTTTGTGATCAATGGAGGAGAGCAGGTGATGATAATAATTGAGGTGGGTGTGGTTAGAAGAGGAAGAGGGAAACAAAACTAGAGAGGAAAATTGCCAGAATTGCCTTAGAGCGGTCCTTTAGCGAGAAACCTTTGAATTGGCTAGGAAAAACGACTAGATCACATACATTTCCATCTATGTACGTGGTTGAAGGAGTAGACAAATAGAGAGAAGGACAAAAGCTCAAAATTTCTTCATGGAGTTAATTAACTAATAACCAGAAAATGTCATGCGAATATATGGAATATAAATGCCATTTAAGAGGAAAATACGACAAATTATTCTTTGATTAACTATTTAACCGTCAAAAGATAATATGCTGAATTTAATTATTGGTATTTCATAGAATTTTCAATCTAAATGTATTAACGAATCAACTCTTAGTAAATTATAACAAGTTTAAACAACTTATATGAAGTAATTGTAATATAATTAAAGAATATTAGATAGAATAATTATAAATAAAATCTGTTAAAGAGCTCTAGAACAAGGGAACCTATCGAGTGAATAACATTAAAAAGTTTCTTTTCTACATAGACCACTTTAGGTATTTTGGTGATTTATGTTAAATTAACATATATGCTAAATCTTGAAAAAAATGTGAGAGAGGAAGATGTGGTGAGTTTAAATAACTGCCATTTTGAGAGACGGCTTCTGAGCTTGAAATGTTAGAAGGAATCTGAAAGTGGTAGAGGAGTTAGGATACAGAAAAGGGCAAATGGGAAGCAGCAGTTAAGCCAAAGTAACTAGCTTCACCAGCAGCTCTAAAACATAAAGTACTCATTGGGACAGGGCCAAGCTGAAATAGGTTTTAGGTTGTCATAGAGCCAATGTTCAGAGCCACTAAAGAAAATTATCTTCTTGGATCTTCGAGTTAACAAAGGATGACTTAAGAGATGAGTTGATGAAAAGGGAAAAAGTAAGTAATGAACTGAAGATAAGAAAGGAAAGGTAAAAGGGATTGGAGGAAATAAACGAAAAAAATAGATGGAATAGGGGAAAGAAATGTATTAGGAAAGGCAGGCGTTACGAATAAGTAGTTAAGGGAAAAAACGGTAGGGTTGGTTGATGACACAGGTGCTGAAGGGCAAATAGATGGTGAGGGATGGGTTGGTTTGGTAAGAAGAGCAGTAGTTCTGGTATAGTGCTCCTGGAAGTGATTGCGTATTGATTCTACGATAGATCACCCCATCTCAGCTTTGATAAATGGTTTTTACTAGAGAAAAGAAGAAAGGTGGACCATAAGCAATGCACAGAGATAGGATATATGTAGACATCCGAGCGGTAGAGATTCCAGGTAAGAGAGGGGAAAAATGTGACGCATAAACCTGTTATGGCAAACGAAAGAGAGACGGGTGATAAAAACAAGCAAGAGATAATATCAATACACCTGGAGACAACAAGTGCAAAAGCCTACGAAAATTTAGTCCAAGCCACGGGGCCAGAGCTGAAAAGCTGGCATTGGTCAGTGCCAGCTTCCTTCACTCTATGCCTTACTCCAATAAACCCTTTTTGTTCCACTCAACGTCGCGCAAAGGTTAATTTGCGGTTGCGTACGGTTAGACGAAGCCCTTTTTAGCGGCATCATTCAAAACGAGAAATTAATTGGATGATTCATTACTTCGGCTCGATATGCAGTTAAGAATCACTCCCTTAGACTGTCCCGCTGGAGTTAGATGATATATCATCAGTCACAGTTCATTCTAAATAATGTTTTAGATGTACTTCTAGCAGTGATTATAATCGTGGTAGAGTGGGCTTTATTTTACCCGTGATAAACGAGACGGTTGGACATCGAAACATTCATACGCACACATATTCTTTCTCCCTCACAACTAAACTCTGCCCTACACATAGAAACTCTTTTTAAAATATCCATACACTCTTACACATATACACTAAAAAAGGCATGGTTTTATCACACGAACGTGTGATAAAACCATGCCTTTTTCAGTGTGGGCTTCTAAATCTTCCACAGGATTTATGGGCAATTGAATAGGGGATGTACTGAATGATCCAATAAATTAGGACCCCCAAAAACAAGTCCTATATTCTTAATATTTTATTACTTTATAAAAAACTATATTACGAAAGAGTTGAGTTATAAGTCTATGATCTTGAAAAGATGAGGCACCTCAAGTTATTTTACACCCTAATATAACAACCTAACTTTACCAACGTATACTAACCTACCTAAATTAATTTAGCATATTCGTGATTAGGTTGGTAAATTTAGGGTAGAATAGGTTATATTATGGTGGCAAAAAGATGGGATCCCTCATGTTGACAAGTTCCAAAGATTATTATCAAGTAATTATCTTCTTTTTTTTTTAAGTCTTAGATTTATAATATTGCCATTTCTAAAGCAAAACTGCCTCACAGTCCATGAGTCATTTTGAAAGCATAGTAAATACTAAGCTCTAAATCTCTTTAACGCCTTTGCTTTGGAGGCCGAGTCTATAGAAATAATAAAGAGGAAACTATCTTCTTTTGAATTATGTATTAGAGTTTCTAATAGAACTTATATTTAAATAGCTATAGGGTTTTATTTCGCTTTCAACTCTCATCGATCATCATATACATACTTCATATATGATGGGTTGATTATAAATAATTTCAGGTAATTGGGCCCGATTACTCGCATGTATGAAAGACGTTATAAACTGAAGGTTTTTTAAATTGACCTGGAATTTTTTCATTGTGACCAAGTTTCATGGGTTAAAGTAATAAATAATGACTAATTTATGGATTTTACCAGAAACTTACTAAATTAATTTAACCTCTTTAATTTGATTAAACTAATTATATTCATTACTTTTACCCCCAAACTTGGTAACTATTAAAATTATCAGTTTATTTGATTACCTTTCCCCAAAATTTATATTTTGTAATATGCTTTCAATTTAAGCATAATTCCAGTAATTATTTATAAATTTTAATATGTACCAGGAACATAATGCAGTTACTTTGATATTAAAGGTTGATTGTCAAACTCATGAGAGGTGTCTTGGTATGCTGAAGAAACGTATCTTGTCAACCTCACAAAATATGGCTCATCAACCACACGAAATGTGCTCTTGGTAACTTCACGAGATACTTTAGTTAACCTCACGAAATTTGGCTCGTCAAGCTCACGAACTGTGTCTTGTCAATCTCACGAAACGTGGCTTGTTAACTTCAAGAAATATGATCTGTCAACCTCACCAAATGTGGCTAGTCAAGCACAAGAATTATGCTTGTTAAGTTCGTGAAATGTGGCTTGTGAGTCTCTAAAATGTGGCTAGTTAAGCTCAGAAAATGATGCTTTTTAACCACAAGAAATGTTTCCTGATAACCTCACGAAATGTGGCTTGTTAACCTCACGAAGTGAGGCTTGCAGACAAAAAAGAAATATGGCTTGTCAACCTCATGAATTTTGGATTATCATCTTATGAAATGAGGCTTATTAACCTCAGAAATGTCCTATCAACCTAGAGAAATTTAGCTGTCAATCTCATGAAACGTGGCTTATCAATCTTACGTAAACTAGCTTGTCAATCTTACAAAATGTAACTTGTCAACATCAGGAAATATGGCTTGTTGATTTCACGAAATGTTTCTTGTTAACCTCAAAATATGAAATTTCTCAAGCCCACAAAAGTTTTTATCAAGCTCATGGAATGTTGCAGGTCAACCTCGTGAAATATGGCTTGGTTACCTCATGAAATGGGTCTTGTTAGCCTTATGAAATGTGGAGTATCAACCTAGGAAAATGTGGCTTGTCAAACTCACTAAATATAGATTGTAATCTTACGAAATATGGAGTGTCAAACTAAAGAAATGTTGCTTGTTAACCTCAAGAAATTTAGCTAGTACATTTCAGAAATGTGCCTTATCAACCTCAGCAAATTTGCCTGTGAAACTCAAGAAATATAACTTGTCAAAATCAGGAAATGTGACTTGTTAATATCAGGAAATAAGTCACGTCAAGCCTATGAGGTCTGGCTTATTAACCTCTTGTTAATCTCACAAAATGAACTTCTCGAACTCCAAAAATGTTTCATATTAAGCGCAAGAAATGTGGCTTGTCAAGTTTATGAAATGTGGCTTGTTAATGGGGTTTGTTTTCCCAAGAACTTTTGCTTGTTAACTTCATGCGATCTGCATTATTATCCAGTTTAGGAAATATGTTTTTTAACCTTTAAACTGTGGCTTGTTAACCTCTATTAATATGGTTTATCAATCTTAGGAAATATGGAATGTCAACATTAGGAAATGAAGGTAATCAAACAATGGGAAAGTAGCTTATCAACATGAAGAAATGTGCTTGTCAAACTCAGGAAATACAGCTTGCCAATCTCAGGTTATGTGGCTTTACAATCTAACGAAATGTGGCTTGCGACTCTCAGAAAGTATGGCTCGTTAACTTAAAGATAAGTGACTTGTAACCACAAGAAATGTGACTTGTAAACCTCATGAAATATGGCTTGTAAACCTTAATAAATATAGCTTATCGAGCTAAAAAAATGTGGCTTGTTAACCTCATAATATATGGATTAGCAACAATACGAAATGTGGATTAACAACCTCACGAAACGTGGCTTGGCAACCTCGAGAAATATTGCTTGATAACAAAACGAAATGTAACTTGTCAATTTCATGAATTGTGACTTGCTCATCGTGGAAATTTGGCGTGTCAACCTCATGAAATGAGATTTATCAATCTCACGAAACTTAGCTTGTCAACCTCAAGAAATATGGCTAATCAAGAAATGTCTTGTTAACCTCAAGAAATGTTGCTTGTCACCATTAGGAAATGTGGCTTATTATCCCTAAGAAATTGGGATCTTCTATTTTACAAAATGTAAGTTGCCAAAATAACGAAATAAAGCGTGTCAACCTCGATAAATGTAGCTTGTTAACCTCACGAAAGTGGCCTGTCAAATTCTCTAACTATGGCTTTTCTACCTAACGAAATGTGACCTGTTAATCTGATAAACGTGATGAACTGTAACTCATATACCTCACGAAATTTGTCTTGTCAAACCCATCAAATTTGACTTGTTTAAACTCATGAAATAAAGTTTATAAATCTTAGGATATGTGGTGGGCCAACCTCAAGAAATGTGATTATCAACCTCAAGAGATGTGGCATGTTACCATCACGAAATGTGTCCCTACAACCTCACAAAATGTGGCTTATTAATTTCCCAAATTGTGAATTGTCAACCTTAAGAATTAAAACTTCTTATGCTAACAATATGTAGCTTGTCTGCCTCACGAAATGTAGCCTGTAAACATCATGAAATGTTACTTGTTAATTTGACAATATCTGGCATATTACACTCACGTAATATTGCTTATGTAAATAACGAAATTTGGCTTGTCAACCTGTTGAAATATGGCTAGTTTTCTTTACATAATGTGTATTTTCAATCTCTTGAAATATGACTTGTCAACAGCAGGTAATGTGGCTTATCAACCTCGGAAAAACTAATGTGGCTTGTCGACTTGAGGAAATGTAGCGGGGAAAATTCAAGACATGAGGTTCTTAACTTCAAGAAATATTACTTGCTAAACGCGCATGTGGCATGTTAACCTCCTGTAACGCTTCTTGTTAACCTCACTAAATACGGCCTACCATTCCTACTAAATCTGGCCTGTCAACTTCTGAAAATGTGTTATGTCAACTTCCAAAATTTTGGATTATCAACATCACGAAAGTTGCCTCGTCAACTTGAAGAAAAGTAGTTAGTTAGCTTAATGAAATGTGGATTATCAACCTCACGAAATGTAGCTTGTTAATTTCTGTAAATGAGCCTTATTTACTACAAAAATGTGCCTTACCAACATGAAGAAATGTGCATTATCAACCTCAAAAAATGTTGCTAGTCAATTTCTCGAAATAATACTTGTAAAACTAACGAAATGTGACCTGTTAACCTCAAAAAATGTGTTTCATATAGCTCACGAATGTTAAATTTCAAAATCACGAAATTTAACTTGTGAATTTCACAAAATAGAGCTGAACACTAACAGACAATGTGGCTTGTCAACCACAAGAAGTGTGGCTTGTTAGTACAGGGAATGTAGCTCGTATGCCGCACAAAATCTAGCTTCTTAATCTCTTGAAATGTGACTTGTTAACTTCACAAAATATGGCTTGTAAACCTCACGAAATGTAGCTTGTCAATCTGATAAATATAATTGATCACCTCGGAAATTGTAGCTTGTTAACCTTAAGATATATGGAGTGGCAATCTCGCAAAATGTGGCTGATCAGCGTCAAGAAATATAGCTAGTCAATCTCACGAAGTATGACTTGTCAATAAAATATACTCATGAATTGTCTCTTGTAAACTAGAGTAAATGTTGCTCGTCTGCTTCAAGAAATGTAGCATGCTTACCTTACAAATTGTGGCTTGGCAAGCTCATAATTTCTAGCTTGTTAATCTAACGATATGTGGATTGTTAAACTCACAAAATAAGGCCGATCAATATTTCAAACAGTGGCTCGTCAATATGAAGAAATTTGGCTATTCCACTTTAAGAAAAGGTACTTGTTAACCACATGAAATGTGACTTGTTAACTTTACTATATGAAGATTTGCAATCTCAAAAATATGACCAATCAATCAGTTAAAATATGCCATGTTATCATTCCGAAATGTCACTTGCTAACCTCAGCAAATGTGGCTTTTAATCTCACGAAATGCGGATAGACAACTTCAGTAAATGTGGCCATCAACCTCGCTAAATTTTATGGTTTAACTCTCGAAATATGGCTTTATAACCTCATGAAATATGGTCAACAACCTCACATAATTTCTGTGGTTAAACTTACAAAATGTAGCTTGTTAACCTCAAGAAACTTTGCGTGTTAAGCTTGTTAAGCTTGTAAATCTCACGAAATATGTCTTGTTAACCTTTCGAATTGTTGGTTAGTTAACACTAAAAATGGTGATTCTCAATCCTACGTAATTTGGCTTGTTAACTTCACGTCGTGTTGCTTATCAACCGCAATAAATCTAGCTTGTTAATCCCACAATATGTGGCTTTGTTACGTCACGAAATAAGGTTTATCTATTTTACAAAATGTGGCTTGTCACATGAAAACATCACGCGATGTAGCTTGTCAACCTCAAGAAATGTGACTTTTAAACATTACCAAATGTTTAAGGATAGCCTCAAGAAATGAGGCTTTGTAAACTTCAAGAAATATGCCTCACAATGCAAAAGATGTGGGTGGCTAACTTCTCAATCCTACGTAATTTGGCTTGTTAACTTCACGTCGTGTTGCTTATCAACCGCAATAAATCTAGCTTGTTAATCCCACAATATGTGGCTTTGTTACGTCACGAAATAAGGTTTATCTATCTTACAAAATGTGGCTTGTCACATGACAACATCACGCGATGTAGCTTGTCAACCTCAGGAAATGTGACTTTGGATAGCCTCAAGAAATGAGGCTTTGTTAACTTCAAGAAATATGCCTCACAATGCAAAAGATGTGGGTGGCTAACTTCACAAAATCTATTTTGTTACCCTCATAAAACTTCACTTGTTAAGTTCAAGAAATGCACCTTGTCCACTTCTCGAAACATGACTTGTAAACCACACAAATTGTGGTTGCTCAATATCTTTATCTAACGGAGATTATCAATCCCACGTAATTTATCTTGTCAACTTATCACTCTTACAAATTGCCACTTGTCAACCTCTTGAACTGTGGCTTTTCAACCTCATTAAATTTCGCATCTCAACCTCACGAAAAATGGCTGTAACTTTAGGAAATGGTTTATGTTAACTGCAAGATATGTGACCTTTAGAGTTCATTAAATGTGGCTGGTTATCCCAACGGAATGTTGTTTGTCAGCCTCACAAAATGTGACTCTCACTCTCTGGAACTGTGACTTTCCTACCTGACAAAGTGTGAGCATTAATTTCACTAAATGCAATCACCAGCATCACAAAATGAAGCTTGTTGAGCTACCTTAATAGGGCTTTTCAAAGTCATGAAATGTTGCCTATCAGCATCGCTAAATATGGCTGGTCAACCTTGAGAATAGTCGTTGATCTACATAACGAAATATTTCTTGTTAACCTCAAGATATATGCTTTCTCAATCTCACAAGATTTGGCTAATTAACCATAGCGAATATGGAAGGGAAACCTGAGATAAGGTGGCTTATATACCTGACGAATTGTGGTGTAGAGAGCATAGCACTCACACTATAATTTCACCAGCAAAGTGCCTCGCAGGAATAGGAAGAATTGTAACAAATGACCTCGCGGATATATATATATATATATATATATATATATATATATATATATATATATATATATATATATATATATTTGTATATATTTTTAAACCGGTCAAGGAAGTGAACGGGAGGCCAAGAATTCACATAGCAGTAAAATTTGGCGATAGTGTAATAAAAACGAACATTTCTCCTCTGGAATGGAATTAAGCCGAGACAGCTGTCTGCGTGTCAGGAATGATAAAATTATATAGAAAAAGTGTAAATTTGTAGTCGCCATTTATCGATGACCTTCAGAGACCATGGGATAAGGAATATCGCACCCACCGTGCGAAGCTATAAACATTGCGTTTGCAGAGGCCACGACTCTTGTATTATTTATAGAAGAAAAATGGAAAAGGGGATTCATTCACACTGGGGTAGACAGTTAAGTCAGATAGACGATCGATAGTAAAGAACTAATTACGATTAATTTAGCGTAGCAAACCCCCGTTGTACCCGCGTAAGTCTTGTTCTCGTAACACTCGCTTTCCTGACCGGTAGTGAAATTTTCCATTACTGTAATCGTGTAAACGCGAGCCTTCCTTTGGCGTTGCTTGTTTTATTTGTTGGAATTGAATATTTATCTTTTTACGTGATTCCTCTCAGTCCTTTCTCCATCACAAGTCTTAGGTAAGCCCAGCCAATCCAGAATATTATTTGAGTATCTTTTGAGTCAGATACGACATTAACACCACCGATCACCTCAATTGTGGGACTTGAGGGCCCTCTCCAAAATATCCGCGTCATTTTAACCTTTCAAACTGGTGACGTCCTTCCTCTCACATAAGCTGGTGATGGTTACCTTTGCCTCCTTTCCGTAGAATGTTGACTTAAACCCCCATATATAGTGGTGTTCCCTACGTAGCGAATAGTGAAGGCATCGAAAAAATGGACTCTGAAAGCAACCATCAGGCAGGACAAGGCAAATGGGAATTCGTGAACACCATTAACATCAAGCCGCCCATCTTAAATGAATCAGCAGTCACAGGTTGGTTTCGCATTGTGGAGGCGCAGTTTCATATTTCTGGGCTAAAAAAGGAGGAGACCAACTTCTTTCACGTATTATCCTTACCTCCACCTGAGACTGTTGACCGTCTTCCGGCAGCCATTTTGGCTGAGCAAAACTACCAGAGTTTAAAAACGGAAGTGATCGGCCTTTTTCGAGAAAACCATGCTTGAACTATTCGAAAAGCTAATAGAATCCTCCACCCTCACAGGCCGGCCCTCAATCAATCTAAAAGAACTGCGAAGAACTGTCCTTCAGGTGGGAGTAAGCGAGGATTTCGTGCGTCATAAACTTATTCAATCCTTACCGCCGAACATTGCACCCATAATTGCTACACAAAAAGAACTAACTGGTGGGTCAACTTACGGCGTTCGATAAAGTGTGGTGTCGTATTGTGCGTTACGAAAGTTGCAGTGCCGTCTCGGAGCCTTCAATAGGGATTTCAATCCACTGGCTCCCATCTGGAGCCTTTAGATTTTTGTCATGTGCAGATGTAGGAGCTTCATCTGATGTTTTTCCTTGCAATAGTTCTTCATCGGCACTGGTATTATTTTCAAGAATTCCCTCATCATTTGTAGGTAAAGACGTAAGGATTCATTAGTCATTTATATTAATACATATGTAACAAAAGTACATAAATAATCTCCCCACATATTTATGTTTAGATTTATTTTTATCAAAATAAAATATACTCATCGCAACATACGATAATAATAATATAAATATAATAAGATAATGATAGTAATAATAACAATATCAACAACAATGATAATAATATAAATAATATTGTAAATAGCTACATATTATTTTGAACGGTATATCGAATGACATTCCAACAGTATCATAAAATAATCACATCACTCTTACACTTACGTTGCACTATAGTTGATGCTATGTTTTCATTTTCTTCGTTTGAACTTGATGAAAAATTGTGTTCAGAAATGTTTTCTTCTTCATCACTATTAAAAGATTCTCCTTCCGATTCATCGTAAGATGTGGCAACAAGAAATTGTTGAAGTCCTTCTTCTGTCAGACGAGTTTCCCTTCTATCAGACGACATCTTCACCCAACTAGAGTATATTGTGTAAGGCACAATCGTGTAATTGCATTTAGTTTATATAGAAAACACACAGACATTGTTAGAACATGTTGGAACAAGCGTGCACTGAGTTATGAACTGTAGCACACTCCCTGTACTAAAATAAACACGTTAAAACAGGATTATATTATGTAGTGGTCAATCTGACCACTCAGTCTTTCTAGGTAGTATACTCTATCGCTCGTTATCTGACTCATGTAATAACTTTATATTTACACAATGCCATTTTGAACATCAAAAAATAAAAGCCAAAAATTTGAGTGGATTGCGATAAGAAATGTGGCTGATATTTAATAAATTTACTTGAAAAGCGGTCAAAATGACCGCTCCGTCATTCTAGTGTTAAGGAATTTAAACCTCCTTGTAGTTGCGCGCGCGGCTTACTGATGGATTAACAGACCAAGCTTGCATCAAGTGTTAAATTATCTGAGGAATCCGCGGTAGCCCTGATCATAAATGACCTTCAGAACGTCCTCCCCTCCCCGTGCAAGTCCAAAACCGATAGAGAACAACGTCATTGGACAGCCATATTAGAGTATATCAGCGATATCACCTACGTCCGTAGTCAGGACAACGTAGTCGCTGATGGTGTGAAATTACATCAAGATACCCACGACCATTCGTGCCTACACAGTTTATCATACTCGGAAATCAAGGCTTCGCTTCGTCAGATCAAAACACGATACTTCTGGCACAATATGGATAGGGGTATTCGCTCCTGAACAAGGGAGTGCCTCGCATGTCAATCGGTGAAGTTTAACCGTCACAGGATATTCCCGATCCTCCCCATTAACATTCCATCTTCAAGGTTAGAAACTGTGCATAATGATATAGTCGGACTGCTTCAACCATGCACCATGCCAGGTCAATCCTTTCTCTCGTACCATCGATATTGACTTTCGTGTATCGATCGAGCCTCAAGATGGATAGAAACAATACCGGTCGTGGACATTAGTTCCACAACGGTTGCTTTGGACTTCCTAGATGGGTGGATGTCCAGATTTGGTGTCACGCTCTACATTGTAACCGACAGAGGCGCACAGTTCAAATCTAACATATTCAAAGAGTTGTCAGCCCTTGTTGGTTTTCATCGGCTCCGCACAACATCATACAGACCATTCCCGAACGGGATAGTAGAAAGGGCCAACAGGACCCTGAAAGGCTCCATAATGGCTCGTTGACAAGGCTGGCTGTTGGCACTGCTAATAAACCTCCTGAGAATTCGTGCCTTGCCCACTAAGTCCGGATTCTCCCCTTTCACTGCAGTAACGGGCACCACACTATTGTACCCAAAATCTTTAGTCTCGTCGTCCTCATCTAAATCAGATGCTAAGTTTATTAAAAATCTGGCATCGACAAAAATGGCACAGAACGACTTCGGGAGAGTATCTTTAGGACACCTGCACTCGGTGCCTAAACCTTTCGTGCCTCAACACCTGCAGAATGCAACGCATGTTTGGGTACGGATAGACCGCGTTTGCAAACCACTCGAAGTGCAATATTCGGGCCCTTTTACGGTGATTGAGCGTGGCAGCAAAGTATTCAAGCTGGAATATCTGATGGAAGAAGGGACAAAGTCTTAAGAGACCGATTAAAACCAGCGAAATTGCCCACCTTGCGCGATGATGTCGTGCCGGGTAATCAGCGTCTCGCAATGACACAGGATGGGCACGTGTGGAACAGCCCTAGTTTGCCGCGTGGAGAAACTGTATAAGGAGAAGATGCGACCTATGGCAACGCGTAAGACACCAGAGCGTAAGCCGGGGAAGAAAACGAGCAGCCGGGAATAGCCACGCGCTCCGGGAGAAGGAGCTCGTTTGCCAGGGACAATTTGTATTATAATTAGTGAACATTAAGTAATCTTAAATAGATCGTCACTCTTGTATGTCATAGAAGGCCTAAAAACATATACAAGCATTGCTGGTCTATATTATTTGTTTTATGTGCCTTAGAATTTGTAAGTTGAAAAAGGCATAAATATACATACATGCCTCGCTGAACCATTTTTTTGCGTTGTAACTTTAAACAATAGAATAATTATAGCCACAACTTAGCGATGTTTCATGTATTGGGTTGAGGAATAAGTTCTTACGGTTTTATCAAATTTATTTATTACCATTAACAATTTTATAAAAACTTCATTTTTAATTGATAACAATATGCAATTTAATCAATAATGTATTCTACGTTGATATTTACGACCTATTCCCAACGTTCAACTAGTTTTTCGATGGCTCTGCAATAAAAATCTCTGGATTTTGACTCGAAGAATTCGTCTAACCAAGTTCTTAATTCCACATCAGTATTGAACGAAACGCCGCGCAAATTGTTAGAGAGCGATCGGAACAGATGGAAATCCGATGGAGCCAAGTCTGGCGAATATGCAGGATGCAGCAGGATTTCCCAATTAAGCGTTTGGATGACGTCTTTTGTCATATTGGCAATGTGAGGACGAGCATTGTCGTGTTGCAGAAGGACTGCATAACGTCGATGAGGTCGCTTTTCACGAATAGCTTCGACGAGTCGATACATTTGTTGAACGTTGATTTCTGCATTGACAATCTCGTTGTTCGCAAGGAGCTCATAAAGAATGATGCCATCACAATCTCAACACACACATAGCATCGTCTTTCGTAGATAAAGTCCTTGCTTTAATCGCCGAAATGGTTATTTATTGGGGCTAAGCCATTGTTTTCGCTGGTTCATGTTGACATAAACACACCATTATTCGTCACCATTGATGATGCGGTGAAGAAATTTGTCCTTATATATACGAGTAGCCTTGTGACGAGCAAGCGAACCTGCGGCAATCGGGAAGTGTTGAAGTTTGTTGCTTTCATTCAAAGCGTGCGGAACCCATGCACTGAATGTTTGAACTTTCCCCATCGAATGAAGGTGATTCACTACAGTTTTCTGATCACACGCCAATTGGACAGCCAATTCTCTAGTCAATTGACTAGGATTTTAATGAAGAAGGTCGTTCAATCGATCTTCATCCAACTTAATGGGGCGTCCAGAACGTTCTTGTCATTAAAATTGAAATGACCGTTTTTGAAACAGAAAACCACCATTGAGCTGTCCTTTCTGATAAAGCATTTTTTTCCGTACACAGCACAAATATCACGACGAGCTTTGGATGCGTTTGCATTGTTCCCGTCTCGATTAAAAATGAATAACAGGTGTCGAAAATGCGCCTTTCTTTCAACTTGATATTCCATTTTGAGGGTACAGAAAAAAAATTAAATTAACACCACTCTTAAATAAACCGCAATGACTTATTACTCAACTTTAAGACGTAGCCTAAGCAAAAGCCTAATAGTCTGCGCTGTTAAGAGACGTAGCTAACCTTTGCAAATTTTGCTCTCATTATTTATTATTGTTTCTTAATATGTGCACAAATCACGTCAACAAATCGTAAATCAACACAACATTAAAAAAACGCAAGAACTTATTCCTCAACCTAATATTTCCTTTGTGGGAAGCAGGTTGTACAGGCCGTCTCTGAGCACAGTTGTATCCATGTAAATGTGATGTAAATTTCATTACCTTGTGCGTATGTTAAAAATGTACCCGCTTGTCTAGTTATGATGTGCAATTCTCTTTGTAACTCTGTTACTGACGGAGGAGTTCTGTGGAGAGCATAGCTCTGGCATTAAATTTGCACCAGCAAAGTGCCTCGCAGGAATAGGAAGAATTCTAACAAATTTCCTCGTGGATATACATATATAATTATTTGTAAACTAGTCAAGTAAGTAAGCAGGTAGCCGAGAATTCAGATAGTAGTAAAATCTGGCGACAGTGTAATAAAAACGAACATTTCTCGTCTGGAAATGGAATTAAGCCAAGACAGCTGTATGCGTCTCAGGAATGATAAAATTATATCAAGTAAGTGTAAATTTGTAGGCGCCATTTATCGATGGCCTACGAAGACCATGGGATAAGGAATATCCCGCACGGTGGGCAGAGCTAAAAACATTGTGTTTTCAGAGTCCACGCATCCTGTACTATTTATAGAAAGAAAATGGAAAATGAGATTCATTCATACTTGGGTAGAAAGTTAAGTCAGATAGATGATCGATGGTAAAGAACTAATAACAGTTCATTTAGCGTAGCGAAGCCCCCGTTGTTACCAGACTAACTCTTGTTCTCACAACACTTGCTTTCCTGACAGGTAGTGAAATATTCCCTGACCGTAATCGTGTTAGCACGAGCCTCCTTTTTGCTTTGTTTGTTTGAATTAAACCTTGATTTTTTTGCATGATTTCTCTCAATCCTTTTTAAATCGCAAGCTTTCGGTAATTCCAGCCAATCCGGAATATTATTTGAGTATCTTTGGAGTAAGAGACGAGATTAACGCAACCGATCACCTCATTAGTTAGACTTGAGGGCCCCTCCAAAATATCCACGTCATTCTAACCTTTCAATCTGGTAACGTCCTTCCTCTCCCATAAACTGCGTTTCATCATTCCCGCATGAACAAGTGACGGTTACTTTTAACTCCTTGCTATAAAGTGGTGACCTGAACCGTTCTATAGTGGCTTGTCAACATGAAGAAATTTGGCTGATCTACCTCACAAAATTTGGCTTCTTAATTTAGGATATATGGGGTGTTAAACTCACCAAATTTTGCCTATAAACTTTAAAAAATTTGGTTTGTCAACCTCACAAAATACGGCTTGTCAATTTGAGATAGTGTGGCTTATGAACCTCACGAATTGTTCTTGTCAAACGCACAAAATGTGACTTGTTAATCTAAAGAAATGTGGCGTCTCAATATCAATATAGGAGTATATGGATCGTCTACTTTACGTTATATTGCTTGTTGAACACACGAAATGGAGCTTGCTAACCTCACGAAATTTGACCTGTGAAACTCAGGAAGTGTGGCTAATCAACCTTACGAAATTTTGGTTAGGAATATCACGAATTGTGTGTGCTATGGCAACCTAATTGAATTTGGCTCCAACTTAAAGACATCTCTCTTGTCAACCTCTTGAAATGTGGCTTGTTAATACCAATGTGGATTAAAATACTCAAAATGTGACTTTTAACCTCATCAAATGTACCTTTAAACAGAGTAAATATGTCTTTTTAACCTCAGAAAAATGGCTTGTCAATATAAGGAAATATGGCTCATCTAAACCACAAAATGTGGACTGTCTAGCTCTCTAATTATGGGGTTCATAACCTCTGGATTTGTAGCTTGATAACCTCAGAAAATGTAGCTTATCAACCTCAGAAAATTATTCCTCTTAACCTCACGAAATGTGTCTTATTAACATTAATAAATATGTCTTGTTACCATCAAAGAATACGGCTCGGCAGCCTCAAAAAAGGTGGCTAATTAATCTAATCAAATGTAGCTTGTTAACCTAAAAAATTTGGCTTGTCAACCGGCCAAAGTGTGCCATTTAACGCCAAAATATGAAGCTTATCAACCAGATGAAGTGTGGCTTGGTAAGCTCAGGACATGTACGTGGCTTGTGAACTTCGCGAAAGGTAGCATATCTTTTTCAGGAAAAGAGGGTCGTGACTCAGGAAATGTTGTTGTTTGCCTCACAAAATGAGGCTTGAATCTTCAATAATTGTAGCTTATTAATTTCACAATATCTGACGTGTCAACCACACGAAATTCGCTTTATTAATATGAGGGAAGGTTTCTTGTCAACATCACGAAATGTGTCTGATTAAGCTCAGGAAAGGTAACTTATCATCGTTACGAAATGTGGATTGTTAACTTTACGAAACTTAGCATCTCAACCTCATCAAATTTAGCTTGTCAACGCCAGGAAATATGACTTGCCAACCTTACGACATATATCTTTTCAATCTAACGTAACGTTTTTTGTTAGCATCACAAAATGTGTCTTGTCAACTTGATTAAATGTAAGTAAAGTTTATTCCTAAAATTATAATACAATGATGCTCTATACATAATTTTTGTTGGTAATAGCTACGGTCCGTCGAGCCAAAGCTCCATGACGGAAATTAAGATTCTTATATATTTGAAGGAATGGAAGTTAGATTAGACATGCCCCAAGCTTAACTAAATTTACACAGTTTTACATAAAATATGAGTGGACCTAGACTGAAGACAAATCTTTATCGTCATTATTATTATTATTATTATTATATAGACCAGGCAAAGAGCCACACTGAAAACTTTGGAAATTATACCACTAAGAGGTGTCAGCAAGAAAGAAAGGACTAGGAATACAATGACAAATTTTGATGATAAATTAAATAGTTTCGTATTTCTTTTTTGTACCCATTACAATTGTTACTTTGAAGAAGTTTCTTATCCATAGGCATTTTGTTGAAAAGTTTCATATCAAAACAAATTACGCTGTTCATAAACAGTTTAATTCTAAAGATCGGACAAATAAGGTTAATATTATTACTCCTGGTGTTTGTACTATTTTCAATTACTATTGACCTTCTTCCCCGATTTTTATAGATTAACAGCCATGTGAAGTATTGGCTTATGAAGGTAAGTTTTAGAATTCTCCAATCAGAGGACAAATTGAGAGTAGAATCAAACGTTTTAAGAAAAAATATACATCGCATCACTTTATTTTGCAAAATTGTCAATTTATTTAAGAAAGTGGGCCACGTACTTACCCATATGGATACACAGTAGGTGAGGTCAGGGTAACACAGGATGTATAGTATTTGCTGATCATTGCCTCTGTAGTCAGGTTATGTCTGATTATGTAGAAAATACCTATGATTTTAGACAGCTTTGTGCATGTTTAGTCAATATGGTAGTTCCAATTTAAGTTTTCAGTAACACCAAGAAATTTAGTATGATTAACTTGTTTAATTACTTCACCTTTTAAGGTTCCTGGGGAATAGAGTTTTTTCAGAAAGAATTTGAAATAGTATCTACCTTGTTTTTAAGATATTGACTAATAGTTTATTAAATTTAATCCATAACCTAACTTTGTTTAACTCATATATTAAGTTTATATGCAGAGAATTTAAGCTTTTATTCTTGAGTAAGAGAGTTGTATCATCAGCATATGACACAGAACTAAACTTATTACTGGCATTTACAAGGTCATTAATGTATAAAAGGAAAAGTATTAGGCCTAAAGCACCTTTAAGAATTTATTTAATCTGTTGCTAAGGTGGCTGCGAAACAATTTCAATGGCACACCCCTAACTGCATAGTATTCTAATTTATGAAGTAAAATTTTATGGGCTAAAGTGTCAAAGCATTTGATAAATCTATGAAAACTCTCATACGTAGATTTTTATTCACGTGCAAGTCTAGTCGCCGTTGACTCTACATCTCACTATGTCGGTAGGTTTGTCGGTCTGGTGGTCCCCGCTTTGTTTTTTTTATTTTTTTTTATTCACATTGTAACTATTCGGCCGATTCTAACTAGATTTGAAACCATCATGTTGATTTACATTCTTCTTTGAATGATATAATTGTCAAATTACTCCCAAGGTTAGCCAGGAAATTATATGGAAATAAACACCTGATCTTTTCTCTTATTATGGCGCATTTTCTTCTCCTCAGTCGGCTGACTAAACATCTGGTTACTCGAGTGAGTAGCTCCTCAGATACATTTCTTAACTCCATTTCTCATACCTGAGAATCGAAGGATGGGATTACTTTTTATGTTATGTTTATTTGGGTAATTTGGTGGGCCATAATTACCTTACAAAATTACCTTAAAAAGGATATATAATACAATATGATGCGATTGAAATAGCCTTAAAGTAAAGCAGACCTTTTATCCTGAAAGTAAGTCAATTGCCGTGGTAATTCTGAGAGTAGCCCCTTAATAGTATTTTTTAAGATATGCGGAATTTACTAAAAAAATTATCTAGATACTTAATATTTTTAAATTGAACTTAAAATAAAATATGCGAGCGTGCATCAATTTTAGGCCACCAGGAAAACATGGTTATTGGTTTATACATGTTTGTTATATTTTTCAAATCGGTTAATTCTTAGAGTTACCACCTCTGCTTTACAAGATTGGCCCTGCATCGTCTGCTCGAGCAAATGTTTCAGTTGCGACATAGTCCCAAGTTCTGTCCTGTTTTAGTTTTCAATAAGTATCCACTGCATTTATTTTTTGCGCTGCTCCTAAGTGTTTGTTAGTTCTCTAATCCCGTAGCTTTGTTGTTACATCTTCTATGACTTACACCGTCGAAAGACACCTAAACACGAGCACACTCGACTTCTTAGGTGGATAATTGTTTTCTAGTCTTAGTGCTGGTTTAACTAAGCCAAGGTCAGTAAATACTTAGTTTTATTGTACTCATATTCTGGTCTTCTTTGCAATCATGGAAAAAATAACCATGAAAATACGAAGCAGGTATTGGAAAGGTTGCAACAGTTATGCTACCTTCCATCCAAGATTCATAGATCAGGCGGGAAATCTTGCAACGATCGAGTTGTAGTTGTCCCTAAAATTGTGGTTGCATTTATATTCCTTGTTAGGCATGTAATTAAATGGATTTAGTTCATATATAACATCATAATTAATCAGATGATTCTAACAAAATTTAAAACCCTGATGTTGTTTTAAATTCTTTTTCGAATGATAGAATTGGCAGTGCTCCCAAAGTTAAACCGGGAATTATATTGTCTTAGCAATAACATCATAACTATTCGGCTGATTCTAACGAAATTTGAAAGCCTTATGTTGTTTTACATTTTCTTTTGAATGATAGAATTACCAAGGTCATCCCAAGGTTAGTTCGGGGATTATTAAAGGCTTTGAAGGTTGTATGGTCATAAATCAGAATAATTTAGAGCACGCGCCTTTTTCGTCAGGAGACCTTGTTTCCTCTAAACATGAATACACATTATTAGCAAAATGTAGTATTGCTGATTCAGTAGAGTGTTGTGTCCTAAAACCATGTTGTTCAGTTATTAGGTTGTTCTTTTCTAGATAATTGATTAATCTAAAGAATTTTAATAAGGAAATTAATTTAATTTTTGTAATCATACTCAATGACTGTAAGATTATTTGGAAGGAAGTGTTCATTAAACTTTTCTGACACCTACGTGCCTGGTGGTTTTAATTCAATAGTATGCTTGTGTACATTATTAGTTCTGCTCAGAAGAGAGTTTACGGTTTTCCACTGTTTTTTAGGGTTCCCTTTATTCTTATTCAGTTGGGTTTTGTCTCTTAACAGTGATATTAGTTCATTCTAAAATTTGTTATAAGTGCATTCGTATGTTATTGGCCATGTTTTTGAAAGTTTTTCTAATTTATGTTATTTTAAGGCTGGTGTAATATATAGGCTGCATTTATCTTTATTATTTAAGCTAATTTTATTAATCGGAAAGTGTTTCTTAAGAAGTATGTTATACTTTTTTTCAAAGAGACTGTAAGCTTCGTTATAACAATTTGTATTTAGTATATTATTCAAATTTACAACAGAAAGTTTTGAACAAAAGTTTTCCATTGAAGATTTTATAGCAGCTCTTCTATAAATAATCTGAGGTTTTTGTTTAGCTTGTTCAAGTTTAAACTGACATAAGGTGGTATAATGGTCTAAGATATTATTTCAATTATATAGTTACCAATATTTTCATCCAAATGAGTTGCCCATATGTGATCTATGAGGGTGTCTGAGGTGCTGGTGCCTCTGGTCGGCTTAGTTATTGTAGCAGAATAAGGTCGGAGTGGGAATACGTGCCCTTCTGTACTCACGTGGTCCCAAGATCACCGCATGGAGCTTTGAAATAACAGCTGAACCAGGGCGAGAGTGCAGCCGACGCGTTTATCACACCCCAGCTGTATTTGCATAGGGACTGATTTCATCTCCTCCCATGGCCGTCTTTCAGCCAACATTCCTGCCTTTCCGTCATAGATCGAAGTTCGTCTAACATTCTACCCCAACGTTTCTTCAATCCCTCACCCCCCGAAAGAGTCACTGACTTTTCCCCCAAATTGCACGTGTGTGTGGAGGCACCAGACAAGGTAGCTAAAGCCACCTCGCTGAGCGTCTATATAATCCTTAGACTCGGTTTAGTAAGGATAACTAATAGACTTCCCACCTACAACCGCGAATGAGCTAAAGGATGGTCCCCCCTTCCTGTGATCGAAGACAACGACGATTTCTAGTCGAGGACGAAGGCAAAATCAACATCCGTGAACTCTGGCAAAATCAATCTGCGATTATCTGATGAGGATTCCCATCTCCGAAGGCCATCTACATGTGCTCCCTCATCTGAAGCATGAGGTAACCCGAAATCCCCCATCTCTGTCATGGTATCAAGACTGGCCAGTTTTTGCAACGAGCATGTAAGCAATTGTAGCCGTTGCCGCCTGCAGATTGATCTATAATCTGGCTTACCCAATCGACCCATTCTTTGTGTTTGCGCCCCGGTTTAAAATCCCCTTTTAATTATCGATCTGAACTCGACCACTCTAATCCCCTAATTCACACAACTGTATCTCGCGTAAACATTTAACTCTGTCTGTGCAAACATTCCCTTTAAACCCAATATCTGTCTATATTTAAATATTATTTAGTTGCTAGTAAAGCTATATTATTTTCATATTCTTTGTTTTCCAATTTCCAACGTGTAACAGCTAACTGTTAATCCTTGGCCAAATTGCACTCTGAAATATTTGTTTTAAAAGAACTCCGCAAACTTGAAAATAAACCATTCCCCCTGAAGTCATCACAATTTTCCCATTCACTAACAGGCTTCAACCAACTTCAGCCCGAAGCCCCAAAAGTACCTACTGATATATATATATATATATATATATATATATATATATATATATATATATATATATATATATATATATTCAGTTGAGTTAAAGTTAAAGGGTTGCCCTTAAAGAGTATCTCTAAAGATCTTTTAAATACCCTGACACACCTGATCACCCTTTAACTTTATTGTAATTTTCAAAGCTGAGTACAATTTGAGCTGCAAAGCCAAAACAAAACAAGAAACAACCCTGCCATATTTATTGATCCCTTAGTGTTTGTATGTGTGTTCGGAACGAGAACCCTTAATAGGAAAATTTCGTTAGGAGACAGAGCTTGTCGCACGATCACTTTAATCCCCAAAGGATTAGTAGAGTCTGAGCCATACTCATCTGACGAAGACTCCATTATATTTTTTTATTTATTTGTTTAATCGTGTATTACATTAATGTGAGGTGTTGGATATCATAGTTTCTGCGTTTAAACAAGCATATTACTCCGTGTGTCAGTAATTTGTGACCCAAGCCTTCTCCGTGCCGTGCCGACGGTCCATTAAAACCTTTCTTTCGGACAACTTACACCCCGTGTTACGAACAAAATGTCGTCGTTCGAGAGAATTAAACTCCAAAAAGAATCCATCGGTTCAAGTTTCAAAGACCTTGCCACTTATATATAGGAAGAAGAAAGAAAAGAGAGAGCTGAACAAAAAGAAATTAGATATAGAGAGAGCGAAGAGCGTGAGAGAATTCGCCAATATGAATGAGAATTAAATCGCGATCGGCTCGAAGCCCTTTCAGTAAATTCCCGTGTAGGAGCCCCTCAATCCGCCTCCATTAAACTCCCCACGTTCAAAAAAGGAGAGGACTTCGGATCTTTTCTCACTCACTTCGAGAATTTTTTTGAAGTTAATCATCTGGACATCGAGACGGACGGTGTCTCTAAGCTTCTTCCCCTCCTTAGCTCCCAGCTCCGAGACCTTTGTGTATCCCTTCCCTCGTAAGCTACGGTGGATTATTCTACCCTTTAAATCTGAACTTCTAGTGGCGTATAATATGACGCCTGACTTCTACCGCGCCAATGTTTCCCAAGCCTGCATCCAAGCAAATATGACCTTCCGTCATTTTGAAAATACTCTTCCCTATAACTTCAATTTTTGGTTCGATGCATCGAGAGTCACCCACGATTATGAGTCTCTGGTACCACCAGAGATCCGCTTCTTTGTGAAGAATCGTCGGTGCAACTCCTTCAAGAGTGCATAGAAAAAGCGATTTCCTACCTGGCGAGTCACAACCTATACCCGAAAGAAAATAAAAAGCTTCCCCATTCATCCCCCAAGAATAAAATTAATAACTCGTGGTTCCCTCCTAAGAACTCCACAGAATTTGCCAAGGTTGCGGGCCCATTTAAGCCCAGAAGTTTCCCTCCATCAGAACCTCGTGATGTCAAGCCTTCATCTCGGATCCCCCGGCGTCAACCTTTCTCGATAGGTTTATTGTATGTTTTGAATGCGGTACCGAAGGCTAAACGCGCCCTTCAGCGCGACCAGAAACCACAGCTCTAATCTCGTCTCCCAGTGCCCCATAGTGCCACGTTAATTTTCTTCTTCGAAAAGAGTTCCCCAGGAAGTTTGAAATTTGAAAAGGGAAACGTTAATGGGTGCCGAGTCTCCACCATCTTCTGCGATACGAGGTGTACCTGCATCGTGGTATCAAAATGTTTGCGGTAGTCCATGACAAACTGGGACACGCAAACCGCTTCCCCATTGTAAACTGTTACCTCGAGTGTCAATACTTTTCAGGATGGGCTTAAGTCGTGTCAGCCCCTACAATCTGTTCCGTTTTGGTATGACAGTGCCCCAAGTCTCATCTAACCTGTGTTTAGCCCGTTATTACGAGAGCTCAGTCAAAGAAGGAATCCCAAACGTCCGCTGCCCTTAAAACTCCTTTAGATTCAGATTTTAGCGGCGTTATGAGCGAAGAATTCGTCCAAAGACAAAAGGAATGCTTAAATCTTCTTCTCTTGTGGGGAAAATCTCTGTGCCTCAAGCAGGAATCGTTCCGCGGTAATGGACAGTCTCTTATATCGTGAAAAGAGTCTTGTTATATCGCGTTTGCTCAGATGGCGTTAACTCCGAGACTCACGCCCTCTGTGTTTCCCATCGGCATGTCCCCATGGTCCTAAAGATTTCCCACGATAATGTGTTTCCTGGCCACTTCAGCCACAATAAGACTGCTCAGAGGATTTTCCGGTATTTCTACTCGCCTAGTTCTGCAATTGACATTTATGAATACTGCCAATCCAGTGACATATTCCAGAAAACCACGGCAAAAGGGCGTGTTAACCCCCCCATCCTCCTTCAGAAGAAAGCAATCATATCGGAACGCTTTTACCGGGTGGCCATAGAGCTTATCGGCCCCATTTGTTCCCCTTCCAGTGAAGGGCATAGTTATGGCCTTACCCTTGTGGACTGTGCTTCGCGTTTTCCCGAAATCAGACCTTTAAAGAGAATCGGCAGTGTTACGTGTTCCGAAGCCTTAATTTCCATCTTCTCTAGGGTAGGCATACCGAAGGAAGTATTGTCAGACTGAGGTAGGTAATTTACTTCTGAATTGATCGATTTATATCGGGAAACTGTTGATGGCAAAGCCACTCTTTACCACCCCCTTTCACCCCCTGCGCAAATGGAGTTTGCGAGAAATTGAATGCAACCTTGAAGTCAATATTAAAGAAGTTTTGTGCTGAAAAGCCCCTTGAGTGGCATCGCTTCTTGCCTGTGGCAGTATTTGCATACAGGGAGATTTCATATCGTACCCTCGGATTTGCTATTTTCGAATTAATCTACGGACGTAACGCTCGAAGTCCCATTAGCATCTTTAAGGAGTTATTCTCTAACGCCAAGTTAGACAGGGAAATTCAATCTTCCTACGAGTATGTTTGAGATCTTTGACGAAGATTAGAAAAGTGTGCCGAGATTGCATACCAAAATGCCGACGTTAACTTAGAAAAGTGCCGAGCGTATTTCGATGTCAAATCAAAGGAGAGGAAGTTTAAGCCCGGTAATGAGGTTATATTGCTACTTCCTACGGAGAGCAACAAACTTCTGAGCCAATGGATAAGCTTCTTCACAATTCTCGAAGCGCGATGACCTGTGGATTATTTAATTAAGACCCCCACAGGAGAGAAGCTGTTGCACGTCAACATGTTAAAAAGATATCATCGCCGCGTGTTTTCCAGCACATTGTCACCACCGACGAAGAGACAGCTTTGGAGGCCGACTACACGACAGATGCCCTGAACCTTGTGCAGACCATGTGGGTCCAACAGGTAGGGATTACTCACTACCCACCTTGCCCGGCTCCATCATTTCACCCACTGCCATCTTTGATATCAATAGGTGGCTAACTCCCGACCAATTTAGCCAGTTGCAGCTAATCCTAAGCAAGTTGGAAGAAGTCATTTATGAGAATCCTGGGTGTGCTATTATCTTCAAACATGATATAACCCTCGCTACTCAAGAACCTTTTCGTTCCAAGCCTTACCCTCTTCCAATCTATCTGAGAAATTCCTCTAACGCCAAGGTTAACAATCTGCTCAAACTAAATATCAGTGAACCCTCCACGTCAAATTATTGTTCTCCAATAGTTATAGTACGGAAATTAGATAACTCTTACCCTATTTTTGTAGATTTTCGCAACCGATTCCTTTGTATTGACCAAAACCTTTACTTGTTCGAAAAGGAAAAATTTATTAGCGAGCTCGAACTATGTAAAGCGTATTACCAGGGTCCCTTGAAAAAATGCCTTCTCCACCGACAAAGGCCTTATGCAGTTCCGCGTACTTCCTTTCGAATTAATGAGGGCCTGCAGCAATTATAATCGGATAATATGCAGAGATTTGGACGTATTGGATGATGTCACCTTATATTTTGACAACATTTACGTTACCACTTGTGACTAGGAACAACACTTGGCCTTCCTTCAGGCGCTCTTAAGCCGTTTGCGAGGGCATGGCCTTACAATAGGGCGCCCGGTAAGTGCCACCTCGATTATGATTCCATACAATATCTGGGTTTACACATTGGAAACGACCAACTTAAGCCCCAAGAAGATAAGGTTCGGGCGATAGTTTAGATGCCCCTCCTGGGTACGAAGAAACAGCTCCGTTCTTTCATGGGGTCTGCCTAATTTTATAAGAGGTTTGTCCCCAATTTTGCGTCTTTGGCCGCCCCGTTTGTGTGAACTACTCAAAAAGAAGTCCCCAAACTGCATCATATGGAATTTGAAGGCAAATGCTCATTTCCATAAACTAAACCGTAAATTGGCATCTGCCCAAGTCCTCAGGTTTCCTGACCCCAGTAGGCCCTTCGGGATTGGAACGGATGCGAGCAACGAGGGCATCGGTTGTGTTCTTCTTCAGTAGGGAGACGACGGTGAGAGTCAACTTGTAGCCTACGCGAGTCGCAAGTTGATGCCACGTGAGAGGAATTATGCAGAAGTATATATATACTTAGTCGGCCGAAAATTCGTTATAGAAGTCGATTAGCACCAGCTGGCATACTTTCGGATATATTAAATATCATAATGACCGAGTAATGAGATGGAGCTTATTATTGCAGGAATTCCAGTATAGGATAATGTATATAAAGGAGTCGGAAAATTGTATCGCCTATATCCTTAGCGCAATCCATTGGGTAACGAACCCAGCTAATTTTAATTGTAAGTACCCCATAGCCATTTTTCCATCTTGTAATTAGTATAACTGCCAGCTAGAGATGAGCTTAAGCACAATTATTTATGTTTATGTATTTATTTTTCTCAATGTCTACGTCTAAGACGCACATCGCCCTTGAATATATAAAATTAGTATTTAGAAACCTGGTCTATCACCCCTATATGTGTATATGTACCACCGCAATCCTTCTGTCTTTAATGTAAAATGTATCATTAAATATCCATTTCATTCTTTTTTTTCCTTTGCTTTGTATAGTTTATTGTATAAATATTCTTTTCATTTTATTAAATTACGTTCCCCCCTAATTCTCTTATGGTCGGAAATAATTAATTTCCCTTTTCGTTCATATGTACACGTAGTTGGGTAGAATTACCCTTTACACCTGCTCAACGTCAGGTCAGGAATTCCCTTTATTCTGCTTACCTCTCTGACCACTCGCGTGTTAGACTCCGCTTCCCCAATTCATTCGTCTTAGGGGATGTCACTTTTCTCACCCAACTCCGAAAATGCTATCGTTTTGGATGGGAAGGATTTAGCAGAATAAGGTAGGAAGGCGACAACGTAACATTATATACCCACATGGTCCCGAGATCACCGCTTGGAGCTTTAAAAGCACGACTGAACCAAGGCGAAGGTGCAGCCCACGCCGTTTATCACACCCCAGCGGTATTTGCTTAGGGACCGATTCCATTGTCTCCCATGGTCGCCATTCAGCCAACATTCCTGCCTTACCTTCATATATCGAAGTTCGTTGAATATTTTACGCCAAAGTTATCTCATTCCCCCCGCCAAGAAATCACCGACTTTTTCCCCAAATCACACGTGTGTGTATGGAGGTGGCAGCCAAGCGAATCTAAAGCCACCTCGCCGAGCGGCTATATAATCCTTCGACTCGGTTTAGTAAGGAGCACTAATAGACTTCCCATCTACCACTGCAGACGAGTTGAAGGACGCTCGACTCCTCCCTCCACCACATCGTGATCGGGGACAACGACGATTTCTATTCGAGGACGAAGGCTAAATCGGCATCCGTGAAATCTGCCATATTCAAACCACGAGTATCTGATGAGGATTCCCATCTACGTGTGCTTCTTCATCTGAAGCTTGAGGTAACCGGACTTCCCTCATCGCTGTCATCATATCCCGACTGGCTCTTTTTTTCAACGAACACGTAAGCATTTGTAACCGTTGCCGCTTGCAGATTGATCTATAATCTGGCTTACCCAATCGATCAATTTTTTGTTTGTGCGGCCTGGTTTAAAATCGCCCTTTTAATCACCGACCTGAACTCTAACACTTTAATCCCTTAAATAATCCACCTGTATCTCGCGTAGACATTTTCTTTCTTTTGCAACCCCAATGAGTACCAGGTACCTGTTATTCATTGGTCAACTTGCACTCTGAAATATTTGTCTTAAAAGAACAACGCAAACTTGAAAATAAACCATCCCCCCTGAAGTAATAACAATTTCCCCGTTCACTAACGGTCTTCAACCAACTTCGTCCCAAAGCCACAAGAGTACCTACGGATATATATATATATATATATATATATATATATATATATATGAAAAATAATAGGAAAACGCAATATTTGAATCAAAATTTTATTTATAACTATCGGACTAGTTTCGGTAAGATGCCATTTTTAACTAATAATGAAGAAACTAGGCAAGAAGCACAGTATATATAAAGTAAGACACATTCTAAACAAAATAAAACAGCAGGAAACAATCTGGAATAAAAAGAAAGTCGAGTGAATCTGGCGTGAATGACAAGCTGAACAAAATGAAATGGGACCGGAAACAATCTGGAGAGTTGCTGATCCTCGAAACGTATTGCGTCTGGGGCTTGGGGCTTATAAATACGATTGGCGACTCTATTCATTATATATTTGTTAAATTTGTATTGCCCTTCAGATAAAATGAATATCAACTTTGTTGATGATGTTGAATTCCGCAATTCCCCTCTGAATATAATTGTTTGATTTATAAATGATTTTTGTATTGTTAAAATCAATTCTATGGTCATACTTTTGCATGTGCGTAAGGAGACTTGAAGAGTTCGTACACCTTCTGATATCAGCTAAATGTTTCTTCATTAAAGTGATCTGACTCTTCGATGTATGTTAATTTGCAATTATAGCATGGTATACTGGAAACTCCAGCATCGAGATTGATTAAGCGCAGTCTAGTCAAGGATTTTCGAATAATATTAGAATATTTCCGTTCGCATATGATTTTAGAGGAGCCAAATCCGGACCAAATATTGTGGTTTACCATTATCTTTCACTGATATACATTACGTTAATGTGATATCTTCCATTCCATTATATATATATATATATATATATATATATATATATATATATATATATATATATATCTGGCCATTCTACGATAGTTATAAATGAATGCATTGAAAAGGAAAACATTAAATTAATAAATTGAAGGACATTAGTTTCATTACATTTCAGTAAGTCTAAAGTCCCCTATAATAAAAAATACCTTGATATTCCTTTTCTGTTTCTGAGTCTTGCTTCTTTACTGGTTAGAGATATATATTATGCTCTCTTTCTCTATTTACACCATGTTTTTCTTTGTTTTCTTTTTTTTTACTTTTCTAGTTCTTTGCATTTGGAGAAATAATATAATTATGCCTCCTTTATTCCTACATTTCTCTGTTGTATTTCTCAGGCTTTTTACTGGTTTGTCTTTTCTTTTATATATGTTAGAGAAGAGTATAATTACACTCTTTTTCCCTTCTGCCTTTGTTATCTTTTTACTCTTTTGTTTTCTTTTTACAGGCTAAAGACAGCTGAAAAGGTTGTTTTTATTTTATCACTTTTTTGTTAGCGTTATTATACTTTTGTCTATTCATCAGCTAGATGTATAATTTTGCTCTCATTATCAACTTGCTCTCTCTTTATGTATTATATTCAATTTTTTATTTACACGTTGAAACCAATTATTATGCTATTTTTCACGACTTTGTTTTCTTAATTATAATCTTATTTTAGTGTTCCCGTTTAACAGGTCATGAGACATTTTTCGAAAATTAAAAAAAAAATATTTTCATAATTTTCTTTCAAACAGCAATTACAACTATAATTCTCTAAACCTCTGCCACTCTCCCTGTGTTCGGTTATTACTTTTCCTATAATCTTTTCTCCCTCACATTTGTTCGAGCTGCTTGGACCAATTTAATTTCGAGCTAATAACTATCAACACATAGTTAGCATTCGACACCGCCATGGCTTCGATTTAATTTACAAAGTTCAAACGGGAAAAGGAACAAATTATCATATTTGGGGCAATGAAACATGGCCCTTTGAGATTGCCTACATATATATAAGAGAAATGAAATTACCTCACCCGATTTCATTGATATTCATTTGTTTTTGTTTATCATCGAATTCTCATTCTTATCGCTAAATCTAGAGTAATCTAGACTCAATTTCTCCTCGGAGCGTTTTCTTACTCTTTTATCCTCAAATCCGATAAAGACAAAGCTTTCTTTTCTCTTATATTCCAAAGCATCAACCCCCGAAATCCAGTGTCGCCTAGCGCTTTGTGCTGGGCAGACGTGAGTAGTGAGTTATGACGTGTTAGCCATTGAGTTTCTTCTCTCTGTTCTCGTATACGTGGTTGCGAAGGATTTAAACTCTACTTGCGCAATAGTTGCGTATTTAGAGTTTCTAAATTTGCTAGTCCACTGTTACTGGAGCTGCAACTCGGATTTAGTAATATTCTTTCATTAAGATTTAACGTATTTATACACTTATCTTTCATTTGAGAGGCGTTAAGACGTCTGGAAATAACACTGCTGACAATTGCAGTTTTTATATTTCTCGCTCCTATCAGAAAAGCACAGCTGTTATTTCCCTTCTCTCTGAAAAAAAAACGACTGAACGATGAAGTCTTTGTTTTGATTTTTTTCACGAAACTTTCGCAACCAATGCAAGTTATTACTTCATATTTACCTTACAAAAATATAACTATATTAATGGTTAAATTAGGTTATTCAACATTTTATTTATATTTCATAAATTTTATTATTTTTACGTTATATTCAATCTCAATGAAAGAAGTTATATAATTCTCATGACTTATTACAATCTAGTATGATTCCGGATATATTTTGCTTAATAACAATAAATTAAAATTTATTCATAAATTTATAACTGGAAAAAATAATTTAAAAATGACAAAATAAATAAATCATTTTATGAAGAGCGTTGTAAACGATTAAATTAATTTGTTCACCAAAGCTCTTTACGAGGGGTTAGAGTTAATCCAAGATATTTGTTGAAACCACATTAAAATCTCCTGAAAACATTCATAATAACACGCCCCTTAAGAAAAACACGAGAAAACTGGGAGGGTATCTGTAAAATAATAAAAAAATCCCCCTCCTCCAAAGAAAGACTTAATAAGACTGAAGACCTTTGCGAGAAAAAGCGGGAATAAATTTTTGGGCGGGAAAAATATGTCTTCAATTTGGCGCGAAAATGGTCTGGACCGGAGCACGTGGCTGAGATTAGGTCGTTCGCATTCGAAGACTTCAAGCCATTTCTTGTTGTCACGGAGTCTGATGTGGTTAATAACATTCATCGCTCACTGGGGAAGAACTAAAGGTAAGTAAATCCGTTCTAGATTGCAGATTTTATTTATCACATCCCCAAAAGTCATGGGTGTATTTAAGAGCTGGATTGATTATTTTGGAAATGGGCTTAGTTTATTCATTAGATGTGTTAGTAGAAATTCTTATGAAATGAGATGTAATGTTTGATTTGAGGGTTGTGGGTTAGTTTGAGGCAAGGTGAGTTTTCCTAATGTCCGCCAGGCTTGTGTGTTTTTTTTAATTAGACCTAAGTTCTTTACTTGTTTATATATATGTAAAGCTCAGATAGCCGTGCGGAATGGGTCCGATAAATGCAAATATGTCCCGCGGGAAAGATAAAAAAGGGAATTCTAAGTACTTTAGAACTTTATACTGTTTATTCGAGGGAACACTGCCTTCCTTGCGGATCGACTTAATAAAGGAAAAAGGTATTCTGAATTCGCTTTACTTTCTTTTCTTGTGGGTCATTTTTTAATTATATGTAAAAAGTTAAAGAAAGGACAGAAATATCCTTCTCTTAAGCGCTAATTTGTGTCCTTTTTATTCAGTTAACGGGGATGTAGTGATTAAATAAAGGAATAAAATATTTAACTTATTATTTACCGGCCAAGCCGTTTAAGGTTATTATCAATACCGTCCAAGGTCTTCAGCGAGACCGTCCTCAGGTCTTCGCCACCATCTTCTGTTTGCGATAGATAAAAGTTCTTCTCAAAGACCGTTTATGAATTTTAGTCACGTGCAGTGCCACTCGTATAAGTTACTATGCCGGTCGATTGGTCGAATTGTGACCATTTTACTTTTACAATGAGTTTTTGAAAGTTTTGAAGGTCGTAAGTTCAGATGATATTTTTGTTAATTGATAAGATGTTTGTTATTTTTTTCAAAATTATTGAAGAAATTGAGAGCACGAGACCTACAATGCTGTGGAAATTAATTTGGCGATGATAGAAAAACGGCAAATTTCACTAATCGTGTATTATTCTCAAAATCATAGCATTCATATCATCTTAATGTTGAAAGTTAATAAGAAATATTTCCTCCCTTTGTTCTAATAACCTCAGCAATCCAATTTGGCATGGATTCCACCAATTTCTGGCTCATATTCCGTACTTCCACATCGTGATACCAGGCCTGTACAATAACACAGATCAGCTTTTCCATTGTGGATCAGGCCTTCGCCATGGTCCTCCGCTTGATGATTCTCAATTGGATTAAGGTCCGGTGAATTTCAGGGCCATTTCAATACCGTATAATCTTCTGGGTTCGGAAGAAATATTGCATTTTGCGGGGAGTGGTGTCATGGTGCGTTGTCCTGCTGCAAGATGACATCACCGTTTGGAAAGCGTTCACGAAGTGTCAGGAGTAGATGCTTCCTTAATGATGCTTGGTACTTGTCGGAATTCATTATTCCTTACACTGGTACCAGTTGTTCGGGGTGGTGTTTGGGGTTTTGATGGATGTGTCCAGCTCTCATTGGTTCTCCAGCACTGTGCCTCACACTTGTAATTGGATCCAAAGGACTTCGACGGGGGTCTCGTCAGAGAATTTCTTCAATCTTCTTTGGTCCATTCTTTGTAATTCTGGACCCAAGTCAAACGTTTCACTTTCATACTAGCGGTAAGTAGAGCCTTCTTGAGGGGTCTTCGGGCAGTTGTGCCGGCTTCAAGAACCATTCGGCAAATAGTTGACGAGTCTATGTGGATACCAGTAGGTAAAAAATCATGATGTAAGTCTTGGCTGCTCTTTCACGGGTCTTTTACACTATTGCGTAGCAAAATTTTGTCATCATGTGCATTTGTTTTACTTTTTCGACCACATCGCCATATCAGAGGATTCACGAGGAAAGTGCCTTTTGAAAACATTCGACGATATTACTAGTATTTGTTATCGCAGCATGTTATTTCTGGTAACAGTAAACTTTCGATATATTATTGTAACCCGCTTTCACTAAAAGTTTTAGCCTAATGATGAGCGATACTTTCTTTTTTCCTATTATTATCGGCTCAGTGGTTAGTCCAGCTGAACCTGACTTATCCAATGATTTCCGTTTGTACTTCACTTCGATCGGGCTTGGACGAAACCAATCCACCTTTTTATAACAGACTATCAATATTATTTAAGAGTCAATAATTGCGTACCCTTGAATGGTATTAGGAGGAAGCTTAAAACTTTAGCTCTCCATTGGTATTAGCATTATACGGCGCAAAATGTCGGTACCAACGATAAGGAACTATCCCATAAGACCAATATAATACCATTGGTAAAAGAAAACAACAAACAGGGCATCGAAGGTCATGTATCGTGCCTATGATATCTTTTGCTTATGAGACAATCGTTGTTCTGCAATAATTTTGTTCTTCAAGAACTTTTTGTGCGTCAGTCACTCTGTTGACGACCAAGAACACATACACGGCAATAAGAGTGTTTTAACTTTTAGTGAAGCATAAAAAATGATTGTATAATAATACAGTTTAAAACTAAATTATATAGGCATAAATATTAAGTAAAACTTACTAAAATAATAAATGGAAAATGTAAATTAAATAATAGAAATGATTGGTATAACATATTTAGCTCATTTTGTAGAATGTGTGAGATATATCACATCACTTCTATATTTTTTGCACACTTTTGTGTATGCATATCTATGTGTATATACATTTGTGTAACTACATATATTATAAGATATTACTGTGTATCAAGGTGGCAATTCTCTCGGTGATTGCTGCAAACCTAAATACATAAATATAATATTTTGGTGCATTTGTTTTGACCTACGTTTCATTAGATCGCCTCTAGAATTTTACCTCTGTCAAGCCGGCTTTACAGATAAAGGTGTGGCCTCCTTTATTCTCTGTCATGCTTTTTCAGACGGTCGCCATTTTAAGAATCCCAGCCATTAAAAGATTATAATTTATAAACACAATTTTTTCTGTAAAATATAATAAAAAAGTACACATAGTGGTAATAATGAATATTGTAGGTGAGTCTGGTTGGTGAATGGTGCTGTTTTCTTCTATGTAGGAATTAGAGATTTAACGGTTCTCGAAAGATCATAAAATCCACTCAGGGGCAGCCAGGTGAAGAGAAAAAAGGAAAAAAAGAAGACTGGAGGAAAGGGATGTTTGGTGAAGAATCTAATTAATTTATATTCAATTATTTCCTAAATTTTTTCCAACCATTTATTGTTTTTTATATTTGGTTTTTATTCATGTTGGTTTCACATTCCTAAATATTTGTTCAAAGTATGAGGTTATTGGTTAAAAATGCCAATAAATCGACTCAGTTGCCAGCAAAGTGTTTGTGGGGTGATTAAAACACCACCTAGGACAAAGATTTCTTGTCCCAACACAACTCCTGAAAAACATGACAAAGTATTTTACACAAAAATGTAGAAAGCACCCCAAAATAAGCGCACAAACGACGTCGACCGACCTTTTCCCACTCTTTGCCTTAATGAGCTATAATTGTTACTGAACGTGATTTAAACACCTATTACACATCTCTGCGTACACCATACAGCCACAGACATCCTCACTAGTGTGAGAGAATCTTTCAAAATTTATGTGGAATATAAGATTCATGTTCCTCGCTTTGATCCCACTGAGCCTAGATGCTTTCAGAGCGATCGCCGAGGGTATAAATTTCATTAAAGCTCCAGCAATTCCGCTGACAGGACGAACTCCGTATCAATTTGTGATATGGGGTCCAACCATGGGTGTATTCGACGCCGGTCTAAATAATAGGAACTTCTTCGAAGGATCGGCAAAGTGAACTTTTAGTCAGAAATTCGAATCTGGATCTAATCCTCAAGCGAACACATGAGGCTGATATTCCCGAGATGAACGAGCTAAATCTAATTCCAATTTTCACATTCATTTAGAAAATACTCTCGACAAAATTCCATAGATGAAATTAATTTTTTATGGTATGTACCATTAATCCGTAAAGATTTGGTTTCTATTACTCCATCGATTTGCTTTTGGTTAAAACCTTTTTTAGAGGGAATTATATTTTATCCTGGGATCCGAACTAAGGATCAGTTAATTATATGGTCTCTACCGCAAGTGAAACTAAGAAATAATACTATATTCCTTGACTAATCATACGCAATGTAGCTTAACGTCACTAGCGGGAATATTATAAGGGACTTCTTATGGCCATCATGCACCTAATATTTCTTTTAGTTAACCAAACGCGACAGATTTTTGCAAATTGATTCTTCCTGTTTTGACTAATAAAAATAAACAAATTGTGAGAAATAAGAGGATGTATACGAGTGCGTAATGGGTTTAAAAGACTCTGGATTGATTACTAGAGCTTAAAATGACATGAGACCTCTTTTATTTGTTATTTCGCCGCAAGTAGTGTTCAAGATAAGGTAGAATGTTTCAATAACCTCTGTGCCTACGTCTGCTTAATAAAAGTTATTTTTGATATATTTAAATCAAATATATTTTGCGTATGTATTTCTTTGGTTGACTAAAAGTGTGATCCATTGTTTCTAATTGTTATTTTACCCATACTTCTTACTCTATGAAATAGCGAAAAGTCTTTGGTCGAAAAATAAATCTCGAACCTAGCTTCCTTTAAATATAAATAAAGACAAATATCCTTTACTATTTCCGCCTCATTATGTAATTTACACATATTTTGTTACCGTGATTATATCTTCATGGTAACGCAGGAAATCCTACCTAGTATTACTTCCACTATCAGAATATTATTGACGGTGACCTATATGTGCTTTCTGGTAGTTACTAAAACTATCTTCGACCACTCATTCCACTTAATGTTATTCTTGCTATTTTATTGTTATATTCATGATACGCTGTTTTATTTTGATATAAAATGGGTTATGCATTGATCATTCTTATTTCTGCCTCTAAATTGTCTCCCTTCTGATATCTTCCGCATAATAGTGAGAGAAATATTATATTATGTTATTTTATTGCTACATTAACGAAACAATATCTTATATTCTTCATTAGTTTTATTTGTTTTTTTGGTTTCTACGTTCATATCTTCATCCTAATGTTGTCGTACAGATTATCGTGAATTGCGTAAAATGCCTATTTATTGCTAATTCTTGATGGCAATATCGTACATTCCTTAATATCATATTGTGCCATTTTACTGCTAACATTTTGTTTGCAGTATGGTTGCAAGAATGATTATCTTGCATTCTAATAATGTCCTTTTATTAATAATGTGATGACTTGTAACAACGCATTAAAAGTAAATTATTTCAAAACTAAATTATTTTTGAGTAATATAAAGTAAATAGTAATACAAAGTATATACAAAATTATAACTTTAACAATCTTGGTGTACCATATGTATAATGTAGCATAATTCGCAATAGGCTAATAACCATTCATACCTCTTACAACCAAATCCTGGGAGAGGGCTTATTTTTACCAGCCTGTTTGATTTATTTTTGCTTATTAACTTTTATACAATTTGTTTATACATATTTTCGTGTTTACCTCCAGTTGCATACTTTTGTATATTTCCATAAGTTGCTCCGATGGGAAGATATTAAAATTAAAACGAAAAAATACTCCAAATGTTAGTTTTTTGTAGAGAATATTTCCATCTCCAGAGTCTTTAATTACCCCAATTATATCATCAGCCTATTGCGGTGGGAATGTTTTACCTGGCTCCGGTTAGAGTGAACACTTAAACTTAAGAACAAAACCTAAACGGGTTTGTTTTAACCTAAGTATCAAAGTTTGGGCAGAATCATTATCTTACATTTCTCATTATCTTATTTTCGTCAAATCATTGTTACCTTGAAAATATTTTCATCTCGATGGTGGAACAAACTCTACCTTACAAAGATTTAAAGATAGCTACAATGATAACTTAAGGCATTTAGATTGGGCCCACGTACCACCTTAATTACATCTTAAGGACTAAATACATCATCAATGAGTCTAGATATTAAATGAGTTGACCATTTTTTTTTATCATTTTTTCGATGATGAAATGCAAAACATAAGAGATTCTAAAATTCTGTATTCTCTCATGATATGCTTCAAACTAAAGTAATTGTATGAGTATGCTAAATAAAAAGTCATGTGAGGTGAAAGACAATAAAAACATTAGTTTGTTTACATACAAATAAAATCTTTTTACGAACATTAGTAACTAGATGGACGCCGGTTACGAGAAAAATGTGGAACAGAGTAAATATTGAGAAATAAATGGTTATGCAATGATAATCTAATAAAATATTTATGATTAGTATATAATTGCATCTAAGAACAAGCAAGGAACAACATTTTTAAAATATTGAAACTTCCAAAGTGATTAATATGTATTGGATTGTCTACATATAATTCTAATATCTCTTACGAACATTCATGATTAGATTAAATTCGTTTTAGAACATGCTAGACATGTATGAATTAGTTCTAGTTTCCTTTAAAGTTCTTTAAGGGTTTTAGTTTTAATTTTTGTAAACCCTACCTCAAACGTAGAATCTGACTTACCTAGCCATTTGTGTCCGCTAAAAAGGAACAATTCCATGGTTGCAAACACTTGCATCATTTGTTGGTATATCTGGGGGTTTCTAATGCAACGTCCACACGTGTGGCAACGGATTAGCCGAGAGGAACCACTGCTTCTACTTTTAGTAAGGTTTAGCCAAATCGCGTGTGGTGTGTCACCGGATGGAGGCCGTTTCTGGTCGCCACTTCGATGGCTGCAATATGTTATAGACATCATCTTTTTTACATATAAATGAGCTTGACACGAATTTATTATGGACGATATTGAAACTTGTTAAATATGAAACTAGGAACTAGGTGAAAATATCATAGTGATAGTGAAGACTGACAAAAACAGATAGACGACTTAAATGGTCCAAAAGATGGCATATATAATACTAGGGGGACAAACGGTCTAGAATTTTCGAAACAATGCATTCCAGCGGCACTAAAGGTGAATAGGACTTTAGAATACACAGCCCCTAGAAATTTTGCCTTTGAATTGAAAGGTAATATTGTTACATTCTTAAAATGACTTGTAGGACTTCATTTGGAGACCGTGGTGCAATTATGGTATGGTACTTTTATGTAATATGTCGACCGTTGAGTGAAGAAATTAATTCTTGAAATTAGAAATAGATCATAGGAAGAAAGGTAGTTGCACATCAATTAATTCTTACTAAAAATTCAGCATCTGCGTGGTTAAATTAATAAAATATTTAAATTACAAGATGGCTTCACCCATCGAAATTATACCTAAACTATTTGAGCTGACCTCCTCCCTTTTGCCTGTTTTTGGAACTAACTGCGATTGAATCATAGATAATTTAATGGTTTCAATTAGGTATTTCAAAACACTACATTAAACTCACTACACAACTGTGCAGAAAAAATACAATTAATTTTTGTTTTATTCGTGTGGAAAATAACTTCAAACCATGTTTCTATCACGAACCTTTCTCTACGTATCTCTTAAGGAGTATGGTTGCACCAATTATTTTCCACGTCAAATTTGACCAAGTCTCTGGTAGTAACGGTAGTTGAAGGTGACGAAGGAAACACCGTTTAAAACTAAAATTTACTATTTATTCTTAGACTTAAGTTTCAATTAATCTTAATGTTTAAACTTTAAATCAGTAAATTTAAAATTTAGGTTTTCAAGAAATTAAGGCCGTCTTTAGAAGACCTCAAAATGCTTCTTAAAGTTGTTTAAATTGTCCCAAATTTGCTGCAATCTGTTTAAAAGAACCATCTTTTACTGGTCAACCCAGAACGGGTTCTGCTCATTCGTACCAATGCACAACAACACGTGGCACGTTTGACTCATAAAAACAATAATGAGTCAGTCGGTGAACTTTCTTCCTCATCTCTCATATTTCCCCGAACATTACACTATTTATTTAAGTCATTAAAACCATATAAATGGCAAATTTACTCTGATATGAAGGAGATGAAAAGGATCCCAAATCAGATTATAAATCAAAACCGAAATTAATGTCAAAAACTTTATCCATTTCTTGGTTCAATTATAAGAGAGCATTTTCACCCAAGATTTTACTTTCTTTGCCAATCTACTGTTCCGATGTGTGTAGAATTGCCATGTTAAGTCGCGTCATACTTTACGGGGAATTTCGCTTAAGGAGTGAGGATTAAATATTTTTGATGAGTGTTTGGGTCATATTTAGTTATAAATACCAACACTACCGAGCAAAATAGGAGAACAATTTTCCTCTTTTTAAATATTTCCAAAAAGATGATGAGTAGGTAAATGAAATTTCCATGATACATAAAGGCATGCATTTATATATTTGATGAAGATTTCATGTTACAATCGTATATTCAAGAAATTATATTAAATAAAATAACGAAATCAAATATTGCCACGTGCAAAATAAGAGAACGATTTTATCAGTAACATTCTAGAAGTTTCTCGAAATCACCTTGCAACATTTTGCTCTGTAGGTAAAAACTGTACACTGCCATTGTTGTACGGTTATACTCAGTTTTCACAGATGCCATCGCACGGGAAATTGACTCCTGAGCTCTGTCAGAGAAATGTTTGTTTGAAGACTTTGGGTAAGACTCTTTCTGCGACTTCAAGAGAGATAGGAAGGTGCAAGAGTGTGATTTCGCGCGTTCTCAAGTTAAACAATGAAAACAAAAGCAATAAATCTCCTTAAAAAGTTTTTTGTCCCTGCAAACTTACCGACCAAGAGGACAGAACTATTAGGAATTTCTCTGTGAAGGATTCCTTTCAGAATACAGCAGGAATTTCTCAGGAAACCCAGACCAAGAGCAAGAATGAAACAAAATAATACTATAATTTTGCAGAAAACTGGTAATAATAGAAAATAAAGGCTGCAAATAATAAGTGTTTAAGTTACATCGTATCAAAAATTGCTTTGTTTCAAGTGTATTTGCTTGCTAAGCAACTCTGCAATTGATCGTTCTCTTATTTTGCACGTGTGAATATATTGCTAATTTGAGCAAATGTACGAAATGAAAGGAGTAACTTTATAAAAAAATAATGATTGCCGACTATAACTTCACTATTTTGTATTTTTAACATTTTTAAATATCTTTCAAATACATCTTTTCACCAGGTATATGGAATTAGAAACCAAAGCTCTTCTCAATCGAAAATTTAAATTATATAATTGCCAGCGACCGGATAAAATAGACGCATTAGGTGTCTTTAACTGGAGTTCTTTGGCTCTTTTAACCTTCACTTGTGCCGTCGTAGAGCAACGAGAGCGATCAATCTCTCTCTCGAAAAGCGTAATGTTACAATTGTAATTGCGGATATTAGATTTAATTTCTCCGTTTTGCAATTTCTCATCATAAACAATAAATAATTCAAGAAGTAAAAAAAAATCCAAAAGTCACCTTAAATATAGTGTTGGTTTTTACTTTACACAAAGTTTGTTGCGATTTAGAGGTCTATGGTACGAGAAAATGTGAATTAAAAAGATTATAAGCATCAATAAATAATTTCCGTCCCGACAAACTACAATCAATTTATGATGTGTATAAAGATGTATTGATTTTGATAGATTAGAAGGGAAGGTATAACGTGTTAAAAGGTGTCTCTATTACTGCTTAGACCTTTGTTAACATGATAAAAAGAACAAACATCGAATTTTGATAGAAATACCCCTAGGCATCACTGATTCCACTCTTTTTTCCTCACAATTCCATCAAGAATTCCACGATAAATTTTGTTAATTCACATTTTACGCAAATTTTATGTATTAAGACTTGTGTCAATGATAAAAGTACACAAACGAAATATCTTTAAAACATTCCAAAATATAGAAAAGTTTGATGTAGTCGTATATACTAGCGACGAAATAGCGCGTTGCTAAGGCAACCACTCTAACGTCAGAGACAATGAGACGCAAATATAATTAATATTCCGGGGAAAATTTCTGACTAACTATAAATCTTTGATGTACCTGCATATACTGGAGTGAACTATTTAGAGTTGAGGACTTGATTCCCGAGTGCAAATCCGTTAAGGATTTAAAAACGCCTTGTCAAGCAATGCATTTTTTTCACAATATTAGTATCTTAACAGTACTTAATGTACAAAGGCAATTAGCCTGAATAAAATAATTGCCACGTATTAATTCCGGAAATCATTCTTTAAGTAATATTCGCTACATTAATGGGTCCAACTTAAAGAGGGAGTGTGTGGTATTTTGTGGAGTCAATCTATTTGAATTAGCGTGAACAAATTCATTAGCTATCTTTTTAATGAACAATATGACTAAGCGTGTTTTTTATGTGCGAAGATTTAAGCATAATAATGAGTCAGTGTGTGTGTGGCGTAGATTTTTAGTCGATCAATCTAGACTGTGGTTATACCTATGGGAGAGCCACTCATGCCATAAAATTGCAGGTTTATGGCTATGGAACTCAGCGAGTTTTGTTTAAAGCTCTAGCTGGTGAGCTGATCTTTGAGGGGATACACCCTTGAACGTTTGTCGCCCCACAACTGGTACCAAAGCTTCTTCAACACCAAGCTTGCAGACACCTTTTGTGATATATCCTTCATTCATTCACTAATCACCCTTCTTTTGCAGGACATGATAGAAGCAACGCCTTTGGCCACAATTAGATCTCAATGGAAGCTCCAGCAAAGAATATACTGCGTCAAACATTACTACAAGAGAGGTTCGTTCAAGAAAGTTCAGGAGACTTTCGTGCATTAGTTCGAATGTGTAAAGCCCCCTCCAAGAGCAGAATTCAGGACTGGATGGGCTACTTCGAGAACTATGGGACAGTGGGAAACCTCAATGCAGCCAGTGACAACCGTCCAAGCCATTCAAGATGCCCCAGACGGCGTACAACTGAGCTGGTCGAGAGCGTGAGAGAGTCAGTTCAGCAGAGTCCAAAACGCTCTGTGCGGAAGCGAAGTCAGTCCCTCGGTATATCCTATGAGACTTGCAGGAGAGTCGTAGTAATGGATGTAAAGGCCTACCTATACAGAATACAGACGATGAAGACCCTTAAATCCTCAGACAAGGAGCATAGAAAGTCTATGGCAGTCAAGATACTGGAGAAGATTCAGGAGACCACAACTTTCATTTACCTCCTTTGGACCTCAGATAAAGCTCACTTTAATCTTAAAGGAGAGGTAAACTCGAAGACAAATGTCTTCTTGGGGACCTCCAAACCAAATGAGGTAGCCACCAAACCCCTACACTCACCTACGTGCATGGTATGGACTGCAATCTCACCCAGAAGCATCATCGGTCCATTCTTCTTCGAGAAATCTGGCGCGACAGTGAGTAAGTCACCAAGGAGTGGTATGTTGAGGTCCTCAAAACTTTCAAGAGGCAGCTGAAGACCCTGTTACTGTCGCTTATGGGGAAGCCCTGGTTCCAAAAAGATGGAAAAAGCTCTCACACGTCAAACCTCTCCCAAGATTGGCTGAAAGAGAAATTTGGTGGCCGTGTGATCAGTCTCAAGACTGATTTTGAGTGGAAACCTCACAGACCAGTCCTTAGCCCCCCAGATTTCTTTTTCTGGGGCTACCTTAAAGACAAAGTGTACGCAGGGATACCCAGGACCATTACAGAACTCAAGGAAGCCATCAGGAAGAAGATCAGATCCATTAGTCGGTCGGTTTGTGAGGACGTCATGGACAACTTTGTGCTGCGCCTCAAGAAATGCACAGAGCTAAATGGAGGTCACCTCGAACACGTGCTCTAGAATAAAGAAGAAAAGCCTAAAGACTCCCATGTTTTGAAACATAATAAACTAGTTATCACCAAAGTTCCATTCAATCCTTACAGAAAATTAAGAAATCAGGCCTATCGAAAGTTGGGGCCCGTGTTTTTTGGTTCACCCTGTATTACGTTCACATTTCTTGGAGCATACATCCTGTCACACTGGACGTGTGCCTGTGTAAAGAGATGCCTCCAAGGTAAAAGGGCTATTAGTCTTTCACTTTACCTTCATACTTATGTAGCCGGCGGGGCTCTTCTGGTCGCTGAATCTGGTTTCTCTGCTGAGCTGGTTGCACCATACCGTTCGGTAAAGAAGATTGCGGGCAAGGCAGTTTAGATGCAGTTTTTAATTACGGAATATGAATCTTCACATCGAATGTTCGCAGTATTAATGATGTCATGGCTAATGTGTGGTGGGGTGAAGTTTAGATTATCTTTTGATCCGTTTCGGAAGATATAAGGACGATTTCCTTCAAGCAAGCGCGGTAATGAGATATGTGAGTTTCCGGCGCAGACTGAGCCACCCTACCTACTTTCTGCTCCTCTCCACGCTAAATAGTTTGCAAATTAGCGCTTCAGGATGCAAAATAAGAATATTTCAATCTTCGTACGGAAATTAAATGTAGCGAGCCAATAGGTCCCAAATATTTCCTTAACCAATTGACTGTGGCTTTGAGGATATGAAGTAATTCTTTTTCTCTTCAAATCAGACCCATTCTGGGAACTCTCTTCTTCCATGGAGCACCCACTTGAAGCTTTCTGCGAAGAGTACTTTGTTTCCGCACTGTATCCCCCTATTTTGTTAAATGTGCTAATCTGAGGTGCATAATGCGTTGAATATGGGCTACTAATGTGTCGTGCCAGCTAACTGCCGCTTGTTCTTAGTTCTTGGAGTGGGATACTTGGTGCCTATTTGTTGGGTCATAGAGTTTTGGGAAAGGGCAAGACATTTCTCCATATTACTTTCATTTTTTGTGATGTGCTGGTCACACTTCTCGATCCTGAGCTAGGCGAGCTTACTTTTGCTACCTGAGCAAATTGAGCCTGCTTTGGTTGTTTTACTTTTTGTTTTACCTCATTAAGCGAAGTCTTTGTCGATGTTAAATGCTGTTGTTTTTTTGTTGTCCTTGTTTTTTTAAATTGACCAGTTGTCTTTTATCTCTTCTCGCTGGCGGTGGCCGCTTTGTTAGCTGCGGCATGAGCGCATCCAATTAAAAATTTGAAAACATTCCTGCCTTAAAGCCACCAAGATCATCTCATATTAGCCCCTCTATGATCTTTTTTACACGCCAAATCAGATTCTTTTTTCTTACACCTTACGTACAACACTTGGCACACAAATTCTTCAGTAGTTTGTAATTCACTTTCATGCCTTTTGTCAAAATCTCATGTTAATGCTACCCAAGTTTCACAATTTTCAACCATTCTTCCTCATTCCGGAGTTACAATCTAACTACAAGACCCAATACATAACATAATCACCACATCTTTTACCATCTAATTGAATACATTATCTACTCCACCCGACTTATAAATCTTCAGGTATCACACATCACTATAAGAAACCATGCATACGTTGGCTTACATAATATGACAGAACATCCATTATAAACCATTGAAGTTAATCATATTCACATGTGGTTCATCTTGTTACTCCTGAGATACAACATGTTATAATACTTTCACCATCTGCTTGTAAATGCTTCATTGCCTAAAAGTGTCATGACTTTCTACTATTGCCGCAACTATGTAAATTTAGGTCATGAGTTCTCACCGTTTCACTTCCTTCCTGAATACCTTCCTGTTCCCATCCGAATCTTCATTCCCCTTCCGTCCCAATGCTACATTTGCTGGTTTCATAATCTGGAAAAATCAGGCATTCACTTTTTATCTTCTTTAGTGGATTCATCTTTCTGCCAATATCATATGCACTATTAAGTATTTGTAAATTTGACCTAATATTATGCTCTCCTATACACATTTTTCCTTATTCCACCATTGCGCGTTTTGTTCTGGCATTAGAGTTTTAGCGTAGCTACAGACAACGGTTACACTACAAAATTTCACGGATTAAATTTGTTTCTCATTTACTCTCTTCTCACGTTCACACTTATTCCTCTCTCCTGCTCTCGCTCCTTCTCGTCTACTCTTTTCTTTCTTTCTGATACAACAGCCTCTCACTTTTAATTTTCTATTTCTTTTCAACTTCCTCATTTATTTTCATCACTATATCAACGAATTTAGGCCTTATACACTCCAATAATGTGGTCTAGTAATTCAATACTCATGCCTTCTATACCTTTCACATCAATTACATCACGCAGCGTATTATTTATTACTAGGAACAGATCCGTCTCACTCCTACATTCTTCCACTCTCCTGTGCGAAACCTATCTGTATTTATAAGGTGTTTGCTGAAGGAACATGTTTGATACACACATTTCTTTCATAACAGAACAATAGCACTCAAGATGTAATAACAGCATAAAAATAATAATCAGAAGAGGAAAATTGTTAATAAATAAGTACCATGCCCACTTAACTTTGAAAGAGGTTATTGGCAGTGTAGTGGTGCGAGAGGAGGGAACACCACTAGTCTTATCTGTAAGTGTCCTTCATTCTCTACATACATTCAAATGTGGAGCAGCATTTAGTTTTTCCCTTCAGACTTCAAATGTTAAAAGATTTATTTTTCTTCTACCAATTTCTTTAAAATTCATTTCATTTTTATTCCATAAATCCAAATATTACATCCTAAATTAAATTAACTTTAAAATGATTAATTAATAATTTATATTTAGATTATAGTTATTGTTTATTTGGTTAAAGTATTGATTCTTTTACAGACTTGAATAGCTCACTTATATGATTGCCAGTTTGGCCGATTGCTCCTAAATATTGGCGTCAGAAAGCAATTGTTTAATTCCTTTACTCACTAATTAGCGCTATCTCTTCATTCTTAACTACTTTCTCTTTCATTTTTCATTTCTGAATTCTAATTCCCAATTATTTCTTTCTTTTAATTCGCTATTTTTCAACTTATTTCCATTCCCTAACTTCGCTCCTTTTCCTTGTTCATATTTTTAATACATTAATATCTTTTCACAACAAGATTTACCCTAACTTACTTATTTTCATCCATTAATATTGCATTCTGATAATAAAATACCTTTCCAATCAGGAGAAATATTTATTATTAATTAGATTAACTTAGGATTATAATTAATAAAGGATTTCTGTTGGATTCAGAGAGCTTGGATTTTATTTTTTTTTACTCGACCTGAATTTTATATTTCGAATGGTATTTTTGAGGACCCCGGAAAAAAATCAAAATGATTTGCTTGTTAAAGTAAAAAGATAAACAAACGCAGAGGTTATTTCATAGTCTACAGTTTGTGCCCTTTTCAAACACCAAGTGACCAAGATTGACTGAAATCCCTGATGGATTTTTTATTTTTTTTAGTATGTGTTCAATTAACATCCCAATCATAATCCCTGACTTAGAGATCTTATAATCGTTCCGGAATCAATATTTCTATCTTGAGATCTTATTGGTGCTTGGCTACGGCCAAGCTGATTGCAAACAACGCTTCCGATTACAGAAAAGTTAAAACACATCGGGTGTTGTTAGTTGGCGGATGGAGTTTCGAGTCGGTTGACTTCACGTCTGCTGTCATACGTTATAGATACCTGGAGTTTGAATCCCACTTCAATCTGTAAATTCTTACTGAGAAATAAAAGGCATCTTGAATGACGTTAAACATCAAAGAGATTTCTACTTATTGGTTTTCTTCATAATTTATGTGACCCAATATAACATAAGTTAGCATAAGCCAACTCGATTTTAAATAAGATTTAAAGTTCTTTTCTAAACCCATTATTTTAATGATAAATCGCTATTCTTTTAGCTGTGAAAGAAAGAATAATGGATATTTGTTTTAAAAATAAAAGAATTGCACTAAATGAAACATCGTCTTGAAACATGTGATGAAGGATGCTAATGTTGAGTTACAATTTATCTCTATAAATGCTGTAAATAGTTAAATGATAACATACAAATATAGGATGTCTATTAATATAAGACGGCTTCTAAATATAGGATAGCCTCGATGGATTTCGCCACCAAACCTGTCCAAAGATCTTGCTAATCTCTCTGTCTCTCTGAATAGCCAATCTCGCATCCCTATCACCCCTCCTGGTGACAAGACGTGGTGTTACCCCTACGACCCGGACTCTAAACGACAGTCGATGAAATGGCACCATTCAGGTTCCCTAGCGAAGAAGAAGTTCAAGACGCAGACATCAGGAGGCAAGGTGATGCCCACCGTCTTCTGGGACAGAAAGGGCGTCATTCTTTTGGATTTCTTGGAACTAGGGGCAACTGTTGATTCTGATTTTTACGTTGAAATGTTGATCAAGCTGAAGGCCTGTATTGCCCGTAAAAGGCCAGAGAAGAAAGCAACATTTTTTTTTGCAACACGATAACGCCAGACCACACACGATTTTGAAGGCCACGAAATGTGTGACAAAGTTCGGCTGGACGGTGCTGTCGCAACCACCATATAGCCCCGAATTGGTACCGTCTGACTTCCACTTGTTCAAACCTCTGAAGGAGAGATTACGCGGGCAGGGTTTTCCTGACAACGACACCGTCATCAACGGGTTGAAGAAATGGACCACCTCAGCAGGTGCGGACCTTTATCAGCGCGGCATTCAGGCCCTTGCTCTTCAATGCATTGACAATGGTGGTGACCACGTAAAGAAATAAGCTCTGATTTAAAAAAATGTCCGCTCGTTTTCATGGTGCCACTCCCGTATTTGTACCTCTTAAACTTTTTGAACTAAAAAAATAGGAGGCTTTCCTTTTGAGGGAATGACCCTCGTATTAAAAAGCATGTCAGTTAGCGGAGTCGGGCTTTCGTGTTTTGCAATCATTGATTCTTGTTCCGCATCTTCTTGTATCTATCTTCTTCCCACTGGTATTCTGATGTTTTGTCTTGGTCTATTATTCAATTTTTATGCTGGTGACTCACATATCAATCTTGTTCTTATCTTATCCTTTTTGATGAAACTCCTATAACATTTTCAATGAATTGTTGTCGAACATCTCTTTTAAAACATCTTTGGCAGAATATATGGGTTACTGTTGAGTCTGCCATCGGATTTCACTTGCTGCAGAACATTCGCCCCTTTCCTAAACTTGAGCCTCCCATGCCCCGTTGGTTAATGCTGTAGCCAAAATACTATTATTCTTTTAGATTCCATATTCTTCAAATAAATCAATAAAAAAAATAAATTATCAACATAATGGTAGGAATGAAATAGCAAACAGTGGTGATAGTTAATATAATAGTACAATTAATGATAGAACATGTTAATGTTATTGAATATTGCCCTTAAAAACAATAATGTAGAATGCAATAACAATAATTTATAGTTTAACGACCATTTTATATACTTAGTAAGATCCCGAGTTTTGTATGATTAGAAACAAAAAACGAACAGAAGAGAAGCCAGCCCTGAGGCTTCACTCTGGCGCTGACTCAACATAAATCTAAAAGACGAATTTCATTATCCCTTTCTTCGAAAATCGTCGCAGAAAAAGCACCGATTCCAAGGCTAAGAACCTACAAACATCAAGCCTCTGCTCAGTCTTCTTCATATCATCGACTCCGCCAGACACTCCACCGCAAAGGAAAGGCTGAAATTGCGTTATTTCGCCCAGACTTCATTCCAAAACGATCGGGTCCCCGTTGGATTAACCTAAATGTAAAACCGGCAGCTTACAATAAAATGAGGGCCCATCGACGGCATTCGTTTATTTTGCCACTGCGCTCATACTCTCCCCCGTCCCTCTGCAATTCCTTGATTCAGTACCAAATTCTACAGAGTTTTTTCCTTTCCATTAAAGAGAAGGGGTTAGGAATCATTTTTTTGTGTCATATTCTTTATGAATGAAGTGCTTTAGGAGTGGAGTAGGTGTGGGATGTTTTTTCAACGAACGGAAACTACAACTACAGGAGTATCTGACAATGAACTGAAGCCAGGCCATTTCGCCGAGTGAACTAGAAACCTCAGACACAGCTAAGCTCAAAAAACCAAGGACACCACCTAAAATTCCGTTATAACTGGTGGCATACACCTTTGTAACAGCTGGCGGCTGTCCCTAAATCTCTCCCATTTCGTCCTCTTGTTCGAATGGATATTCTGTCCTTTCGCCCCATTTTGCGTGAAGAGGAACTCGCAAGAGTGAAGACAACCACATCTCAGGAGGAAAGTGAGGACAACATGCCAATTAGGGAAATATTTGGCATTATTTAGGTCAGTTGAAGGAGAATTTTCATTTATTGAGCAACTTTTAATTATTAGTTTGGTATGAGATCTTTTCCCAAGAACATAGTGATGAAGTACGAGGGGCAGTCAATAAGTTTTGCGAATTGGTAGGGCAAAACAGAGGAAGGGGGATGGCTGTTTGTGGGGGTGTTAGGGCAAGTTAGGACAAGTCAGGACCTGCAGCCGCACGCTTTTGCTTCGTCTATTTAAGAAGCCGTAGCTGATCGCAGATCGTTAGTCACAAATTTTTCAACAACGGAGAAGGTTGAGCACCGCACAGTGATCAAATATTCGATCAAGGAAGGCAAGAATGCAGAGATCCATCAACGCATGGTTGCAGTGTACACCGACACCGCCCCTTCCTATGCAACCATTGCTCGCTGGAATAAGGAGTTCTGCCATGGTCGTGAGTCCCTTGAAGATGTTCCCGTCCATGACGCCCATCAGACGTGACCAACGAGGACAATGTTGCCCATGTGGAGAGGATGATCCTCGAAAATCGACGGGTGAAAGTCGAAGAAATCGAGCGAGAACTTGGAATATCACGTGGAAGGGTTATCAACATCATCCACGACAATTTGGCCATGACCAAGGTCTCTGCCAGTTGGGTCCCTAGAAACCTCACGAAACCTCACGCCACATGATCCACTTCAACGTCGTCAAAGTTCGGAGGAGCTGCTACTCCTGTACAACCAAGACCCAACTGGATTCGAGTCACGCATAGTGACAGGTCATGAAACGTGGGGCCATCAATGGGATCCCAAAACCAAGCTCGAAAGCATGTCCTGGAAGCACAGGGGCTCTCCGACCCCCATCAAATTCCTGACCCAACCCTCAGCCGGGAAGATCATGGCCACGATCTTCTGGGATTCTGATGGAGTGTTGATGGTGGACTATGCGCCTCGTTGAAGGAACATCACAGGCCAATATTACGCTAAAGAACTGGCTGCGTTAAAGAAGTGCATCCGTCAGAAGCGGCGCGGCAAGTTGACACGTGGTGTCCTGCTCCTCCACGACAATGCCCCTGTCCACAAGGCCAGAGTTGCACAAGCTACCCTGCGCGAGTGTAGATTCGAGGAGCTCAACCATCCCCCCTACAGTCTAGATCTGGCTTTTAGTGACTTCTTTTTATTCCGTCAGCTCAAGGCTGCATGGCGTGGACGCCGGTTTGGGGATGATGAAGATGTCCAGCTCGCCTTCCACGAGTGGATTGAACAGCAGTCGGGAGATTTCTGGTTAGCGGGAATTTAAATCCCCAGGGACAAGTGGCGCAAGTGCATTGAAGTTGAAGGTAGTTATATTGAAAAATAATAAAACACTTTTCCTCATATCTCGTTTCCTTATATCCGAATTGCAAAACTTATTGACCGCTCCTCGTAACAAAGATAAAGCTAGTAATCCCAAGAATGACACCATTTTGCTGTATTACGCTAGCGACCATAAGAAGGTGTTATTGGCAGCATAATTTGTTTTAAGAACGGGTATATATATAAATTGAACAGTCTTTGATCGAGTTAGTTTTACTGTTTATTGTAATCCAACTTATTTTAATTCATTTTTAATTCGTAGAGCTTTTTTTTTCACATCATGATGTTAACTTTAAAACCATTTGTTGCTGGTAGGTTTTTAAGAGCAAAATATTACACCCATTGACATCAACTGACGGCATAACCCAGGGTAGCGTAGTACTTGCGCCCACACTATACATAATGTACACTCACTACACCTCACGGCCCCCGGAAAGCTACAAACACACACACACACACACACAAATTGTTCTATGCCGACGACGAGACTATTCTCTTCTCCAATCAAGGCCCAGACAGAATCGCGCTCCGCGCACAGATGCTATTCATTAGCAAAACACAATAAGAGGACAGGTAGCGCTTTGCCACGAATCGTCTGAAGACACAACCGACGACCCCCTACGCTATGCGCGACCCATACATGAAAAACATACAAATATATATATACACACACACAACCAACTTAAGCTATTCAGCCCCAACAATACTTACATTTAGACTCCCTACAATGATACTTGGCTTCTACATTCACTAAATACTTATATTTTTACCTAGAGCAAAACCTCAAAAAGAGCAAAGCACACGAACATAGATCTGCGCCCAAAACTACAACTATACCTATAGAAACCATTAGCTTGACTACTCCTAACTTATGCACTTAATTCATTCACTAGATTAGATTTTACAAATAGATTAATTTTGTTTTTATTTGTTTGCCAATAGGCTCGGGCAGGGGTTTTATGATCATATGAGCATATTATTTGTGTACAGATGTCTCCAAAGATTATTGAAGTCATTTTATTGGATTTTGTGGTGGAGTGGATCGAGGACCATAGGAAAATTGATTAAAATCTAGGCCGGATTCAGAGTAGAATGAGGATTTCGGATCACTTATTCACTTTGACGAGGAAGAGATTTTTGTGACATTTTTGCATATATAATACAAAATATTGATCTATTAAAATTAAAAATTCATAAGGGCAAATTCGTACATAACAACAGAAATTGAATCCGGATTCAATTTGGATCTGAGATAACAAATTATATTTGGTGATATAATTTTGAATACGGATTCTTCAAACAGATTTTTCTATATCTATTAAAGGTAAAAATTTATGTCTGGACAAACTAGAGATGCTGATCGGCCATTATGGAAAATCAGCCTTTAGCTGAAAATTCCCAAACTACCCAAGATAGACACATGATACCTAATTCGATTGGTTCGTTTATAGTGGCAAGGAATTATATTGTGTTACTTAATGAAGCCTCTGTCTGATCGGGAGAATGGATCCTGATTCATTTCGCCATTAATCAAAATTATACTTTTGTTCATAACTCAAAATATGTTTAAAAGTTTAGTCCCTCAAAATTTAGTACTAATTTTTTAATTGATGCGGTTTTTAATGTGAATGTTTATATTTAAATCAAACAAATATTATTAACGGTATTAAAGTTATGAGGAAGCCAATTGTATTGGAAGAAAATGATTGATTAGAATAAATGCTGCCGTAACCAGAAATCACCACAGTTATAGGGTAAAATAGAACAAAATATTAATAAGAAGCATACGAGCCCTTATTCTCAATAACTTGAACACTATTTCGGCGAATGAACCTCACCAAATTTTCGCAGTGATTATACATGATGTCTCAAAAGTTACTATGCACTGGAAATATATAGTCTAGCCAGGATCACAGTGGTCAGAGACTATCACTCTCGCCCAAGCTCCCAATCACCGGAGTAAATAGCAACAGTCGTATGTGTTCAAACTGTCCAGATACGTCTTAGGGGAATGAGTGAGGGGCAGTTCTTCATAGAGCATAAATTGCCTCACCACTCCGCTGCCCTAAAAACGTGTCAGGAGAGTTTTAACACTCGCGAGTGTTGCAAGGCACACCGGTACTTGGGTTCTGTGGGGCTTGTGCCACACTATGAGTTTCTGACCAATGTTATCATAGCAAGACTATATTTCCATTAAATATTACTATTCGTACACATTATATTTCATTGAGGTGGAGAAAAAGGCCCAAAGGATGCTTGGCTATATTAAGCGCCAGTTTGGTTATCGGAACCAGGAGATTGTACTGTGCCTGTACAACTCACTTGTCCGACCGCACCTGGAGTATGCCGTACAATTTTGGAGTCCTTCATTGCGAAAGGACATCGCGAGATCGGAACGCGTACAAGCCAGGGCAACCAAGCTGATTCCCTCTATCCGACATAAGAGTTATGAGGATAGACTAAGGGAATTAGATCTGTTCTCGCTGGAAACCCGTAGACTGCGTGGTCAGCTCATCGAAGTTTTCAAAATACTTCGAGGGTTCGACAATGTTGACTACCGGGATATGTTCACACTGAGTGAGAACAGAACGCGCAATCACGGCTTCAAACTTGAACTGAAGCGTTACAACCGCAATCTGTGTGGAAACTTTTTCACTTACAGTATCTGCGGTAAGTGGAACGCACTTCCAGTGGAAGTTGTCAACAGTGAATCTGTTGACCAGTTCAAGTCAAGACTAGACAACGTCTTGAAACGTGGCCGTTTAGGGACGCAAAACAATTAAGCAGCCTTGTGCCCGCTCGATTGCTAGTCCAAAGGTACCCTCTTTGAATGGCCTGTAAGGTCTCCTAGGGTACCTTCTTTCCTTGTTGTTACTCCTTGTTGTTATTATTTTTTTTTGTTTTTGCCATAAACACACCTATACCAATCCCTGGGAGAGCAATAAAGATAAGCAGAACCAGAACTTTCTCTCTTATTATCTTCTATATTTCTTATATCGGGTATAAATCAGGGCTCTGCGCAAGCCAATTCATCATGTCGATATTTTCCTCATCCATGGAATGCTTCACCCTCTTTACTATGCTTCACGGAGCATTGTTCTGCATGAAAATGAACTCAGCTACTGCCGATGTTCGGAAAGAAGGGATCACTTGTTCCTGAAACAGTTTCTCTATATCGGATCGCTTACTGTGATGAGTAAACGGACAAGCGGAAATATACTAGCGCTTGAAAATATGCAACACACCATAAAGTTGAGCCACTCAAAATTGAAGCGACTTTTTGGTACCTGTTTAATTAGATCATCCACCTGTATTCCGTCTTATTAAATGCTGCTTGCCACTTGATTTCAACAAATTAAATTTGCTTCTCTTCTCTAAATATACTCCCTATTTCCAGCACTCTCAAGATCATGCTCAGTAGCAAAGGGGAACTGAGTCATTTTATTCTCTTTACATTTGAGTGGTTTTTACCATAGGAGTGTGCTAGGGGGTTTCGATCATTCGCATCCTGGTGAAACACATTTAAGTTCATATTATCGCCAATTTTACCTTAAGTATCGATTATCGTACGATCTTCCTTCGTTGTTGTTAAGTCATTTATTTCACACATTTTGACCGATTTCAATGCTCCAAAATATCAGGCAGTGTTACTCTTTCATTTTTCCACTGGGCAAACCTACTTTCTGATCGATTTTCTACATATCTTAACTCGTCTCGCCATCTTAATAGATATGTAACACCATCATCACAGACTATAATTTAGGTCTTATCTTGCTTCCATACATACGTTATGGCAATGTACACACACTAGTATACTCGCGTCTTCAAAAATATTTGTAAATTATAAGTCTAGATCAAAATTATTGGTTAGTATAAGTTATATTCGTGTACGTTTAAATTTTACTCTTATATTTCATAGGTATAAGAAATAAGTTTGATACGTTTAAACAAGTAATTTCACATTTAAAACTCAATTTAAAAAAAATGAAGATAAAAAGTCACGTGACGAGTTTAAGATAGTTTAAACTACAGGGGCCTGTAGTCAGCATTGAAAGAAAAGAATTGAGGTGTTACTACCTGGGAAGTGAGTAACGGAATACCTATATGATATTGAGTGGCAAACATGAGTGATTACATTTAGGCTTGCTAAAGTTCACACTCTGAAAGATGTAGCGGAATTTGCATGTAAATCACCACGTATTGTCATACATGTTTACTAGTTACATGAAATTACCACCAGAATTATAGCCAAATACGATACTCTGGAAGGGTACCACCGGAGTGTTTCACGGCTTGTAGCTAAACATCGCTTCACTTCAAGGTAGAAATTGCTGCAAGACGTCACCGTGGGACCTTCGGACCCCATTCTTAAAAAAAACACTCCTGGGGGGATTGTATAGCTTGAATATATCGGGCACAATGTCACGCAAGAGTTTTTTGCTTACAAAGTTACCCGGATAGTGTGGGCGAGAAGATACGTTGATCTTGAAGGATTGGAAGTGTGTTATCTTGTCAGATGAATTACGGTCATTTCTCGCACCTCTATGGCCGGCAAAATATAGGAAGAAGCGTCAGTCAAATCGGGGACCTCTTCGGCCTCGAATACTTCTGTAGCTGGATCTTTCTTCTCAGGGTTCAATGCACTGATCTACCCACATTTCGTGCCTGACCATTAGCGTCGGCAACGGAACACGTGTTTTTCTAATACTTCTAAATCGCTTACCAGAGGGGTATATTTTCTAAGCATTTCGGTTCATGAAATCGATTTCTAACAGGTAATCGGGTGAAAAAAAACCCTGGTCATGTACAATTTGGCCTAGAACTGGGTACGCCGCAACGTCTACATGAAAGTACAACTCTTTTCTCGGAAACTGTTTTTTTTGCCTTTGTGCATCACTCAAACTCAGACGCGGTCTGGTTGTTTTATATTTACCTGGCTACTGCTTTATCAATTTTTTACCACAATCTCATTTCACTAAAGAACTAGCCGCTCCAGTATACATCATAACAATAGTAGGCAGTCGTCTTAATCGCCTCTGGTATATTAGCTCTGGCTTCTCCTCTCAAAATTACGGGAGGAGAACGTATAATCCAACTTTTCTAAGCAATCTAAAAAGATCGCTATCAATCAACCCTTTTAAATGTGTGAGGAAATGCCCTAGAAGGACCACCGTGAGAGAAAGCCCCTTGGAAATACCCTAGAAGGACCATCGTGAGAGAAAGCCCCTTGGAAATACCCTTCTATTCTTTCAAGACCACGTGAGCTACGTGATAATTTTCGAGAGTCAAGGAAGAATTCGTCACTCACTTAATGACCCGGTCCAGCTGTGTTTGTTTTTAGACTCCAATCGTTTCCCCTTCCCCTGCGATAACGCCGTGCGCGGCCCTATTGACCCTAACTCCATATCGTGAGGCGGGCGAGCCTGATCGTCTGGAACGACGCGTTATCATGAATTGTGTTTGCTTAGACTGGCGCCAAGAATCCTTTAGGGACAGCAAGGCCCTGAGGCGTCTATCGGAACAGCCACCCGCGTATTTAATTGAAACTCACCATCTCTCGAGGAGATGAAAGCCCGCCATTCACTCGCTCCGGACTACCGTCTGTTTCCCGTGACCCCCGTAACTCGTCGTCTTACGTCATCGAAAATCTCGTCAGCAGATCTACCTTCGTTATACTTTGGCCACTGTTCAGAGGAAAACTATCGATCCCCCTAATTCCGAAAGAGTTGTGCGGCCCTCTCATCTTTACCACCCCTTCAGGATTCCCGTTCTTTCGAGACTGAGACTCCCTGCCGATCAGCAGAACCGTCTCGAATTGAGATTACGTCTTTCTGGAGCAGAGAAAATCTCATTCTTCAGGACGAAGTAATCCAATCCCATCTTCGAGTACTCCTAGTGAGGACTCCCCGAAGAATCCTCTTGAATCTTGAAGACCTACGCCCTTGTCTTCCACCCGCCATTCAATTCGCCCGCGCTTGAAGGTAAAGCGATCGTATATGGTCATCCTCAGATTACCTCGTTAATCTTCACTTAATTCATTCAAATACCATAAGTAATTTGTTTCCCTTTTTGTATATATATATATATATATATATATATATATATATATATATATATATATATATATATATATATATATTTATATATATATATAAATTGCCCTCTTTTTTTATATATATTAAAATTATAGTTGGGGTATTATCTTTATATATCCTTTTAACTGCAACTTGGCAAGCCACTAATCTAAACCCGTTCAACCGTAATTCGCACTCTTTATTAATCGCCCAGACATAACTCCAGCGGCCTGTGGTCAGCTGTCTGCCCGTGCTTGTGTAAGACTCTGAGTGCCGAGCTAGTCTACACAGGTATACCTCAACATATATATATATATATATATATATATATATATATATATATATATATATATATAATTTATTTATCTGGTATTGGGTATAGTTGGGTACTTTTTGTAGTTAAAAAGCCAGACTCTTAATCACTCTCTTTATCTTTATCTGGTGGCAGATAAAGTTGGTTTATTTTTTGTTTGAAAGAACCCTTTTTCTTTTCAAGTTACCCTCCCAAGTTTAATCGTTCAGTAACCAGTTTGCCAAGTTCGTTCAAGGATATCCAAAGAAAGTGGAATAAATTCTTTTCTTTTTTGATTGATCATTTTTTTGTGGTGACCCTTTTTTCCCACAATTTTATTTCCCCGTGCATTTTTAAAGGCCTATAATAATTAGTCACATAGAGATCAAATTTTAAATTATTTTCTATGTTATTTTCTTTATGGCGTGCAATCTTTGTGTAACAAAATCTCCGTTGGGGTTTTTGAATCGATCGTTAGAGCTTCATAATCTTTTCCGTAAGTTCCTTGGGTGCGCCGAGCTGTCAGACGCGCATTTACACCAACGAGATGTCCTGATTTGAACGTTTCCATCAACAAGGAGAGATCCTTGGGTTGTCAGGCAAGGATCTAGTTGCATATGTTCAGGAGAAATGAAAGGGCAGTAAAACGAGAACAGAGAGAAGCTGAAAAGAGAAGAGAAAAAGAACTAAGAGAAGCTGAAAAAGAACGAACAGAAGCTGAAGAGAGAGAAAGAGAAAGAATTCGTCAGCATGAGCGTGAGCTTAACAAGAATCATTTGGAAACGCTTGTTAGCGCGAGAAATGAATCCCCCCCAAACTCCTTCGCTAAAGTTGCCAGTGTTTAAGGACCGCGAGGATTTCAGCGCCTCAACTCAATTTGAGAACATTTTTGAAGTGAACCACTGGGATATTGAAGCCGATGAAGTCGCTCGACTACTTCCTTTCTTAAATAGTAACCTCCGAGAAATCTTAATTTCACTCCCGGACGAGGCCACTCTCGACTACTCCTCCCTCAAGTCCGAATTATTATCGGCAGTTAATATGAATCCCGATTACTATTGGACAAATTTCCGCCAGACAAGAATAATCCCCAGCCAGACCTACCGTCAATTTGGATTTACCCTCTAGAGAACTTTCTAGTTCTTGTTGGACTTAGCTCAAGTCAACCGCGACTAAGAGTCCCTATTTCGGGATCAATTAATGCCTGCACTACCCTTTCAAATCCGCGCATTTGCGAAGGACAAACGCGTGTCTTCTTTCAAGGAATGCATAGAAGAAGCGGATGTGCACGCATCAAGTCACCATCTTTATGCGAAAGACCCAAAGAAGTCTCATCCCCATCCCTCCAAAGTAAAAATAACCCCTAAAAATTTCCTCCGAAGAATTCACTCAAGTTTGTGAAGGTACATGGTGCCTTTAAACCCAAGTACCATTTCCCGCCATCATCGAGGGATATTAAGCCCCTCATAAATAATCCCCCAGCGTCAGATTACTCTCGTCTGCCCATAATTTGTCTTTCTTGCGGAGTTTCCGGCCATGTGAGGACCCACTGTCCCCAAAACTCCCAATTTCGTTCTGCTCCTACTCATCAAATCTACCAAATTAGTGCCTCTCTCTTTCACCTGCCCCCTCGCGCTGAAACGCCAGCAACTTCCCCAACAAGCAGTCCCCCGGTACAGCAAGTTAATTTCCTTTTCAAGAAAAGCTCCACCGGTGGGCTTGAGTTTGAAAATGGAAGTGTTAACGGTTGCCGAGTGTCAACCCTCGTAAGAGACACCGGATGCACTTGCTTCGTCGTTTCTGAAAAGTTGCTCCCTCCAGTGGGCCCCGACCACGATAAATTCGCAGTATTCCATAACTACTTGGGATGTACAAATCGGTTCCCCGTGGTCCGCTGCTATCTCGAATGTAAATACTTCACTAGTTGGGCCGAAGTGATAGCCGCCCCCATTAAATTCTGCGCCGTGTTGATCGGCCAGAGCCCGCAGCTCTCCCCTAACTCCGTCGCCCAGCACATCATTAAGAAAGCCCAAGGGCCAAAGGACACTGTTCCCCCTGTGTCTTTAGACCTCCTTTGTGCCCCAGACTTTGCAATCCTTCAAAACGAGACCTTTGCAAGCACTCAAAAGGAATGCCCTACTCTTTAGTCCTTGTGGGAAGCAGGAAGTGATGAACATGGATCTGCTCGTGGTCAGAGAGAGGTCCCCTACCTCATTAGCGACGGACTCCTTTATCACTCTAGTTCGGCTGAGGGTAAAACCCCCACTCGCTCATTGTGTATCCCTCGGTCCCATTTTCCTCAATTCCTCCGAATCGCACACGATGGATTAATGGCTGGCTATTCCAGTCACAACAAAACGTCTCAGAGTATTTTCCCTTATTTCTTATGGCCTGGTGTTGCCAAAGAAATTACTGAGTTTTGCAGGTCGTGTGACACTTGCCAGAAGACTATAACAAAAGAACAAATACCACCTGCCCCCCTCCCGAAGACAGATTTTCTCGGAGCATTTTTTTTTAGAGTGGCCATAGACCTAATTGGCTCAATTCAACTCTTGTCTAGCGAAGGACACTCGTACGTCCTCACTCTTGGTTACTTTGCAACGAGATTTCCCGAAGCAGTCCCCCTTAAAAAAAATGATAGCATGACTTGTGCGGAGTCCCTTAATTCTATCTTTTCCTGCGTCGGCATCCCGAAGGAGATCTTGTCCAAGAGAGATAGACAGTTCACCTCTGAGCTAATGGAACACGTCGGCAAGCTCCTTACGATTAAGGCCTTGTTCACCTTCCCTTTTCACGCCGCCGCTAACGGCGTCTGTGAAAAGTTGAATGACACTCTGAAGACCATTCTAAAAAAGTTATGCCATGCTCAGCCCCCAAAATGGCATCGATACCTGCTGTTTGCCCTGTTCGCCTACAGAGAAATCCTCCACAGAACTTTGCGATTTACCCCGTTTGAGCTCTTGTATGGCCGAAATGTACACGGACCAATGAGTATTTTGAATGAACTTTTTTCTAATCCCCACCTGGATGAGGAGATCAAGTCCTCGTATTCTCGCGTGATAGATCTTCGGAACCGCTTGGAAGAATGCGCTGATCTAGCGTACAAAAATTCAGAGCTAAATTTAGAAAAATATAGGACATATTTTAACGTTAGGTCCAAAGAAAGGCGATTCAATCCCGGTGAAGAGGTGCTGCTCCTCCTACTCACGGAGACAAGCAACCTCTTGTCCCAATGGAAAGGCCCTTTCCCAAAGGAAAAGACGCCCACTGTCCCGTAGATTACATAATACCGACCCCTTCAGGGAACAAATTGTTTCATGTGAATATGCTCAAGCGCTATCATTACCGCACATGCATTAATAATATGATTGCCCTTGACAAAGATGCAGTAATGGAAGCCTCTTATCCATCTGAGCCTCTTTATTTAATCTAAACTGTATTTGTCGAAGCCGACGAAAACTACCATCTCCCTTCGCTCCCCGATTCCCGTATAAACTCTACCCCAGAACTCAATATAAACCCCAAGTTGGAACCCCCTCAGAAGACGCAGTTGGCTCTTTTGTTAGCTGAATTCCCCATTGTAATTTATGAGAAGCCTGGTTGCTCTTTGTATTTTGAGCATGATATAGCCCTAACCACCCAGGAGCCTATTAGATCCAATCCCTACCCAGAACCCGTTCACTTGCTCCCTACTTTTAACGCAGAAGTGGAAAACTTGCTAAAGTTAGGAATAATTGAACCTTCCGCATGGGATTATTGCTCTCCAATTGTTATGGTCAGAAAGCCGGATGTCTTTTCGCATGTGCGTAGACTTTAGAAAGGTGAAAGCCGTAACAGTTTTCGATGCTGAGCCTATCCCTTTGATAGACCAGAGCCTACATTTATTTGAAGAGGCCAAGTTTATTTCAGAGATAAAATTGTGTAAAGCCTACTATCAAATCCCCCTTAAGGATAGTGCCCGAAAATACGGCCTTTTTTCCACAGAAAAAGGCCTTATGCAGTTTAAGCGCCTACCTTTTGGTTTAGTTACTCCCTGTAGTAACTATAATCAAATGATGCGCAGGATACTGGATGGGCTAAATAACATTTCTTTATACTTCGATAACGTTTACGTGGCATCCCCTACATGAGACCAGAATCTTACCTCCTTACAATCGCTCCTGAATAGGCTTCGTGAAAACGGCCTCACTATAGGCCTTAGCAAGTGCTATTTCGCCTATAACACTATTAAGTACCTCGGTTTTCACATTGGTAAAAATTAAATGGCCCCTTAAAAGGAAAAGGTAAAGGCTATTGCCTTTTTGCCCCTCCCGCGTACTAAAATGCAATTTGGCTCTTTTCTCGGGACGACATCCTTTTACCGACGTTTTGTCTCGAATTTCGCCGCCTTATCGTCCCCCCTTTACTTCATACTAAAGAAACGTTCCCCGGAACCCCTCGCATGGAACCCTGAAGCTACCGCCCACTTCCATCATCTGAAGGAAAGACTAACATCAGCTCCCATACGGAGACTCCGGAACACGAACAAATCTTTTGGAATACGAACGGATGCTTGTAATGAAGGCATCGATTGCGTTTTGCTCCAGTATGAAGAAGATGGAAACAGTTACCCCATTTCGTACGCTGGCCGCAAGCTCTCGTCACGCGAAAGGAAATATGCGGCCATAGAACTTGAAGCTCTAGTGATCGTATGGAGTGTACAGAAATTCTAAACATTTGTTAGGTAAGGAGTTCATGATTGAAACCGATCATCTCCCATTGGCTTACTTAAAGAATTGTAAATGCCAGAACGAAAGGCTTATGCATTTGAGTTTACTTCTAATGGAATACCAATTCCGAATAAGATACATTAAAGGGACAGAAAATTGTGTTGTAGGCTGTCTAAGTAGGAATCTGGTCGATGATCCTCCCCCCGCGAAATAAAATGTGTTAAGCATTGTAGTTCCGTGCACATAATCGACTCTGAGTACTCGTTTTGTTTTTATAATTCTAGAACTCCGTCTTAACCGTGTATGTTTATGTTCCTTGGTTCTCAAGTCAAATTTGGTTTTCCTTTTGTACATATTTGTCCTTTGTGTGTTTTTTTTGTTTATTTTGTATGGTAGTTTTTTTTAGTTTTATTGATATATGGTTCTAATAACCTTTTATGAATGAATCCTTTTGAATGTTACCGAGGCGCCGGAAGTGGATTTTACTTAATCTATACAGCGGCGCCGAGAGTGAATTTAGACCTTAACGCAATCCCGCGGAACCTCTCGTTCTTACAATAGGCTCGCTATAGGGCGTGATATCAAACGGAATCTATCTCATAGGAAGCCGATCGTGGCTTCTTTCCACCCTACCCATCTCTCTCTCTCTATCTATATCTTTAACACAAGGGTTTATTCATGAGCTTTCAGGCACAAGCTAGGTCCTTCTTCAGAGAAGTGAGCAGTGCGGAGTCCAACAGCGGAATGGTTTCAGTTGGGAATAACACATGTATTCATAGCCGGACTGCGGCTAAAAAAGTAACTTAAAACTAGCCAAGGTGGTGAATACATTAGTCGAAGGGGGCTGTGAAAGAATATAGTCAATAAACCCCACGTGCACCTAGAAACCCACGTAGCTTTCAAACACGAGATAAAAGGACGAGATAACGTGCCTAAGAATCAACCTTTAGGGTTAAGGATGCTAGCTCTAGCGATGAGCGTCGTGGTTATATAAGCGATGAACGCTTAATGACACAGGTTCAAATCCAACTTCTTTATTTATTTTCATATAACGGTTAAAATAATTTGTCCTATCTTTCCGTTCTCTACATCTCCCATTTTTCTTCTTAAGATTTCATTAGTTCATATAATATTCTCCTTAGCGTTTTCCGGGTTGTGTTACCATTTCCATTTCCTTAGGCCTTTAAATACATCTATAAATCACGTGTCATGTGATTTCCAATTATGTATATATATATATATATATATATATATATATATATATGAATCCATTAAACCACATTGAAAGAGAAAACGGAATAATTTTTCCTTGCAGTAATATTTCTATTACCTTTTTTCGAAAAATCCGTGCAGGGAAGCGATTCGAACCAGGCACACTGAGGCAGCGAGCACCGCTTTTATCACAGTTAAAAGTACGCCGTTAGTACACTACGCTACGCAGAGAACCAAAAATTCTCTGAATAGAATAGCTTTTAAGGAACACTTTCGCAAGCTCGAACGGAGACTATGAAAGAAATAGAAAATTAATTGGGGATTCAAAGAATAAATGAGGAAGAGTTAAACGCGTGGCAGATATAAAAATGTATATATCTCTCAAAGTAACACGAGAGAATGATCAAAATGAATCCATTAAACCACATTTGAAGAGAAAACGGAATAATTTTTCCTTGCAGTAATATTTGTATTACCTTTTTCGAAAAATCCGTGCGGGAAGCGATTCGAACCAGGCACACTGAGGCAGCGAGCACCGCTTTTATCACAGTTAAAAGTATGCCATTAGTACAATACGCTACGCAAAGAACAAAAAAATTCTCGGAATAGAATAGCTTTTAAGGAACACTTTCGTAAGCTCGAACGGAGACTATGAAAGAAATATAAAATTAATTGGGAATTCAAAGAATAAATGAGGAATAGTTAAACGCGTGGCAGATATACAAATGTATAAATCTCTCAAAGTAGCACGAGAGAATGATGAAAATGAATCCATTAAACCACATTGAAAGAGAAAACGGAATAATTTTTCCTTGCAGTAATATTTGTATTACCTTTTTTCGAAAAATCCGTGTAAATAAAATTCTATTTTTGTACATGTCTCTTTAAATAACCTTGAACTTTTCAATTGTCCATAATTTACCTGACCTCGTTGCACTCTCTCGTTACTCAGCCCGTCTGATCGCGTGGTTTTCCGGCTCTTTTGTCGGTTCGCTTTCAAGCTATTGGTCCTCTCCCATAGATATAATATGGTATTGACATAATATAATGTCATACGGCGACATATATATATATATATATATATATATATATATATATTAATATACATATTATATAAATCTGGCGTCAAGTGTGTTGGGGTTTTTACGAACTCATGTCATTTTAATTTCGACATTAGAAGTTCGCTTCTTATTCACGTACATCCCTTTTATTTTAATTTTTGTATTGTACTGGCAGAAGGCAAGTTAAAGTTATTTGAAGAGCAGTGGAACGTAATCTATTTAGATTTTGTGTTGGACCCCAGGTAATTAATTTTTTTTATGGTGTTCGAATTTTGGAGACTCTCCTTCCTGGTTATTAATCCAAAAGAGTTAAGGTCTTTGGTGTCCTAATTCCGGTAGGATCATTTTAATCTTTTTTTTCCCGCTTAGAAACAGCAGAGGTAGGTAGCTGTATCTTCATTTTTGGTGGGTGATCAAGGCCTTCACGAATATTCAAGTATTCGTTTTGCGTGGGTAGTGTCCTAGCTCGTTCGCGCATCAGTGTTCCCTCAGTTAACTGCGTAAAAATGTCATCCTTCTAAAAATTCAAGAGTCAGGGTGAAATGTTAGGTCTTTCAGGCAAAGACCTTCTAAATTACGTACGGAAAGAAGAGAGGAACGAACAGGCAGAGCGAAGGGAATTGGAGATGGAGAAGAACAAACTAAAGATGGAGATGGAGGAGAACAAACTGAAGATGGAGATGGAGGAGAACAAACTAAAGATGGAGATGGAGGAGAACAAACTGAAAACGGAGATGGAAGAATGTGAACAAATTAGGCAGCATGAGCTGGAAATGAGCCGAAATCAAATGGATTCTCAGTCCATCGGTTACGGGCTGAAATTCCACAAACCCCTTCACTCCACCTTTCGGCTTTCAATGATGGAGAGGACTTTGGGTCATTTTTCGCACATTTTGAGAGAATCTTTCAGATCAATAGATGGGATCTCGAAAATGATGGCGTCGCTCACTTACTTCCCCTTCTAAATGCCATGTTAAGGGAGGGATATCTTCGTATTTCTTCCTCCGGAATCAACTTTGGACTATTCCACGTTAAAGTCCGAATTGCTAGCCGCTGTTTACATGAATAGCGAATTCTACCGCTCCCGATTCCGTCAGGAAAGGATCCGATCTGGCCAAACCTTTCGACAACACGGGTACATCCTCCAAAGAAACCTTCAGTGTTGGCTGGATGCGTGCAAGATTCCCCAGGTCTACGAGTCCCTTCTGGACTTCTTCCTTAGGGATCAGCTTTTAGCTACCGTGGCTCCCGAAATTCGTGCCTCCATTAAGGATAAACGTTGCGCCAGTTTCAAGGAGTGCTTAGAAGAGGCCGATGTTTACGCGGGTAGTCACGATTTATACACTAAGGATGTTAAAAGGCTCCCCAATCGCCCCACGAAACTAAATTTTATGGCCCTAAGACCCCCTCTAAATTGGTTCCAAGATTTCCCAAAGCTCCTAGTCCCTTGAAGCCAAGAAACTTCCATCCATCGGAACAACGAGACGTTAAGCCCCTAGTTTCTTCTCCCCCGGTTGTGCCGTACCCAAAGAATTCGATCGTCTGCTACACCTGCGGAGTTCCCGGCCATTACCGCATGAACTGTCCTCAAAACTCCCGATTCGCAAACTCTCAGTCCCACCAAGTACTCCAAATTTGGGCCACCCCTGATCCTCCTCCGTCGCCTCAGAAGACTCCTGAACCTCCCTCGCCCGCCAAAGACCCGGTCCATCAGGTAAATTTTCTCTTTAATGAGAACAACCCTGGTGGATTGAATTGCGAGAACGGAACAGCAAACGGTCGCCGACTATCCACCCTCGTCCGTGACACCGGGTGCACCTGCATTATAGTGTCTGAGGACCTACTTCCCCCTGTTGGGCCCGACCACAAGAAATTTGCGGTGGTCCACGACTACCTTGGCCGGGCCAGTCGTTTCCCAGTAATTCGTTGTCACATCGAGTGTGACTATGTGTCCGGTTGGGCCGAAGTGGTAGCGGCCCCAATCCAGTTCTGCTCCGTTTTATTCGTTCAGAACCCCGTAATTCACGACCATCCCGTGGCCCAGCCCGTGATTACCCGTACACAGGAAGCCCTGGAATCATGTGCACCTGTTCCCCTGAAAACCCCTATTTACTCGGAGTTCCAAGTCCTCCGGAGCGCTAAGTTTTTCCGCGCCCAGAAGTAGTGCGCAACTCTCCCACCATCTTTGGGAGAAAACTAAAGCCCTCAAGCGTGAGTCCACCCGAGGTAACAAACGAGTCTCGTATCCCGTGAAGAAGGACTTATTGAGAGGTTTCAGGCCTAATTGGACCTTAAGTCACGAGAACGAAAATTCAAGCCTAGCGCGCAGGTGCTGGTGCTACTTCCCACGGGAAGCAACAAAATCCTTAGCCAGTTAAAGGGACCCTACCCTGTCCTCGAGGATAGAGAACCCGTGGATTACCTCATCAATACTCCGGCGGGAGTGAAGGTTTTCCATGTGAATTGTATATATATATATATATATATATATATATATATATATATATATATATATATATATATATATATATATATATATATATATATATATATATATATATATATATTATATCATCAGTGTTCCTAATTATGATTTTTTGGGGGGCCACTAAATTGTTAGGGTTTTTTTTGTCCCATATTTATGCCTCCATTTAGTTGTTTCTTTTTTGGAGGTTCCACTGAAATGTCGCCAATGTTCTCCTGTAATTTTTCTTTTGTTTAAAATTGTATTAGTTAAATTCTCTATAATCGACCTGTTTAAGGCTTATGCCCGTAAATTCCCCGCTGAGCTCAGATTTACGTTTTTTTGAGTGTACACATGTCGAAGCAGGTCAGAATTTCCATAGACCTTTGATAATTCTAGTTTGACGGGTTGGGATGATTCTTTCCTACGCAACTGCTCTGTAAAGCCTAATCTTTCGGTTGGAAGATGTGTGAGGGAGGGAATCCCCACGGGGAAGATCTTTAGCAGAAAGGAACTCCCATGTGCAGCAGAAGGCCCACCTAGGCCTAAAGTGGTAAGCCTACCCCCCACCCCCCCTTCCACAAGCGGTAGCCTCGAATCGATTCCCCCACGATTCACCTTTATGCGGGCTAAACTAGCTCTGCAAGAAGACTCAAGGCCCTTCGAGAGTAGAGATGTTTCCCGCTTACCCGAAACTCCGGGGAGAACCTCGGATATAAATAACGCTAGACTCCCCGGAAGACACACAGAGTTGAGAAGTCTCGCAAGAACCAAGAAGATTTTCCATGGTTCTAAGTCAATTGCTAGCAACAAAGTAAAGTGACAGCTGGACTATTTTGTGTATTTGGAATCAACGCTAGCCAGGAGGTAATCCCACTGAACCATCGGCCTGAGTGATTTTTCCGACTTCTTTCATCAACTCCTGTCGAAGCTCCCTATAATTCGGGTAGCCGAAATACTCTCTCCTGGACCGGAAGTTACCCTCCCCCCTTGCTTTTGGAGAACCGTCATCACTCCAGCCTCCCGCTCTGAACTCCGAGCGGTCTCACCTCACGTACAGAAGACATCCGTAAGCTAACCCCCCTCCCCCCTTCAGTAACCCAATTTAGTTAATCTCCCCCCCCCCTTCGTTTATTGATGTGATTTTTGCCAGTTAAATCTCTGAGGTAATTTTACCCTTCAATTCTCTTATTAATTTTTTTGTGTAAATATAATTCTATTTTTGTACATGTCTCTTTAAATAACTTTTAACTTTGCCATTGTCCATAATTTACCTGACCTCGTTGCACTCTCTCGTTACTCAGCCCGTCTGAACGTGTGGTTTTCCGTCCCTTTTGTCGGTTCGCTTTCAAGTTATTGGTCTTCTCCCATAGATATAATATGGTATTGATGACGAGTTCTTGCTGATTTTCTTGGTGATATCTTCAAAGGGCTGGAGTACAGTGATTCAGTTGGTGAAAATATCATTGTCTTGGGGTGTTAAGGACTTGATTTTAGCATTAAAGCTAGCGTACACCAGAGAAATTCATAAAGATCTTTTATCCTTATCATCATTTGCAAAGTGCTATTCCAGCGAATGGCAACATCTTGCTTTATAGAAGGCTGGGGACCGATTATTTTTGCCTGTATTTTATGGAGCCATGGTTAACTGATTAAAATGTGTCGCAATTGACCTACATTTTGAGATAAGTTTAATGACTGATCTTTGAGTTGTCAAGCCATATTTAATGGTATGGTGCAATTGATGACTGGTACAGCTTGTGTTATTCACTCCAGAATGAAACAGAGCTTTCCTGATATTGGCACCAGCATCTGTTATGACACAGTGAATATCATCTGGAGACAGGTTCCCTTTCTCCAAGATTCCATTTCATACTTCACTCACTGAGATATTCACCTGAATGCCGCTCGGTGAGTGGTTAATCGCACAACACGAAACATTTGCGTTTGAATTCTTTGTCTATGATATGACTAGTCAGAGATAACAAAGAAACTCCCGATTCAGTATTGCACCATTCGTCAGTGGTGAAAGCTAGCTTCGTTGATTGTTTTATAGAGCTGATTGAATCTAAAACTTTAGTTTTCACGCAACAATACATTTTTTTCACAAATGATATCTGTAATATTTCCTCTGACGTTGTAGATATTATGGGACCGCTTCTTTCATTAGCCGTACAAAACCAAGAAAAGGGAAGATCGTCCATTACTAGCATTTCTGCATTTTTACTATCTATGCTTTATGTTTGTGCATTGTTAGCATCCTATAACTTTTTCTTTTCTATGCACGTTTCTGAGCAACCTGCTCCATTCTTAAAACTGATGTTGGAGATACTTTCCTCTTGCTTGCTCATATCCTTATATTTTTCCGGCTGCTTGCTGTTCAGATGGTGTATCAAACCAGTTGTAGTTCTTCCTTTTCGAGAATAATTCAAATTTGCAAAGATTACACTTTGTAATCTCGAAAGTAATGCCAAACCACACTAGATGTGGACGCCATTACGCAACACGGCGGTTCTCTATCAAGGAGAGTTGTTCGGACGGAATTGTGGGTGACAGAGAAAGGCACGTATACGCTTACTCAGCTAAGGCTCACGACACACTGATACTACTGGGTCACTGTAACCTGCTAGTAACCGTTTTAGGGTGTGGGGAATTAAGAGACTAACGTCTTCCTAACTTATGTGTTTGTTTTTTTAATATTTGTTCATTATTTATAATTTAACTCCTATTTGTTCATTTATTGATTTTGCTAGAATATTCGCCTGTCTGAGTGTGACTGTGAATGTCAGTGCTAATAATGAAAAACAGCAAATAATCGCAATTGCGAATGCGAATATTATATATTTAAAATAATAAATGTTTCACTGGTCTCGTCCGGCAGTTTACTCTCACGCGTGACTGACCGTTAGTTATGAGCGAATAAAGTTGTGGCCACAGAAATAAATCCAACGTCTTATAACTCAATAATTGAGGAAATGGATTTTTTAAAATTATTTTTATTTGTATGTTTTTTTGTATTAGGGGAGAGGGGAAGAGAGGGAGGGAGAGGGGGGATGAGAGAAGCGGGAAAGAGAGGAGGAGTAGAGTTAGGGAGAAACAAGGGAGAGAGAGAGTAGAGAGATAGGGAGGAAGGGAAAGAGAGTGGGAAGGGTTAGAAGGGGGAAGAGATGAGGGAGAGTGGGGGAGAGAACTTTTACTTTTATTTCGGATGTGCTTTTGTATGGAGGGAAAGAGGGAAGAGGGGGAATAGAAGAGGAAAAGGAGGAGAGAGGAAGGAGGGGGAAGATGGGAGAAGGAGGGAGATAGAGAGGGGGAGGGGAGGAAAGGGGGCTAAACACCAGGAGAAAGGAGGTAGGGGTAGAGGAGGAAAAATAGGTGGAGAAAGGGGGAATGGTAGAGGGATGAAGCGAGAAATAGACAGGGGGGAGAGAAAAGTTTGAGAGTGGGGAGAGAGGGGGAAAGGTGAGAGAGGTAGGGGCGACAGAGAAAGAGAGAGATATAGGTAGCTTGGTGAGATAAGGAGGAGAGAGTGGTGGAGAGAGAGGGGGAGACGGGTAAGAGGGGAGTGAGGGTTAGAACAGGATTTTGGTATTTTTATAAGTGGACAGGCACACACGAAGACAGATATATATATATATATATATATATATATATATATATATATATATATATATATATATATATATATATATATATATATATATATATATATATATATATATATATATATATATATAAAGGGTCTTTCAACAAGGACGTTCGAACTTTGTCAGGCGATAGTGGCCATGTTGTTAAAGCCACATCTGGCAACCTCACTGTGAACTGTTCAGTAGTACTGGCCAAGTCACGATGGAAGGTTATAGCGTTGAACAGCATGTGAAAATTATCAAATGTTATTATCAAAATCAGTGCTCCGTTCGACAAACGTTCCGCGCATTACGTGATTTCTATCCTCGCCACAATCGTCCTGCCGAGTCCATTGTTCGACGCTTGGTGGCCAAATTCGAGGCAAAAGGATCGATCAACAATCAGCTAACAACCGTACGTTGCCGACACGAAAGTTATACTGAAAACATCGCTGTCGTAAATAAGAGTGTACAGGAAAATCCGAGGCAGTCAACTTCTCGTCGTTCACAAGAACTTGGCCTTTCTGCGACTTCAGTTTGGTGAATTATGCGTGGGGACTTGGGTCTGCACCCGTACAAAATCCAACTTACCCAGAGACTTAAGGTAAACGACCATATACAACGCCGTGTGTTCGCTGGTTGGGCTCTAGAGCAGTTGAAAGTTGTCCCAAATTTCTAAAAAAAAATCATCTTCAGCGACGAGGCCCATATTTGGATGAATGGATTTGTGAACAAGCAAAATTGTCAGATTTGGGACGAAAACAATCCACATGAGATACACCAGCACCAATTGCATCCCAAAAAAGCCACTGGTGTTGCGAATTTTCATCTAACGGAATCATCGGTCTGTATTATTTTGAGAACGAAGATGGGATTGCCAAAACCGTCAACGGCGAGACTTACAGATCGATGATAAACAACTTCTTTTGGCCTCAACTGGATTATATGCCTGATATGGATACTGAAGACATGTGGTTCCAACAGGACGGCGCTACATGCCACACTGCGCTGGCCACGATAGACATTTTGAACCAGCGATTTCAGGGCAGGATCATTTCGCGCGGCGGCGACGTCAACTGGCCACCGAGATCATGCGATTTAACGGCATTAGACTACTCTCTTTGGTGCTACCTTAAATCGCAGGTCTATGCAAATAATCCAAATACAGTTGATGTCCTCAAAGTCAACATAACGAACACCGTCCAGCAAATTCTACCAGATTTATGCGACAAATTCATCGGAAATTGGGCTTCCCGAATACGTTCCACCAAGCGAAGCGGCGGCGGACATTTGAACGACGTCATATTCCTCACTTAATTCCATAAAATGTACTTTCAAATTTAAAATAAATTGATTGCATATATCACACACAACTTGTTTTATTTACATTTAAAAATTGAGCGACCTTATTGAAAGACCCTTAATATATATATATATATATATATATATATATATATATATATATATATATATATATATATATATATATATATATATATATATATATATAATTCCCTTCTTTGTACCTTCCATCAAATTTACCCTTGAAATAAAAGAAAATGGAAGTATTCCTTTCCTTGATTTATTACTACATCGCACGCCTTCTAGTTTCAAATTCTCTCTCTATCGGAAACCAACTAATTCTTCTTCCTATATTCACTTTTACTCCTCTCACCATATTAAAGTCAAAAGATCTATTTTTATTTCAATGTTTCTTGGTGAATTTCGTGTGGATAGTCCTGAATTTTTTCACTCTGAAGTTTCCAAAATTTTTGACATCGGCCATAAACTTTGCTATTCTTTTCATTTCATGATAAATGCCTTCAGTTAGCTAAAAAGTCTTTTTATCATTTTGAACCTCGCGTGCCTTTTAATAACAAGAATACTCTTGTACTTCCTTTTAATCCATCCTTTGCTTCTTTCCATCATATTTTGTAATCTCAAGGCAATTGTGTAGTATTTAACTATAATAATACTATCTCTAATCTATTAAGTCAAGAACGCCCCTTCCCCCATTGGAAATGGATATTGCGTAAAATGTATCGATTGCTCTATATATTACTTCGTCCAATCAGGTAAATGTTTAAAAAAACGAATTCCTCAGCATAAATATAATGTCCGTCGCGGGGAAGAAAGCAACTCATTTTATGTTCATATGTTATATCTTAATCACAATATTGATTGGAATTCTGCTAAAATCATCTGTCATAATAACGATACAATTTCCCGAAATATCATTGAATCAACCTTTATTAGTAAATTCCCAATTTTAATTTAAGTCCTGGCTTTTATAGACTCAATGGATATTTTTTAAATTATATTCACAATGCACTGTCGAAACTTTTAATTTAAGACTAAATATTTATATTAATCTTAATAAAGTAATTAATTTTATTTTGTGTGCATCTATATAGCCGTATGTTTATGTCTGAGCATTAATTTCCATTTGAGTCAAATCTTAAGAACATTTCTACTTATTCTACCTTGGTTTTTAGATCTTGACCTCTGAAGTTAATCTCTCGTTCAGATCTTCTCCTTCTCTAATTGCTTAGGAGGTATTTTAATCCTCTTCTCAACCTTTAGTCTTCAGAATTTACCTGATTTAATGATCTTAGTTTTTATTTATCTTTGCGCCTCCTAAGGTTTCCATTTCATATTAATTCATTTTGTATCATCCAAATAAATATTACAACTTTCAATACTTTTGTTATTAGTCGAAATAAAGTCCGAAAGTACTTGGAATCCTCATATTAATTTTCCCTGTGGGCTTTGTTGCATTCATTGCTTACTCACGCGATACTTTGTGAGTTTTCAACTTTATATATATATATATATATATATATATATATATATATATATATATATATATATATATATATATATATATATATATTATTCAGGAAAGAAACCACAGTAATAGGAGCAATTTATTCGCGAAACCAGGTTTCGACAGAAACCTCCGTTATCGTTGATCACTAGAATAATAACGAAATACAAAATAGATACAAAACTTTTGGACAGACAAATTTACAAGTCGGAATATGTTTAGGGGGGGAGGGGGGGCGGTGTAGAAGATTAGCGGCATTTTTGAGTAGACGAAGTATAAATCTCCTGCTTATTAAGGGATTAGTGTTGAATTGGCCATCGGAAGTATTAAAGTTTGGAATTTCCTTTATAAGCGCCGATTCAATTGAACACTTATGTATATAATTGTGAGAATTATAAATTATTACATAAACAAATAAAGCAAAAGTCTTTTTTTGTTTGTAATATATATATATATATATATATATATATACATTGGTTTGAAAAGACAAAATAATTAGAACAGGTGTTAAATTCAAGAGTATTTATTAGCCGCGTGCAAGTTTACATCTCACTTTGTCGGTCGGTCAATCGGTCGCTCCCCGTTTTGCTCCTTTTGTTTTTGTAATAACATTGTAACTTTTCCGCGATTCTAACGAAATTTGAAACCGTAATGTTGTTTTACATTCTCTTTCGACTAATATAACATCTAAGTTCCTCCTAAGGTTAGTCTCTTAATTATTGAATGTTTTGAAGGTTTTAAGGTCATAAATCAGAATAAGTGAAAGCATGCGCCCTTTTGGTCAGCATACTTTGTTATTTAATACGGAGTTGGTCTTCCTTTTGCTTTCTAAACAGCGTCGAGGCGTCTTGGAATTGATTCATACAGTCTTCTGACTTCATTGAGAGGAAACTTGAGCCATTCTACTTGCAATACCTGTTCCAGCTGTTTGATACACGACGGGGAGGGTAACGACTTCTAACTTGTCGCTACCAGACGCCCCACATATGCTCAATATATTAAGATCTGGAAATTGTGGGTGCCACCATATGTTTGTTTCTCACTTATCTGCTCTACATAACGATTCTTAACCACATGAGCGGTGTGTATTGCGGCATTGTCATCTTGGAAAAAGAACTCACCATTAGGGAATAATGTCTGGCCATGGGATGGACTTGATCTTCCAAAATATTCAGATATTCGTTGCTGTTGATCCTACCATGCCGTGCAACGATTGGACCAAAAGAACTCTAAGATATGGCTGCCAAAACCATCACTGACCCTCCTCCGTTATTCACGCTCCGGAGATTTTTCATCACAATGCATTTCAGCACTCATCACTCTCTTTCAGCAAGCTTTGAAGTCCTGTTGGAATTACTCCTCCTGCTGGAGGTTTTGCACTGCTTCTTGAATTCTGTCATGGTCTTTGATATGATAACTCTCAAAAAATCAAGAAGTTTAGCTGTTCTGGTGTGTCGTAGAATGACTCCCGACGATACTATATATAACACTATTCGTTGAGGGAACTTCCTTAATTATCTTTAGAGTGCGTTACTGTCTGGCGGCCGATATTATGTATCTTCGATATGCTTAAGAAGTGGAACTGAGCTCAAGGATAATAATATTGCTATCATTAATAAAATAGAGTTTTATTAATAATAACTATAAACAAAACACAAAAACGGAAAATATTGACATAAACAGAATGGAAAGGGTCGTGGAGACTCGGGCTAATCCAAGGATTTAAGGGATTAAAAAAAAGGTAAAACAAATATAGAGTTAAAGAGATGGGATGGTTTGATAAACAATTTAAAGCACAGGATAGAATTGGCAAAAAGGGATCAATACTCAAAAGGTGACGTTTGGCTTACGTAACTTTTCATTAGGGTGCAGTGGAAGGTACTTGAAGGAATATTCGGTCCGCTGGCGAGTTCCAGCCGAAGGGGGGGGATAAAAGGATCCCGACGAGGCGTCTTGGAAAGGAGAACCGTTACTCGACGAACGGCTTGAAGAACAATGGCTGTTCTACTTTGTTCTCTTCTGAACAAAGGGGGGAGGAATGAGAACCGTCTCTTGTCTACGGGCTCAAGAACAATGGCTGTTCTAATGTTGTTCTCCTTGAACAACAGGGGGGGGTGAGAACCGTTTCTTGGCGAAGGGCTCAAAACGAACAATGGCTGTTCTAGGTTGTTCTCTTCTGAACAAAGGGGTGGGATGAGAACCGTCTCTTGTCTACGGGCTCAAGAACAATGGCTGTTCTAATGTTGTTCTCCTTGAACAACAGGGGGGGTGAGAACCGTTTCTTGGCGAAGGGCTCAAAACGAACAATGGCTGTTCTAATGTTGTTCTCCCTTGAACAACAGGGGGGGGGGGAAGCCTTGGGGACTTGACGTCGGAAAGGCTCGAACCTTTGGCAGTCAAGGAATATTGTCCTCCTTCTGGACAAGTGATGGTGAATCTCGAGGTCGAGGTCCCTTGGCGCACAAAGGGAGAGAGGGTCGTGGTGATGTTTCGCGACGAAAATCTGGATCTCCAATCTGATCTTAGTGGTAAAGTTTCCATATAAATAGCCAGGACATCTCCTTGGCGTGGGGGAAAATGGAGTGAAAGCTTGGAGGGAACGCACAGCCGGGCCGGAGAAAAATGCCTTATCTGTTCATAAGCCTAACTTGATCTGGCGAGGTCGGCGTATGGGGGCGAACGGGGGGACGATAACCTCCTTGTTTAAACATTGGCATCCGGTAGCTGAGATAAGATTCCAAGCCTCGAATCGAAGATGCACGTGGGCAGCATCGTGGTTTTTAATAATATGGGATAGGAGTTGAAATTAACTCGTTCTATCACATGGTGATAGAAGCTCCTGCAATTTGAGTTCCAACAATTCACCCTCTTTTGAACTCAGTGATTTCACGCATCTGGACATCTATACCACGATCTGAAAAACCAATACAAATAATCATTAAAGTTTATAAATAAAACTATGTATCTACAATAAAAACAAAGCACTCACAATGAAATTAGATGGATATTCGTAATTAATGTCCCATTGAAATATTGTTATATAATTTCTACTGGTCCAATTATTTTGTCCAAACATTTTATGTATATATACGAGGGTAATCCCAAAGGTAAGGTCTGCAAAATATTTAGAAATCACACAAACGTTTATTGTCAATATGTTAACATCATTTTAAAGTTTGAACATTTATCGATTTTTCTACATATTCGCCATTTTGGTCGATGCATTTTTGTAGGCACTGTAGCAGTTTTTGTATGCCCATGTCATACCAGCTTGCCACCATGTCGTTGAAGAAGCATTGAACCTCATCTTTCATCTCGTCGTCGTTGCTGAGGCACGTTTCCGCCAAATGTTCTTTCAACTTAGGGAACAGGTGGTTGTCACCCTTTGCCAAGACAAGACTATAATGTGGGTGGGTGATGATATCCCATCCAAACTGTTGCAGGAGACCGACGGTTTGACGGGCGATGAGGGATGAGCGTTCTCATGGAGAAGGCTTACGCCTTTGCTCAACATTCCTCTTCTCCTGTTCTGAATCCCCCGTATGAGAATTTTCAGCGTTTTACAGACCCTGTCAGCATTTATTGTGGTCCCCGAAGATATAAAGTCAATCAACAATACCCCCTTTCGACCCCAAAACACAGTTGTCATGACTTTACCGGCAGACTGTGTTTGCTTGAATTTTCGTGGCTTAGGTAAGGTGGACTGCTCAGGTTTCGTCAACCGTGACAATCGAATCCAAAAAACCGCGATTTTCTTCTTCATAGCTGCGAAAAAATTCGAGGGAAGAGTCAACTCATTACGTTGCTAGTCTTCGGTGAGCATTCGCGGGATCCATCTTGCGCACACCTTCCGATATTGCAACTTTGCCGGCAAAACCTTATAAACATTCCTTCGGGAAACCTCAGGAACCAAAATGTGGAGATCATCCACAATGATCCGCCGATGTAAAAGCAGTATTTGCTCAACCTTTGCCACTGTGTCTTTGGAAATTAATCGTCACTCGATTCTTTCCTCGTCGTAAATTTCAGTACGACCAGCTGCAAACTCCCTACACCAATTGCGGAGGTCTTTGACACACATGCACGAGTCGCCATACACTTCCGTTAATTGTTGATGAATTATCAAGCGATTTACTACCTTTTGGGTTCAAAAACCGAAGATAGCGTCGATCGGAAGCTCCGTCATAAAGGGCTGCCAAACCAAGACTGAGCGTGCCAGCGAGACGCGCGCAGGGGCAGGCGCAATAAACACAATAGTATTACCAACAGCCGCACGAACAGTTTCCTTGTGCCTTCAGCGTTTTGAAGACCTTACTTTTGGGATTACCCTCGTATATATATATATATATATATATATATATATATATATATATATAAAGGGCACCAAATTTGAATTTGGCGACACCTTTGTGGTTTAGAAGTTTGAAGGCATGCTTTTATCATGTTTGCTAGTTCTCTTCACTCTAAAAAATAGTTTTTGTTTCTCTTTCAAAATACTTGTGTATGGTGTGTCATGGAGCAGTTTACAACGGAGCAGCACATTCTCATTGTGAAGACATTTGATCAAAACGGTGAAAAAAACTAAACCAACACTCAACGAGTCTGATTCCTCCTTTCCCCTACGTATCCCATAACCCTACAACCTACAAAGTCATTTTCATGTTCCTTGTCGTTAATCTTTGCATTCTTGCCTGGAACGACTATCTGCTTAAGATAATGTGTATATCATTCACGTATTCGGTTCTTTTAATATTTTAATTTTGTACTTTTTTACTTTGTCATATTTTAACTTTAGTCGCTTCTTTGGTTTATCTCATTTACCCTCAGCTTGTTTGTTTTTTCAGTGTGTGTTTTTTTTCTTTTAGTGCTTTAATTATTCTTGTTTGTTTTGTTTTTTGATCTACGTGCCTAAATTGAGTGGATTTGCTTTACTTTAATAGCACTGAAGATGTTCCAATGTTTGGAACGAAACGTCTGAGAGGAAATAAATGTCGTTTTCCATCTACTCTTGGGGTTTTATTTTCCTACTATATAAATATATATATATATATATATATATATATATATATATATATATATATATATATATATATATATATTTATATATTATATTGAGAATTATTTACAATTGAACAGTCATAATTATGCGGTTAAAAGGCAATGTTGTAGCTAACAAAGCTCTTTATCAAGCTCTCGGAAGGAGCTCTTCTCAAAGAAGATAACGTAGAAGCGCCAGCTTTTTTAAGACAACCCAAAATTGTCTTTTAATTAGCAATTTTAATTGTTATCCTTCCTTGCTTTCGAAGAGAATCGAAAATTTACTTTTATACATTCCAACTTGGACTTTTATTTTCGATAATTTTTTGCAATTACGCAATCAAAATTATGCGGTTAAAAGGGCAATGTTCATCCAACATTGCTTAACCTTTTCGCTAACCTAATTTACATTTGTAGGTTTTCTTGCAGCAATTTAGGAAATCTTTGATTTTTTTCTAGCAAAAGCTATGAGAAATGATGTTATAGAAATGGAAATGCTCCAGGGAGATGATGTTATAGAAATACAAGCCATAAGATGTCTTTGTATGGTACTCTATGTAGTAAAAGAAAATAGGTGGTAAAGTAGCGTCATAGTCAAATGTTGTGAAACTAATATATATTTTTATATAAGTAAATTAATAGAAAAAATCAAATTTGGCATTTTTTAGTAGGTTTGTATTATAATTTGAACGTAAAATATACAAGAATTTATCGATCAAACCAATTTTATTAATAAATTCAGTCAGTTGATGCGGGCAGTCAATATTTACAATGATGTCCCTTGTTTTTCAGGACTGATTCACTTCTTTTTTGGCATGATGGAGACAAATTTATAATGATATCTTAACTCAAATTGCTCCAATTTTGTTGACCAAACACCCAAAACTGCTCAAAATTGGATGACTTTTGTTTGTGAACCAGCAGTTAGATTATCGCCCACAAATGCTCTATTGGGTTAGAATCTGGAAAATTCCTGGATCAATGTACAAAAATCTCGATGTTCTTTTTAGCCAAGAGCATTCTTATTATTTTGGATTTGTAAAAAGTGCGCCAACATGGTGAAAAAACAGTTATTATGCATAAATTAATCCTGTACTAATGCAAAGAGATGCTAATGAAGCACGTTTTGGTAACATTTTGAGTTAATAACAATGTTCTTGGGCAAAGTTATGTGTTCCATTTCCATTAAATGAGACTCAGCCCCACAAATAGAGTGTCCGGATTCTTCACCGTGGGCACAATACAGGAGTCGTGAAAGCCCTCCTTCTTTCTTTTGCTAACGAGGGATCTTTCAGAAGCCCTAAACAAGCGGAACGGAGATTCCTCATAGAATATCACTTTGCCCTAGTTTTCACCAGTCAATTCTTAATATGTCCCACAAAATTGGCACCTATCCGTAAGGTTCTTCTTAGTGAGGTGAGGCTTCTTCGCAGCATTTCTTGACAGAAAATCTTGGTTGAAACGTCTCCGCTGCTCTGTGCGCGCTGAAGCGTTCAAGTTTGCCTTTTTTCTCTCATGAAAAAGCTTGTTAGTAGAGAAAACCAGATCCTCCAGCTGGGTCCTTACAAGGAAGCGACCTTAGCGTTAACTTCAAGCTCTTAGGCTTAGAAGACTTGTTCATAGGAGTATAACCAGTATTTTTAAAGCCATTACCTTGGAGCAATGAACATATTTCCCTGTTACACAGTAACTGAACTCAGGTATATTATACCCAATTTTGGAAAATAAAAGAAAAATAGTAAATATACAAATTTATTAATCCTATCCTGTGCATACTAAGTATAAGGCATGTAAATGTCAAATGCAGGATCGCACTGTCAAATTGGATATCCATTTCACAATTAACTTCAGCTATTGTGGGTTAAATTTGTTTAACGTAAATCAGTAGAAAGCAATAATAGATATAAATAAGTTCGAAATTTTTAATCACACCCCTCTCCTTAAGCACTGGTGTATAAAGTTGTGGAAAGATGGGTCCACTTTTGTTATTTGTTATAATGACTGAGTTCAGACAAAATGACGATGTCACATTGCATATATATGAGGGAAAGGATCTTAATGTAAGATTTAATGTTTGTTTTTGTCGTGCTATTGGAACTAAATTGCGAAACTAACTCGTAGCAATACGCTTTGCGGTAACTTATCAATCTTCGAACTGTTCTTGAATTGGTTTGTCTCGCAAGTTAAGTCTTACTGCGATATATGACATTGGAACTTGATTGATGAAGCTTGCAAGAGGATTTCATATTAACCATGCAAAACCTTGATGCTGAGGACATCTGAAAGAGCTTTTACTATCCCAGCTCTAAAGTCTGCAGGAATATCTGAGGCTATCTTCTAGACCCTTTCAATTCCCGAAGCTTTATATTTAAGAAAAAAATGATTAATTCAAGGGTAGAGACAATCCTATATACCTTAGTCTCTCAGTACAAAAAGGGAGAACAAAAGGAAGAGAAGACCATCGGCCAAGATTGAACAAGCCATAATAAGTTAAACTTTGTCTTACCAAGTTCATAAACGTTATACGAGTTATTATTTTAAAACAGAGGCGTCAATAATTCAGCCGGAGCTGAGTGCGGTCACGTCATCAGCCCAGCCCACCCCTAATTATTTATGTAATTATTTAAATGCCTTTAACTGCCTTCCTTTAATATTTGCCTGTGCACATAGCACATTTTGTTATCAAGTGCTTAAGACACCTTGAGCTTTTTCAAATGCAGTCTCACTCACTATCACGCTACTTTGAACACTAGGCCTCTGGCCTGCACTTGCTCAAGGTATTTAGTTGACAATAGAAAAATTCCGTTTCAGCACCATGGATTACCGACGGCCGGGAGATAAATGGCCTGCCTATCAACAATCAATTCTATTAAAAAATAATGCAAAACAATGATATCACATGATCATACAGTTAAATTCCAAATGCGACAAAATAGAGGTGAGACAGAGAATGAATGATTTGACATTTATTTACTTTTAGATAAACTTGTCACGTAGGATTCACTGCAAACCAGAATGGTAATTAGTCCATCAGTGGAAAACGCCGAGGCCTCAAACCAACAAAGTCATTAACGCGTTTATTGGGGTCCAGGGATTTTATAAAACTAGGTTCAACAGTCATTAACATGAGATGTATTAGTCTTTCGTCACTCATAGTTGTCCTCAGGTACGTTTTAACTCTCTTACAAACTGAGAAAAGTCTCTCCTTTGATTCAGGTGAAACTAGTATTGATACAGCGATCTGAAATAATTTAATCACTTCTGCAAATTCAACAGATACTAGAAGTCTAAATAGCTCCATGCATTTGTACATATATAAATACACCGACACAGCTGCGTGTACCCCCCCCCCCCCTTATTCTAAATTTACCTTTGGCATCGAATCCCCTTCACCCCTTTTCGCGCCTTTTAGTTAACCATATGCGGGCGGCCACACAGGAAAATGTCTGCCTCAAAAGACACCTGCCAGCCGACGAAGGTCCGAGTTTCTTCGCGCCGGCATAAATCTGCGGCTTGAGACGAGGAAAGCCCGGATGGTGCCGAGGTGTGAATGTTTGGCATGTCCTGGCGGCAGACAAAAGGTCTTTTCGCGCGACGATAAGAATTGTATGAGAATCCGGTGCTCTCTCTCGATTTTAGCTCTTGAGGGAAATAAAAGAAAAAATTCTCCCTGGAGTCAGGCAGAAGATCTTGGACCTAAGTTGTGTGTGGAGCTAGTCCCACAAAGGAAACAGTTCGCTCGTTGCAAGGAAGAAAATTCGAGGAATTTGTTGTTGCCGTCACGGTACTTGTAGGTGCTAAACTTCTCGCACCCCCTTCCTTAAGTGTCAGAGTTTACACACGACCTCCTTCTGCGGATTACCCTAGACGTAGCTAGGTAATCATTTTTGGCTACCCATTTCAAGTACCAATAATCAGAACGCACACTTCGAGGAGAAGAATTTTGATTTGAGTCACAGTTTGACTCGCCTTCGATCCAGCCTAGGATCATTATATCAGGACACCGTTCTCGGATTACCCCCTCCCCCTCCATTCGGTAACCTCGGACGACCGGGCTAAGTGCAAACATCGTCAGAAGAAGAAGACATTCACCGTCTTTCTCCAAATACTTACGGACTCAAAGGTATCATTAAAGTGAATTATCCCTTCCCCTTAACTTAACCAGTTTAATCGTTTACTTGAATTTCCATCCTGACCTCATAACCTCGAGTATTACAAGTGATTAATTCAGTGCTTAATTCCGTGATATTATTCAATTCATTCTGTCGGGTGCAATTAAGACGCAAGCATCCTAGTAAGTAGATTTCAAATGTAATCTCCACGACATTATATAGACTTACCGATTCAGTGCGAAGATTAATCCTATTTATACATATATATATATATATATATATATATATATATATATATATATATATATATGCTATTTCATATTTCCAATTTATGTATATTAAAGAATATTTTTTTGTATCTCTGTGTTTTAACTATTTTGTACGATCCTTTGGCAATTGATAAGCAATCAACTCGGCTCAATTCTCGATATTACATAAGTCCGGACACCCATGACTGTCTTTTACTAAGTGAAAGCACCAGGGTTATTCTTATTCACCGGAAGTGGCTGCGGTAGGTGTATTGGCTACATTTCACCTCTACTTTACCTTGATGGGGAATTAAAATAGATGCCAAGGAAGTGGGACTGGGATTTCCCACTCACTAACCCTCGACAGACACAGTGTTCGGTTTTGTGAGAGCTAAAATTATGTTTTTCTCCTCCTCTTCCACGTCATTCAACTAAAATTCAAGGAAAGGTTTTGCTAGCTGACACTGAGAATCGAGAAGGAAAATGTCAATCAGTTGAGTATACAGGTGGGCCAACTGTTTCATTCTGGTCATATCCATGAAATGGGGGAGACGAACAGTCAAAGCCCTTGATAGTATCAAGTAGTTGATGATTGTCTGCAAATAGCGTGTTTAACTCGGAGAGAAAACGATCCAGTGTTACAAAGTACAATTTTTTTTTATCCGCTCCTGTTTGTCTTTGCCCAGTGGATGATACGACAACAAACCCTGACAAAGTTATGACACACTCCGTGCTCTTGCGGGTTGCGGGACTTGCGAGGTAGGGGGGGGGGGTCACTGTTTAGGAGACCGAATTATGTGGCAAATGCTTTGGCTTTGTCCGCTGTTGCCTGATACTCCATCTCTGACCCCATCTGCTCCAGTTTGTCCTTTGTACTCCATACGAGACTGGAAGCCATACTTATAGAATTATCTTTAGCCTGAAGCTTTAATGACAGCGCATAAGTAATACTTAATATTTTCTCTCCCACATGAAGATGAAAAACCAAAAAGGCTGACAGCATATATGACCTAAGACCAGTGGCTTCCTTGGATCCTTCGGCATGCGTGTTAATGGTGGCATCTAAAACAGCCAGTGCAGAGTTGTAGCGCAACTTTATCTTTTGTAGAGCTCTATACCATAGAGCCACCGAGCGGGACATGTGCGCTCCAAGTGTAGTACTTTGTTGTATCCAAAGTTACTTTGAGCCTTAATGAAAAGCATGTTTCTAGTATTGCTATTTGCAATAAAAGTATTCAGTGTTTGAACAATACGAAAGAACTCAGCCATCTCAGGTGCTTCTGTTAATACGCACACAAGCACAAGATTTTACCTATGTGCATGACAGAGTAAATACCAGCATGAGCCACTATATCACACATTAAAGCCTACCCTCCACCTACATTACTCAACATCACACTCGCGCCATTATAGCATTGTGAGACACACAGTTCGATATCTAAACTTAATTTTTCCATTTCCGTTATTATTTGCTGGGCCAGGGTTTCAGCAGTCAGATTCTTCATGTGGAATGTGCCTATTGCTCGTTCCTTTATCATTCCGTTGTGAACATAGCGGATCAAGATAAGCAACTTCTCTTTTTGAGACAGATTTTAGTTTCATCCACTTAAATAAAAAAGAACCGTGCTTCTTTTGTTTATTTGTTATTTTCTTCCGTATCTTTTCTCATATAACTCTCACCATGCTATTCTGAGCCTCTGGAAAGGAGTAGTGCCCATATTATTTGAGTTCCTATTTGCTTTTCACGTATTTGTCATCATTGGTGATAACATCCAAGAGTACGAGGAAGTTTCCTCTATTTTCAGCGTCCTCTTGTACCCTGTGGCCTTGGAAAGGCCGGCTCTGTCGCCCTAAAAATGGTGTCTGTGATCTTGAACAAGGATTTCACGTGCTCCCGGTCTCTTGAACCTGTATGAATAAATGAATGAATGTTTAATTGGTCATTTAGATACTCAAGATAAATACATATTAAAAAATCATCAAAACAATGTTAATTTAATTTTACCCTATTAGGACTAACTCTTTCGATCTGTTTGCATTAATTTGACGTGCGATAGATTCCTTGCATCCACTTCTCACAGCCTGGAAGTTAGCCCACGCTATGGCAGCATCTTTATGCCTACTGCTCCCTTGGTGATCCCCTATGTTTTTCTTCATATTATTCCAACACTTGTAACCGGTGTATATGAAGACACGCTTTCCTTCCTTGTCACCCGCTACAGTTGATGCTGATCCAAAATGACGCCATGCAAAACATTAAATGGAATCCTGTTGCATCGAATACTCCACCCGGTCATTCTCTCCATAAACACTCACATTAAAGTGTCTGCCATTAGTTATGGGGAAGTGGGACAGACGAGGACGCTTGAGTTCATCAGTTTTAGTTGAACTTATGTCCGGGGCTGTTCCAGTCATTCGGCTCGTTCCAGTAGTAGTTGATCCACTGGTACCAGTCAGTCCAGTGGCAGTGGCTGCCACGATACTGGTACCTTGGCCTTCATCGCTGAAGCTGTCCATGTCTGACTCTGAAGACGATCCACTTGAGTCTAACTGATCCGGTGGCGATGGTGGCTGCTCTCTTGGTGCAGACGTCATGCTAGCCAGGCTGAAAATATTCACGGTTCTTATTAGCCTACATATTTTACCAGCGGAAAAAAACGAATATCATTTCATAAATAATTGCAGTCAAAAGTGGGCTCGCTTTCACCGTAATGTTAGCTAACGTAACATATTTTCATAGACAACTACTAGCAAGCCTATAGGTTATAACCTTAACAACCTTGCTAGCTCAGTGCTAACGTTAGCATTAGCAGCATCGTGCGTTGCAACAATCGGCAAGCTCGCTGTTTGTGGTGCAACATTATCACCCCCTGTCTGTGCCTTGTTCTTCTTACTGAAGAATTTATGCAAAGACGTCTAACTCTGGTTTTTCATTTTTAGTTTTTATTTAGCCAAGGCTAATCTAGTATACCATAGCTAGCTAGCTAAGTTGTTAGACTGCACTGCATAATCAAGTGCCCGCTCTGTGAACTTCGTCTCCGTCAGGGCGTGGGGCTGGGGTGGAGGGTGGGAACTGGAACATACCATTTTAGCAAGATATGGGGAATACAAGTGTTGAGATACATAACCTTGTGAAATTGAAATAGCTTTGATATAATTTTCATTTTGTAGTTATTCTATATTCCTAAAATCACAGAATAATGACAGATGTCATTTGACGAACTAAGAAGGTTTATTACTTTGAAAATTTAAAAATCTTGTGTTAAAACGAATCCTTATCGTTATATTTTACCAATATAGTTATAGAGAACTCATTTATCGGTTTTAGATGCCAGGCCTAAAGCTGGCTCGTGAGAAGGCCAGTGAGCCAATTTTTAGTTGCGAGTTACTCTATATCTCACTATGTCGGTCGGTTCGTCGGTCTCCGTTTTGCCCTTTTTTTCTTTTGGAAAAAACATTGTATCTATTTGACCATTTCAACGAAATTTGGAGCCTTTATGTTTTTTTACATTCTATTTCGAATGATATAATTGCCAATGTTGTCCCAAGATTAGTCCGAGAATTATTGAAAGTTTTGAAGGGCGTAAGATCATAAATAAGAATAAGTGAGAGCACGCGACTTTGGTCAGCATACATTCTTTATTTTGGGTATTATTCAGTATTTTAATCGTTTTAGATTCCAAATGGAGAGCAAAGAATGATAAAGATTTAACTTACCACGATTTCTTGATCCGCGCGTGTAGCGACGCTTACCTATTTTCTATAACTGCGTGGTTGGTAGTCTTCGAATCCATTAATACAGCTTCACAAACTCACCCTTCACTAAGGGTAAAGGGTTCCCCATGTCAACATTTTTGTTATTCATCAAGATATGTTGAGTTAAACTACACACACATATACATGTAGGTAAATTTAGCGTCATAATGGCCATTTCAGTAAGCAGTGTTCGGCAGTTTTAGTCAATTTAAAATATTTGAGATTGTGATTACAATTTCAAACTCGAAATCAATCATCGTTGCATTTTGTATTTGGAATGAGAGTGACAAGATTGAAAATGAATTCGGGCATTTCAGATCCTCTGGAATATTTGGAAATGATTTCAAAATGAACACAAAGTCGGACAGGAGAAAAAGGGCCTGGCCTCGAGTCATTATCTGAAGCAAGCTGGGCTGCAACGTCATAGATATCCGCCATTGACTCATTCGGGACATTTCTTTAACAAAACAAGAATGAATAGAGGAGAGGTGTAATCCAACAAGGAACAGATACACCCACATGATCGTTATACAGAGGTTTTCATATTCGGATCGTGCAAAATAAAGGGTAGGAAATATACCTGATGTAATCTAGACAGAAATACAACTAGCGCCCCCTTGTGGAGATCAGCATAAGCAGGGAAAGGAAACTGTAATATATTATTATTTTTTCTTTAAGTAAGAGACGGGATGGCAAATCCAGACGACCGAATATAAAAGGCAGTAGAGAAAGTGGTAAGGTAAGGGAAAATGAAAATGGGACTTGGGCACTAATGATGTTCCGAACATCATTAAATCCCAAGTCACATTTTCGATGGACGTAAAAATTTCATACATTTATTTTATAAAGGTACATTCTAAATTTTCCTATGGGACCTAGGGTATGGTGATTGCCACTGTTTAGAAACCAAGATTCAGAAATACGATATGAATCCCACTTACGAGATCAAATATCCTGTTTTGAGTGTGGTAAAAAACTTTATATATAGTTATTAAATTTGCTTTCCCCTTACTGGAATTTGTGCTTTGATAAAATATTAGTAGCATTAATAATCTTTTCTTTTGTCTGGTGGTCTTCGAGAACATGGAACTTCACAAAGTGCCTAAGATAGAGGTTGAGAGATTAAGCGGATCTTCAAGGCTCGTTAGCCAGGGAAGTGAGGCTGAAGGTGTGCAGTAGGAAGATCATCTCACATTCTGGGAGCAAAAAGAGAGAAAGGAGGATCACAAATAATTAGTAGAACGCTTCGTCCTATGATCTTTTTTCTCGTACTCCAAAAAAGACTCAGCTTCTTAAGAAAACTCATTATAAATCTTGCTTTGCATTGGCAAATGAACAATTACAAATAAACCGATAATGTCCTTTGCTAATATGAAACGAAAATATAACTTTTCTGGGAAAATTCAATCTGGAGGTTTAGGAACAAAAATTGTGAACCCTACATACCCCAAAGTACGATAATACAGTCAATCAAATTCGGTGGTAGATCAATCATTGGATGGGGTTGGTTTCGCTCATCAGCTGTTGCAAGATTGGAGGTAGTTGAAGGAAGAATGAACGGCCAATTGTACTCTGGAATTTTTGGGGAAAAAAATTGTTATCTAGCGTTGAAATCAGGATGGGTATTTCATGGGCTGCCCAGTATATATATATATATATATATATATATATATATATATATATATATATATATATATATATATATATGCAAATTTTATTGAAGACCATGGTATATTTCGCCTTAGTCAATTTCCTTTGCCAACCTTCTATTCTTCTATCTTTTGTCTTCCATCTTGTAGATGGTAGATCACTTGTCCTGTATTCATCTATCTTTTTTTAATGAATGAGTTTGGTAAAACCAAACTAAATTAATGAGCTTTCCATCTTATTCGATCATCTTCGGAGCATCTTTATGTATTCTTTCCTCATTTACCTATGAAATGTGTGGAGTCAGAATAGGACTGAATGAAAAGAAAACGGTTTTTAGCGGATATTTATTCCGCATGGCTTGAGCGCTACGTTAAAGGAAACGAACCAATCCAGTGACTGGAATTTTAAAACAAATTTAATGTTCGATTCCAGCTTACCGCTTGACTATTGATGGCCGGCTTTTCTTCGTTTATTAGGGTGGCCTTCAAGATGTTCACTCTAGCTTTATTTCCCTCTTTTCTTCTTTTAATTATGGTGTTGTCAACTAGTATATCTCTCGTTAGGTTGATGTTGTGCGCGCTCTCCATATGATTTTTAAGCCCGCCGTTTAGCAGATGCATGGTTCAACGTTTCAAAAGAGTGATATTTGTCATGTCAATAAATTTTGAGCTATTATAAAGCTTGCAGTCTTTATTGGGGCAGATGAACTCGTAAACTATGTTGGTTGACTTTAGATTCGACGAGTTTTGGCAGCTGTTGTTTTTCATGGGGTGATTGTTAGCTTTTGTCGTTTTATAGTATATAATAATTTGAATTTTGTCCTTTTGATTTTTAACCCTGATGTTACGGTTAATAATGTCCTTGATGTTTTTTCCATCTATTTTATAGGCCGTGGCATCTGGTTTCTGTAATACAGTTTAATGTTGTTCACTGCTCCCTAATTACTTTTCATTTTATCCGTATCTTTGAAATGATTATTTAAAAATGATTGGAGTTGTTTTTGAATCATGCTGTTCGAGAAGCCGTTGTTAACAGCGTTTATTTTCCGCGTGAGATTTCTTGGTGGAAAAGTTCCCGCATAGAGCAGCATTTATATGCTCGGCCTATGTATGAGCCGATTACACTTATTTTATACCTTTCAGGGCATTCATTCACTATCCGCATTGAGGCATCTTTCCATGTCCGTACTTTTTCTATATACTTTTGTGATATAGATAACATTGATGTTTTGTACCTCAACGTCTAAAAAAGGAAGTTTATTCTCTGTGCTCAATTCATAAGTGAATTTTAATATGGTGTTGTTCTCCTCAAATTGCCCGGCTCTTATGAGGATATCAAGGAAGAGAAGGGATCTCGTGGGTGGAATTCAGACAAGAGTTGTTCTTGAATGTTTCAACTAGGCCATTCAGTTGTTCGAGGTTATTCGTATTCAAAATTATGTCATCGATATAGCGCGCCCAGATGAGGGGCTTGGGCGCTATATTGCTTTTGAAAATCTTGTTCCCATCTGAGCCCATGTAAAAATTAGCAAAGAGGACGCCAAGCGGTGACCTCATCACGACGCCATCGATTTGCTCGTAATTTTTCTTTTAGGAAAATGTATATATATATATATATATATATATATATATATATATATATATATATATATATATATATATATTAAACGCTAAGTAAACTTTTGAAGACAGGCGGTTCCAAATTATTCATTCAAGCAATATTGGTCCTACTTTTGCCAATTTATGCCAATTTAAAGAATTAAGATACTAAAATAGGATATGAGAATAAAAATATATAAAGTAAAATAATTAATTTTTGAATTAATTTATCTCTGATTTTGATATAATGGTTCATTTGGGGACAAATATTCTTATAAGCTTTAAAAGCCCAACGTACTACCAACAAATATATCTCCCACTTGAGGGAACTTGAAGAAGCATTCGAAAGAGACCGCGAAACAAGGCTGCAGGGATTCGTCCGAATTCGCCAACAAGCAACATCCGAAGATGCTTGAAGGTGCGATTGGAAAGAGACGCTTTGACCTGTTATTTTAGGTGGTTGTTTGCGCGCCAAACTTCTGCTTGACTTGTAGTGACTTGTAGCGACTTGTTAGTGTCTTACAAATGATACAGCTGCATCGAGCGCTAGTTTATCTTTCCAATACCTCTTTCCTCAGGCTCTAACAATTCGAAAGTAAATTAACGACTCTCAATATAAATGAATGCAAACATTTATATAAGGAAAATGAAAATACAATTCCAAAAAACTTGGACTTTATTTATCAAAGCCTAATTTAACAAGGATTCGCCATACATGTAATTAGTGAATTGTCCCCATTGACTATTGAACAGTAGAGCTCTTGCTAGCTGAGTGGATACGGCATTGGTTGGCCAACGTCCCGGTACCTGGTTTATACCTAAGAGAGAAACATAAATGAGAAAAAGAGGAAAGGACATCCCCAATAACAATGAGAATAGGTAAAAAATAAAAAAAGCGATAAATTAAAGGCTATGATCTAAGGTTACGTCATTCTAAGTTTTTCGAGATTCTAAAAAGTGCTCTTAAGGCGCTTCGGGTAAAGAAGAACTTTGAATGAATATAAAATTATATACAAAGTTTTGTTTGCCAAATTAACGTCGATATTCTCCTACCTAATTATGGTCTCTATGACAACGAAAGTTCCGATGATTAATTTAATAGAGAACGACGCTCTGCGTAGGCTAGGAATTGTATATTTGGACTTTCTATCACTAAAAATTATGTTATGTTTATTTATTTTAATGGATGTTAATTATCGAACAAAATATTTGCCTACAATCTTGTCGAGGCTCTGCATATTTCACTCACAGGATAAATAAGTGATTAATCAGATATTTCAGTTTATAGTCAAGTCTTTCATTCCATAGTCCATTCCACCTAGTTCCTCCCGTACCCACCACAACTTGTTGCTAGTGGCAGGCATGAGCGAATCCGGGCTCTTAATTACCTCTATCCATTTTTCCATTTAGCCAGAGTTTTCCTTCAGAGAAAAGCGATCTCGGCAACCACCCGTTAATTATTTATCATACCTTGAGACAGGGCAGAATTAGGCCCCTGTCCCCAATCTACATGAGCCCTACTTGTGATCAAAAGCCAACCGTTCACAAGGTTTTGTCTTATGTACTTCAGGCACCAAATAGCATCATCTCCGATGCACCCACTTAACTCCCTAAGTAAGTAGAGAACATAGTCTACCTGCTAACCTATGCAATAACACCTTTACAATTCACCCAAGACATCTAAACCCTACCCACTCGCTCAATATCTTCAACACGAACGACATCCACAAGTAGCAAGAATTACCAAAAAAAACTCTTAGCATAAAATACACATAACTCTAATCCAGGAATCCTACGCATCCCGCACCTAATCTTATTTAAAATCCTTCCATAACTAAACCACACTAAGGCATGACTAACAGCCAACGCAGCACTGCTTTTTTACCTTAATACACGAGGATATCTTATTCTTCAACGCCACATACACACATAAACTCTCCTAAAATATGAGCATCCTGCAAATCTAATTAATGGCCATCAACATAAAAAATACATATAATAAGATTAACATTTCCATCCCACTTTCATCCTCTATTTACAACTTCATAGGCCAACACACCAAGAGGCACCATATTAAATTCATTGAACATAAATAACAACATAACCAACCAACAAGAAAAATTCTGCACCATAATAACCCCCAACTTCCCGCGCCCTAACCATATGAGCACATTACGCCCACACCAGAACCAATTGGCAAACCCTTCAGGCAATTCAATCTGAACACCTATGAATGCTCACCTCATATCAACTAACCTAAACAATCTACACCTCAAAAAATTGCACCAACTAAAATAAGGCCTAGCGGTTTGAATTTTAATCCCAATTTCGTACACTAGCAATTCTCTTCCTACAAGAAAACTTCGCCCACTTCACTAATTTGCATAATAAAATAATAAGCGCCCCCCTCCCTCTACTCCAAGACAGAGGAAATGCTTCAACCCAAATTTTACATCTGAAATTGACATTCGAATAAAACAAAGAAACAGAGACACAAAACCGAGCGGCAGTGTAGCGAAGCTTCATCAAATTCACACCCTCGACCATCTTATCTCCATTAAACAACATAGATATTTTCATGGTCCTATTGTACTAGGAGTGTACAACAATTCTTAGAAAAAAAACAAGAAAACTGGAATGAATCTCATAAAGGAGTTGACTACCAAACAAACAGCTCAAAACTCCGGTGAACAGTCATGGCAAAAAGTTTTGAGACTATTATAATTACAAAAGTGCAATTACTCTAAGATCCACTAGAGGTTAGTTAGAAAAAGAGAGGAAATTATGATACTCAGAGGTTTAAGACATATAAAGAAAGAGGATATGAAAAGAATTAGATTTACAACTATTTTTTTGTGCAAGGTTATATTTTAAAGCAATGTTCGTAAACCTATTTACTCTACTGCTTTAGCCGACACGACTAAGAAACTCACTTTAATCTGTTTTTTTTTACTAGAAGTAAGTTTTGGGTCATAGCAGTGTAAAAATTATTTGTTTACTAGATTGAAGCCTTTATTTCTAGTGACCGCTCGATTTTCTAGCTCAAATATTTATTCATAATTTGTATCAGTTAACTCATTTAGTATTTTAAATAATTCAATAAATGTGCTGGACAGATGCCTATCTTTCACTGAAGGTTAATTGAGATCCGTCAGCCCTTCTTTGTACGATCTATTTCGAGGTATAGTAATAAATTTAGTTGTTTGACGCGTTCCAATATTACGATGACCCTTTGTGCGTATGGAGACTTGTATTGTACTGCATATTCCAAATGATGTTTTACAAACACTTTACATATACAAGGGAAGAATAGTATCTATCGATTTAAATGCAAAGTGTATAGCTATGTATCTTTAAACCTTCTTGACCTTTTTTCAGGCTACAGTTTATGGTTTCAAAAATTTTAGATCAATCGATATCAATACATCAAAATTCTTTACCATGCTGAAAGTGTTTGAAATTGGACTACTTATTTTATAATCTCTTCTGTGATTAACATGATCGATATGCATTATTTACACTAGTCAAATTTAAATTCCATCAGCCATTTATCTGAGCATTTGACACCTCTTCCAAAATTTTTAGAAAGTCATTACACTAACTGATATATTTTCCTAGTACCAAGTTCTTTCTCATTGGCAAATTTTGAAATTTTACACAATCAATTGGTGTCAAGATCATTTTCATAATTTTTCAAAGCTAAAGTCAAGGAACAAATCCCTGAATAATCCCGCGAGTGACTGATGCCTTAATGAATTATTTCTATAGATAAATTTTGCCTTCTGCTTCCAATATACAATTCATTTTAGTAAACTTACTCTTATTCCGTGCGATTTTAGTTTTATTAAATATTTTATGTGGAATAAAGATGAGCACCCATGTCGAATACTGCGTTGAGTCATTTATTAAGTCATTACCTTTCTGATGCTTCATGATCTTATCTCTAACAATGGACTCCAAGAGTTTACCCACAACTGAAGTAAGGAAGATAGGGTGATAATTTTTCGAATCAGTCTTTATGCCTTTTTTTTCAAAGTGATAATATATTTGCATATTTGAGCTCTTTAGGTCTATGAACGAATTCTCATTCGTTCATTATGCCACCATCTGTAACCATAACCTATTTTAAGTGCAACAACCACTTTGGCTTATGATTTTGCTTTAATTCTCCTCTACTCAATCACTAGACCTCCTTCTCCTATCATATTATATAGTTTTTTAATCTGAGTTCCCAAGTTTCCTAAAAAATGGTTCCCTAAACAGCAATACATCATGAGATGAACAGACGTTAATAATTCGCAATTTCTGTGTTTCATTCAATTACTTATCCTTCTCTATTGTCTTAAGATGATGTGTTGAGGTTATTGCTCAAGTTCTAAATTATTGACAAAGTGTTCAAACTGTTGTTCGTGAGTCATTGACCATTGCAACAGATAATTATTCCCCATTAAGAGGATGTTTGGAACTGCCTCGATGCTTATTATTGGTGTCCTTTTTTTCCAGACTACACTTAATGGAGCAACGCCAAGCAGTTCTCACTGTAATGGGGCTAGGCAAAATGCCTTGTTGACGTTTTCAACCTCACAAATAACACCATATCCAATTTAATTTCGTTCTATGAAAGCTTTTCTGATTTCTTGGGTAGATCTCTTTACTGCCTAGTCGAGAAAAAAAGCTAAACAACGATCAATTGCACTATTTTCACATTGAGTCTGAAAACAAGATACGAAATACTTGTATATCCTTATTTTTTTGTGTTTTCATTCATCATGTATAAAACTTGCCATTTCATGGTATACAATGGATCCCACAAAATGTTAAGCCCACAATTTTTCATTCACTTGAGCTTGCCACTTGCACTCAATATACACGCTTGCCATTCCTACCCTTACCCAGCCAGAATCCCTCCTAAAATAAGCCCCAACACACACTACACCAATTATTACCCAACCACAAACCAACCCCACAGAGCCACTCTTGATCACTGAACATGAATTTCTCTGGCCCATCTATGACCAGGACACAACCCCAGTATAACCTCTCCCCCCCCCCGATGCAATATCCACCGGCCCAAGAGCACTGCCAATCTCATCATAACGTGCCCTCCATCCCAGGCCTTGCTTGTCCTTCGATCACCTCCAAACACCTTTCAATACACTCTAGTAGACGTCGGAAAAATAACCGCCGTCTCGGATAATTCTTAACCTTGCTGAGCTTACTAAAGATACCATAAGATAGAGAGGGTAGGGGGAAAGTAAGAAGCAGTTTTATTCTATTCTGTCTAATATTTAAAAGATCATTGTATGGTTCTTACATAGTTCAATCTATAATCCACTCTATAGATCATTTCTAACATGATTTCAAAATCCTTTCCTTAATTAATCAGTTTACCAGATTGTCCATTCTTTACCACTCTCTCTCTCTCTCTCTCTCTCTCGTCTTCTGCCTCGACTCTTCCTCCCTCTCTCATGGCCACTCCTTATTCAATCAAATCAATCCACTCCACGCGTGATATCTTCCGGCTCTTCAATTATTCTAACTTCATTCACACCCACTTACTTCCCATCTCAGCTGAAGTGGCTGCACCAGACGGCATCTAAGGGAAATACCACGAGTGTGTATGCATGCGTATATGTATGAATGAATGGAAACTCTCATGTTGGACGTTTAGAATCACCTCATATTTAGGGTCATCATTCGTACCATTGAGTTTTGGGGGTGCCATAATGGGGTCTTGCCCCTGCCTGGCATCACCTTCGTTTTAAGGGTAACGTATCTGAGTTGTTTCCTTTACATTTGTCATTATCATTCCTTCCACGCAACCACTGTCTCTTTGAGCCAAAACTAGCTTCTACTACACTTTTTTTATTTCTCCCTACTGTATCACTTTGCGAACATTTCCAGAATTTGAACATTTTAGGTTTTATATATAAGAAAAAAACTTATAGGCGATTCGGTATTGAAATGAAAGCCATTACAGTTTAGTAATCATGGAAATTGCACGAAAGAAATGTCACCCCTGCAGATATGAAAACACCAGAAGGAGGTAAAAAAGTATAAGTCTGTTATCGAGCGAGAAATGACGAAAACAGAAATAGCAATCTCAAAGCTGTTGTTTTCAAATTGTGAGTGGATGCGGCAGCGATTACGCATATTATAGATGTTACCAATATTAGTTAAGAAAGATAAATGACTATTGAAGGTGATACCGAGATTTTTTACTATACAATTATGGGGAAAAGAGCCCTAAGAGGCGCTAATGTTAAGATAGGGAACAATAATATTGCAGCGTGCCACATGTGCAGGAGTACTTACCACTTTTACCTGTTTTGTCCGAGAGCCATTTCTTGATGATATATAAGCCAATACTAGGTTTCTAAGAGTCTCAGTAAAGGTGGGGAAGAGGGGTGAAAGATTTTCGAGTGAACAGCACTCAAAGGAAATTTCTAAATATGAATCAGAAACGGGCCAAGAAACTGCCTTTGCGGAATACCAAACTGCACAGCCATGACAGAGATACATACAACCTTTCTATTATCAATTGATTCAGCAAGAGCTGAAGCATACAAACGGAGCCGGATAAGGGCAGTGCAAGAGAAGAAAAGCGTGGTCAACAGCATCAAAGGGTCTCCAAGATGTCCATTAATTGCAGAATGGAAGGTTCACCAGCATCAGTGTTGAGCCAGGATAGGTGGACTCAAATCTGGGCTGACCCCATCCCACTTTTAACGTATCATGAGAGACGTGATTTGAATGATTTGTAAGGCTGTTTGCATTCAGATTTGGTTTCTTTAGAATGGTGTAAACAACAATGTATCCAAAGTTAGATGATACTATTCCAGACGAGAGGGAGGTACAGAATGCGGTGGTTAATTTGTCCCCTAACCTCAATATAAAAGAACAAAACACAGAGTTCATTTATGCAGATAAATTTACCAAAGTTACATTTAAAAAAAACTGGAAGGAACATGTTATAGGCTTTTTGACGGCCCCCCCTGTTCAATTGAGTGAAAACTGTGGTGATCTTTGATCTAAGTTTCACATTAATGGTGCTAGGGGACTTCTTGGTCTTCACTCAAACACGCAGCACAAAATTGTTCCAGGGGATGCAGTTGTGGAATTGGGTGGCAAGATGTTTCGAGTGACAGCTTAGACTGGGTCTATCTGCTTGTGTGGCAGGGTGAAGAGTCCTAGTGTCACATGTACTGCCTTTCAGTGGCAACCCTGAATCCAGGGCAACACCGACTTATTCAGCTACATTATCTAGCCATTCTTATTAAGTTGGAGAACTTCTGGAAAGCTAAACGTGGGCATAGCGTCGCTCTAACTAACAGCGACCCCAAACACAATGATTTGGAAAGGAAACTTGGTCTTCATTCCTCTTGAAACATTTTTTGGGACAAAACAAACTAGCTTGGGTTTAGCAATTTGAGCACCTGGTCCTGGCAAAAATTCTTCTCGTCTGAGAAGAACCAAAGCATGCCAGGCTAGAAAAGATGCTTCAGATTGTTCCTAACCTTCACATCAGTTCCTTCCGCTAGGCTTTCACCTTCTGTAGCAACAGATGGTCCTTTCTAATTTTGTATGGGTAGTAGTGGATTTCCTCATGATCGATCTCCTTCATGACAGATTCTGACATTCATTTGTCTCTGGCTATGGGCCTCATTGACTTGCTGGGATAGTTATAGATGATGGCCTGCATCTCTGCGACAAATTTGATGGTTTTTATCGTGTCAAAAGGTTAGAGTAACGTTTCCGGACCACCATATCATGTAATCGCAGCTTGAATCACCTAACTCTTTACTTATCCTATGCCCTGTCCTCAGATTGGCACTCAAGCACTCTAAAAACTTCGCATTGGAGATTACAGTGAGAATTCCAAGTAGTAATGCTTGCCTTTTCGAATTATTTGGAGGAAGAAGTTCAGTCATGATATTGCTTCCTTCATAATTGAGGCATGACCTAGTCTACTATGAAAAAAGGAAGAGAGAACCAACGCCATATAACACGTATGGGCAGAATTCAGAATTATCAAAGGCAACAAATTAGACATTTTATCCTCCAAAATATTATTAAAGTATGAGAATAACCATTAGGAAATGATGGTAAACATTGGTGAGAATGATTTAAGGGGAAAATTGTTCTTTATAATTTTTGAAGAGCAAAAGGGAGTAAGTTAAGTCCTGCAGGGATCATGTATCAAGAGGGTACCAGAAATAAAAAAAGTCACGAACTTCGAAATCACCAGCGACAACAAGTAGTTATTAAATAAAATCCGCGTATAATAAGGGACATTATAAAAATAAGCACTTTACGCCGAAATGACACGCGTCGTTAAAAATAATTAACTACACTACCTAGGTAAGAGGTATAAAAGAATAACCCCCCCCCCCCGTCCTTCGTCTTTCACACAAAAGCAATGAGTCTCGACAGGAGCACTTAAGAAATTAAAGGGCGTAAGACGAAAGAAATATTCCAAATACTGATACGAAAGCAGTAGAGCGACAACCAGGTGACGGAAATCCAAGAGACGAAGAACACACGGGTGGTGACAATTGAGATGACCAGGGACCAACGGGTGGATTTAATGATCTAGATGACGCAGGAATCAGGGGCGGCACTATCTAGAGGATGGATGACACACGGGTGAATGAGGTCTAGATGACGACGGATCCACGGGTGACTGAAGACTCGATGGCCAAGTATCCAAGGGTGGAGGTGGTCGAGATGGCGAGGTACCCAAGGGCGAAGGTGGTAGAGTGACGAAGGATACCCTTAACTAGCCCACGGTAATCGGGTTCCCAGTGGAGAATGAATGTAGTACGAGTCTGGAGGAAGCAAACATCGTTGCAGCAGCAAAAGGAATCAGAGTCAAAGCTGGCAGGGTATAATGGCAGAATATCCTCGCCGAAGGATGTCTAGAACGGTTCTGTCTCGAGTAGAGAAGGAGGCCACTATTTATATGAGCTCGCCAGAGGAGCGTACGTGACGTTGGTCACGCAGTCGGAGGCTAGATACACTGCTTTCGGATAGTAGCTTAGTAGGTTATTCGGCGCGCATGCGCGTACCTTTCGCGTGGACATGACACATTTCCAAGATCAGCCAGTCATAGGTTGCTCGCAAGATTATGGTCTCGAGGTGGGTGCGCGAGCGGAACAGGCCGAAAATATGATGAATCATGCGGCTAGGTTGAGCTGCCCTTACACTACCCCCAGAACAAAAATCTACTGGGAGTTAATTAAACATTAATAAAATGAAAGATGACTATTGAAGGTAAATAAATAGATAAAAAAAAAATAATTATAAAAATTAATTAGGTGACCTACTCAAAAGTCAGCACCTAGGTTGTCCTTCCCAGCAATATGTGCAACCCTAAATTGGTACGCCTGGAGGGCTAAAGCCCTTCGGAGTAATTTGTCGTTTTTTTCTCAAATGCAGACAGATATAGAAGAGGCTTGTGTTTGACCTCTAAAATAAACTCCTTACCACGAAAGTAGAAATAAAAACTGGCGATAGAAAATACCATGGCCAAACATTCCCTCTCGATGGTCGAGTACCTCTTTTTACACTCCAGGAGCTTTCTACTAGGGTAGGTAACATGATGGGTACTTTCCTGTTGGTATTGCATGAGGACAGCTCCCAGTCCCTGAAGAGAAGCATCGATTCTCAGGACGAAGGTCATCTAGAGATGGCAGCCTTCAGAGAACCGAAGCATTTCAAGCAATCTTCGTTACAAGGTAGAGGTTTCGAGCCTGACTTCCTTAGGAGGTCAGATAAAGGGCCTGTGTAGTAAGAAGCTCAAGGGATGTATGCTTTGTAAAACGAGACCTAGGAATGATCTCAATAATTTCTTACTCGTGGGAGGAGGTATGCTGGTAATAGCTTTGATCTTGTCATGCTGGAGTCGTAGGGAGTTTCCATCGAGACCGAAACCGAGATATTGGATCAAACTAGATCCGAACCGACATTTGGATGGCTTGACGGTCAGATGATATTCTCGAAGGCGTCCAAACACGCGATCGATGGCTTTAAGGTGTTCATCCCAGTGCACTGGATATACGAAGATGTTGTCGAAGTAGAAGCATACGTTGGGTAGGCCGGCTAACATGAGTCTCATCAAGCGGATGTAGGTAGCATAAGCAGTGACTAATCCGAAGTGCATGCGACAGAATTCCATTGGGCCTAAGTGAGTGGGAAAGGTGGTTAGATTTTTAGCATGATAAAGTCGGGGTTTCCGAGGAACCTCAATTAAATAATCTACTTTACCACGCCGCTCCAGTGCCTTATATGGGCCATTCCACGCGAGGAGCAGTTTGCTGGTATCAGTAGGCAGGAGTACCAGAACTTCCTCATATGGTTTAAACTGACGGTCTTGATATTTGAGATCAAAATTAGTCTTATACCGAGAACGGCTAACGTCGGTGTGTTGGGCAGCAATTTGGGAACCCTCTGCCAGCTTCTCTTGCAACTCGATGACATATTGGAAGCTGGTCTTTTCGTCTTCCTGGAGATACGACCTTTCCACAGATCTCGGAGAACGGAGAGTGGACCTCGGACTGAACGACCATACAACAGTTCGAAAGCCGAAAATCCAGTCCGGTCACTTGGCAGTTCTCTGAGGGCAAACAAAGTCGGGATGGGATATCTGTGCCACTCACAAGGCTTTTTCGAACATAATTTACGGGAATGCCCTTCAGAGCGGCATGTAGCCTATCGATCCTCCCATTACCACTAGGGTGGAACGGTGTGGTAAAGATCGGTTTGACGCCCAGCAGATCATGAAGTTCCTTCATTAAGTTGGATGTAAACTGGGTCCCACGGTCGGACAATATTTCTTAATGGATTCCAACTTGAGAGAAGACGGAGAGCAAGGCTTTGGCAACGGAAATCGAATATATATCCTTCAGGGGTACAACCTCTGGAAACCCTGTAGCGAAACCGATGATGGTAAGGATATACTTATGAACGTCAGAAGATGATGGAGAAAGGGGTCCCACTAAGTCGATATCAATTCAAGCAAAAGGCTCAGGGACGATAGGCATGGGCTGTAACGGAACTGGTCGTACTCGTCATTTGGTAGAGAAACGTTGACATTTATCACATGAATGGCAGAAAGTTCGGATATCCGTTCCCATCCTAGGGCAGGGAAAATTATTCCGTGACCTTTAATTTCGTCTTACTGTTAGAGAAATGGCCAGCCAGAGGGTTCTCATGATCAACAGAGAGGATAATCGGGCGACAATCACGGGGAGCCACCAGAGTTGATCTGCCTATCTTATGGAGACGATCAGACGTCAAACATTTTCGGTAGAGGAGGCCGTCAACCATGACGAACTGGTAGCTAGAGCCGTTTCTAGCTTGCTTGATTTCTCCTGAGGCGGCTTTTGCTCTATAAACAAAGAGAGTTTCACAGGAAGACTGGAGGCGACTGAAGTCATCAGGCGTCACAGAGAGTGGATGGAGAGCAGGCAGATTTAAGGGATGTATCCGCTTCATTTTCCTGCTCTAGTCTGGGCAGCACGAACATGGCGAAGTTTTTTTTCTGACGGAGCTCCTAGGCCAACAGCAGGAGTTCTCGGAGGAGAATGGTTTGCAAATAGTGAAGGTAAAGCTTGGAAAAGCAAGGGTTTAGCGACATTACGGTCTCTAGCTCCTATAATTTTTCAAAATAAAACACTAGCAAATTTAATTGAAGCTCGAATTACGCTAATCCAGCCTTCGTAACAAGGGCAACGAAGGTAGTAGGAGGCGAGGGTGAATGAATCCACTCATTCTAAGTAGTCGGCAACGTAGACTTTCCTGCAAGCGGTTACGTCGGCTTCAAGCAATACGTCTTCCGAAACGACTACAGAAGAGCTTTCGGTGTCTCTGATGATGGTGGAAACCTAAGCCCCGTTGATGGTACCAGAGACTTGGAAATGAGGGACACTTCGATCAGATAAACAGAATCCCACCTTAAATGGTTGCGTCGAAGACGAGACATCCTTTAAGGCGCGTGGGTTCTTTGGGCACCGAGGTCTAATGTGTCTAACTTCGTAGCAGCCATGACAATTCACGGTAGAGGAAGAATTCCGTTGGTTGCTAGTCAAGCTGGATGCTGCAATAATCTTTTTTGAAGACGGCTTAGATGAACGAACGAACTTCTTGGAGCAATAACTAGAAGTTTGGGAAAGAGTGGGGTGAGCTGAGGTCCAATTGTCGGCTAGTTAGATTGCTATCAATAGAGTAGAGGGTCGCCGTTCCTTAATGAAAGCGCGTAAATCTGGGTGGAGAGAAGACAGGAATTGATCAAGGATAATAAATTCTTTTAGCTCTTCGAAGGTTTTGCCTATTCCGGAGGCTTCTAGCCATGTCTGGAGCAATCGGGCCAAATGAAAGGTTTTCCTTGTTGTAACATTAGCACTCCAGAATTCGGCAGGTAACCATCAGAAGTCTTGTTGAAACCAGTGAGAAAGGCTTTTTTTTCAAATCATAATCCCTGATAACATCCATTGGCAGAGAGGTATATAATTCAGCAGCCTTACCGATGAGTAAACTTCCTAACTACGAGCAATTCAGCAACCCTCTCGAAGCGGTTGAGGTAGGAAGTGATATCCTCTCCATTCTGTAATAGAGGAAGTTTAGGTCGACTCACAGGATCGGTAAACTGAACAGGAGCAGGCTGCTGGGAGGCGGAGATTCTTGCTAATTCAATATCCTTCTCTGCTTCGATCTTAGCAAGTTGAAGCTTTCTATCCTCTTTTTGAACCTTCCTGTCTTCGTCCTCCTTCTGGACTTGAGCTTCGATCTTAGCAAGTTGAAGGTTTCTATCCTCTCGCTGCTTCTGGACTTGACGTTCTTCCCTTTTTGCTTGGCGGTCCTTTTCACGTTTCTCACGTTCAAACGCTTGTTGTTGGAGGACATACTGAGCAATTTCATTACCAGCGAAGCCCATCTCCAGGGCCTGGTCCTTAAGATTTTTAGTGTGGGACATAATGACAGAAAACGAGTCAGTCAAAAAAAAAAAGTTAAGTCGATAATGAGAGTTATACAAATAGGCTTCAAACCCCAAAATAAATGAACAGGTTAACTCTGCAAAGAAGAAAACACGAACGTTATGAATATCACACGCAAAAATGAAATGACACTCAAGAGTTAACTAAACAGACAAAAGAATGTTAAATAAAACGGGAAAAGTATTTAAAGTGGAAAAATATACAAAAAAAAACCTCGGGATAACACAGAATCACATAGACAAGAGGCAATCGGCAAACCTAAAAAAAAAGTAATGAACCACTCAAAAGGTTCAAAAGTAATTCAATAAACAATATCACGGACAATAGGCACAACCGTGTACAAAGAGGTAAAATAGCAACCGTCAAAAGACACCCTGCAAGTGTCAAAAATAAATAAATTAATAACAAACACCGCCTAAATCAGAGCCGTGAAAAAAGGCGATTAGCAATCCTCAGTTTGCCCAGTAGGAAATTCACTCTCGGGACACAGACAGTGAATGCGCGTTCCAGGCGACTTAAACACCAAGCAGATACAACACTACAACCTAACCTGGCAAAACCTAATATCTTAGCAAGGTCGCCACTTTATGTGAGGGCAAACGAGGAACTCTGTTCTCTCGGCCCCAAAATACACACAAGAGAAAGGTTACCAAAAAGGTTACCAGAACGGTGCTTAAATATCCGCAATGGTAAAATAAATAAACAGGAAAATTGAACCGTATTATTTACAAAAAGGAAAAATAACCTATCAATGGAGTACAAGAGGATACCAAAAATAAGAATAAGTCACACACTTCGAAACCACCTAACGACAACACGTAGTTATTAAATAAAATCCGCGTATAATAAGGGATATTATAAAAATAAGCACTTTACGCTGAAACGAAATTCTTTGTTAAAAATAATTAACTGCACTACTTAGGTAAGAGGCATAAAAGAATAACCATCCCATTCGTCCTTCGTCCTTCACACAAAAGTAATAAGTCTCGACAGGAGCACTTAAGAAATTAAAGGGCGTAAGACGAAAGAAATATTCCAAATACCGATACGAAAGCAGTGGAGCGACAGCCAGGTGACGGAAATCCAAGCGACGAAGAACATACGGGTGGTGACGATTGAGATGACCAGGGACCAACGGGTGGATTTAATGATCTAGATGACGCAGGACCCAGGGGCGGCGCGACCTAGAGGATGAATGACACACGGATGAATGAGGTCTAAATGACGGCGGATCCACGGGTGACTGAAGACTCGATGGCCAAGAATCCAAGTGTGGAGTTGGTCGAGATGGCGTAGTACCCAAAGGCGAAGGTAGTAGAGTGACGAAGGATACCCTTAACTAGCTCACGGTAATCGGGTTCCCAACGGAGAATGAATGCAGTACGAGTCTGGAGGCCGCAAACATCGTTGCAGCAGCAAAAGGAATCAGCGTCAAAGCTGGCAGGGTATAATGGCAGAATGTCCTCGCTGAACGATGTCTAGAACGGTTCTTTCTCGAGTAGAGAAGGAGGCCACTATTTATATGAGCTCACCAGAGGAGCGCACGTGACGTTGGTCACGCAGTCGGAGGCTAGATACACTGTTTTTGGATAGTACCTTAGTAGGGTATTTGGCGCGCATGCGCGTACTTTTAGCGAGAACTACACATTTCCACGATGAGCCAGTCATAGATTGCTCGCAGATTATGGCCTCGAGGTGGGCGCGCGAGCGGAACAGGTCGAAAATATGATGAATCATGCGGCTAGGTTGTGCTGCCCTTACACCTATTATCTCAGGTAAGAAATGAGAGAATTCAACGCGGCAGTCAAGTAAGGAAATGAGGTTGAGAATGTTGAAGGATTATCGATAAGCTTGAAAAAGGTGTGTGATTATTTTCTTTTTTCTGCAAGGATACAGACGATGTGAGTTACACGGACGAAGTTTCGGTGAGTGTATGACTAGCGAAGAATAGGGTAGGGGTGCTGTTTCTTTCGCTATACGACAAGCAATGGATGCCCAAATTCACCTTATTGGGCACACTATCGACAAGAGGAGTGAAATAATGGAATACATGGACGTTGAGGTAGGCGGAAACGACCCAGGGGAAAAAAGCCGATGGCCACATTTAGATCAGTAAAGTAAATCGCAGGGTCTAACTGGAGAATGATTCAGACATGATAAATTGTCATCTATCCTTGTTTAATGAAGGAGAGAAGTCGATAATTATGATTCTTGACGGTATGCGAGAGTTAGATGAAAGTAGAAGAGAGAAACAAACCTAAATGTGTAGGTGGTTGGAAATAGCTGTTAGGAGTCAATTATGGTTAGACTATAAATTGGTAAAATGGAGACGATTAGATCAAGTTTATTTCCGTGTGAGTGGAGAATGAGCTATATTGAGAGAAAGCATTAAGTGAAAAAGTATCAAAAAGTCGTACAAAATAAGACGATATGCTGGGAGATGGAAAAATCTAAAAAAATACGGATAGTTGTAGAGAGTTAAAGAAGGCCATGTATATAAATTTATCGGACTCATCGAAGAGTCTATCCATATGATGACTTGGTTAACAATAAATTAGATCAACCTTAAGCGTAGGCCTCAGATGCACGGTTGCAAGCAAAAATTCGAAGTATTTCGAGGATCAATTTGAATGTAAAAGGAAGGAAGATATAGGGGAGTAGTTAAAAAATACCCCACCTTCACTCTCTGTACTTCGCGGAGCGTGAATGCAGGAATACATACCCGGAGACGCAGCAACAGGCATAGCTGAAATCCATCTGCTAAACCAAAAATAGAAATGTTCTCAGATAAGGTTAAAGAAGAAATTCACCCTTCCAAACGTCAAACTTGAACATTTTAAAAAAATAACAGAAAGAGAACATAGACATGTTGAAGATAGAGCGAAACGTTTAGAATGAGGAAGAGATGTGTTGTGGCCAGTAGATTGAGTTGTGTGTGATGTCTAGATCTCGAAGAGTCGTAGCGGATGGCTTCAATATATTTTTGATACTTAATTTTATCGTATTTGATAGTGTCAGTTTTAATGAATCATTACTCTAGGGATAACATATATATATATATATATATATATATATATATATATATAATCATGCTCGAATAACATAAGTTTTGGAGGCAAGACAAAAAAAAGTCACCAGCGTTCAACGAGAACCTAGATGTGAGGCCACCCCAGCCAGGTGAGATTATAGGAATTAGGAAACTAAGGATACGTAGTAATATAAATCAATCAAATTTTCTCAGTTAATATTGGTCGATCAGAAGCAATAATGCCCGTACACAATAAAATCAACGAGATGAATACAAACAATTAAAATATAAATAGACAAAGATCTGCTTCGTGGGAGGTGTAACGAGAAGGATAACGCTGGTCTACAAATATTTTGCTTTGAAGGTTTTTTTAAACTAATTTTTATGTATTTCAATGTGCTGAATTCAAATCTGGCATTGTTTTATCTAATCAGGTCAAGGTTTTTTTGCCATGGGCATTTTTCTCTGAAAAAATAGGATTTTAATGAAAGACCCGGTTTTCACAGAGGTCAAGAGTGAGGCAATGCATAAAAATCTTTCAAAGCACTTTCTTTTAATTTCCTCGAGAATCATAAAAGTCCAGAGTATGGAACAATTGTAGAAGGTTTAATACAAAACTTTCAAATCTTAGGAGTGGGAATGTCTATAGAACTGCATTTTTTAACATCGCATTTTGACTAATTCCAAGAAAGTTGTGGAGATTACAGTGAAGGACAAGGAGAAAAGCTACATCAAGACTTTACATTGATATGCTACTCGTAGCAGACTATTGTTGGTGTTTAAAATTGGATTCACCAGTAGAAAAACACAAAAGAAAATCCATAAAATCTTCTTTTTCTCAATAATGTTTCCTTTTTATTTTTCCCATATTTCATTGTGAATTATCATAGAGTATATCAATTTTATTACTAAAGGCGTTCTATTTCACAGTTTCATTAAAATTGTAGCTCTATTTATTACCTTATAGATATAAGATATATTAATATTAAAAGTATATGGTTGTGCAACAAAAACTTGTCCTAATTAAAAAACCCACATAAACAATGCCAGATTTGGATTCGACGAATTGAAATACTTAAGAATCAGTTGAAAAATCTTTGACATCATTTTTTTTAAACGCAGAAATGTGTAATAAGCCACTTTACTACTTAACAAAGTAAAAACCATATATAGCATTGCAAACACTACTTTAGAATGCAAGGGAGCTGATTTTAACCAATGCGCGTTTTACATATATTCATTCCTTTGTCTTTTATCTCTTTCACCCTTTAAATTCACCTTTCTTTCATCAACCACTTCATAAAATTATTATATTCTTTTCCTTGTCCCACAATTTTTGCCTTTAGAGTAAAAAAAAAGCGAAAATTGCTGATTCTCCTCAAGGATACGATTGAATTTTCGTCACAATCATTAGATTATATCGTGGCGCTCTCTGCCATACACATACAATACTGCCAGATCTTACAAGCCTGATATATACACCATAGAGCTAACGCTAATATTTTGAAGAATGAAGTTTGGCTTTTAAATAATTTATATACATTTTAGCCTACATATTGTTTATCTTCGTGAATGTTGGCTTTGGTCATTTATTTGCATATTTTGTGGAAAGGATTCAACAAAACAGATATCCATTAATTTTTTCATTAACTTGGTAAAGACCTCAATAACAAATCAATATTATATTATGGTGAAATGGTTTCGATGCTATTGGAATAAATCTGAAAGGATGCTCAACTTAAATTATTAATGGACAAGCCCTGAGACTGATGACCAGAAAGACTGCCAGGCTTCACCTCCCTCTAAAACCCTATCCTTAATTTCTGTATTCATTTTCGAGTTATTATCCCGTTCATTTGACTGAGTTTTCCATTCAATCTCATTCTCTCCCCTCAAAAACTAAACATAACCGAGTGCCACTCTCTTTTTTCAGTTACATAATAAAAGCTATTGTTGGCCCAAACAATAAACGCTATTTTCTCGTCTTGAAAGCTTTAAGTATTTAAGTAGAAAGATGACAATAAATAGTTTACCTCGTTTTCCCCTTTTAGGTAACATTTAGTCTATTATTTCTGTCACTCTGTATTATACGGTAGCTATTAGATGTCTATCACAGTCGGAGAAAAAGGTTGATGCTCGGCGCTCTACCACTAAAATACAGCTCTTTTTTATTTGACCCTTTCGTTAACAGCAAAAATCGATATTTCAAAGTATGTGCTACTTGGCAATTCCATAATTTCTCGAGGTTTATTGACCCAAACAATTCCCTTGAGTCCGCAAAGCATTTGCAGATAAGTCCCTATATTTGAATCCGTAAAGGGTCTGTTTATATGGAGCTCTTTAGTCCCTAAGACTATTAATATTAAGTTCCTAGTCTTTGATTCAAAAAATCTTGGTTCTTCGGGCAAAAATATATCAATCCCCAAATCCAGCCTAACTTCAACTCCTTTGTAAGCTTGTTCAGTATTATTATTATGTGTTAAAAAGTGATTTGGAAAGTATAAGAGATCTGTAATATCTATTAGTTTCCCAGTCCTTAGAATTACTTGTAAGCTAAGAGGAAAAGAAACAGTAGTGTGAATATTCGTTACAAGGTATTTTGCCTTCGTTGTAAAAGAGGAGAAGTAACAGAGTAATTAAACATTTTGCCGATCATTAACGATTCAAGTAGTTTCATCTTTCGTTAGAGAGGTTACTTGATATCCTACCCACACTCAAATTTCCCACTAATTTCAAAACTTGGTCCATAACATCTGGTCCAGAGACGCTAGGCTGTTGTCGCTATTTTATTTTTCGATAAATAAATAAGTAAAAAGAGTAAATTTTTAGCCCTTTGGACGCCCAGCTTGTGAAAGACTGTCTCCCAAAATTGCACTTCAGGCCTGAAAAATTGAAATTTCTGAAAATTTGTTTGCAAAAGAATTTTACCCTTTTAAAATATCAGGGGCCGAAATATCACATAAAAATACATGGAATAGAAGAATTTTAATAAAAGAAATAGTTCAATCTCGTATTAGAACCAGTTTGAAAAAAAATACGAGATAAAAAAATGGTTATGAGATTGAATCAAAAGGTTATGAGGTAGAAGCAAAAAATATGTTAAGTTTATATTTATTATAAAAGTGATATTAATGATTTTGCTAGATAAATTACAGCTGTTGATAGATAAGGTACATCGATTGATAGATAAATTAGAGCTTTTGATATATAAATTAGAGTTTCTATCTATAAACGACAGATTTTAATAGATAGATTACAAATTTTGATAAATAAATGGCAGATTTTCATAGATAAATGTTAGCTGTTGATAAATAAATTGAAGCTTTTGATTGATAAATTAGTTTTTATAGATAAATAATGGATTTTGATAGATAAATTGCACTTATGATAGATAAATTACAGTTGGTTATAGATAAATTATAGCTTTTGATTAATAACTTTCAGGTTTTGATATATAAATGTTAGCTTTTAACAAATAATTAACAGCTGATGATAGGTAAAATGCAGCTGGCCGCACGTTTGGTGGATGTGCTGATACGCCGGAGTAATTAACTCGATAAGCATCATCACGCACAGAGTCAATCACAACACCACTAGCGTAGCCTTCCCGACTTCACATCATAGCACAGCCAGTCTCTCCTCTTTTACGGAACCCAGCCTTGGTGATTATTACTCACCCTATGGGGACCCTTATATTCACGCAGGCTTTCTCAATCGGTGCTTGTGCTGAAAAAAATCCTCCCCCCCCCAAAAAAAAAAACGAGGACCGGCCCAGCACTCCTCAAAGGAGTGCAGCAATGAAAACTCCGAGCACACTGGGTGGGAAATGCTGAAGTAGGAGTAGTGCTCTTGCTACTCCTGAAGGTAGAAAAACGAGACGCCTTTTGGGCTGCAGGGTCTGCCTTTCGAGGCGATGGGGTGTTAAGAAAAAAGGGTAGGATTCAGGAGCTTACATCTGGTATATTGCTTGCCTCCCAAGTACAAAACTCACTCAGGATCTGGGGTTATATCTCTTCCAGACAGTTTTACTTCGTATATCTTCAGCACTCGCTTTACATTTCTCTCCTTACTCACCTTCTGCTGGAAATTCCTTCGTTCGGTTTAGCTTAAAATTCAATTAAGAACATGAAATCTTATTAGGTGCAGTTGTAATGGAAGTTGTTTTAAGTCTAAAGTAGATTGGTTGCCCTCGCTTCCTTTGCATCTGTCAGAACACCAACTAGCGGGACAGCTTATAATGACATAGAACATTCGCTATGGTTACAGATTACGATGAAATGACCTAACAACGTCAGAACAACGGATAAAACCTCCTTAAAAGCCACCAACTTTATATAATCTGCATCCATTGGATTTCGTTATCATCCATCGAACAGTATGCTCTTCGTAATAAGTTTAAAATTTATTACGCCAGGTATGGATGTACCGGGTTTTACACAAGTTCTGTTACACTCGTTTTTTTATCTTTCTATAGATTTATGTGGCTGAGAAAAAAAGTTTCGTCAAACAAACTAAAAAGTTATACTTTACCAGCACGTGTCATTAAAACGACTATTCCATTGTGTGTCTAGATGGAAGTGAAATGAATCGAAATCTCTGCTCTCCTGCACGCAGGTCACAAGTCCGACATCGTTACCCGGCTCAATGTCAGCTGGATGACCATCCATAGAATCACGCAGAGGCTCATGAAAGGGAAAGACCTCAAAGGTCGATGTCATTTAGGCAGAGCTCAAGATGTCAACCGTTTTGATGTGAAAACGGCCTTCGAAAGTGCTTCCCCGTAAGGGGCACGGCGACTTGCTTTCCTACGCGCGCTGCTGACGGGACTCAGCGCCCTGTCCGACACAACTCTAGGCTCTTCTCATTCTTTCTGATACCCTCTATTCCTACCCTGCTTCCTCACCTTCCCTACAACATCTCCCAAAACATTCTCTGGTCGGCTTCTAATTTCATATGGTAAACGCCGACCATTTTCATCTCACCCAACCATCCTGAATCGGGGCTAAGAGAGGAAGGGACAACGTCCCCTCACCTCTGAGCTCCGGTTTAGGGTGGTGGATTTTTAACAACCTACTTCACTCCCACCCAAACCTTACTCACATACCCTTTTCTCCTTTCACTGTCTATTGCTTTCACGCTGAACCTAAGGTGGATCCGCCATGCTGATGGGCTGACAGGCCACTCGGCGAGAGGAGTGACCTTAAATGGCGGCAGCTGGTTCTACGGCCACGTATTCACCCTTCGCAGAGCGGGCTGCTGCGTGGGGTGAAATGCGTATGCATCCAGTTATATAAATAAGGTCCCCATGGCCAATGATGAGTTTACTAAAAAAAAACCCTCTACCATCGCGGGAGCCACCTTCGGGCAGCTCCACTGAAAAAATGGAAATCTCCTCCCCACCTGTTCTTTCTCAGGACACCCTCTAAATTTCTTTTAACGGAGAGGACGCATACACCTCTCCTAGACCTACGGATGCACAAGGCCAACCCTCACCCCCTTCTTTCCAGTGGCAGTCCCTTCTTCTCTTTCACATAGGACTGCCAAAAAGCAGGCAGGTGGCCTAATATTGACCACTTCAGCTCGGAGCTGCCAAATAGGACCAACCCTCTTGGAGGGGGGGGGGGCAATGAATGGCGGGATTCTTGAGCCTGTGTCTCCTAACCTCCTACACTCGTGCATTAAAACCATACAGGGGGCCAGTGTACCTACCCTCTATCTTACCCGATGGATGCCGGTTTACTGGCCCAAGACGAGACGACAAAAGGTACCTCGAATTGGATCCGTGATGTCTTGGGGAGGATGGCCACATGGAGGGCCCTCTTGAGATGGACATGGTCCCTGAGGTGATCCAGCCCCAGACGGTAGGAACCAGCACCAGAGGAGTTCAGGTCGGTAGATGAAGCCGTTAAGTTCTCCAGCAACCGAATTACCGTAGGCCTAAATACTATTCCTAGAATGTCTGCTCGTTTTGCACGCTTACCGCTTCCGTGGTGGTTAGCCGAGTGTTGGGCGTCCACAAACAGAAGGGTTATGCTTAAGTGCGCTATAAACGCCACCCGAACGATTTCACTGTCGTTGAATTTCGTTGAGCTAGGGCTAGGTTCCAGTATGTTACGAAGCACGCTAACTGCTCTTACTGGCGGGCATACCTGTCTTTATTTAAGGGGAAAGATCTCTCTAGCAAAGGTTTGGAAGAGAGTCAAAAAGATTCGGAGCCAGTTCTCGCAGGACGCCCATCCTGCTCTCCAGGGAAATGGGACCGCTATCTCAAACCCCGCGTCAGTGGCAGAATCCTTCGCGACCGCTTTCTCCACATTCTCTAGCCGGGATGCTGCTCCGCCAGCATATAATGTGCGTTGAGATGTACCTCTACTTCAAGAGGCAGAGAACCCTTCAACGATAGGTTTATATTTAGTGAATTGTGATCCGCTATTACTTCGTCCGCGGACACCACCCCTCGTCCAGAATATATCTCATACGCCATGTTTTGACACCTGTGTGAGCGAAGCATGGCCTTTCTGTTAGATTTCTTCAACAGGATTTGGATAGAGGGTATCCTCCAGCCTTCTGGCGAATCGCTACTGTGCTCGCTTTTCGCAAACCAGGAAGAGATCACTTACCCAGGCTGGTTTCTGCCCAATCTCTAACCTCTTGCGTGTTCAAGTTGATGGAGAAAATTGCTAAATGTTGATTAGCTTTTTTATGGACAGCGGAGGTCATCTGGCTTCTGCACAGTGCGGCTTCTGCAAGTTTCACTCAACGTCATATGTTCTGTTCCAACTGTAAAATGGCGTTTGTGAGGGCTTCCTTCGTAGACAGCGCTACGCCACGTTGTTTTTCGATCTGGAGAAGACCTATAATACCGCATGGTGATACAGTATCTTGGATACTTTCGACATGCTGGGGGCAATGGGACGCCTCGCAATCTTTCTATCTGGATTTTTGCGAGATCGTCGATTCCGCGTACGGGTGGTGGGAGTCCTCTCCGGCTCAATGAAGCAGGAATAAGGTTTCCGCAGGAAAGTATCCTCAGTGTCATACTCTTTGCCCTGAGCATCAACGGCATAACATTTGTGCTACTAGAAGATGTTCAAGCTACGCTCTACGTGTACGACATTTCGATCTCTTTTGGCGCGGCCCAGATGCCATCTCTGGATCGTTGACTCCAACAGGCATTGGACGGCATCTCTCGCTATACCAAGCTCGAAAGCTTGGTATAGCTCTCGGGCCAGTGATGCCCCTGGTTATGCCCATGACACCACCTTGGTTGGTACCACCTTTGACTCTTTGTCGTCATGCCTCTTCTCCTAAAGCTTGTACACCTCCTGGAGTATTGCGTTCGGCCTTCTTGGAGCACATTTCATGTTATGCTGGAACTGAGCCAGCCAGCAGATTGTCATTTATAGCGACTCACAAAGCGACTTACGGTTTTGGTGAGCCGGGCGGATGGCGAGATTTGCAGGGAATGAGCGTCACAATGAGGTCGCCAAAGAGTCCGCGAGGACTGGGGGATCAGACCAGCGTTTCACTCTTCCCCACACCGATTACATATCAAGAATACGGGCAGCACTCCGAGACGCTTGTCAAAAAAAATTTTGAGAGGGAAGAAGGCAACTGAAAGTTACGTGCTCTTGCACTGCAACTGTTCCCATGGACATTACCCCCAATGTCGAGACGGCTTCAGGTTTCTTTCTGTCGTCTCCGACTTGGACATACTCGCGGGACGCACTGTCATTTCATCAAGCGCTCGCCTGCGCCTTGTTGTGACGACTGTGTTGTCCCCTTTACAGTTCGGCACATTCTTGTCGAATGTCCCAGTCTGGGTGATCTTTGCGCCCGTTACCTGTCCCGGTACCGGGACGAGCGGGGTAGCTACCAATTCATCCTTGTACTCGACCTAGTTAGTGGACACGGACTTATGGAATAGACGACACCATGGAGGAGACTGGCTTCCTCAACTTTATGTTCTTAGGTAGTTGGTTCCTGCGCTGGGGGTAGGTTGGCCTGCCTCTGACGCCATAGCGCGTTTCCTTCCCGTTTTCCTATTGCTTTCTTTTATTTTTATTTGTTGTATTTTTTAGCCTCTGATTAGACTTTTATTTCTTCATATTTTTATGTTATTTGTTTGTCTTTAAATCTAGTCTAGTAGTAGGCTATGATCTGATTACGGTGACTTTTGCTCTAGTTAGCAGTCGCCAGATGGGATATAAAAATTTTACCAATTAAATCGAAAGTGTTTTCAAAGCTCAAAATATCTGCGATCGCGAAGAAGAACAGCTCGTTGGCCACAGGGCCGTCAAGGAAGAGCGCCAATGAGATTGAGGTGCGTAGGAAGGCCTCTTCTCACCAAACGTATGCGAGAGCAAGGTCTTTTGGATTAACTCATTTTAATAAATATATATATATATATATATATATATATATATATATATATATATATATATATATATAATATATATATATATATATATATATATATATATATATATATATATATATATATATATATATATATATATATATATATGTATATGAATGCAATAAATTTTTCCTTACAGTAATATTCATTACCTTTTTCGAAAAAATCCATGGAGGGAAGCAATTCGAACCATGGACACTTAGGCAGCGAGCACCGCTTTGATCACAGTTAAAAAAAATATGCCGTTAGTACACTATGATACGCAGAGGACCAAATAATTCTCTGAATAGAATAGCTTTTTAAAGAAAACTTTTCGCAAGTTCGAACGGGGACTATGAAAGAAATAGAAAATTAATTGGGAATTCAAAGAATAAATGAGGAATACTTAAGCGCGTGGTAAATAAACAAATGTATATAATATCTCTCAAAGTAGCGTGAGAGAATGATGAAGATGAATGTAATAAACCACATTGAAAGAGAAAACGGAATAAATTTTTTTCTTACAGTAATATTCATTACCTTTTTTCGAAAAAATCCGTGCAGGGAAACGATTCGAACCTTTCGAAAAAAGGTAATAAATATTACTGTAAAGAAAAATTTATTCTGTTTTCTCTTTCAATGTGGTTTATTGCATTCATCTTCATCATTCTCTCGCGCTACTTTGAGAGATATTATATATATATATATATATATATATATATATATATATATATATATATATATATATATATATATATATATATATATATATATATATATATATATATATATATATATATATATATATATATATATATATATATATATATATATATATATATATATATATATATATATATATATATATATATATATATATATATATATATATATGCATATATATGTATATGCATATACTACATATATATGCAAATCGAACGCCCCCTATTCTGAATTTATCGATCATATCACTAACTTAAGCCCCCTTGGGACCTCCAAATGAAAATTTGTTATCGAGGTAAGCTTGAGTGTAAGCACTTGTATGTGGTTGCTATAGTAATGAGTAGCCATGACCACAGTTCAAGGGCATACTAGGGACAACTCCCTAACCAGGCAGAACAAGTGAATGTATCCAACAAACAAATATAACAGCCCTAAATAGAACTGTATCAAGTGGGTAATTTATCTTTAGCTCTGCCATCGTAATACATGGAGTAGTTTTCACCCAAGCGGGGGCACGCTTAACCCCCATCCCCCCGCCCCGTGTATTGACTAATAGAATACCCCACTACTTCTTTGCTTTCCCGCTGAAGGTGGCGGGGTCGTTTGTCTTCCAAGCATAACCGTTAGCCATTTTCTTTAGTGATATTAAAAAGTTCGTGCAGGGCATCCTATTTTCCCCTCCTTTTCACTGCTTCACTTGGTATCAATAAAAATTGGTATCATTAATGAGAGTTTGAGTTGGTGATCAATTTTAGCGAATTCATATCCAATAAGGCCAGCTTGAACGTATTTTCAGGATATCAGGTGCATAATTCAAATTTTTTTATTAAATAGTTAATGATAATATAAAAACTTTAATATATAAAAATATATGAAAATTTTATGTATAAAGTTAATGGGAAAACTTAATTTGGACTTAATTTGCATATTTTCATGCATGCATAAAGGGTGTGTTGGGTAATTTGTCTCCTAACTTGAATATAAAATATAGTAACAGTTTATTTATACAGATATATTTCTTAAAGTTACATGGTAAGGACTTGAATAATTGTAATTTTCATTATTTTTCAATAATATCGTCGTCAGCCTCAACCACAGCAACCAAACGGAGTCGAAACCTGTTTAACTGGATGGAAACTCTGGTGATCCTAGACCTAAGCTCTACTAATGGTGGACGGGGATTTCTTGCTCTCTCTTTAAACCATTGACCACACATAGTAGTCTGAGTGGTTGCAGTCTGGCGTGTTGGTCCGGCTGATGCTTGGAGCGATGTGATCAAAGAAATTTTCTGACAGCTAAGACTAAGTCTTCCTGCTTGTGTTGCATGCTGCGGCGGTGCTCTGCTGTCACACGTACGGCGTTCCAACGACCACCTCCTAAATCAACTTGATGCAAAACTATACAAAGATAAATGGGAGGGGTGGGGGTGGGTAACGTTAGCTTTCCTACGGACCACCCCAAGCAGCATGATTTGGACCAGGAAATTGGTCTTCACGACTCGGAGTTCATCAACTTGTCCCAGAAAAGGTTCTTAACGTCTAAGAAGAACCAAAGCGTGGTAGGCTTGAAAATATGTTTAGATTTCTTCACAAGCTTCGCAGCACATTCCTTCTGCTTGTCCTTCATCTAATGCGAAAGGAACTGGCCCTTTCCCTCTTAAATGAGTAGCATCTGATTTCTTCCTGTACTACCTGCCATGTGAGATACTCTGCCACTTCTTTGTCCATTTCTATTTACCTCATTGACTTGCTGTGATCGAGGTCAATGGTGACCCAGATCTTAGCGACAGATTCGACGCTCATTTTTGTACCAGAACGCTAATAGAGAGGTTTCCGAACCCCGTACTCTCTTACTCACAGACTAATTCATCCAACTCTTTCCTGATCCTTTAAACCTTCCTTAGATTAACACCCAAACACTCGATATCGTAGCATTGTAGCTCCTTTAGTGAATATCAAGCAACACAGCTTGACTTTTAAACTTTGTTGATGAATAAATTAAGCCATCATAAAGCTTCTTTCACGTACGATGCACAACTGAGTCTACTATGATAGGAGGAAGCGAGAATAACAGGCAGAATTATTATTTTAATTTGGTCGTTGTGTACAACGGATAAATTACAAGAACAATTCTGGTTTGAAATCATAACAACCTCAGAAGAAGCTCGGATCTTCTCCACCTCAAGATTCGGGATGCTCTTCTCATCAAAGAGATGGGCCTAATCCTTAAGCTTCAGCTCACCAGCCCGGATCATATAGTGCACCTTTTCTTCTAAAATGCATCAAAGAAGAACAACGAATTTCATTCTTGGTTGTTAACGACCACTAACCAACTACCTCTCCGCTAAAGGAGGCAACATGAATGGAAAAATTTACATCAAAGCCGCCTCAACCCAACGAAGACTTTTGCCTGAAGACACATAAAGAAAAGCGAAAGCTCAGTTCCAAAACTGAATGTTTTTAAATGCAAACAAATAAAATTGACCTCTCTCAGCTATCTTTTAATCTCCAGCTACGTACCAAAAAGTGCATTTACCAGTTAGAACGTTCCAAAATAAAATTAGTAAAGTCAAAATACAACTTGATCTTCAACAGAACATATATAGAGTTGAAGCTACTGCCATCATACACAGATATATATATATATATACATATATATATATATATATATATATATATATATATATATATATATATATATATATATATATATATATGGAAATTTTGTTGAAGACCATTGAGTATTTTGGCTTAATTAATTTCCTTTGGCAACTTTCTCTTCTTCTAACTATCTTTTTTATTCCATCTTGTATATGGTAGATCACTTGTCCAGTATTCATCTCTTTTTAAATGAATGTGTTTGGTAAAAACCAAAATAAATTGCTAAGCTTTCATTTACAAAAAGAGATGAATACTGGACAAGTAATCCACCATCTAGGAAGATGGAATAAAAAAGATAGTTAGAAGAAGAGAAAGTTGCCAAAGGAAATTAATTAAGGCGAAATACACAATGGTCTTCAACAAAATTTGCATTCAAGAAAGACTGCTACCCAACTAAACTAATATATATATATATATATATATATATATATATATATATATATATATATATATATATATATATATATATATCCGGCTTGCTAGAAGCAGATGCATTCACGTATATATATATATATATATATATATATATATATATATATATATATATATATATATATATATATATATATATATATACGTGAATGTTTCTGCTTCTAGCAAGCCGGATCTTCAGCAGGAAAAGGAGAACAAGTACTGAATATAACATATATTGCCAACGTTTCGGGCTCTGGACCTATCTTCTAGGCTGGAATATTAAAGATTTATATAAGAACAATTGCTTAACAATTATGAGAACAATGATAATTAATCGCTCTAGGCTAAAAATGTAATAGGATATAAAACTAAAAGAAAAATATCAAAATGCAATATAAAGGACAAAAATCTATATATTAAGTTAAAAAATCTAAAAATCAAACGAAATTAATAAAGTTACAATTAGATGAAAAGGAAAACTTTAATAGATACACTAAAATTTGTTATCTGATTCGGAGAAAGCTGTGAGCTGAATGAATGAAATTTAAAAATTATACTATCAGGAAAGATGTGTTTTAGTATTAGTTGGTTCTTTGATCTATGTATTTGGTTGATCGAAAAACACCCTAAAAATGTTAGCTAGTTGGTTGTTTAAGTGGTAATTAATTAATGGTGTCTAGTTAAAAAAAAATTAAAACGAAATTAATCAGGCCTTATATAACGGTGTGGAAGTAGAGTCCCTATTTAACTGAGGCTGATTATATTTTATTAAAAGGGACTTAACTATGACAAGGTCAGATTTAGATTTTGATGCAAATAATATTTTGAATTGATTCTAATCTTTAAGTATTTTACATGAATAGGAATGAGATTGGACAAGAGAGTTTTCTTTGATGGAGAGATACATTCCTCTTCTGTTACTGACCACACGGTGAGCATCAATGCGAACCTTGAGAAGACGTTCCGTTCATCCAATGTACGTTCCCAAAGAACATTTAGGACAAGTATATTTATATACTATTCCGGAACGCAAAATGTCAGGAATGGGGTTCTTTACATTGAACAAAGAAATAATTTTTAAGGGCTTTACAAAAATTAGCGTTAAATTAAAATGCGGATAGAATATTTTCAAAATATTCGACAATTCCTTCCTAAAAGGAAATGGATAATTTTTTGTTGGGAAAATTATAATTATTTATAGGTTTAAACACATTATTTAAAAAGTTCCTAATGCAATTTAGATAAATATGGGGTGGGTAGTTGTTTAATTTAAAAAAAAAATTTAAGTTTGATCCTTTCCAAAAGGAATAGGGTCCAGTTAGAACAGATATTGAAAGCACGGTGAATTAAAGTGCTACAGACATCAACTTTGAATTGATACGTACAGAAGCTGTAAAAGTTTAAGCCAAGGTTACTAAACGTTGGCTTTTGGGAAACAGAAAATACAAAGCAACTCGGATTCTTTTCTAATGGAATGTTTGTAAAGAGAGATGAAACGTCATAGCTGACCATATGACCGTTGGAACCGAGCTTCTTGAGTTCATCTACAAATTGCTTAGAATTATCAACAGTCTCTCTGATTTAACTCGAAATGAATATACCGTTGATAATTATAAGCAATTTGTAGATGAACTCAAACAGCTCGTTTACAACGGTCATATGGTCAGATATGACGTTTCATCTCTCTTTACAAACATTCCATTAACTGAAACCATCGACATAATTTTAAATAAACTATTTCCTTATCACAATAGCTTACATTATGGATTTCCTCGATCTTCGTTTAAAACATTTCTAGAATTAGCTGTGAAAGATCTTTTTTTTACTTTTCATAAAAAAGTATACAAGCAAGTCGATGGTATGGCTATGGGTTCTCCACTTGGACCAAACGTCGCTAACATTTTCATGTGTTATTTTCACTTGAGTCAAGTCTTTAGAACATTTGTACTTATTCTACCTTGGTTTTTCAATCCTAACCTCTGATGTTAATCTCTCACTTAGATTTTCTCTCTCCCTAATTGCTTAGGCGGTGTTTTAATCCTCTTGTCAACCTTTAGTCTTTTGAATTTACCTGATTTAATGTTGTTAGTTTGTATTTACCTTCGCTCCTCCTAATGTTTCCATTTCATATTAATTTATTTTGTTGATTTTTTTTTGATTTTTTTGTGGGCGTTCCCTTTCCTCTGTATCATCCTTATATATATTATATTTTTCAATACTTTCGTTATTCTTGGACAAAGAACTAGAAATAAAGTTCGAAAGTACTTGGAATCCTCGTAAGTTCAATTTATTAAAAATATATCGACATAACAAATCTCATATTTAGTGTAATTTCCAAAATGTACAAAATACTAAATTCGGTGAATTATAACGAATAAAATAACACTATTAACTAAAATCTTATAATATAACGCTAATTTATATCTCTGTCCAGTTTAGATATATAGAGCGATTCGAGAATATTTGAATATATCTGACAAGTGCCAATGGAAAAAAATGGAAATTGTTATATTCAAACGGTGTCTTTAATTCCTGGGTATGATCTTAGGTTGAGGTAGACTCAATTTTGTGAGAAAGAAACCAAATCTGACAAGACCATACCTCGTCTTGTGAGAAGCGACTCTGCAGTATACGTTTCGTTAACCGACATATTTTGCATCATCACATTGACGCAACAATACAAATATACAGCGCCATATCAACTCATTATTAATGAGAGGGTTGAAATGGAACAATGACCTTATTTGAAATGGCTTGTTCAAAGTAATTTATCCTTTTTTGAAAATAATTATTATTTATAAAGATTAGAATCTCTAACTTTAGGAATATGCTTTTGTGGAAAAAATAGGAAAAAATTATGAATTTATAATCTTTATCAACATTATATAGCGAGTTGGATGCACTGTATTTTAATTGGAGATTCTTTGTAAATATTTAAAAAACAACAATTGTCGCTAACTATTAAAAAATATAGTGTTAGCTAAGTTCTAATGGCAATTATACTTCGTAATAGGAATACAACTTATAAACAACGTTCTTTAATATGAAAAATCGTGTTTACTTTAAATTTGTAGTAACAAAAACTAAAATAAATAGAGACATACCAGGCAACGCTGAACTTCGGTAAATTGAGTTAAAATCATTATGATGTAACAGTAAATTTTTTGGCATCCTTTAAATAAAAAAAGAATTATCCTTTTCATACTCTATCGTAAATTTATCCTTGCAACGAAAAATTATTAAAGAGTCGTTGACGTATGTATCGCGGGAAATTAGATAGTTATTATAATTTCCACCTAGAAAAGAGCATTATTTTTTAAAATGGTAGAAATAACTAATTACTGGTTTTCAGGTATACTATCGAGAGAAGTTGAGGTTAATATTTTTATGAGGTCTGTTACTTTTTTTGATGTCTCTACCATAAAAGTGGGTTTGACCTAAATGGGCAAGGAGCGGCAAGACCTTGAACTCATTTAAATAATGCTGCGATGGACTTTTAGATACTGCTATTCGTTCTATCGTAATATCCATAAACAGAAGGAAACTTATGGCCTAAAACTATTTTCTCACATTTTTAAACAAACGCGCGCAGCTTAAGGAAGAAGATCGATGACTTGAAATCTTTAGTTGCCTCCGAGGATTTTAAACTAATACCACAGTTACGGAGACATGGATCTCAATTTCTAAAAGCGAAGCTTTTAAAGAATTATACTTAATAGATTATAAAATGTTTAATAGGAATACGTATAGAAGGAAACCCATAAGTTTTATTAAAGGCATAAATTCGAGCTACATTTAATAATGAAAGACATCAATATAGTTACTATTTCTGATAATTTACCTATCAAGTTCATGATATACAATACGTTTTGTCGCACTCTAAAAGCTACTAAAGCAAAGGTAAGAGTATGCTATTATTCTTTTCGAGACGCCTTAGGCTAAAGTAAGATAAATCCAACGGTTACACGCGATGGCACTAATTTTACGAACGTAGTTATTTTAAATTGAACTGCGAATAATGCAGGAACCAACAATGACCCAAATATGTATCTAAGGCTGAATTTTGACTAATGAAAAGAACTTTGTTAAAATGCATACGTTTTAAATCACTTTGGCAAGGTGATCATAACATAAGTTTACACTATATAAATATTACTACAATATTCAAAAGATTTTTCAACTTATTCCACGCTTTAAAACTTGTCTTCTAGTTTTCAATTTTGGTGAAATTTTAAACGTTGAAAATGATTAGAAAAGGTAGTTTGATTTTCACCGTACAAGTTCTTCCCTAAATATAGAAATACTATGCTATAAAGCCAGAACGTTTTAAAGATCAAATCAGGTGCCATTAATAAAAGTGAAATTAAATGTGGATAGAAGGACATAACCATTTGTATAGATTTCGGACACTAGAAATACTGGAAAAAATTGAAACCGATAACTATATTATCCTCACCTTGTCAAACGCAAAATAAAAAAGCTAAGGTAACTAAAGTACGTTTCATTTAAATCAATAGAAATTTGAAACTGTGCCTAATGGCTAATGATCGTGCCAATGTACTTTATTTGACCTTGGACACACTCAGCATATCTTTCCTGCGGGTAACAGCATACTCGCTTTCTTCTGAGAATGTCAGCTGAAATAGAAATCGGTACTTTATACTCTCGGCCATTTGCATAAGGATAAAGGTAAATGAGATCGTAAATTTGTTTAACTACCCGAGGAACATCGTTTACAAAGTGTGACGGAAGTATGAAGAAGCTCTAAATATGAACGAAGATGCCGCCGAACGACATTTTGACAAGCGTCGCTCTGATGCCACTGGGAACAGAAAATTCGTGCCAGTGTCAAACAGAAAATCTTTGGGGACCGTGGTCAGTCCATGCAAACACTCGCCAATAAAATGGGTTTGTGCAAACAACCATCCACGAAGCAGTGCACCAGGATATTAGCTACCATTTGTACATGCTCATGAGGAACGAGACTTTAACGCAGGCTACCACGGAAGGCTGTGAAGTGAAGTCACAAGCAATTATTAACGAGGTCAAGCACGCTGAAGACGGCATTTTTCGTTTTTCGTCGGCGAGAAAGGATAGGAAGGTGAACCAGCATAATTATCATTGGATGTGAGAAAACCCATTGGTATTTCCTACGGTCATGTTCAGAAAATTTTAATGGTCCTGATCGTGATCAGCCGCGAGGGCTACATTATGCCCTCTGACATCTTCCCACAGAAACTCAAAGTCAATCTGTCGCTTATATTGAGGTGCTAGAGACTGCAGTCAAGCCTTGGATGGAACAAGTAACCGCGAGAAGGCCTTACATTTTCCAGCATGACTGCTACCGCACCAAAGGCAAGGAAGAGACAGGCGTGGTTGTTAAACATCGTCGCCCACCACTGGTTCCCAGAATTGTGTCCGTCCAGCTCCCCCGATAGTAACCCTCTAGATTATTTCGTGTGGGGCATCGTTGAGAAAGATCTGAACAAGGCTGCTCAAGGATTTTCAGGTGGCGAAAATCCCAGTTAGTTACTTGGTACTCCACGGTCCCCTCTACCCCGAGTTCACATAACCAGTTAGAAACATTCTTTCCCATTACAGCGATGTTAAAAATCTTCGGTTGTGTTAAGTCTCCAGATCGAGCGCCAACTTAAGGCGCTTTCTTGGTGATTGCCATATGCTGTAGATAATCTTTGTTCGGATTCCACGTTAATTAAAAATGAGGTCACTTTGAGAAATGAAAGTTTGCAAACTTAAAGCAGATCGGTGGTAAATACGCTACACAATTTCTTTTAACTTTAAACTTAATTCCTGAAAAGTAGTAAAATTGGTGAGCATAGCGAGGTTCTAATAGTCAAAAGTATTAATTGGAATTTTAAATTCAACACTATTTGTAGGAAATCGGCACTTTCCCTCCCCCTGCCCCCGTTCACTCTTGGTGCAGTCACAAGGAGGTTACCGGAAAGGCATCCGCCCCAGGCATCGGTGGGCCAAGAGCGTGACCACAGCGTCGCTAAACTCGGTGCTATGAAAGACCTAAAGGTCAAAATGTAAGATCTCCCCCAGGAGAGTGAGATCCAGTTTCACGTCAAATAAGAAATTGAAGACGTGTTTCTCCCAATCTCGAAGGCTAACGAGGAGCCGATGTTTGACTTCGTGGGAAAAACCGTTTGGAAAAAGAACTCTCCAGGGGCCATCCTCGAGCCCCTCCCCCCCTTACCACTCCCCCAGTGGGGTAACGAGGTATAAATGAGGAACTCTAAAGGAAAATCGAGGTAGTATACGTCAGTCTCTAGGTGACGAAGTCTTCGGATCAAACCGAACTACCGAGACTGGAGAGGTAGTGTACTTGGCTCGACAGACCAAGAAGTACCCTGCAAGAGAGGCATGGCTACCTACCTTAAGGGGCTAATAAGAAGCTCATCCTCGAGCTAAGTCCCTGGTTATCAAACCAAACGATAAGTTAACTTTGGTAAGTTCAACTTACTCTCGCCAGAGAGACTCCTCATATCTTGGTACACCTTAAACACCAGGGACATTCCTCGTCCTTGAGTAATTAAGAAAAGAAGAAGGAAAAGGCCCCCTCCCCTCGAGCCCGTTACTCGGTGGCCACACTAAACTCCTAAGTTAACTTGGTGAGGAACCAAGTTTAACCTATTCTCGTCAGAGAAATCACCCTTCGTTATTCTCGCCCTTGAAGAAGACTGGAACTAAGAAGAAGCTCATCCTCGAGCTACTTCCTTGGTTACCAAAGCGATCTTTAAGTAACTTATTCTCGTCAGAGAAACCCCGTCTCATTGATCCTCGCCCTTGAAGAAGACCCTCCCCGAGTTCAGTCCTCGTCCATAAGGAAATAAGTAACGAAGGAGAAAAGCTCCTCCTCGAGCTCGTTACTCGGTGGTCACACCGCACTCCAAGTTAACTTGATTTAAGAACCAAGTTCGACTCACTCTCGCCAGAGAGACCACGACTGCCTAGGTGTTGCATAAAGCACCGTATTTGTTCTCGTTTTTGAAGAAAACCCACTCCGGAAGAACGTGTGGATCCCCCAGCTGCCACCCTCGCCAAAACAACCGTGTGATTTCGCCCAGCTACATCTGGCAAGACGGCACGCGTCGTGAGTCAATAACATTTCTGAGGCCCTTTAAACTCCAAATGAGTCCGTAAGCCTAATTCTTATATTATTGTTGTGTGTAGAGAAATTAAATAATTTTTGTGGGTAAACTAATTGAATTAATTCTTGTTTATGATAAAATTCAAAGTATTGCAGTAGTTAATGTTTAGATGTTGTGTATTCAATGGTTAAAGATAAAATATAAGTTTATTTGGGGAATTAGTGTTGTTTCTCTGATATCCTCACGTGTTTCGGAACGGCTCTGTTCGTTAAGATATTCAGATATCAATATATATTAGACACTTTTAGCACTCTTAGAATAGAACAAAAAGGGGGGCATTCTACGACACTATTAATTTTCTATCTTTCCAATCTCTTAAGAGCGAAATTTCACCTTAAATATAACATGAAATCAAATATATTCCTTTAAAACTAAACTAAAATGACTTAACTACGAAATACGGTTATTGAAGCAAAGTTTGGCTTTCAAAGTGACTAGTAAGATTGCCAATTATATTGACACGTATCTTTCCAGAGGTGTTAGAATGAGCGATTTGGTACAACCACTTGTTTGGTTTAAGTAGAAGCTTCCTCCAGGCGTGCCTGATGCAGTCTCAGGACGGAAAAAATTAAAATTTTAGCAACACACAATGTATCTTTGTATATTTTGGAGAGAATTCAAAATCATGTAAAGAAAGTGTAGCAAAAGACACACAAATTGTCACCGTTACTTAAACTTCAGCAAGCATTGTAAGTAAAGTTGAATAAATGATAAATATATACAACCTAACCTCTCAATCGATTGGTAAATAAATTATTGGCCTGGTGAACAGTGAAAAAATTCTTACAACAAAAATCCTAAAAAAAGAACGAAAATTCATTTCATCTTTAAAAATAATTGGATTATTCATTTATTCATATACATTTCCCTAACGAGAATATGATGCAAATTTCGCATGTATTTCCCCCTTAGTAACAGACATACGTGTACAAACATAATATGCAAATTGGTTTTATTCAAGAACAGCTATCTTCACCCTCACAACCACTTCAATTCCGTTATTTATTTCAAAGCAACAAAATATCCGAGAAATTTACGTTGTTTTTCGACCTGGAAAATCCTTCTTTTTACACAGTTGATACTCTGTGCAAATATTATGGCTATTGTTCAGTAGATGCGTACTGTTCACGCTGATTAATGGAGAAAGTAAGTAATGCCCTAACATATTTTTATTTGAAATTCAATGCTAGTTTAGAGGCTAGAAGCTTCGAATTTCAACACTTGTTGGATCATTAAATCCTCGAAGTAAAATGCCCGTTAGAGGCTAGAAGCTTCGAAGTTCAATGCCTATTAGAGCATAGAAGCCTCTAAACAATTACTTTACTTGGAAGAAAAAATATTCGTATAGGTATTTTTATTATTGGCCAATTGCCACATTAAACATGTGTCGCAGTTTACATTTAATTTGATTAATTTGATATATATTGTGTACGTTGCCAAACTTAATCATGTCACACGTTATGCAGAATTTAATATATTATTAATATAATATGTAATATATTATTATTAGATGATAGTGGAGTATTTGGAGTATATTTCGTTATAAATATTCTAGATATGACAATTACCGAGAAAATAAATTAAAAAAATTGAATTTTGTTAGGTTATTGCGATATTTCAAAGAGTAGCGTCAAAACATTTTGAAACTATTTTGTTTTAAAACAAGGTTGAATAATTTCCTGCAATCTTTCCTCTTGCCAGCTTAGTTGACTTAAAATTCGTATTTAAGTTTTAATAAATATGATCATACCACAAACAAATATTCGCATTAAAATTTGGTTATTCTTTATTTCTATTTATATACGAGTAATCAGTTTTCCAACCTAATGTGTTATGAAAAATATTATCACTTAGCAACACAGCACAACAAAGCGAAGCAGGCGTCATTCACATTTATTTGCGGGTTTATAAAGCATAGAAATAATAATAAAATAGTCAACTTATCAGGTTGGAACCAAAGTAATATCCGATTTTCTAGAATAATGATTTATATAGTAATGTAATGCTTCTTGTTATTGCTTAGGAATGTTACACTTAGTAATTTATACCTTTTCCTTTAGATTAAAAATATATTGTTCATAATCTTGTTCGGTATTCACACTTATGTCCTTCCATCTTAAGATCACATAATACATGTTTTACTCTGAGATTCCTAAAGTTATCAATGCGAGTAGAGTGGCAAAATCCATTCAGAACAGTTATGGAGATGATGCAGTAAAAGAAAGAAGTTGCAGGAGTTGGCTTTTGCATCTCTGAATACAGAAAAAAGAAGGCCAACCATAATAGCTTGATTCCAAAGAGGTGCAAAGTGTTGTCACAGCAAATACTGCTACAAATTTTAGGGATGTTACAAAACAATCTAACAACACCACCAGTACACAAATGTCACTTGGCCATTAGTCACACTCTCAAGTCCTTGTTTGGTGAGCAGTTGCGAGAAAGCAACCCTGTTCAGACAGGTTCCTGATGGTGACATTGATCGAGTTTTGTTTGAAATGAATCCCAATTATAGGGAGTAAAGTTACTCGAATAGCGCGAACTTATTTTCTTACTGGCTTAAAGTTATTAATCAATAATTATGTACTTTAGTCTGCTCTCGTTGGTTGGTCGGTTGAGGAAACCGTTTTGTATTTGTCCATTTAGATCTGACACTTGGTTTACTAATGTATTTACACCTCATTTCCACGTTTATATCTGTTAAATCTGGTTTATCCGTTAATCATCTCTTTATTTTTTCGTTTTCCTATTCGAGGTTTTTCGAAGTCGCAATCGCCATGTTTAGCTGGATTTTCCGAAAATACCGGACCTTATACTTAACGAAATGACAGTTATGATGTTCAAAAACGGACTTGATGAGTACTTCAATAAGGGAAATATAAGGTAGTAGGAGCATAGAAGAAAACGTCATACGAAATAAGGAGTTGGGAATAAAATGAAATAGCAATAAAAAGATGCCAGCGACGCACCCATGCATGGAGTGAATGTGAATTCCCTTTTTCTTTTTCTCTCTGTCCTGTAAATACATTATTTTCATCGCTAGCAGGCGAAACCTACGGGAGGAGAGAGTACTGTCCTATCCCCCCCTCCTTCCTAATTTGAAGGAGCATGTTCATGTATTTGAGGGATAGCTAAACCTTCATGTCAAGAATACACATGTAGATAAGTGTGTACCGAGGAAGTGCAAAGTTTGAAAAGGCATGTAAAAAAGGCAAAATGGTACACATGTAGATAAGTGTGAACCGTAGAGTTTAAATAGCTAGAAAAAACGCATGTAAAAAAGCATGATACACTAACGTTAAAAAGTGGTAGTTAATATCTTCCGTAAGCGGACTGGTCTTGAGCGGACCTTAGTGTCTTTAGTGGTCCTTATTTCTGTAGTTCTGTAGAAATTTGCAATCAGTTCTTTGGATTTATCCTCTGACGCACTCTACTGACTTGACTCTTATATACGAACACAAACGCAAGTACACACAAACATGCCAAGCACATATTAGAGTAATGAGCATACAAGTCCTAGTACTAGGACAAGTTGGAAGGAAGTGGTAATACCTAGTATCCAATAGCAGGCTGCATTCAGAGAGGCAGCATTGAATACAGGCTTCATTCACAGCCTGGATTCAAAACAGGAAAAAGGAGCCATGTCCAAGATATCCACAACCAGGGACCCCACCACTAGATATCCACAACCAGGGACCCCACCACTAGATATTCACAACCAGAGACCCCACCACTAGATACCTACAACTAATGAGCCCGCCACTAGATATCCACAACCAGGGACCCCACCACTAGATATTCACAAACAGGGAAAACAACAAAAGAGCATCGGAATTGGGAAAAGAGGAAGGCGAAGGGTAAGCAAAAAATGAGCAGAAATGAGGAGGAGGAAATAGGAAGGAAGAGAAACTGAACAGAATATAGTGGAAGAAAGAAAATCACAAGAACGAAATTGACAAAGATAAAAAAGAAAGGTAGGAATAAAATCATAAAAAATAAAGGAAAGAATAAGAAAATAATAACGAAACAAGTTAAGAAAAACGGGAAAATATTGGACTAAAATCGATAAAAGACAAAAGTAGGGAAAATAAAAAATACTGAATTAGAATAAAAGAAATAAAAACACAGTAGTAAAATAAATTCAAATAATAAAAAAAGAAATACCGAAATGAAAATAAGAAAAACTATTAAAAATCAAAATAGTTCCTAGAAGTTCGAGCAAAATTCGTAAAAAATATGTACAAAGCAATATTTTCATTAAATTCCATACAAAATTCTCAATAAGATCTGACGTAGCCACCATCCACTAGCAACCCCATTGTGGCCCCTGTGGCAACCCCCCTCCGTGCCCTACTAACTCTAGCACCAGCGAGAAAGCCAAGATTATTATTGTTCGTGCCAATCTCTACAGAACGTCCAAAGAAACTGTCCATGCACGTAAGCATAAAGGCAGCGGAATGGAGGAAAAAAGAGAATAATTTTAGACCTTGTTAATAAAACCTTAGTGAGGGTTGTTTACTTAACCAACCGTTCCACTGGTTACCCAGGGAACAATCTACACTCTCTCAAGAAACCACATTGTTCAACTGAATTCCTCAGCAACGTGGACAGATCAGGCCCTCGAAGCCTGAACCACACAGAATGGCCCCAAGCTGTATGAGGATCTCCGGTTATTTATATATTTTCAACACATTTTCACTTTGTCTCTTCACAACTTTCTTAAGATACCTTTACTTAGAAACTGTCTGCCTGATCTGTCCACGTTACTGTTGCGCTTAAAATAAAAGAAAAATTATCCTTTTTTTATTCCTCTCTTCCTTCTCATTTCCTGCTTTTTCTCGCCGACACATTCTTTCGTTCAAACTGGATACAAACTTACACCAACCAACCGAGGATAAACAGAACATCCTCTAAAAGTTTCCAGAAATCACATTTAAAAATTCTCTAAATTTCTTACCCAAGATTTACCTCTAGACAGATAGGTTGTTAAAAAAGGTCATAAAGATCATCTGAAATTGATGGGAATTAAAGAACGGTGATCTAAGTGATTGGTCATATAGATATAGGTAAGCGATGTGGCCCTTAGAGGTGATGTAGGTTGTCAGTTGGTCATAAATATTATGTAGCAAAATGATTTCGGTCGCATAGGTCATGTAATATTGATTTATTTCATAGGTAAATAGAGTAAATTATAAAATATGTCATTGTTTAAGGTCATAGGTCCATAGTCATGGTTGGGGTCATATTTCATCGATATAGATCTTAGATGAGAAATCCATGATCGAAGTAATACGTAAGCCTGAGTAATTTATTTAAGGGCCAGAGTTCAGTGATGGTTGTATGATAAAGGCCATGTAATAATAGGTCACGATGTGAGTCATAGGTTTCAAGTCGTTAATGTGGTTCAAAGATCACATAAGTCATTGAAGTGGCTCATTGGTGCGGGCAAAGAGGTAATTTTTCATTGAGGCTGTGCAGAGATCAATTATGTGGGCCATATTTCATGAGTTATAAGATTCAGAATCATTATGTAAGTCATTGTTGTGGGAACTAGGTTGGAGCTCGTAGGTCATAGGTCGCATATGTCATTCATCTTAGTCATATGTTCGAGCTCGTAGGGAATTAGACGAATATGTCATTCATGTTAGTCATATGCTGGAGGTGTTAGGTCATAGGTCGTATATGTCAATCATGTTAGTCATATGTTAGAGCTCGTAGATCATAAGTCGCATATGTCATTCATGTCTCCATATGTTGGAGCTCTTAGGTCATAAGGCGCATATGTCATTCATGTTAGTCATATTTCTGAGCTCGTAGGTCATAGGTCGCTTATGTCATTCATCTTAGTCATATGTAGGAGCTCGTAGGTCATATGTCGGATACGTCATTTATGTTAGTCATATTTCGGAATTCGTAGGTCATAGGTTGAATATGGCATTCATGTTAGTCATATGTAGGAGCTCGTAGGTCATATGTCGCATACAGTATTCATGTTAGTCATATGTCAGAGCTCGAAGGTCATAAGTCGCATATGTCATTCAGGTTACTCATAAGGTGGGATCGTAAGGCATGAATCGTATATATCATTCAAGTTAGTCATAAATTCGAGCTCGTAGGTTATAGGTCGCGTATGTCATTTATGTTAGTCATATGCTGGTGCTCGTAGGTCATAATTCGCATATGTCATGTCATATATCGGAGCTCTTAGTTCATAGGTCGCTTATGTCATTTAAGATTAGTCATATGTGCAGAGATCAATTATGTGGGCCATATTTCATGAGTTATAAGATTCAGAATCATTATGTAAGTCATTTTGTGGGAACTAGGTTTGAGCTCGTAGGTCATAATTCACATATGTCATTCATGTTGGTCATATGTTGGAGCTCGTAGGTCATAAGCCGCATATGTCATTCAGGTTAGTCACATGTCGGAGCTCGTAGGTCATAGGTCGCATATGTTATTCATGTTAGTCATATGTCGGAGCTCGTAGATCATAGGTCGCATATGTTATTCATGTTAGTTATATGCTAGAGATCGTAGGCAATAGTTCGTATATGTTATTCATGTTAGTCATATGTTAGAGCTCGTAGGACATAGGTGGCATATGTCATTCATGTTATTCATATGATGGAGATCGTAGGTCATAGGTCACACATGTCATTCATGTTAGTCATATGTCGGAGCTCGTAGGTTAAAGGTTGCATATGTCATTCATTTTAGTCATATGTTGGAGCTCGTAGGTCATATGTCGGATACGTCATTTATGTTGGTCATATTCGGAATTCGAAGGTCATAGGTCGCATATGGCATTCATGTTAGTCATATGTAGGAGCTCGTAGGTTATATGTCACATACGGTATTCATGTTAGTCATATGTCGGAGCTCGTAGGTCATATGTCGCATATGTCATTCAGGTTACTCATGAGGTGAGATCTTAAGGCGTGAGTCGTATATGTCATTCAAGTTAGTCATAGATTCGAGCTCGTGGGTTATAGGTCGCATATGTCCTTTATGTTAGTCATATGCTGGTGCTCATTGGTCATAATTCGCATATGTCATTCATGTTAGTCATATGTTGGAGCTCGTAGGTCATAAGCCACATATGTCATTCAGGTTAGTCACATGTCGGAGCTCGTAGGTCATAGGTCTCACATGTCAGTCGTGTTACTCATTTGTCGGAGCTCGTAGGTCATAGGTTGCAGATGTCATTCATGTTAATCATATTTTGGAGCTCGTAGGTCATAAGTTGCATATATCATTCATGTTAGTCATATATCGGAACTTTTAGTTCATAGGTCGTTTATGTCATTTAAGATAAGTCATATGTGCAGAGGTCAATTATGTGGGCCATATTTCATGAGTGATAAGATTCAGAATCATTATGTAAGTCATTGTTGTGGGAACTAGGTTGGAGCTCGTAGGTCATAATTCGAATATGTCATTCATGTTAGTCATATGTTGGAGCTCGTAGGTCATAAGCCGCATATGTCATTCAGGTTAGTCACATGTCGAGCTTGTAGGTCATAAGTCGCATATGTTATTCATGTTAGTCATATGTCGGAGTTTGTAGGTCATAGGTCGCTTATGTTATTCATGTTAGTTATATGCTAGAGATCGTAGGCAATAGTTCGTATATGTCATTCATGTTAGTCATATTTCGGAATTCGTAGGTCAGAGGTCGAATATGGCATTCATGTTAGTCATATGTAGGAGCTCGTAGGTCATATGTCGCATACAGTATTCATGTTAGTCATATGTCAGAGCTCGAAGGTCATAGGTCGCATATGTCATTCAGGTTACTCATAAGGTGGGATCGTAAGGCATGAATCGTATATATCATTCAAGTTAGTCATAGATTCGAGCTCGTAGGTTATAGGTCGCAAATGTCATTTATGTTAGTCATATGCTGGTGCTCGTAGGTCATAATTCGAATATGTCATTCATGTTAGTCATATGTTGGAGCTCAAAGGTCATAAGCCGCATATGTCATTCATGTTAGTCATATGTTGGAGCTCGTAGGTCATAAGCCACATATGTCATTCAGGTTAGTCACATGTCGGAGCTCGTAGGTCATAGGTCTCACATGTCAGTCGTGTTACTCATTTGTCGGAGGTCGTAGGTCATAGGTTGCAGATGTCATTCATGTTAATCATATTTTGGAGCTCGTAGGTCATAAGTTGCATATATCATTCATGTTAGTCATATATCGGAACTTTTAGTTCATAGGTCGTTTATGTCATTTAAGATAAGTCATATGTGCAGAGGTCAATTATGTGGGCCATATTTCATGAGTGATAAGATTCAGAATCATTATGTAAGTCATTGTTGTGGGAACTAGGTTGGAGCTCGTAGGTCATAATTCGAATATGTCATTCATGTTAGTCATATGTTGGAGCTCGTAGGTCATAAGCCGCATATGTCATTCAGGTTAGTCACATGTCGAGCTTGTAGGTCATAAGTCGCATATGTTATTCATGTTAGTCATATGTCGGAGTTTGTAGGTCATAGGTCGCTTATGTTATTCATGTTAGTTATATGCTAGAGATCGTAGGCAATAGTTCGTATATGTCATTCATGTTAGTCATATTTCGGAATTCGTAGGTCAGAGGTCGAATATGGCATTCATGTTAGTCATATGTAGGAGCTCGTAGGTCATATGTCGCATACAGTATTCATGTTAGTCATATGTCAGAGCTCGAAGGTCATAGGTCGCATATGTCATTCAGGTTACTCATAAGGTGGGATCGTAAGGCATGAATCGTATATATCATTCAAGTTAGTCATAGATTCGAGCTCGTAGGTTATAGGTCGCAAATGTCATTTATGTTAGTCATATGCTGGTGCTCGTAGGTCATAATTCGAATATGTCATTCATGTTAGTCATATGTTGGAGCTCAAAGGTCATAAGCCGCATATGTCATACAGGTTAGTCACATGTTGGAGCTCGTAGGTCATAGGTCGCACATGTCAGTCGTGTTACTCATTTGTCGGAGCTCGTAGGTCATAGGTCGCACATGTCATTCATGTTAATCATATGTCGGAGCTTGTAGGTCATAAGTTGCATATATCATTTATGTTAGTCATATATCGGAGCTCTTAGTTCATAGGTCGCTTATGTCATTTAAGATTAGTCATATGTGCAGAGATCAATTATGTGGGCCATATTTCATGAGTTATAAGATTCAGAATCATTATGTAAGTCATTTTGTGGGAACTAGGTTTGAGCTCGTAGGTCATAATTCACATATGTCATTCATGTTGGTCATATGTTGGAGCTCGTAGGTCATAAGCCGCATATGTCATTCAGGTTAGTCACATGTCGGAGCTCGTAGGTCATAGGTCGCATATGTTATTCATGTTAGTCATATGTCGGAGCTCGTAGGTCATAGGTCGCATATGTTATTCATGTTAGTTATATGCTAGAGATCGTAGGCAATAGTTCGTATATGTTATTCATGTTAGTCATATGTTAGAGCTCGTAGGACATAGGTGGCATATGTCATTCATGTTATTCATATGATGGAGATCGTAGGTCATAGGTCACACATGTCATTCATGTTAGTCATATTTCGGAGCTCGTAGGTTATAGGTTGCATATGTCATTCATTTTAGTCATATGTAGGAGCTCGTAGGTCATATGTCGGATACGTCATTTATGTTGGTCATATTCGGAATTCGAAGGTCATAGGTCGCATATGGCATTCATGTTAGTCATATGTAGGAGCTCGTAGGTTATATGTCACATACGGTATTCATGTTAGTCATATGTCGGAGCTCGTAGGTCATATGTCGCATATGTCATTCAGGTTACTCATGAGGTGAGATCTTAAGGCGTGAGTCGTATATGTCATTCAAGTTAGTCATAGATTCGAGCTCGTGGGTTATAGGTCGCATATGTCCTTTATGTTAGTCATATGCTGGTGCTCGTTGGTCATAATTCGCATATGTCATTAATGTTAGTCATATGTTGGAGCTCGGAGGTCATAAGCCGCATATGTCATTCAGGTTAGTCACATGTCGGAGCTCGTAGGTCATAGGTCTCACATGTCAGTCGTGTTACTCATTTGTCGGAGCTCGTAGGTCATAGGTTGCAGATGTCATTCATGTTAATCATATTTTGGAGCTCGTAGGTCATAAGTTGCATATATCATTCATGTTAGTCATATATCGGAACTTTTAGTTCATAGGTCGTTTATGTCATTTAAGATAAGTCATATGTGCAGAGGTCAATTATGTGGGCCATATTTCATGAGTGATAAGATTCAGAATCATTATGTAAGTCATTGTTGTGGGAACTAGGTTGGAGCTCGTAGGTCATAATTCGAATATGTCATTCATGTTAGTCATATGTTGGAGCTCGTAGGTCATAAGCCGCATATGTCATTCAGGTTAGTCACATGTCGAGCTTGTAGGTCATAAGTCGCATATGTTATTCATGTTAGTCATATGTCGGAGTTTGTAGGTCATAGGTCGCTTATGTTATTCATGTTAGTTATATGCTAGAGATCGTAGGCAATAGTTCGTATATGTCATTCATGTTAGTCATATGTTGGAGCTCGTAGGACATAGGTGGCATATGTCATTCATGTTATTCATATGATGGAGATCGTAGGTCATAGGTCACACATGTCACTCATGTTAGTCATATGTTGGAGCTCGTAGGTTATAGGTCGCAAATGTCATTCATTTTAGTCATATGTCGGATACGTCATTTATGTTAGTCATATTTCGGAATTCGTACGTCATAGGTCGCGAAAGGCATTCATGTTAGTCATATGTAGGAGCTACTAGGTCATATGTCACATACGGTATTCATGTTAGTCATATGTCGGAGCTCGTAGGTCATATGTCGCATATGTCATTCAGGTTACTCATGAGGTGAGATCTTAAGGCATGAGTCGTATATGTCATTAAAGTTAGTCATAGGTTCAAGCTCCTACTTCATAGGTCGCATATGTCATTCATGTTAGTCATATGCTTGTACTCGTAGGTCATAATTCGCATATTTCATTCGTGTTAGTCATATTTTGGAGCTCGTAGGTCATAAGTCGCATATGTCATTCAGGTTAGTCATATGTCGGAACTCGTAGGTCATAGGTCGCACATGTCATTCGTGTTACTCATTTGTTGGAGCTCGTAGGTTATAGGTCGCAGGTGTCATTCATGTTAATCATATAACGGAGCTCGTAGGTCATACGTCGTATATGTTATTTATGTTAGTCATATTTCAGAGTTCGTAGTTCATAGGTCGCATATTTCCTTCATGTTAGTCATATCCTAGAGATTGTAGGCAATAGGTCGTATATGTCATTCATGTTAGTCATATGTTGGAGCTCGTAGGACATAGGTGGCATATGACATTCATGTTATTCATATGTTATTCATTCATGTTAGTCAGATGTCGGAGCTCGTAGGTTATAGGTCACATATGTCATTCATCTTAGTCTTATGTAGGAGCTCGTAGGTCATATGTGTGATATTTCATTTATGTTAGTCATATTCGGAATTCGTAGGTAAAAGGTCGCATATGGCATTCAGGTTAGTCATATGTAGGAGCTCGTTGGTCATATTTCGCATACGGTATTCATGTTAGTCTATGTCGGAGCTGGTAGGTCATAAGTCGCATATGTCATTCAGGTTACTCATAAGGTGAGATCGCAAGCCATGAGTCGTATATGTCATTCAAGTTAGTCATAGGTTCGAGCTCGTACGTCATAGGTCGCATATTTCATTCATGTTAGTCTTATGCTGGTGCTCGTAGGTCATAATTCGCATATATCATTCGTGTTAGTCATATGTTGGAGCTGGTAGGTCATAAGTCGCATATGTCCTTAAGGTTCCTCATATGTCGGAGCTCGTAGGTCATAGGTCGCAGATGTCATTCATGTTGATCATATGTCGGAGCTCGTAGGTCATTATTCGCATATGTCATTTATGTTAGTCATATGTCGGAGCTCGTATTTCATAGGTCGCTTATGTCATTTAACTTAGTCATATATCGGAACTCGTAGATCATAGGACGCACATGTCTTTAATGTTAGTCATATGTTTGAGCTCGTATGTCATAAGTCGCAAATATTCTTCATGTTAGTCATATGTCGGAGCTCGTAAGTCTTATATCGCATACGTCATTCATGTTAGTCATATGTTGGAGCTCGTAGATCATAACTCGCTAATGTCATTCATTTTATCATATATTGGAGCTCGTAGATCAGAATTCACATATGTTATTTATGTTAGTCATAAGTTGGAGCTTCTGGGTTATAGGTCGCATATATCATTCATGTCAGTCATAGATTGGCGCTAGTAGATCATAATTCGAATATAAGTGTAATGTTAGTCATATGTTGGAGCTAGTAGGTAATAAGTCGCATAGATCATTCGTGTTAGTCATATTTTGTAGTTAGTAGGCCCTAGTTTGCAGATGCCATTCATGTCAGTCGCAGGTTGGAGCTACGAGCTCATAAGTCGCATATATTATTCAAGTTAGTCAAATGCTGGAGATCGTAGTTCATAGGTGGTATATGTCATTCATGTTAGTCATATGTTGGAGCTCGTACGTAATAGGTCGCATATATTATTCATGTTAGTCATATGCTGGAGATCGTAGGTTATAGGTCGCATACGTCATTCATGTTAGTCATATTTCTGAGCTCGAAGATCCTAGGTCGCACATTTCATTCATGTTACTAATATGTCGCAGCTAGTAGGTCATAGGTGGCTCATGTCATTCATGTTAGTCATATGTAGGAGCTCTTAGATCATATCTCACACATGTCATTTATTTTAGTCCTATGTCGTAGCTCGTAGTTCATAGGTCACATATCTCCTTCATGCTAGTCAAATGTCGGAGCTCACAGGGCATAGGTCGCACACGTCATTCATTTTAATCATATGTCGGAGCTCCTAGGTCATAGGTCGCACATGTCATTCATATTAGTCATAAGTCGTAGCTCGTAGGTAATAGGTCGCATATGTCATTCATGTTGTCATACCTTTGAGATCGTAAGTCATAGGTCGCACATGTCATTCATGTTAGTCATATGTCAGAGCTTGTAGGTCATAGGTCGCACATGTCATTGGTTTTACTGATTTGTCGGAGCTAGTAAGGTCATAGGTCGCAGATATCATTCATGTTACTCATATGTCGGAGCTCGTAGGTCATAGTTCGCAGATGCCATTTATGTTATTCAGATGTCGTACCTCGAAGGTCATAGATAGTATATGTCATTGATTTTAGTCATATGTAGGAGCTCATATCTCTTTTGTTGGAGACCTCATTCATAGGAGTCATATGTCGGAGCTCGTAGGTCATTGGTCGCATATGTCATTCATGTTAGCCATATGTCGGAGCTCGTAGTTCATACGTCGCACATGTCATTCATGTTAGTCATATATCGGAACTCGTACGTCATAGGTCGCTTATGTCATTCAGCTTAGTAATATGTTGGAGCTTGTAGATTATCAGTCGCACATGTCTTTCATGTTAGTCATATGTTTGAGCTCTTAGGTCATAGGTCGCAGATATCATTCATGTTACTCATATGTCGGAGCTCGTAGGTCATAGTTCGCAGATGCCATTTATGTTATTCAGATGTCGTACCTCGAAGGTCATAGATAGTATATGTCATTGATTTTAGTCATATGTAGGAGCTCATATCTCTTTTGTTGGAGACCTCATTCATAGGAGTCATATGTCGGAGCTCGTAGGTCATTGGTCGCATATGTCATTCATGTTAGCCATATGTCGGAGCTCGTAGTTCATACGTCGCACATGTCATTCATGTTAGTCATATATCGGAACTCGTACGTCATAGGTCGCTTATGTCATTCAGCTTAGTAATATGTTGGAGCTTGTAGATTATCAGTCGCACATGTCTTTCATGTTAGTCATATGTTTGAGCTCTTAGGTCATAAGTCGTAAATATCTTTCACGTTAGTCATATGTTGGAGCTCGTAGGTCATAGGTCGCATATGTCATTCTTGTTAGTCATATATCGGAGCTCGTAGGTCATATGTCTCATACGTCCTTCATGATATTCATACGTTTGAGATCGTAGGTAATAGGTCGCATCTGTCATTCATGTCAGTCATATGTTGGCGCTCGTAGGTCATAATTCGCATATATCTGTAATGTTAGCTAAATGTTTAAGTTCGTAGGTCATATGTAGCATAGGTTATTTATGTTAGTCATATTTTGGAGCTCGTAGGTTCTAGGTCGCAGATGTTATTCATGCTACTCATATGTTGGATTTCTAAAGTCAAAATTCACATATATCATTCATGTTAGTCGTATGTTGGAGCTTGTACGTTATAATTCGCATATATCATTGGTTTTAGTCATATGCTGGTGATTGTAGGTCATAGGGCGCATGTCATTCATGTTAGTCAGTTGTAGGAGCTCGTAGGTCATATCTATCGTATGTCATTCATCTTAGTCATATGTCGTAGCTCGGACTTCATAGGTCGCATATGTCATTCAGGGTAGTTATATGTCGCAGCTCGTAGAGCTTAGGTCGCACACGTCATTTATTTTAGTCAAATGTCGGAGCTTGTAGGTCATAGGACGCACATGTCATTCATGTAAGTCATTTATCGTAGCTCTTAGGTCATAATTCGCATGTCATTCGTGTTAGTCATATGTCGCATATGTCATTCATATTAGTCATATGTTGGAGCTCGTAGGTGATAAGTTGCATATTTCATTCATGTTAGTCATATGTTAGAGCTCAAAGATCATAAGTCACATATGTCAGTCATGTTTGTCATATGCTGGTGATTGTAGGTCATATTTCGCATATGTCATTCAATTTAGACATATATAGGAGCTTGAAGATCATATGTCGCAAATGTCATTCATGTGATCATATATTAGAGCTTTTAGGTCATAAGTCGCATCTGTCATTCATGTTAGTCATATGTTTGCGCTAATTTGTAATAATTCGCATATATTTGTAATGTTACTCATATGTTGGAGCTCGTAGTTCATAATTCACAGATATCATTCATTTTATTGATTTTGACCTACGAGCTCCGACATATGACTAACATGAAAAATATTTGCGACTTATGACATACGAGCTCAAACATATGACTAACATTAAAGACATGTGCGTCCTATGATCTACGAGTTCCAACATATGACTAACTTAAATGACATAAGCGACCTATGAAATACGAGCTCCGACATATGACTAACATGAATGACATTGTCTAATAATGACCTACGAGCTCCGACATATGACCAACATGAATGACATCCGCAACCTATGAGCTTAGGTCACACACGTCATTTATTTTAGTCAAATGTCGGAGCTTGTAGGTCATAGGACGCACATGTCATTCATGTTAGTGATTTATCGTAGCTCTCAGGTCATAATTCGCATGTCATTCGTTTTAGTCATATGTCGCATATGTCATTTATATTATTCATATGTTAGGGCTCGTAGGTGATAAGTCGCATATTTCATTCATGTTAGTCATATGTTAGAGCTCAAAGATCATAAATCACATATCATAGGCTGGTGATTGTAGGGCATATTTCGCATATGTCATTCAATTTAGACATATATAGGAGCTCGAAGATCATATGTCGCCAATGTCATTCATGGGATCATATAACAGAGCTTTTAGGTCATCAATCGCATCTGTCATTCATGTTAGTCATATGTTTGCGCTAATTGGTAATAATTCGCATATATTTGTAATGTTACTAATATGTTGGAGCTCCTTGGTCATAATTCGCAGATGTCATTCATTTTATTGATTTTTTGAGCTAGTAGGTCATAAGCCACATATGGAATTTATGTTATTCATATCGAGGAGCTTATATGTCATATGTCACATAAGTCATTCATGTTAGTAATAATTTTGGGCTCGTAGATCATAACTCGCAAATGTCATTCATGTTATCATTTAATGGAGCTCGTGTTAGTCATATGTTGGAGCTCGTAGGTGATAAGTCGCATATTTCATTCATGTTAGTCATATGTTAGAACTCAAAGGTCATAAGTCACATATGTCATTCATGTTAGTCATATGCTGGTGATTGTAGGTCATATTTCGCATATGTCATTCAATTTAGACATATATAGGAGCTCGAAGATCATATGTCGCAAATGTCATTCATGTGATCATATATTAGAGCTTTTAGGTCATAAGTCGCATTTCTTTTCATGTTAGTCATATGTTTGCGCTAATTGGTAATAATTCGCATATATTTGTCATGTTACTCATATGTTGGAGCTCGTAGGTCATAATTCGCAGATGTCATTCATTTTATTGATTTTTTTGAGCTAGTAGGTCATAAGCCACATATGGAATTCATGTTATTCATATCGAGGAGCTTATATGTCCTAAGTCGCATAAGTCATTTATGTTAGTAATAATTTTGAACTCGTAGATCATAACTCGCAAATGTCATTCATGTTATCATATAATGGAGCTTGTAGGTCATTATTTGCATATGTCATTCATGTGAGTCATAAGTTGGAGCTCCTAGGTCATAGGTCGCATATGTCATTCATGTTAGTCATATTTTTGAGCTCCTAGGTCATAGGTCGCATATGTCTTTTATGTTAGTCATATTTTGGTGCTCGGAGGTCATAATGTGCATATATCCTTCATGTTAGTCATATGCTGGAGATCGTAGGTCATGGGTCGCATCTGTCTTTCATGTTAGTCATAATTGGGAGCTCGTAGGTCTTAAGGCGCACATGTCATTTATGTTACTTATATTGTTGAGCTCGTATGTCTTAGGTCGCATATGTCTTTTATGTTAGTCATATGTCGGAGCACGTAGTCCATAGATCGCCGATGTCATTCCTGTTACCTATATTTCTGAGCTCGTAGGTCATAGGTCGCATATGTCTTTTATGTTTGTCATATGTAGGAGCTCGTAGGTCATATGTCGTATAAGTTATTTATGTTAGTTATATTTCGGAGCTCTTAGTTCATAGGTCGCATATTGCATTCATGTTAGTCCTATGCTGGAGATCGTATATTTCATTCATGTCAGTCATATGTTGGAGCTCGTAGGTCATAATTCGCATATATCATTCATGTTAGTCATATTTTTGAGCTCCTCGTTAATAGGTCGCATATGTCATTTATGTTAGTCATATTTCGAAGCTCGTCGTTCATAGGTCTCACTCGTCATTAATGTTAGTCATATGTCGGAGCTCGTAGGTCCTATGTCGCATTTGTCAATTATTTCAATCATATGTCGGAGCTTGTAGGTCATATGTCATTCATGTTAGTCATATGTCGGAGTTCGAGGTCATAGATAGCACATGTTACTTCATCTTACTCATATGTCGGAGCTCGTAGGTCATATGTCGTATATGTCACTCATGTTAGTTATATGTCAGAGCTCCTAGGTCATAGGTCGCATATGTTGTTAATTTTAGTTATGTGTATGCACTCCTAGGTCATAGGTCGCACATGTCGTTAATTTTAGTCATATGTCGCATATTTTATTCATGTTATTATTATATCAGTCCTAGTATGTCATAGGTTCCATATCTCATTCATGTTAGTCATATGTTGGAGCTCGTATGTTATAGGTCGCATATTCATTCATCTTAGTCATTGTGAGAATTAACTGCAGGAAATAAAATGTGCTTTTGTTTTCATTCCATTAATATTTGTACTTTTATTACTATTATTATAATTTGTATATATTATTATTATTATTATTATTATTATTAATAATTTTACTATTATAAATAACTTGAATGAAGGAATTAACATAAACAGGCACATGCACTCCCTTTCGTTCCTAGTCCGAGGTTGTGTAATAATAGTAATAATAAACGATTAAACGAGCCACTCCCTAGTGTCCTCTTATTCCTATTCTTCGTTTTTACTTACCAGGTCGACCTCTCCCAACATTACATCATACCATTCTGTTGAGTTTCCGGATGCTCGGAACACAGTCATCTATCCTTTTACCAGAACTTGGTCGAGTTGCAGCTTTCACTGTGAGCTATCTACCTGCAAAAATGGCCGAAGCCCAGTGATCGCGGGAAGCATTAGCTATGGGATGTGCTGAGTACAGACTATTCTTCTCGCTTCCACTAGATATACCAGTATAAGGCGGCGAAACTCTGCGAGTAGGGTGGATCGGATTATAATCATTGATCATCCTAGCTCTCATATGCAGGTCTGAAATATGTAAAAGATAACATTCTGGATTTTCTGATCTTATCTGGACTATTTCCATAACCTCTTAAGGCATTAGGAGGTGAAACTATTTTTCCCATGCGTTGTTTTCCGTTATAGAACTTTATCATAGCTATAAATAAAGAGCAAAGAGTAGAGCGTTGGCAGGCTGGAGGAAAGCAGTCAATAACTACTACCTCATCTCCAATATGTTTAATGTAGGGGGCGGCGACCTGAGACACTTCTTCCATGAGGAAAAGGGCATCTTTACCACCATCCTCAACTGGTAAAGAGGTTTTGAATTCCAGCTTCTTAGCCACCCTAAGGCTTCTTTATCATGGAGGAAATGACTACCTATGCCTTTTGAGGGGGCTTTTTAAACTCCTACAAGAGATGGGATTCTTTACAGCCTTTTCTATTTCGCACTGTCCTGCCAAAAGTGATAAAAAGAGCACACAGTGCCGCATTGTCGCACGCTCCCTATGGCAAATTGATCTATTGCAATCCTCCTTAGCGAGGCAAGGGAAAGCGGTGTCTATTGGATCACGATATGACCTTTCTCGATTCCTGTACAATGTCGTTCATGAAAACCGGCTGACTTCCCTTAAATTTTATCTCTGAAGATAAATCTGTCGGCGCTCTTGACGTATATGTACCATACCGTTAGGCTACAGGCCTAGAAAGTTCATGGTTACCATCCACATAACTTACCTGAGGATGTCCAAATGAAGACTCCTTCTGAAGTAAGCCAGGACACGAAGGTGCCCCTGTCCCGTAACCAGGGAATTTCCAGAGAGTGGACGCTAGCACGGACGGAGACTTCCCTGAGCATTAGTTCTCTCCTTGAAAAGATCCCCCTAGGGTAATACGAGCTCAAAAGGACTGAAAGTAATACGATGGTGTTCCACCGGTCGCTACGTCATTTCTCCTTTAAAAAAGGAAACGGACCGATCCTGGCTAATTCGACATCGTGGCGGGGGAAAGTAGTCCCCGTCCTTTTTTCCTAAGAAAAAAAACAAAGATGCATGGGGCAAAGTTGGATTCTTTACTTCCAGAGGGGTGCCGAGAACGAACAGGCCTCCTGCTGATTTGGTAGATGATAAAGCCAAGGATGACACGTCCGGGCTCGTGGCGCTATCAAGCGGAGTTGCAAGATAAAACATCCAAGGCAAGAAAGATAGGTGAGCGGGGACTCGGTGACGTCAGGTCTTAAGAGATTCTTGGTAATTAATCCTAGTGATGGGAGCATGCTGTTCATGGCACAGAAGTCAGTTCAATCACCGTTAGGGAGTCGCTAGGGTTCTCGGCAATGTTACCGTTTTTTTTAAATGGGACTCTTTTGATGAATACTGATGATCTTGTCTATTCGGCAATTGTGAGTGCTGTTTGCACAATTGATGACTCGCCTCACCTGTACATTTGAAACAGCACTCTGCCATGAACTACATGACAGATGTAGTCTTTGAGATGGGAACTAGTTGATTCCTCCTTAGAAAGGATAACAGAATAGTTGGCCGACCATTGGCTGCCAAGGACAAGCATGTGATGATGAAACACGTGTGGCTCGAGTCTCCTCTACACGCTTCGTGAACTTCCACTGTGACAAGTTTCCTGAGTCTGTACGAGGTGATTGTGATTGATGCCCTGTTAAAACATTAGTACCTTTACTGTGCTACCACTGCCACTGCTTCGGGGAACTAACAGCTTATGTAAGATTACAAAGTCCGATTAACAGGAATTTCCAAGTTGTTCCGGCTGTGGACAGATCTCTTTTAGAGAGTCCAAGGAATTACTCATGTTGTGGCCTACACGAGTGGCAACTTCTTACGCCTCACAACTAAAAAATATCATCTGCTTCGGGTAAATCCAGGCCTAGGAGAGCAGTAGCCACCGCGCACAGTCGAAAGCTTCTTTATGGGTTCTACCTTACCCAGGCACCTCCCTAGTAGAGCTGGCGAGAATACAGACTTAAGCCTCGCCCCGCCTAAAACAAGGCATCCTTCCCTCTACTCGATCTCGTCACAAAAAAGCAAAGCAAAGCAGCCTCGCGCCTCGACGAATCGTTTTAATCACAATTGCAACACCTCGAAAGATATCGGTGAGAACACAAATAGGTCTTTCCTAGTCTTTACGCAGAAATGAGCGGAGTTTATAGTACATAAGCTTCGGTTCCTTCGTCCTTTTCTGATGCCAGATCGTGTAGCTTGGATAGTCGACTCCCTCCCACGAATTGATGAGCTAACTAGGGACACCCATCCCCAAAAACGACCCTCCAGCCAAATGTTTCGAGGCAAAAAGATATAAAGGCTCCTAAGAGGGCAAAGCCTTTTTCCATTAAACCCTCGAAAGCAGGGGCTCATTTAGCGATTGCTGCTACTCTGAATCTCCAGAAGGGCTACGGACAAAACAGTGCGGATCTTAATTTTGAAGTAGGTTACATGCATCTCCTTCTGACTACGCTTGAAAGGCATTCTATTTTAAAGAAATTGCCCTCTATTTCAAAGAAATTGCCCTTTATTCCCAAGAAATTGCCCTCTATTTCAAAGGAATTGCCCGAACTAGATAGGGGGAGCTGCAGAGTTTCATACCCTCCCATTCTTCTTTAGCTGCTGGCTTCAGAAGACCATGTTTGGTGTGTGTCCTATACCAAATCTCCAGTTGCGATAAGATTTTTCAACCTCACAAACCAGGGATGGTAACTGATCAGTGGGATGTGTAATTTTCGTTTTGGATTATAACCACCGCAAGCTGGCCTCGATGTGGCTGAATACAGATGCGTCTTGACACAGTTACCGTGGGTCTTCCTCTTCATTGGGAATATAATTGGTAGAAACTCTCCTAATGAAATTACATACTCAATCCCAAGGGCAAAGTCTTAGCGGAGCTATTAAAACAACTACATAGTTATCGATCTCCTAAATGAGGATGAACTTGCCACTGTTCGATAACCGGTTTATTTTTCTGCCTCGGACCATTCCTGTGCTATATAGATGTACAACCTTTTTTGTTGGATATGGTCGATGATCTACACAGTTATGATCACTTTACAATACAATTTTTTTCCGGGCGCTGTCGCCTCTTTTTTGTTCAGCCGAGGATGCAACTTATCAGAGAGAAGCGCTATTCTTATAAATACTACAAGTGCGCACGAACCATTTAAACTTGTGTGAACTTGGGTGAGCGAGGGTTAGGCTCCTTGAAATTTCAATACACGCTCACATCTGTTAATGGAATGCATACGTATGTTTACATCAATAGGAAACCCCTCTGTCAAAGGCTTGGGGGCGTGTCGAAAGGGTTTAGTGGCAAGTTCTCGCAGTATCGCCCATCCCATTCTCTAGGATGATGGGTTTCCAATCTCGGAATTTGCCTCCTTGGCAAATTCTTTCGCGACCACTTTCCCTGCATTCTCTTGCCTGGTTGCTACTCCGCCAGTATTTACGGTAATTGAGTGCTCTTTTAAGGGTGCTTAATGGAATCTACCTAAAATGGCCCTACTTACACTGAGGCAGTTGCCTTCTGCCTCGATTGCTGCACTGATACCATCCCTAGACCGAGGTTATCAGATACGCGATGCCTTCACAACTAAATGTAAAAGTCAGGGCTTTCTTGTTAGCCTTGTTCAAAAGACTCTTTACGGATTTTATCTTCTCTGATTCTTGACCAATCGCTAAATGTTTTGGAGAGCAAGTGGGTGAGATAAAACTTTACTCAGGCGGGCATAAAAACAATTTCACTAACTTTCTTCGTATAAAAGTTGAGAGAAAAGTAGGCACATGTTTGTCTAGCTAATTTTATGGACAGCATATATGAGAGTCGCTCGCACATTGTGGCTTTTTCAATTTATCTTCCACGTCCGATGTTCTGCTCCGTTATCAAACTGCTATCTGCTATGTTTCCTTTGTGAAAAGCACCTTGCTTAGGTGTTTTCTGATCTGTAGAAGGCCTAAGACACCACATAGCGAGACTTTATCATAGAGATCATGCATACCCTGGGGGAGAGAGTAAGCCTCTCAACTTTCTTGTCTTAGTAGAGGAGTAGCTCACTGCGGTCTAATAGTGTAGGAATAGGGTGTCTCGAAGGAGTTTCCTCCTTGTCACTTTCTCTGCCTTGGTGGCAAGAGACGTTCTGGCAATCATATACGTAGGTGACATTTCAGTATCTTTTGGTGTGGCAAAGATGCCTACATTGGTTTTTGTATCAATTAAGCTCAATTCTGGATCTGTTAGTATGCCAAACCTGATAGGTTTAGGTTTTATTTAGCCAAAAATAAGGTCATGTAATTCTTTCCCCATACACGGCCGCTTCATCGACCCGAGTTTTTCTAGATGGAGCTCGCCTGGATTTGATAGAGTTGCATTGTTTCTTTGGTCCTTTTTTTATATACACCTCACCCTAAAGGCGCACATTTAAAGGTTTTAGGTCTAATGTACCAGATCTATAGAAGCCATAGATTGCTATTGCTCCTTTGTGTAGCTAAGCACAAATACGAATTCGAATTCTATGGTCAGCAGCTGTTCGTGAAGTGTGGATTTTTTATTTAATCCACCACACCGTTCTCCGCATCACTACCAGTCACATGTAGGAGTCTACTTGTTGGTTGTTTGCTCAGGAGGTGCATCTCGCTTTACGCCGTATACAGTGCTTTATGCGTTTGTTCGTGAGTACTCAGCTGTTCACTCGTTCAGAAAAAGCTCAAATTCTGCCGTGGCTGATTTTGAGAGTGCACATGCTGACGTGAGACGCCAAATATACTATTAAACATGTAGGTTTGGGACAAGGAACCTCACTTCGAAGCTCGATGTAGATCTCTGGCCGGTGACGCTGCTGGTTCTGCATAGGATCTCACATATGGATTTAGTATATATGAACAATTGTGTCACGACTCTGCTACTTAGGCTTCTACAGCACCAGGAGTGCTACGTTCGTATTTTGGAGCAGACATCATGACACTCTACGAGACTTGCTACTGTGCACAGTTTTCTCATAATCCGAAGAGTGGTTAGGGTTCTTCATTTCTCTCTTCTGATGGAAGACGACTAGGATACTTCGGTGCTACTTTTGCTCTTATGTTGAGTTAGTTACAATATACCGCTAGTTACAGTAGTTCACGTGCTGTGCCCTATCCAGTAACCATATTGTGATATATAAAACCTCATTGAGCGGATTGAGTTTCCTAGAGCCATTCAAATCTCCGCTTCTTCCTCCTGGTATGAAGTATTATTGACACCATGCTAGCCTAGCCTGGATGATGTTAAGATTGTCTTCTGCTGCTTTCCTGGACATTAGGGGATTGAAAGAACAATTTGCACCAAAGACAACCGGACCAACGATCTGCTCTTTCTCACTGACTATAGAACAGAAATCAGGTCAGTTGTTCGCGCTACTTGATAAAGAAGAACGGAGATGGCCGTCGTATTGCGATGCAACTTTTAAAGTAAAATAGTCCATAATGCATCGATGGATTCAGTTCTTTTTTTTCCTGTCACCAAATCAGCCTCAACTAGGACCCAAAGACATATTACACAGCCCCCTCTTCTCATTGCACCCTACTGCAATGATTGTTTTGTCGCTTAAATGACCCTCTGCTACATTCTTGTACCAAAATGTGTCTCTTGCTCGCGCTACCTCTACCGGTACACGATGAACAGGGTCGTTACTGCTTGCTCCTAGTACTTGGGATGAGTTCTTACACACAGGACTGTCATTTCATATTTTGGGTAGGAGGATGGGCTTTTTCATAGTATTTAGGGATTTTGGTTTGGGTGGCATGTGTGTGCGCCTAGGGGAAATGGGTTTCCCTCTGGTAACTAAGTATGGGTATATATTAATTTTGTGCGTGGTTTATTGTTTTATTGCTGTTTTTTTTCTTGTTTTGCTTTTTGCTTAAAAGCATTTTCTTGTTTAGCTAAAGATAGTAGACTAGTCAACATTTTCGGCTTTTATCCCCTTGCTCTTGGTCGCCAGAGGATTCCTGTCCCAAATTAAAAACAAATAAACAGCCAAGGGAATGTGGCTAAACTCTACCGTCAAGGCAGAAAGATCCCTTGCGGGAATCTGGGTTTAGATTTATTTTTTATTAAAATAAAAGGCAATGGTGGAATCTGCTGCTAAAAGCAAGGCAATGGTGGGTCTGCCGCTCAAAACAAAGGCAATGGGACATCTGCCGCTCAAAGCAAAGGCAATGAGACATCTGAGAAAGGACCTTTACATCTACATATTCTGAGGCTAAGAGAAACAAATTCATCATAATAATATCGAAGGAATATTTTCAATTCCTGAAGTGAACTTCCAAACAGAAAGATTTCAGGAATTATCCTCCCATTTATCTGAAGCTTGATCAAGAATACGACGAGGTTCAATTATTGAAAAAGAGTTGATTTCCTCAAACGCCCCGGAGTGATTGAATATTTGATAATAAATTTTAATGGTTTTTATATTTAATTCTAAATATAGTTGTTTAAGATTTATCTACAGTCTCTGTATTTGTCTTTCATAATTGTGCTGAAAGAGTTAGGATGGAGAATAAACAAAATACATAGGTTAAAGAGGCTACCAGAATAGGCTGGCTTTTCTTTGAGGGTAGGCAGTTTTATTAAAGATGCAGGAGTGATTAGAGTCATGGTACATCTATATTTGAACAAATATAAATTCGTTAAGAAAATCAATGGGATTAAAATTCAATCATGTGAAGATCATTAAGTATAAAGTGAGTGAACGTAAGACAAACCAACCAAGCACCTCTCTTAAATTTTCCCTCATTTCGCAGTGATAAATTGTTCTTTGGCATGTCCTAGCAATCCAGAGTGAATCAGTTTGGTTTAAATCTTAATTGTCCGCATGTCAGACATCCCTTCCAATCAGACCTTGAAGGCATCGTAGGTCAACTCACTGAATCTTTCTTCTTACAAGCAGATTGTTGCGAAAAGTCATCCTTTAACAGCTACAGTTGCTTTAGAGAGGCTAACCGAAATCCTTGGTCAATTATTTTCCAAAAATTATATTGCCACTTGCGCAGATTGAGCATAAAAAGAAACTCAAGGATGGCAAAACAACTAAAGCAGCGTCAGCGTGTAATTAATTCATGTGTAAATCTTTATTAGATCAACATTTTCCCCATTCACAAATCAACAGACATTTTTGTTTCTCAACCTGAATTAAGATTTTTTCTGCTCTTAGGGAAAATCAATTGAAAAAAATTCAAATTTTGAAGAGCATTTTCTTATTTACTTCTGGAAAAAGCTGAGAATGGAGGTTTTTCTGACTCAAAACTGAACTTTATCAAAAAGAAATGAGTCGGATATTACCAGATCGAGTGAACAAAGATGTCATTAACTCCTACGAAGAGTTTCTCTTTGCGAAATTATATAAGCTAGATTATTCGGGCGCTTTAGCGTGTGGAACTCTTAGAAAATCATAAAGATTTGCTATTCTTCCATGGGTACTATTTAATTCGTCGTTAGCACTTAACGCCATAGTTAAACATGCCATGTATTACTGTTTAATAGTCACGGTAGGTGAGGAGAGTCCAACCACAGGAATAGTTTCACTTGACCAGAGCTTCCTAATTGAAATATAAACAAAATGCCATTTAATCATTTATACATATACAGTTTACGTAGGCTTCATCCACCTAATATTTTATACCCTTTTATTTTTTTCTTACACAGAGAAACATCCCTCTTTATTTAACTTTAAACGATACCTCTACATTTTCTTTGTCTATGGTGGGCTATATTTTTGCTTCACTCATTCCCTCTTCCTATTAAATTCAGTACGCGTTCATCGATAGTGAATAATTCCATATCAGAGCAATAATTGTATGGTGATAAAGAAACCACGGAGAGTCATCTCCTATCAGTCGGTTCACTATATTTCGCTTTCAGATGTACCATAAAAGAACTGAGTCTTAACCTAAACTGAGCAAGAGAGTGTATTGTCACCCCCCCCATCCTCTAATAAATTACACATCTTTTCCTAGCACTAAATTGAGGGAAGGAAGATAAAGATTCTATTGCAGAAATAATTACGTTCAAATTAGTTGGTTTTATTGCTCTTCGCGAGAGGGCGCTTCGTTTACTGCCTTCTCTCTTTTCTCCCCGGCTTGTTTTACCATCTGCACATGACGAATGGCTCCACTGCTTCGTAATTAAGCGGGACTCCTCCTTTATCCACTCATAACACCATTGCACACCCAGTTGTGTGCACACAGACCCAAACAGACATATGCACATACACACAGAGGTAGATAATAGGAGGATAAAGTGGTGCAATCAGAGAGAGAGGGAGAGAACGTGAGAAGAAAAAAAATGTGGAAAAGACACAAATTAAAGATGAAGGCATTGTAATTATTGTAAGGGTGTTAGGCATTTTTCACAAGAAATGTAAAAGGACAGACAGATAATGAAACAGGTGCATAAATACAGAGAGCTGGAATAGTCAGAATAAAGATGAAGAAGAATCTAATTGCAAACTTATAAAACGTAAGGAATTGTGGCGGGAATGAATATAATATTAGAAAAGCAACAGGTTTGAAGACCTATTCGGAGAACAACCAGTACCAAGCAAACGTCTGGCAGTCAAGCAAACAGACATAGAACCGGAGTCAGACAAACCAATAATGAGAACGAGAGATATGGGTTGTAAAAAGACGAACAGAAAAATGGAAAATAGAATAAAAGATACCATGAAAAAGTAAATAAATCGACAGGGAGACAAATAATATTAAAAAAGTAAACAAGTAGAATCAGAGCCAAAAGCAGAAAATACTTAAATAGACAGAATGACAAACAAATAATTAGGAAAAATTGACAAATTGATCAAGAACCAGGAACAATAAAAAATAGGCATGGTAACAAACAAATTATAGGAAAAGATTAGAGGAACAGAAAACAAACAAAGAGAGAGGGGACACAATCAAATAATTTTACGGTTTCGGACAGTCACTCATAAACAGTCGACTTTCTGCCCCATAATTCCTCAAGATTCTTTAGGACCACTATATCAGCAGTGGGCGTGGCAAAACAATTCCGATTCCTTTTCTGTCCGATTACTTGAAGGTACGAGGCTCTATGTTGAAATTTCTCTTTTTGATCAGTCATTTGTGCTAAAAAAATAATTAAATAAGTGTTACGGATATTTAAAGAACGTTTGTGGGCAACGTAACTTTGAAATTACAAAAAAAGGTTGCATTGAAATCTAAATATAGTACGCTTGTTTTTATATTCTCTGCCAAAAATTCAGAAGTGTAAAATCATCGAATACCATATGTATTTAGGTTGGTTCGGTTGCATTTCATAAGTTATTAGACCTGACAGAAAAAAACTTCTGAACCACTTATCAAAACCAGGTTATGATTCTGGATTCACAAAGTTTGTAGACATTTTTTTATCAAAACCTCACTAAACTATAAGCAAATCAAGAAACTAATAATACCTCCTTTCGATAATATATTCATCATAGATTTATCTGTTTTTCGCCTTTGCAAATAAAAATAGAATGTAACGGGAGAATTTAAAAAGGAAATAGATAACTGAGGCAAATGGACCTGATGCTTTATGAAAAGATTTCTCATTCTTTTAAAATTAAGAGACGAAACTCGAACTCAGAGTCAGTCAGAAAAGTAATGAGGAAAGGTTAAAGCAAGTCATGGAGATCGCGGCGGAAGTGGTTTTAAATTGTGTGTGAAAACCAACGCGGGCGGCCGCTGAAAACTTTAATGTATAGAGTAGGGGTCCTCAAACTTGTTAGTTCATTGGCTCCTTCCTCGAACATTTAACTCCTTATCGACCCCGAGGCATGTGCTTAAAAATAAATAAATAGAAATTAAGTTTATGTGTCAATTCTGATGTACTTCAATAAGTAAAACTGCATCATACCAATCCCTACGAAACTGTTGTTGTGTGTCCTTTGTAAATATCTCCCATTAAATATGAGGGAAAAAGAAAAAGAAAAACGGTTTATTGTCATTGTGGAGATCATGGAAGATTATGAACATAATGTGGAAATTTACTCCTAGAGGTGTTCAGACGTATCAAATTACGTGCAAATACAGTAAGATAAATAAATATGTCGGCTAAAATTTTACATTGGGTAATAAGAAAGGAAGAAGCGCCTAATATTAAATAGAGTAAAAATACATTAACGTTTTTATTGAAGTAGTTCACATCATTAATGGGAAGGATGCGCTTTATGAGCAGGACAAAGATTATTGATATTCGGTGGAAATTTGGTGAGTTTTAGCTGTAAATCACCACGTAAATCATCGACCCCTAGAATAGTGTCATCGACCCCCAAGGGGTCAATATAGACCACTTTGGAGGCCCCTGGTATAGAGCTATAAAGAAAGTATTCAATATATAGTATGTGAACATGCGGGGCAAGTTATATAGCCGTACATACTTTTGCCGGGAATAGGGCCGGGTGAGCACGCAGTCCACCAAGTCTCATCTGAAGCCTGGTTTGTCAGGTTACCAAAAGCAACCTTTTCAGGGTATAGGACAGGTGAAAATGTGTGGGAGAAATACAACTAGAACGATAATATTGAAAGTTTTGAGTTCAAATATAAATGTTATCACGGGAAATCCACAGCTGGCATCATCCTTTTTCCAGCTGTGGTTTTTCCTCTCCTCCCTAAGATAGACTTCTTAGGGCTTTCGTGGAAATGGGAGAAAAAAGAAAGAAAAGAAAGAAAGTAACAAGGAGTAACAAGGAAAGGAAGTACCCTAGGAGACCTTATTGTCTATTAAAAGAGGGTACCTTTGGACTAGCAATCGAGCAGGCACATGGCTGCTCAATTATTTTGCGTCCCTAAACGGCCACTTTTCAAGACTTCGTCTAGTCTTGACTTGAACTAGTCAACAGATTCACTGTTGACAACTTCCACTGGAAGTGCGTTGCACTTACCGCAGATACTGTAAGTGAAAAAATTTCCACATGGATTGCGGTTGTAACACTTCAGTTCAAGTTTGAAGCCATGATTGCGCGTTCTGTTCTCACTCAGTGTGGAAATATCCCGGTAGTCAACATTGTCGAACCCTCGAAGTATTTTGAAAACTTCGATGAGCTGACCACGCAGTCTACGGGTTTCAAGCGAGAACAGATTTAATTCCCTTAGTCTATCATCATGACTTTTATGTCGGATATAGGGAATCAGCTTGGTTGCCCTGGCTTGTACGCGTTCCAATCTTGCGATATCCTTTCGAAACGAAGGACTCCAAAATTGTACGGCATTAGGTCAGTGATCTTCTTTTTTATTTCCCCTTCGGTGAAGTCCATATCCTCCAGCTTTTCCCCCGAATAGGAATCCATTGGCTTAGGGATGGGACCACACTCTTCAGTAAACACTGAAGAGAAGTAGTCGTTGAGGCAGTTAGCATTTTCTGCATCTAAGTGCTTTAATACCCCCTCCTCATTTCTCAAAGGGCCAATCGTTCGACGGATGGGTTTACGGCTGTTCACATATCCAAAAAAACTCCTTGGGATTCTATTTACAAAGTCTCGCCACTCGGAGTTCCTCAGACCGCTTAGCCGCCCTCATGTTGGAATTTACTTTCCTGGCTAGCCTCCGGTATTCGTTAAAGTCACCCGAGATCTTCGATTGCCGGTACACAGTTCTCTTCTTCCTAAGCAGTTGGCTGATTTCTCGATTAATCCACTTTGGTTGAACAGAAGACCGACGGGGACATTTCAGAGGGATGAAACGCGATTGAAGACTCATAAATCTGGTTTTGAAACTGTTCCACGAGTTTTCAACAACATCGCACACTTCTAGCCTCGCTCAGTCAGTCCAGCACGAAGGCTTGCAAAGTCTGCTCTTTTCAAATCGAGTTTCCTCGATTTACTAGTTGCAGGCCCTGCCTTCGGGACTTTGACTACAAATCTAATTAGTCGGTGCTCACTGCCACCGAGCTCTTCGCCAACAGAAAGGTCCTCAACGATGTCATCCTCAGAGGTGAAAACCAAGTCGAGGATATTGTTTCCTCTCGTTGGCTCTCTCACCCATTGAGTCAGGAACTCGTTGTTCGCGAACTCCAGGAGTAGTGCGTCCTCGCCACAGGGTTCTCTGGTTTCCCAGTCAACTTGTGTGTTAAAATCGCCCATGACGATACACACTCTGTCTTCGACAAGTTCTCCTAGTATCTGGTACAGATCTCTGTCCTTTTAAATTAGTTTGGCAGAAGGTCTATAAAGCAACAGGGTCCTTTATTTGGCAGGACCTATCTCTAGGTCAGCACAAAGTAGTTCATGGTCGGATACGATGTTGCAATCCGTCGAGTTGAGAGTATTCTTGACATACAACATCACACCGCCACCCTCTCTGTGTGGCCTATCTTTCCGGAAGAGCTGGTAACCGGAAATCGTGAATTCATCTTCAAAATATGAGCTTGAGGTTTTTATCCACGACTCCGTTATGGCCACCATCTCAGGTTCTTCTGTTGCTACGAGGCCACGGAGCTCAAGAAACTTATTCCTAATTGCCCTCGCATTGAACAGAAGAACTTTGAGGGAGTCCCCTAGTGTGGGACTCTCTACGCGCCTCCGTTTCTCGGCTTCTCTGTTTTCGTGGTTACACCCTTTTTGACGACCTCCGAGAAGCTCGTTCCAGGAGTGACACGGGCGTGCTAGCACACGTCCGCTTTCGCTCTGTTTCGAACACTCCTTTGGGTGCGTTCCACGACATCTTGAATTAGGTTGGCGAGAAAGGCCTTTCCTTTGAAGGAGAGATGTACCACGTCCCTTTGGTAGAGGTCGTCTCTACTGATAAAGGTACGATAGGGGTCCACAAAGAAGACTCCTTCTGCCGTGCAGAGATCCGTCAACCTTCTGTTAACTGCGACGTTTCTCTCGTGAGCGGTTTTGGATGGACCTCTTCTCAAAAGTATCTCAACCACCACACGTTTGCGGGTTTTAAGCCTTATGTCATCCACGGCTCCCATCACCGTTTGGATGGTCTTACCACTGAGGCCAACCTTACCCCCTCTGAGGTAGAGGTCGTTGCCGCTCACAATCAGAGCAACAACTAAATTCTCAGAAATCTGAGCTTTCTCTGCCTCTACTCTGATTTTGTGGTTACCCCGTCCTGACAGGCAGCTTACTTCACGCTAGTGCGAAGGCGGGCCGCTAGCAGCGGCTGCAGATCCCGTGTTTGCGATTCACCAATGAGGGTGACCTGCGGAACTTGGTCTCTGAAAACGGGGTCATCCCTTGTGGAAGAGGCCTCCCCTTTTCCTCTTTACTCTCCACATTCTTATCTTTCTTTTTCTTCTTGTTTATCTGTTTTTCTTCTATTTTTGATTCTACTTTTGTTTCAACTTTATTATTTTTCTTTTTTTCTTCGTTTTTCCTTTCTTTTTTTTCTCTTTTTCTCTCGCCTCAGCTAGCTTAGCCTCAGATGATGCCGGAATCTCCGCTTGGGTACCAGGGGATTCCAAAACGTCAGTGGGCGGTGCCTCTTCTAGGCATCGAATCTTACCTGCGTTAAGGGCTTCGAGTTTCTCCAACTTTCTTTCAAGGATTTTAGCTCTCTCCTCTGAGGCTCTATAGAGGTCTTTTAATTTCTCTACCCCTCGCGTCAATATGCAAGTAGTGCAGATACTTTCAGGGCTGAATTTTGAGAAGCAGCCCTCCGGAAAGTCAACGCACCACTTTTCTAACCGGCATGTTGCATAGTTGTGTTTTAGACGAACGGGTCTTTTTATGCCTGTCATTTTGAGCGCTTTCTCTCTCTCTGAAAACTCGTGACCAATCAATGATAAAAAAGGGGGGTTGGTGAGTTCTCCCCGCGTGAGTCGCTCCCGCCTATCCATCGGAGAGGTTTCGGATCTTTCAGAAGGCACGCTCCTTGTGCTGCTGTTCGCCCAACCGAGTTGTCAAACCTTGGCGTGCCGTGGCTCCCAACCGAGCAGTACTGACCTTCCCTGAAGGGGCCATCGATTTGTCACCAGGTGAACAACGAAGCACGCCCCGTACTAAACTCTTACTAGTTCCCTTCACGACGGCCAGGATCTCGGAGTAGCTTTTAATAGATATCCCGCCACACCAAGAGACTCGATCCAAGGCTTTTTTATTGGCCTGGCAACCAGCCTGGGAACAAAGGGCCGTCACCTCGCACCAATGCTACCAGAGGCACCCGTCAACGGGCACTGGGATCGGTCAATAATTACGCGCCAGGGAAGGGGTTAACGCAGCAATACCCTCATCCCATTCATCGTACCCCAACGTCTAGGACACCTCTAGTCCTTGTCTCTCGCAACCAGTGAGCGTCGATTGGCGTTATTTATAGAGGTTCCAAAGCCTTTCTTCTGACGCATGAGGTAGCTGCCAGGTCCTTATATGTAGATAGAGGGAAAAAGGGGAAAAGTGACATCATATGAGTAGGCTTCTTTTTTTTCTTTTTTTTTCTATAAGTATGAAATATAGGATAAAAGTAGAAAGGAGAAGGATAGAGTAGAAAAAGAAAGGAATAACGCACTTAGTCTGGATCCTCGTTTCCGACTAAATCGACAAGGGAATCCCTACCAGGGGTACCCAGAAGAGGTACTCCCGCCGACATAGCTCGAAAAGTCACAGGTACACACAAGCTCTCTTCCCGTGACAAGGGGGCGTCACCTCTCCCTCTACTTTCTTTGAGAGAGAGAGAGAGAGAGAGAGAGAGAGAAAGCAAGAAGTCAACACAATGTGCTCGTCTCTTTAAAGAAAAGAAGGAGACTTCCCTAATGACTACATTTTCCTCCTGGAATGTAGGATATGTGAAGACAGGAATGTGTAAAGAAATAAAGACTGAAGAAGGAATGGACTAATCAACAAAAGTAATACAATCTGTTGTAGGAAGCTTCGTTCAGGTCACATTATAAGCTAACGAGGATGATTTAGGCAATATGTGTTACTTTATGTGATACAACGGTCTAAGGCCGCTTTGATTTAGCCTCTATCAAATGTTAAAACACATACTAGCCCACGTGTATCCTGCGAGAGAAAGCAGAAGGCACGTTATCGCCCCTTACAGCTAATCTTTAATCAATGAGGTTCACTTTCCCGTTTCGCCTCCATACGTCGATCTCGCCAAATTGAATTAGGCTTATGGGCAGATAAGATATTTTCCCAGGCGCTACCGGGACGTTCCCTCGAATCCCCCACCCAATTGTCCCCTCCGCCATGGGGATGGCTCCGGCTATTTATACCATAGCTTTTCCCAATTGAAGCTGATCCAGATTATCTTCGCGAGGCATCAAGCGGATCCGGTCTCCCTTGCGCACCTAGGAACTTTGTCGAGAAACCCCTTATTGTGCAGAAGAGGACAATATCCCTTGAGTGCCAAGGTTCGTGCCCTTCGAGACGCCAAGTCAACAAGGCCCCCATGTTGTTCAGAAAGAGAAAAACATTAGAACAGCCATTGTTCTTTGAGCCCGTTCGACAAGAAACGGTTCTCATTCCCAAGACATCACGTCAGGATAATTTAATTCCACCTTTTTAACGTTCTTCAAGAGAACGCTTAGTTACAACAATAACCTCCATTGTTCATCTAGAACATCTCCGATATTCTGTCACAAGGATCGCTCGTACTTCCAAGCCCCACTTCGCTCTCACTCATCGAAGACAGTCCTTCCCCCTCGTTAAGGTCAAGCCTCTGAAAAACCCCTTCTCCGGGAAATCGCTAGTTGGACCGAAGATTCCTTCCCATCGTCTTTCTTTACACGAGAACCTTGTAATTACGTAAACTAAGCATTACCTTTAATCATTTAACCGTTTGTCAACGCAACTCTGTGTTTTAAACGGTTTAGCGAACCATTCCCCCTTTTTGTTTTTTTGCCGTTTTAAATTTCTCTAAATCTTAATCCTCAGATTAGTGAGATATTCCCATGACCTTTTTCATTTCCTGTTTCTCCCATTTTTAATCCTCGTATATGTAAACATTTTTCATGTGTTGTTGATAGTTTAATTGATAAAACTATTTTATTAATGGTAGCCATATTATTTATCCTTGTGCCCCGTTACACTTCTTAAGTATATTAAAGATAAATAAGCCTCTCCAGCCCCCCCCCCCCTTTTTGAACTAACCTCGGTCAATCAGATTACCACGCACTCGAAATATATAATAATTCCCTCAACGAATAGTTATATATACTATATCGTCGGGAGCCTATTCTACGACACTTTATAACCACTAACCCAACATTTAGTCTATAGTGCTGAAGCAAATATTATCCTCAACCTTTTTGTGAACTTCCTTGGCGTTTTTTTTATAGATGCGAAAACTTTAAAGGGTTTCAAAAGGAGTATTGACAACAAGGTATCCTCATTACTCCCTGTAAATTAAAGTATGGTTGTAAAGGCAACCTAAATTTAGGGATTTTTTTCTTAGAAGCCTATCTGGCGACTGCCCAGTTGGGCATAAGTCCGCGGAATCACGACAGCCTAGCACTAGGCTACTTTAACATAGGAATATGAAAACACAACAATGATAAAAAGGGAAGAGCGTAACAATTAGGGAGGAACCTCCAGTGTGGGGAGGAGGTCCCCCTCAACCCTGGCGCAGGAGCGTGCGAACTACAAAGAAAACAATAACAAAAAAGAAAATAGATAAATAAAGGGAAATAAGACCAGTCTCCCCCAAAAGTCTATAAATCCACCACTTAATGTGCACGAACTCGTCCCGAGTACAAGGGACAGGCGTTAGCGATCCCGGCCATCACGGTACCGGGACAGATAACGTGCGTGAAGATCACCTAGACTGGAACATTCGACAAAAATGTGCCGACCAGTCCGGGGCACGACGTAGTCGTCAAAATAGTGCGCTGGCGAGCGCTCAATCAAATGGGAATGCGTTACACGAGTGTGCCCGATTCGGAGACGACAGAAAGCAACCTGAAGCCGTCGCGGCATTGGGGGATAGGTCTATGGGAACAGTCGCGGCGCAATGGCACGCAACTTTAAGTTCCATTCGACCGTCTCCCATCTTCTTTGCCAGGCAGCCCCGAGAACTGCACGTATTCCTGCCATGTAGTCGGTGTGAGGAAGAGCGAAAACCTGGTCCGGTTGCCCAGTCCTCGCGGATTCTTTGGCGCGCTCATTCCCTGCAATTCCTACATGTCTAAGAACCCAGCAGAAGATAATCACGACATCCGCCAGGTTTGCCAAAACCGTGGCGTCACAGATATGGCGAACAAGGGGATGTGGAGATTCCAATGCCCCAAGAGCGCTCAGGATGCTTTGTGAGTCACTATAGATTACAATCCAGTCTCCGAACCGGCCACGTCGCGTAATCTCACGTACTGAGTGGCGTATTGCTTGAACGTGAAGACAGCCGGAGAGCCTGGCAGAGCCCCGCTGACTTCAAACAGAGGGGATATGGCGTGGAAGCCGACCCCCTCTTCGGACTTGGAGCCATCGTATATACTGGCACGGTTCCAGCAGAAGCTCACTACCTTAGTCTTGGCCAAAGAAAACCGAAACCTGTGCTCTTAAGCATAGCGAGAGACGCGGTTTAATGCCTACTGGAGTCGACGCTCCAAAGTTGGCATCTGGGCCGCGCCAAAAGAGATCGAAAAGTCGTCCACGTAGAGCGTAGCGACAACATCTTTCGGCAGCACCGGGGTGAAGCCGTTGATGCTCTGGGCAAAGAGTGTGACACTAAGGACACTTCCCTGCGGGACACCCTCTTCCTGCTCCATTGAGCCGGAGAGGGCTCTTCCACCCGTACGCGGAATCGATGATCTCGCAAAAATTTAGACATAAACACTGGGAGGCGTCTCCTCGCCCGCAATGTATAGAGAGTCTTAATGATACAGTATCCCTATGCGGTATCATTGGCCTTTTTCAGATCAAAAAACACCGTGGCGTAGTGCTGTCTACAGAGGGAGGCTTCTCAGACGGCATTTTCCAGTCGGAGTAGACCATCCGACGTGGAGTGGAACTTGCGGAAGCCGCACTGTGCAGAAGACAGATGGCCTCCGCTGTCCAAGAAAGAGGCTTATCTAACATTTATTAATTTCTCCATCAACTTGCACACGCAATAGGTTAGAGAGATTTGGCGGAAACCGGCCGGAGTAGAGTGATCTATCCCCGGTTTGCGAAAGGCGAGCACAGGAGCGATCCGCCAGGAATCCAGGAGGAGACCCTCCACCCAGATCCTGTTGAGCAAATCTAACAGAAAGGCCATGCCTCGCTCACCCAGGTGTAGAAGCATGGCGTACGGGATATCGTCCGGACCATGGGCAGTGTCCGCGCACGAAGCAAGAGCGGAACGCAACTCACTCAGAGTAAACCTGTCGTTGAAGGGTTATCCGCCTCTGGAGGTAAATTCCAGCCGGCGGCCTTCCGCGACATCACGACGTGCATTGAATGCTGGCGGAGCAGCATCCTGACTATAGAATGCGGAGAAAGCGGTCGTGAAGGGTTCCGCTACGGACGCGGGGTCCGAAATTCCGGGCTTCGAGAACTTGCCCCGAATCCTTTTGACTTGCTTCCACACCGCTTCCACACATCTCCTAGTTGAGTCTTCCCGTTAAGTTAAGACACATATGCCCTTCAAGCCTAGCTCAGAGGAGACGCGGGGTTCCTTTTCGAACAGAAGACCCTAACGGGAATGGCCGAAGCACCTCCCAGGCAAAGACAAGCGCGCCAGGACCAAATCGATAGCCTGGCGGAATGAGAGTTGCTCCTGGGCCTAAACAGCAAGGATTTCTTTCTCATGGAGATATGCACCACATTGCTTCGAAGAAGCGAGGTGCGGCACTCCGCAATTGATACACTTGGCCACACACGATTTGGAGTTATCGTGTGTCGCCTTGGAGCAATTTACACATACTTCGGGGGAACCTGACTTTGCACGTCTCCATAAGTGATTCATATGGCCGAAGCGGTGACAGTTATAGCACCGCCGCGGTAGTTGAACCACTGCCTTCACGCGGTAGTGGTACCAATCGGCAAGCACTGACTCAGGTAGCTTGTCACATTCAAACGGGAGGAAGAGTGTATGGGCGGGTCTCGAGGCCCCTTCCTGTTTTCTCATCACACGTTCAACCTTGACCGCCCGAGGGTCGGCCAGCTCTAATGTGATGTCCTCTATGGAGTAGTCAACGAGTTCCCTCGCATAAACTACTCATTTCACAAAGTTTATGGTACAGTGCGGCGTCACACTCACCGGGGTGCCATCGTTTCCGAAGAGCACTTATCTTGGCCGCCTCAGAGGGATTCATCGCATTCGCCAGAAGGCTCCCGTCCGAGTAACGAGTCACCTTCGGCTCTCTACCAATTACTCTAGCTAAAGCTCTCCTCTATGGATTATGTTGCCATTCGCCAACATGCTGCCATCAGTAGAGCGAATAACGAGGAAACGTTTGAAGCCAGCGGGCTCGAAAACACCAGGGACCTTTGAATGAGGGTCCCCGATGTTATCGAGGCTCTGCCCTGCGCACTTTTCGTCTTAGTCGGGGGCTCCGCACCCGGGGGGTGGCAGAGGGGCCGGATGTGCTGATCTAGGCTTGGTCGCTTCCCGAAGCAGAAGACCCATCCGTCCCCACAGCCCCCGTGGATGGAGAGGAGTTCCGAGTCTTTTTAGTCTATTTTCTGTTCTTTTTCTTTTTAGGAGAGGAGGGAGGGGAATGAACCCGCTTCTCCCAAACGCCGGCAGGAGCCCCCAGGCCAGATGGACCGGCCTTAGCTAGGTCCTTCTCCGAAATGGAGACGGTCTTGGCAGTCGTAGGGGCACCGGTTGGAGGAGATCCCTCCTCTCCTTGTAATGCCTCGGAAACCCTAGCCGTTTTAGGAGGACCTTGCATAGGGGTGGATTCGGGTTCGTCGCTTGGCGCCGAGCATGGATTCCCTCCTATGGAAGGCACTACCGTCTGAGGCTGGGTTGCCTTAAGGGCCATGTATATCTCAGGGAGGGCCTCCAATTGGCCATTCCTCCCAGGACATCACAGGTCCCGTTGACACAGCTGTCTCTTGTCACGTCTGGGGAGGCACAGGTCTTGACCCCAGCAAGGTTTAATATTCTTGCCAGCAGGTCTTTTGAGGGAAGCAAACGAAAGGGCCTGGCTTCCCTCTCCCTCCTAAGGGGGTTTGCCCTACCGAGCCACTTTAATTAGGAGTGGTCGGCTATGGGCTGCCTGCTGGCTCTCTTGGCAGTACCCTTGGAAAGAAAAGGGGGGACTGCTGCTGGAAAGAGGGAGGTGCCCGAAAGCACCTCCAGAGAAGGGGGTGAGGGGGAGTACTCTACATCCGTAGGCGAAGGAGAGGAGTAAGCCTCCTCTCCGGTTAGATAAATTTGGAGGGTCCCCTGCGCAAGCACAGGATGGGACCTCCATTTTTTTCTGTGGAGCTGCCCGATGGCAGCTCTGTCGTTTGAACAGGGGATGTTGAGGGTTGATTTTTTATTTGTTCATCATTTATACGAAAAGCAATCGCTCATCACCCTCTCACAGTAGCCCGCTCTGCAAGGGTTGTGTACAGGCCTGGCAGAGCCAGGTGCAGCCATTTAAGGCCACCCCTCCCGCCTGGTGACCTGGCAGCTCTTTAGCATGGCGGCTCCACCTTGGGCACGGCGTAAAATTGATAGTGTGTGAAGAGAGAAGGAATAGGGATGTGAGGAAGGTATGGGTGGTGATGAAGTAGGATGTTAAAAAACCACCATCCAAAACCGGAACTCTTTCTAAGCGGGACGAAGGGGGAGGGGAAGCAATCTTTCAACGTATATGAAGGACTAGCTACATAGCCATATATCAGCAGGTGCACTAAAACCGTCAGGAAGAGAATCTTTCTCATATGTCTCATCGCACACATACCCTATCTCGATACGGCTCTCTCATCCTTCTCCCTTTTGCACACAGAAACACAACATACCAATTCTATCCATTGGTTAAATTCCTAAAGAGTAGCTATAAACCCCATAACCGACACCTCAAATGAAACAAGTACAACGACCCTCCAATTCCTTCCGCAAGCGAGATTTGCACAATGGCATTTTTGGAATCGCCCGCGATTTTTATTCGGATATTTATGCGAACTTTATTACCCGGTCGCCGGATCTCGTGTGACTCCGCCGATACAAAAATAACTAACTAAAAATTCTGTTCTTATCCATATTACATCACATCACAGTCATAACCTCTTTCGCAACTCTCGAATCGTCCATTTGCGTTGTTCTCCCATAGAGTGAGGTTAATTATTTTCTACAAAATTCAGTTTCACGCTGAAAGTGCGCATAAATCAAAACAACTAGCCTAACCCAACATTATCTAACTAGAGATTAGGTCAGGTTATTTGTTAATTATGTACAACGCTTTCAAAAATGAGCAGTTGATAGTATCAATTTCATCTCATATCAACAAGATCGCTTGTTATGCTAAATTCTGGTCTATAAATAGTAGGCAGCTTTCATTATTTATGACTGACTAATTAATAAATCGACACGTTAGAAGGTTAAAAAGTGAAAATAGGTTATTAAATAAAATCAAGAATTTATTATTAACCTCCCATGCATCCTACATTCAGCTACAAAGAAAAGCCAAGGCGACTAATCCCCTTCTCGGCGATTAAACATGCTTCGGTCTATGAGGAAGTTCTCCTAAACTATCGAATACCACTAGGAACTAGGTAAACAAGTTTTGAACAGAGAGAAGGTATGCATCCAGACTTTTTGCAGAATATTCACGTAGTCATCACCTATTACAAAGTTAATTTTAATAAAATGTGCTTAAAAAGAAAAGGCTTTACACTATTGATATCCTTTTTCATTCATCAAATTAGAACACCAAAAATACATCCGAATAATTCAGTACAAAGAATAGACAGAGAAACACAATTTTCGTTCACTGTGATCTCACACTTGTTTCGACCAGATTTTGTCCTTTGAATACCCCTCCCCCGCCGTTTTCATGTATCAGATCACCTCTTTCACCTACAGGATACCATCATTTTGTACAAAAAAACCCGCAAAAATACCGCATCTAACAAATTTGTGCTTATTTTATAGAATGTCTTAATTTAAATACCCTGGAAAATAATAATGCATTGCTTGACTATTATATTTTTGCAAATCCATTTTGTTTATATAGAGGATAGTATTAGTGTAAGTTGAATTGTGTGCAAGTAGCTAAGGCAAATATTTACGCCTATAACTTTTCCTGGAATGTTTAATATGTGGGCAACTTCTATTTCTATTTCAACAGTATCCACCCAATTTATTTACATCCTATGTCGAACGCGACGACAAAGTTTAAGTTTGAATTCCCGGATGGTCATCAAAACACGATGTCTATCGCGAAACAAGCATTACAAGGGAAATTGTCGGCAAACAAAGCTATAAAAGGCTTGAATGCTATATATTTTTCGACCAAATATTAGAACAATAAATCACAAGTAAGAAACAATAAGAACATTAAAAAACACACGAAGGAACATAAACAGAAGATAAAAAGCATAAACTAAAAACAATAATAAAGGCAAAATGAACGGAAATAAAAATAAAGCGATGCCCTCCCTACTAGGGCAAAATACCCCCTCCCCATCTTTAATTTTCACCTACTATATATTCCAATATCCCATCTTCTACAAAAAATCTGAGTATATCATCATCATCTATACATAGAGTGAAACCAGCTGTATTGCCTAATGTATATAATGAGAGAAATATAAACTGTTCGCGACCATCAAACAATCAACCCGTTGTAAATAATCCTTTAGAATTAGATACCCCGGAAGGTAGTAGCAGAAATTACAGTTACGTGGAATCTGTTCCAAATACACAGGATAATGGTAGTGAATCGAGTGTTTATACTCGTTTCGGTAGACGCGTAAAATTTGCGAGGAATCCCTCATACTATTATTTTTCAGTACTTCATGGCATATTAAAATATGTTTATCCATAACCCTATATTTTAAGAACGAGATTTTTTGAAGGTTTGAATAAGATTTTTTCTGTTAGCTTGGTTGTCACCTAAGTAGATTTAATTTTTTTATCAGTTATTTCTAATAATTCATTTATAATATAGAAAAAATAAAATGGTAAAGTTCAGAAATAAATATAAGTATCGAATTTTTGTGACTTTTTTTAACTAAAAGAATGACAAATGGTGAAGTTCAGAAAATTTATTAAAATTTTGGCATGGAAAATATTAGAGCAAATATAGATGGAGAACAGAAAAAAGAATCATGATAGGCCGTAGGACACAGACCGAAGAACTACAGAACTACAGAATCTAGGACCAGCAAAGACCCTAAGGTCCGCTCGAGGCTAGTCCGCTACACTAAATCAAAAACTACGATACACCCTTATCTACGAGTGTATCTCTAACATGCTTTTTTTTTTGCTTTTTTTTTTTAATACTATCTACTGTACACACTTATCTACATGTGTACATTATCGTGCAATTTTAACTAATCAAACTAGGGGTCGGGGGAGATAGAAAGTTTTTCTTCTCCCATCTTCCGCAGCCACTCGACTGCTAGTGGTGAAAAGCTAATTTAGAGATAGAGACTACTTATAGGATAGGCGGAAAAGAAATGGGACATCTAAGCTACACATGCAGAGAATCGCCGGCATCATTTTTAGTCATCATAATTTCATATCCTTAAACCTCCGCTCCAAACTCTCTCTCTCTCTCTGCAAGGACGTTTAAATTCACAGTGCTCAACTACGTTATATTTAAACTATTCAAATGCACGTCGAGACGATTTTTGAACATATTAACCGAAGTGCTATCTACTACGTGGGTGGGCAGCCGATTCCAATTTTGAGTAACTTTAAATGTAAAATAGTTTTGGGCTATACTAGTGTTAAAACGCTTGTTCACTAATTTTAACCCGTGCTGACGAGTATTTCCCCTATGATCCAGTTCGAACAGATTGTGAAAGTCAACGTTTGAGAAACCCTTTAGTATTTTAAATACTTCTATTAGCTGGCCACGTAATCTTCTGCAAGATGAAGATGAAGATGAAGAAGATGAAAAAGATGAAGAAGAAGAAGATGAAGAAGAAGAAGATGAAGATGAAGAAGAAAAGGGTGTTCAGAGTGTTAAAATAAAGAGTCTATAAAGGGGATTATAAAGGCAGTTAAGATTAGCAAATAAGGCCTTAGGCTACACCACGCAGGGGTGCCTGTGTAACCAAGCTCTTCCTGATAAGGAAGAGAACAGCGTCTTGCATATGTATATGTTTATAATTGTAAGGCCTAGATATTATTTATGTATTAAACCTACTCCACGGTCTCGCAATCGAATATGACTAAAAAATACCGCAAAGATGAGCATTTTGAAGTCTTAGGAAATTCTACATTTGGTTCACAGTAAACCAGAGCATATAAAAATATATTTGTATATATATTTGTTTATAATTGTAAGACGTAGATACTAATTATGTTTTGAACACTCCGTTTTCTCGGGCCGTAGTACTGTAAGGGTCGAACCTAGTAAACATTTTTTGGAAAATTTTTAACGGTTCACACATTGAACCTTGTAAATAGGAAGATAAACTTCCCGCTTTAGTATCTTTTGTAAATAGGAAGATAAACTTCTCGCTTTTAGTATCTCTCTTTTGTAAATAGGAAGATAAACTTCCCACTTTTAGTATCTCTTTGTAAATAGGAAGATAAACTTCCCGCTTTGTAGTATTTCTCCTTCGTAAACAGGAAGCTAAACTTCCCATTATTCAGTACGATATCATGGGTTGGCCATGCGTGGCTCCGTACAAAATAAATCTTGTTCTTAAAGTCCCCGTGGAGAAAAGGTAAAAATCGATGGCGTTTTCTTGAGGTGACTTTTTTCCTTCTTTGCCGGCTGAGAACTTTTCAGTGAGCTCAATTTGTCTAAAAATTCGGAAAACTGATTTCGGCCGTGTTTATCTGTAAACGGTTGGAACGTTAGTAACATTTTAAATCTATCATGGCGCCTGATTGGTTGATTTGTTATAGTGTAAAGTGTAGATGAACTCTGCATCCCTCTGCATAAACAAAATATAACGCTCGATGAGAAGGAAAAACATTCAGCGTATAGGACCGGATTTTCCGACCTATTTCACCGTAAGGTCCGCAACAAAACCTGATATAATCATCACCAGTGATGGCTTTCCTTTTAATTACCGTAGTGAGCCAGGCCCGACAGTACCCAGCGACCACATATCGATCTTGACGACCATTTCTCTCGCGCCAATTCAGCTCTCAATTCCTCTGCGGAAAAGCTACGCTTCGGCCAACTGGGAACGCTACAAGGAAATCCTTGCCAGATATGAACCAGTGGGCCTCAACGGGACGAGTCTGGAGAGGATCTACGAGGAGTTGGAAGCGATAACTGCCCGCATCATCTAAGCAGATCGCGAGAGTGTGCCGATGAAAAGGTACAAAACTCTCCCTCAACCCAGATGGACCGAGGAAATGAGAGAGATCGCTAGAGTGCACAGGGAGGTGTATGAGGAAACTAGGAGATAGGGTACAAATCAGGAGAAAACAACGCTACTAAGACGCCTGAGTGAAGAACTTAAGCAGGCTATCAACCAGCAACAGGCTGAAGTCTGGGACAGCCTGATTGAAAAGGTTGACAGCGAGGTTCGACCCAATGTGTTCTGGCGACTTGTGAACAAGTTGAAAGGTCTCACAAGTAGAGAAAAGACCCGCATTAAGGAGGGTGATGACTACTTGGAAGACCAAGCGGTTTTGGAGAAAAGATTCCGCATGTTCTGGAAAAATATCTTCAGGATAACACCAAAAGAAAATGCGGAATTCGACCAGGAATTCAAAGGCCAACTGATTGAAGATCTGAATCAGAATGTGCAACTCACGCTTCTACATGCCTATGTTGACGAAGGGAGGAATTTGGTAGACCATGGCCAACCAACTACACCTGAAGAGGTCATGGCAGTCATAAAAACCTTCAAACAGAAGGCACCAGGCTGGACGGGCATCATTAGAAATAACTTGGTACAGGTCCCCCGGCAAATCATTCAGGAAATCACCAACATCTACAATGCTTCCCTGAATATGGGCTACTTCCCAGACGGTTTAAAGATTGCTAAAATCATCTTTATACCCAAAGGGAGGAAGCCTGATCAACTGGTAGACTACAGGCCAATATCCCTCCTGGAGATTATAGGAAAAGTCTACGAAAAGCTTCTGGCTAACAGGTTGCAAGATCAACTGACCGAGCTAGGAGCCCACAGCCCTCAGTAACACGGATTCCGCAAAAGAAGGGGTATGGACACAGCCCTTGCCCTTCTCACCAAAAAGCTTGCCTAATGTAAAGCTGAGAAGAAATACGTAGACGTGGTGATGCGAGATGTGCAAAAGGCCTTCGATAAGGTTTGGCTAAGAGGCTTACAACACGAGATCTTAGGCCTCCATCTGAACCCTACCCTGGAAAGGGTCCTCTGCGATTACATCATGCGCAGAAAAGCCCAAATTTTGATCGAGGGCTACAGAGGACCCGAGTTTGAGCTAGATGCGGGTGTTCCACAAGGTGGCTGTCTGAGTCCGCTGCTGTACCTTCTGTACACACTGGACTTACCTGATCCGGTAGGGGAGGACGTGATGTACCTGTAGTTTGAAGATGACATCACGCAAATCGTCCCCAGCTATTACAAGCATGCCGGATATCAAGCAAGGCAGACGGCCAGCGAAATCGACAACATCAATCGATATGAACAAAAGTGGAAAATCAAGACCAACCGCCAAAAGTTCCAAATCCTACCGATTAACTGCCGAAGACGTGTGGATGTCACAGTAAATGGAGATGTTTACCCATATGGTAACAAAGGGAAAGTCCTAGGTCTACAATTTACCTCCAAAGGGTACAAAGTACACATTAGTGACAAAATCTCCCTAGCCAAAATACAGCTTGGCAAACTGTATAGGTTTAAATACCTCAGCTCCACTAACTTAAAAAAGCTGAACACTGCTCTGGTACGCTCAACATTAGTGTACCTGGCAGTGGTCATGCAGGCTGTGAGTTCTACCTCTCTCAGAAAAATGCAGAGAGTGCGGAACAAAGCAGCCCTGCTTATAGCTGGAGCGAAAAGGACGGACTACATTCAGCAGACAGTCCTGCAAGCAAGAGCAGGACTAACTCCTCTGAATGTAGAACTCTAAAGGCTATGGAGAAAGACCTGGGACAAAATAGAAGAAGATATAGTCCCCAATACCAACCACAACCTAGACATACCGAGAACAGTCAGGGATCGTGTCACCAGGAAATCCCTCTTCCCGAGTGGAAGGAACTGCTCCCGAGAACTACAAGTCGGTATATTTACCTAACCAAAAGATGTAAGAACAGCAAAAATCCAAAGAATGAAAAGATAATAGCGAAGAGTGTAAGAGGCGTAGTGCCCATTATAAAACCAATCTAGACAATCGAAAATTAAAACCTAAACTACGGCAAAACTTATAGAAACTATAAAATAGAAATATAAAATAAGAAACATTTAGCAAGTAAGAAACTTGAAAGGCTTGAAAGCCACGATGGAGGGAATATAAAATATATTTATTTATTTACTTAAAGTTAGTTTAAAAAAAACACACAAAAACAAACAAACAAACAAATAAAAACAAATATAATAAAATAATATATATATATATATATATATATATATATATATATATATATATATATATATATATATATATATATATATATAATTGAAAAAGAGAAATAATAACAAACAAAGGGAAGAAAAATAAGAGACAAATACAAGACAAACCTGTGAGGAGCCCTTTACACCAGGGCAAAACTAATTCTCTTTTTAAACTTTATATACCTACTACACATTTTCCTACTTCTTACATCAACTTCAACTTCAACTAACGCTTGATCGAAGGCCTCGTACTAAGAAGACCGCTAGCAAGTCTACCGGAGGTAAAGCTCCGCGGAGGCAATTGGCCACGAAGGCAGTGTAGACCCTTTTGTGTAAAAATCGAGTGAAAAGGCGGACGCATATAAAGGTCTGCAATAAGTGTAAATTTTTTATTCGTGCAAAATCTTTACGTACACATCCTCTTTCAAGAACAGCTACTAGAAGAGGGGCCCCAACATGGGAGCAGCCCCTCAGGACTGCAAAAGGATTCCCCTCCGTACCAAAGGGGGGGGGTACCAAAACCGGAAAAAATGGAGGTGATACAAACACTTCCAATGGTTATGCAACCATTTGCAGCACAATAGGGGACGTCGAGAGGCTGTTCTCCGACGAAGCTTAAGCTCATCTGAAGAAGATTGGGCTTGAAGCAAGTATACCGCAGGAAATCCTGGCCCAACGAACCATCATACTAACAAAACTGGACCCAATCTTCACAGAAAATTCCTGTGAAGATATTAAAAAAGAACTCGAAGCGAAACAAGAGTTGGCTTGCATCACATCAGTGTACAAATTCGGTAAAGGAAACGGCGTGGTAAAGATTGTATTCAGTGTCATCGATATGGCAAACCAAGCTAAAAACGACGGGCTGCTCGGCTTCTACCTGAAGGTCAGCCCTAAGCAAATCGTCAAAGAAGAATACATTCAAATCGAATGCTGCTTCAAATGCTACGCAGTCGAAAAACACGCCGCAAAAGATTGCACAATTGCCGACCCTGCATGCTCAAATTGCACCCAAACCGGACACGGTTGGAAAGAGTGCAGGGAAAGGTTGCAAAAATGTGTAAATTGTGGGAGTGACCACAGGGCCCTGGCCATGAGGTGCCCAATTCGTAAACAGGGCATCCGCAAAAAAAAGAGATAGGATGAGTTAAGAAAAAGAAGAGAGGAAAAAATCCACGTACGCGGATACGGCAGCAAGGACTACCACTCCGACGAGAACGAATTTTACGAAGTTAGTCATGCCTAAAGAAGGGCAAGAAATCATGGCCATGGTCATGGTTGCCCACCTCGTAAACCTAACAAACCCCAGAACCTTCTCTTCCCACTTAAACATTCTTCTTGAGAAGAACGGTTGCAACAAAAAGGTTTGGTTTCCCGAAAACCCAGACTCGGCGGGCCTTTTCAACCTCGAGTTCATCGAGGAAGAAAAGAAGACACCCTCAAGTAATGGAGTTGAGGAAACTGGAAAAGAAGAAGAAAGGAAAATTCAAACCCCTTCGGAAGAAGAAGAGAAAAAAGGTGCGAAGAATAAAAAGAAGAAAAATAAGAAGACACCAGAAAAAACACCGCAGAAGCCACAATATACTTCGGACGAGGAAGAAGAGGAGGACGAAAGGCATGAAGGGTTTCCCCTCACCGAGAAAAAAAAAATCGTCGAAAGAGGTCTCTTTTTCGATGGGAAAGACGTGGGTCTACGTGTCTTCGGCTCCCCCCTGTCCCCGGCCCCCAAAGACGACCTGGAACTACTCATCATCTGCCTAGCTGCGGGTGAGTACAAATGGACGTACGAGGGACCATACTCCAGGAAAGAAGTGTCGGCCCTACTCTTAAAATCCTTAGTGTATATCAACCCAAGAGACGTACACAATGTAAATATGACAACATTTAAAGCCATAAGGAGTGGTCAAAAAACATGACAAATTAAGTAGTGAATACCGAAAAAAGTGCAATCAAAGTGAATAATAACTGTGAGCGAATGAACTAATCAAATTAGTGAAATAAATCTAATTCAATGAAAAGTCATATAGTGAAAATAGTAAAATAAATGAAATAAATACAAATTAAGCAAAAGTGAATAAACAGTAAATTATAGACAGTAACAGAAAATCATGTCTTAACATAAAGTAACGAACAATAAAAGTGTTACTAAACTAATTTAGTGAGAATAAATTATGTAGTAAATAAATAAGCAAAAATTAAAAATTTATACAATAATAATAAATCAAATTTTAATCGATTTAATATAAAACTATATTAACAAATTACAAAAACAGAATTAATAAGCATTAAAAACTAACGTAAATATAAAGTGTAGTGAAATATAATAATCTAACGAATTAAATAAGTGTACAATTGCAGTAATTTTAAGATTGTATAGTAAATTATCCTTAACCTCTCTATAATATTTGAATTGTAAATATAAAGTGTAATAAAATAGACTAAATTAAATGAACAATAACAAATATATAACAACAGTAATCTTAAGAATGTATTATATATTATCTTTAATCTTTGTATAGTATTTAAATTTAACCTCCAAAAGTAAATTGATAACGATTTCCAAGTCTCCGGGAAGCTATCTTTTCCTACTCCTACTCAGTGCTTTTACCTCCTCTGCTAAAATCTATTTTCCCCACTATTTTCTATCATTCTAACTAAATACAATGTATGTAATTACCCCTTTTTGTATTTAATTACTTAATAAACCGTTGATCGAAGGCCTGAAATGACTGCTCTGGTTGCCTTAGCAAGTCTGACTCCCGCTTTGATAGCAATTTCGGATTTTTCATAAAGTGAATATTTAGCGAGAAAGTGTACAGAGTGACTGGCCTTGTTGATAGTAGCTCGATCGTTCGTTCATAAGTGGACCACTGGCCTTCTTCGTTGAAGACGGTTACGGAAGAAACCTTCACTCTTCCGTGGAAACGGAGACCGAAGCCTCCCCTGCCCCACACGCTAGCCTGACGGAAGTTTTTCTAAAGTAAAGTAAATTTTTATTGGACATTGGCCCCCATTTTCTCTCTCACCCCTTTTCTTCTATAAAATCTTAAGTGAACACATTTACACATACATACCATAACGCATCATATGATGCAGGTGAGATGAGGGAAACCTTACGAATTACTCTTCGGGTCCTCCCGGAGGGCCTGAAACCTGACCGTGAAAATGTTTTCGAACAAGTATATGGAACCCTACGCATTGCCCTTGTTAGACTCATTGACCTTAATAATGGATACTCAGCTATCTGCGCGAAAGAGGCCAACCGCGAAGCCTTGACCTTCGGGAAAGCTGTTGAATGCTTAAAGACAATAAATCTAAAACCGATCACACCGCCACAAATAAGGACTCACCGCAGTTTGATCTGCAGGCGCCTCGACCGCTTGGTTAGGAGCCACTCATCGGACTCAATAAAACTGGAAATCGAGAGAAACCACGAATGGGTAAAGGTTTTTTGAGGTCATCAAATTTAAAACTTACACGCACGTGTTCAAGGTTGTATTTGAAGACACGGCTATGGCTCAAACGGCTAAGGACAACGGACTGCTTCTTTTTAACGTGAGAGTTTGCCTAGAACAGATGGAACGTGAGGAGTTTGTTGATTTGCAGATTTGCTTTAGGTGCTACGAATACAACAAACATACCACGTCCAACTGCCCTAAAAACAAAGACCTCAAGTTATGCTCCATCTGTGCCGGTCGCGACCATTTTTGGCGCGAATGTAGGAACACCACCACCAAATGCTTGAATTGCGAAGGCCCGCACCGGACCATGTTTATGGCATGTCCAATTAAAAAGCAGGAGATGAGCAATCAAAGTAAACTCAAACATGAGACAAAGGAGATCAAAGCAAACTCAACCTACGCTAAAGTTTCCAAAGTCGCCATCGCCGAGTCGAACAGCCATAGGACATATCTACAGATTGAAAATGAGCACTCCACCAAGATTATGTGTTGCATTTATTATGCACACATAGCAAACATTAAACACCCTGGTACCTTTGCGACAGAAGTCAACCGCATGCTCGTTAAAAACGGGCTTGCGGAGATGTGGTTCCCCAATTACCCCCCTCAGAGGAGGTTATGCGTATAACCGTAGCTCCTCAGTGCCAAGACAAGTGCCAAAAAGTACCAACCCCAAACACAGCCATCTTACGTGACCCTAGGTCGAGGAAAATCTCCAAAACACGTGGCCCACGGTCTACCTCCTCATCACGGGGAAGGGAACACCAACTCAAGTACCATTCCAGAGGCTTCAACCTAAAATTGTACGCCCCTAAATCGGCTCCGTTCCCAGCTGAGATTGACTCCGGTGAAATATCGGAAGATCTTAGGACCGGACAATACAAGTGGGAATGCTCAGACGAGGTTCCGAAGCGACAGGTTGAGGAAGCCCTCGCACAAAACAAGGTAAAACTGACCACGCACTGTTTTCACACGATAACCGACACCAAATTTCCAAAGAAAAGAAACGGCAGGGACGGCACCCCGCCCAGTACACCACATGAGGCTAAAGTAGATCGCGAATAAGCGTCTACTTTAATCCCACACACTAAAAGAACCTGCATTACTCGAAATGACCAACAGACTTACGATAATACATATGGATGTCGATGGATGGGACGGTAAAGGTTCCATCTATGGCAACATTCTGCGACAAAATGACCCTGACATTATACTTATAAACGAACACGGAATGACCACACAAAAAGAATTCAAAATATTTCAATACGACGTCGTTAGCAAAAATTATAGCCAGAAACGGTATGACGGCTGCGCAATAGCCGTCAAAAAAAGAACTTAAATACATAAAACTACCCGACTCAGATGAATCTTACCTTGTCATTGAGGTAGGCACTACCCTGGGGGTCTGGTCGTGGCCACGGGGTATCAACCCCCAAGACGCGGCTATGTACCCTTGGCCAACCTTCTACAGGTCTTCAGCCATAAGAAAAATGTAATCTTTGCTGGAGATCTGAATGCAAGATGTGCAGCTTCAGGGTATACCTCCTACAACAATGCAAGTAGAAAAATTGAAGTCTTACTTGACAGAAAATACGTGACTAGAATCCGACCAGAATTCCCGACATACATTACAGAAAATGCAGCAATGAAACCTGATATTGTTTTATCCAGTATCAGGTTTCCGTACAACTACTACATTGAACCAGGCCCCATTATTCCAAGCGACCATCAGGCTATTAAAATCACAATTAGCGTAAATTCCATTCAAGTTGCAATCCCAGAACGCAAAAGCTATAAGCTGGCGAACTGGGAATGCTACAAAAATTACCTTCTAAATTATATCACAGACCCTTTACTCGATGCCAATTTAGAAGAGATAGATGAAGAGCTTGATAAAATCACCGACCTCCTAATTAAAGCAGATGAAAATATCATTCCCCGTATCAAATATAAAACCCTTCCAGCTCCTATTTGGAACCCTCCCATGAAAGCCCTGGCCCAAGAATATAAAGACCTGTCTAATGTAGTAGCGCTGATAGGCCCCAACCACAATGCCCATAGACGAATAAGACAGATAAAAGACGAACTCCAGACACTAATTACGGACCAACAAATGCAGGTATGGGACAGACTGATTGAAGGACTCGACATAGAAAGAGACTCACGGACGTTTTGGAAGACGTATAAACGATTAAAAGGACAACCCCCACAAAAGAAAATTACACTCAAACATAACGATAAAGAAATTGACGAGACTAGAGAGATTGAGGAAATTTTTAGGATTTTCTGGTCTTTAATCTTTAAAATCACCCCCGAAGAAAATGACAATTATGACATCGATTTCAAAATGAAAAAATCCAACAGCTAAACACACAAATACATAAAACCTCCCGTCATCATTGTGTGTCGCAGGAAAGAGTGATGGAAGGCTATGGGAGTAAAATAACTGCCCAAGAGCTCTCCGTTGCACTAAAATCCTTTCGTACAAGAGCACCGGGTACCACGGGGCTGATCAGGGAGAATTTCATCAAGGCCCCGCCTAATGTTCTGATTGGGCTTCTTAACATCATGAATGCCGCTCTGAACACGGCCTATTTTCCCGATCAGTGGAAAGTGGCCAAAATGATCTTCCTTCCCAAATTGGAAAAGCCCCCGGACTGCCCTGCCAGCTTCCGGCCGATATCTCTCTTAGAATTTGTTGGCGAAGTCCTGGAGAAGATATTGGCAAATAGGGTCAACTCTTTTCTCGACGAAGCCAACTTGCATAACGAGCAGCAACACGGCTTCAGAAAGAAAAGAGGGACTGACACGGCACTAGCCGTTATTACGGAAAAACTTGCAAACATTAAGGCAAGCAAAAGGCATGCCGACCTGGTGCTCCGCGATGTTAAAAAAGCTTTTGACAAGGTTTGGAAGAGAGGCCTGCAATTTAAGATCCTGCAAGTACGCCTCGACCCCAATCTTGAGAGGATTTTATGTGATTACATGATGGAGAGGAGAGAATATATACAAATCAGAGAACACAAAGGCCTCGAATTCGAGCTCGAATCAGGGGTACCGTAAGGGGGCTGTCTCAGTCCCCTGTTATACAACATCCATACACGTGACTAACCACAACCTCTCTCCGAAGGTACGATATACGTTCAGTTTGCTGACGATATATCGCAAATTTGTACCACCACTTACGTTCACAGGGAATTTATGGCGAGAAACACGGCTAGGGAGATATCTAACATCAACTCTTACGAGAGGAAATGGAAGATATCAACCAATGCCCAAAAGTTCAAAATAATTCCCATGTTTCGCAAGACCTTCAACGATATACGGGTAGAGGGGGAGAGAATTCCCTACTGCTCGAAAGGGACGGCTCTGGGGCTCAAAATCACCACAGGGAGATACAAGAGTCATATCGGGCGGACAGTCGCGAATAGCAAGAGAGATTTAAGGGAGTTTTATAGGTTTATTGACCTAACTTGCTCAAATAAACTCAAGATATTCAATCCGTGCATTCGCTCGAGACTCTTATACCCCCCGGTGCCGTTGAACGCGAGCGCCAAGACCCACATTGCGAAACTACAAGTCATCCAGAACAAAGCAGTTTTACTTATTACAAACACCTGAAAAAGAGAACGTAAACGACAAAGGGAGCTCCACAACTCGGTTGGATTATCTCCGATCAACGTGGCACTCCACGAGAGAGCTAAGAGGATATGGCAAGCCAATGGCGCCTGCTTGACCCCTGAATTCTTCCGTACACACTTAGAAATCGAAGTAGACCGACAAATAAGACCATTCAAAAGTAGCAAGTTACAGACAGACAATGACGTGATTCCGAAATACACTTGACAGAACTGACAAAACATACAAAGTAATGCGCAGGTTCCTTTAGCATATTAAAATTCAATTGAAAACCAATAACAAAACAAAAGCTAGAAATAAATTTACTTTTAAATTCATTTAAAAATGATAACGAAAAAACTTTTCAAAAACTTTGCAAAATTCACAGCGGGAATCAAAACCCCGCCAAAAATAAAGGCATGAATGCCTAAGATCAATCGATCAATATGATCGAAAATAATAATTAAATTAACTACGATTAATTTAATTAAATAAAATATAAATTTAGGCTGGACAGGGAGGTCAGTCCAGTAAGTTTTTGGAATACAATCCGAAGACTTAGAGGACTGCCCGCCAAAGCCAGAATAAAAATAAAAGACAGAGAGGAAATCATTAAGGATCCAGAGTCACTGAAAAAAGATTCAGGAGGCACTGGAAAAATATTTTCGCTATAACCCCTGAGGAGAACAACGACTTCGACCAGGACTTCGAAGACCAACCGTTCAAGGACCTCGGCACAGTAATTCATAGAACTCACCCCCAACCGCAAGTAGCTCTAGAAAGAGATGGTTGGCCACGGATGCCCAATAACCTTCGAAGAGACCATGAAGACCATAAGGTCCTTTAAGTAAAGGGCACCAGGCTGGTCTGAGATCACGAAAAACAACCTCGTGAATCCACCAAGGCAAATCATTCAGGGACTGGTTAATACCATGAATGCCGCCCTGAATACAGACTACTTTCCGGACGGGTACAGGATAGCTAAGATCATCTTTATTCCGAAAGGAAAAAAGCCCCAGACCAGGTAGCGAACTATCGCCCGATCTCTCTTCTGGAGATGCTCTGCAAGATCTTTGAAAAGATTTTAGCAAATAGGCTACAAGCTCAACTGAGCGAGTTAGGAGCGTAAAACCCCCAACAACATTGGTTCCGCCAGAAAAGGGGCACTGATACAGCCCTGGCACTCCTGACGGAAAAAAATCGTCTATTGCCATGCGAATAGGTTCTATGTAGACATGATGTTGAGGCACGTGCAGAAGGCGTTCGATAAAGTCTGGCTGGAAAGACTAAAATACAAGATCCTGAACTTCCAGCTAGACCCAATCCTGGAAAGGATCCTTTGTGACTTTGTCATGGACAGAAGGGCATGTCTCATGATCGGAGGACACAGAGGACCAGAATTCGAACTGAAAGCGGGCGTTCCACAGGAAAGTTGCCTGAACCCTCTCCTTTACCTGTTCTTTACTATCGACCTCCCAACACCGGTGCACAAGGACACGATTTATCTGCAATTTGCAGATGACGTCACCCAGATCGTCCTGTGCCCGGTGAGGAAGGCGAGGGATTAGGCAGCGCAAACCATTGCGGAAATCGACATCATCAACCAGTACGAGAGAAGCTGGAAGATCAGAACGAATAGGGACAAGTTCAAGATCGTCCTACTAAGCGGCACGCTGACGTGCCCCATAATCATCGAGGGGAAGAGATACAGCTACTCTGCCGAAGGCACTGTGCTCGGCCTAAAGTTCTCCAACCACGGATGGGTGAGACACTACACGGAGAGGCGGAACCTGGAAAGGAGAGGAATCTCCAAGCTATACAGGTTTAGAGATCTTAGCTCGGCCAACATTAGCAAGATATACCTGATGTACGTCTAGGCTAAGCTCATCTATCTCGCAGTAGTAACTCAAGCGGCAAACAAGACCTCAATGAGAAAAATGCAGCGATTATAGAACTCTGCATCTCTACTTATCAATAAAGTCAGAAGGCGAGACCAACGCCAACAGAGGGAACTCCATACAAGAAAGAATTTGGACCCCGTTAACATCTTCACTCAGAAATTGGGAAGAAAGGTCTGGTCAACTCTTAAAAATGATGTCATTCCGGAACTACAGGAAACAGGTGGAAGACTGAACATTCATGTACGACGTAAGCGTTTCCCAAGTACTAAACGCAGTGCACAAGAAAACATTACATCAATATACACATAAAAGGTAACCATAAAATCAACACAGTTTAACCGAAACAAAAACAGAGTAACAATAAAACAAACCATCAGAACAACACAGGTAAATTGCTGGGCCAAAATCTATCAAAGGCTTGAATGCTCAAGAATTTAACTAAAAAATAAGTAAAATAATATAAACACCAACAATAAGAAGAACACGTTAGCTACAGGAAAATTAACAAATACATAGAAAACAATACATAAAATAATTAAGATAAAAGGAAATTCCCAAAGTAAAAAGATTGCGATGCCATCCTACTAGGGCAAAATACCCCCTCCCCACTTTAAAATTGTCACTCACTTTCATCTACTACTATCCCAATATTTTCAAAAAGTGAATATACCATCATCATAAACAGAACCAGACGAACAGAGCATCTTCGGCAGAGGGACCTACAACGCAGGCAGAGACTGGAGCCCATTAACGTCGCAACCCAGAAACTAGCCAAAAAGGTCTGGTCTACAATGGCTAATAATATCATCCCAGAATTAAGAAGAACTGGAGGCAGAATTAATAGCCCCCCTAGATTGAACGGGAAGGTCGCTCAAAACCGGCGATTCCCAAGCACTAGACTCTGTTCCCAGGAAAATACATTACCAATTTACAAATAAACATCAACAACACAGAGTATGACATAAGAGACTACGAGACAATACTGAACTCACAATCAACAAATAACAAGAAAATACATCAGATAAAAACACGAGGTAACAAACTAAATTCGAACACTAATAAAGGCTCGAAAGCTCAACAAAAACACTGCATGAATACAAAGTAAACGAGACGAGGAGACAAATAAACATAAGACACAAAGAAGAATGCACACTGAGACAAACACTTGGCAACATAAATAAAACAAAAAGGAAAAAATAAGTATTAAAGAACAAAAAATGCCTGTGATGCCCCTCAAACAAGGGAACTCTACCTCACTTTCACCATCTTTCATCTACCACTATCTAAATCTTCCACAATTGAGTACATCAAAGGCAGTCAGAAGAGTAAGAAAATTATTATTGTTTAAGAAGAAAAAGTTATATTCCCTGTTCGCCATATTCGAGGCTTATTCCAGCCATATACCCAGGAATAAACAATCCATATATAACTATAACTATATATATATATTTTTCCTTCATCCAATAAGGAAGCGGTTGATCACTCAACCCAGCTTGCAAAACTACAAGAGAGAATACCATACCTTACACAGACCCTATAGTATCTTAAGTGTAACTGAATAGAGAAGTTACAAGCTTTCGCCATTTGCTAATTTTGCCTCTTCAAAGAGTCGCAGTCAAAGTGTTAATAAAATTAATTAATAAATAGCTAATTTATCTGTTTTCTTCTAATATTTCAGATTAACAATAACTAAGTAATAAAAGTCATCAAGCAGCCTAGTCTTATTACTTAGATAAACAATATAATTATGCTTATTCAAAGAGTAAGTTATACATAAGAAATTTGCCTCTAGTTTGGAAATCCGCAGGCCACTTTTAGTTTAAATAGAGTGAAAAATTGAGGTCAAGGAAAATTATTTTCGAAAGTGTTATTCTATCTAATTAAATGAAAAAAGTAAAGATCAACGAGGACAGTCTTTAAAATAATTTCGGAAAAGTGGCTTATGAAGAAAGTCGAGATACGCAAGTCCAATAATAATCTAGTAAAGTTAAGTAACCGTTTAGAGATGCCTATTAGAGGCTGTTGAATCGTAATTATAAAAAATATAAATTAATAAAGCACTATTGAAAAACAAATAAGTAGATTAAATATTCAGTTTACTAGATACTAAGCCGCAATTGTCCAACTGAAATCATGAAATGTGTCACTATTTCTTTGTCTATGAAATTTTTGTTTTCATCATTTCATACTCTATATTTGCGCTTTATTCTTGGCCAAATAACTTCAAACCATTTACAGCTGGCAGATTCTCTTCAAGTAACGGTAGTTTAATAATATCCTCGTAGATCGAGTAAACCATTAATCGATGATGTGTAAGCTAAGAAGTAATCACCGAGTTCATAAAATCCAAACAAATACATTTCTGCAACTACCAAAAGTTAAACTAATTTAGACCATTCACTCAGCTTGTAAAAGCAAAAAACACCAAATATATGATGGTAAACATAAGTTTCCTTAGGGTACTCTTGGGCTGTTGATCTTTACAACGTTTAAAAAAGTGATTAGGTTAAAAATATCTGTATGAAAGCAGCATCGCTCCGTTCATGTTTTTTTAGGAACGGTGAGGCAGAGGCCGAAGCTCTGTGAAATTCTGTTCCAAGCCAAAATAAGACAGGAAAAGCTTTACCCAAAATGACCAGCATTCGAACAGTTTTCACTATCAAACGGGGAAAGGTTTAAGGGAATGCATTCACACTTATCCTCTCTAACATTCCAGGTATTCTCTTCTTATTTCTACACGCGCCAAAGAAGAAGGAGAGAAAAAGTGCCCTCACCAGAGAGTAGGCCCCCAAAGGATTCTCTTCTTTTTACTACTCGGGCGAAATGGGAGGAAGGAAAATCCCCAGCTTGGAAAAGGACAATAACAGTTTGGTCTTCTCCTGTGATAACATTTCCATTTGAGGTCAAAATCTTTCAATATTATTGTCTGGCTGTATATCCCTCACACATTCACCTAAGCCTGACCTAAACTAACATATAACATTCTCCCAAACCTAACATAAACAAACCTATCAGATTCTCCAAATATAACCTAAACTAACCTATCACATTCTCCTAAACCTAACCTAATCTACAGGCTTCACTCCAATTTCGCGCCAAGGCCATAGCCTAACTTTAACTTTGCGATAGCCTCGAACTTCTAATTCGCTGTCTGCCCTGTTCCGAAAAATAACCCTAAAGTGTAATCGAGTCTTAATCCACAAATGTCTACCAAAACTTTGTCAATCAACTATCATAGCCTGGTATGTGAAGAAGTTCACAAGTTTTTATCTTGGGCGTTCTAATAAATAATGATAGAGAGTAGAAGTTAACCCAACCAAACAGAATTTATCGTATGCAAGCAATTTACCCTTATGAATTTCTATAAGAGGATTTTAAACCAGATCACTCTATTAGATTTCGATGCAATAAATCCTACATTTATATTTTATGCAACCTTTTTGGTATTTTTAAATTTAGGTTGGCTCCAACCGGTCTTTAAATATCCATTACACTTCTTTTTATATTTTTACGGCCCAAGTTACTGATTAGGGAAGAAATGTTAACACCACCCTCCTACCTCCTATTAAATGAACAAAATAGAATCAGAATTGCCTAGCCACGCCCACTGCTAACTGAGTGGTCAAAACGAAATTTGGGGAATTCGGGGGTAAACAATCGATTGTCTATGTGCAACTGCCCGCAAGAGATATTAGAAAAAAGACATGCCCCGAAGCACAACGAATAAGGAGACAAATGGAACAAGGGACATACACTGGAGACAAACATTTTGACAGAGACACAAATAGAAAATATAGACTAATTAAACAGAAGTTATTAGGAAAAGATAGAGAGATTTATCTATCTTTGTGGCTAATGTTTTGGTCTTTTAGATTGGAGACTTTACTTCGATCCGAAGAAGCGAGGGTATCAAACATTAAGCTGCATCACCTGCTGAAATGCTGATAATTATTCACTCGAAAGCAAGTAGTTTCACACGCACCATCGTGTGTTCATAACCAATCACATACCACTATCATTTCCCCTCCCGCCTTCAGAGCAAAACACATCCACTCTCTTCTATGTTGCGGAACTCTGACGAGGGGGTAATAATTTACACAATGGTACTTTAATATACACTTACCCCCAAAAGGCATGGGTGCTACCCAACTTGGGTTCACGAGAGACAAATATAGTTTTCACAATTGTAGCGTTGATTGAAGAGAGTAATCATTACAACTAGTGAAAGAAAAACCGATGTCGGCTGAAAAAGAAAGTTACTTTGCCAACCAGTGAAAAAATGTCGTCAGAGATAAATGCTAAGACATCGCTGGATGAGAGTTAAAAATATACCACTTCTTGAGTGTTTTGTGAGATTGATAGAGTGAAGAGTGACGAACTGAACTCGAGATCGCCTGGTATTGGTAAAGAACAACTGCAGTTAAATGACAAGAAGAATTACTTGCTTCGCCCTTGCTCAGAATAATATCGTTCACTGAAAAAGAAGGCTAATTGTTTTTGCAGTGAAGTCGTGGCCATGATATACAAACGAAAATACCTACTCTTTGATCTTCTAAAGCTTTGTTCTTGCCTAAGATGAGCTTTGAATAGAAAGTCAAAAAATCAATTATTATCTTTCCTTAATCAAGTCTCTAAGGGAGCAATTATTACCTTTAAGGAACAGACGTGAAGGGACAACGCCCCCATTCGTGAATGATCAATCACTTGTCTGATTTAGGAGAAATTAAGTTAAATACTTATGGTAACGGTAGACCAAACTGCTCCGGATTTATTTGATTTAGCTAGGCAGGCCTTGGTTTGTTATCCTAGCCTTCTAGAATGAGGTATTTAAGATGTTAGTTATTACATTTGCGCGCAACTCTCCTCGATCTGATCTCTATCCCCTACGAAAGCTGATCATATTGATGAGGGGGGTGGGGGAGAAGGGAGAAATTGATGTATAATAAAATTAATTGAAGAGTTATGATAAAACCGAAAGAAAATAAGAGGTATTTGATAAGAAGAGAGATAGATCAGAGGGGAGGTGGAAATTGAAAGCCCAACCTATGATGTTAGTTACTTGTCATAGATGGAGAGTAATGTAAACCTACCAATACTAAGATAGGTAGATAAGATAGATTTGATGCAATGATTATATAAATAATCACATGAAGTATTTATATATATTAGAGTGCGTTGAGTGACACAAGGGTCCATATTTTGCTTAAAAAAATAGCAATAACATAGATCATGGGTCTTTCTAATGTCAAAGAGAAGTGGTAAAGTTCGCCAAGATGAAAAAGATTGTCCGGTCGTGTGCTTCGTAAAAAAGTGACGTGATAATTGAAAGTGGTAAAGGTAATGACAGGATGAAAAAGATTGGTATGGCAAAATAAAAAGTAATATGAGAAGAAATTTTTTTCTATGGTCCAGAAGAGGGTAAAAATCGTAAAAAAATTAAATTGGTATGTCATACCTTAGTACCATCTGGATATTACTGGATTTTTCTTAGTAGTAAAGAACAAATGAGAACCAGTCAAAGATAAGGGGCCAAACCCTTCACATGGTAAATAGAATCACAAGATCCCAAAAATTGTTATACAAAAGATAATTGGCCAAAATAATAACATAAAAAAAATGGCTAGACAACCCTGCTAAGTCCTAAATTCTACCACAAATTACGGCTTACTACAATACACTAAAGTCCAATCATAAAACCTCCTCCGGATTTGCCTGCTAAAAGCCCCCATCTCCTCAAGCTTTTTCACACTAGGAAAAAATATCTCCCCGTCAAATTCTTCCCGTAAATATGCGAAACCATGTAACGTATAATTCGCAAAACCCCAAACAATATTCGCAAATGAGCCATAAAAGCAGACAATACTATGCAGCAGCTGGTATCGTTACCATTTCAGATAAAATGACATATTATTGCTGGTGAAATCTATAACATAAAATCCCATTTTATGTTTGTTTCAATGACGGAATATGGGAGTTGTCGAATTCCACGTCAACTTTGCCTTGAATGCAAATATAGGCAAAATTTCCTGATTTGGATAGTCGACTGAAGTGTGAGTCATAGAAAGGCTCAAATGCTTGGGTATCAATAATTCATAGTAAAAATACTTCTTCTCGAAAAATTAGCGATGGAAACTAATTAAATAATAAAGGGATGAAATAAAAAGGAAAACTTCATAGTCTCATATTAAAATGAAGTCATTTGCTTTAGGTTAGCTACATTGATCTTACCCTAAATCAATGTTCTTTCATACGATTGCTAGATAGAGAATAGGAAGTTCAAAACTAAATCAAGAGAGGGTAATCCACTGTCTCAACAAGAAATTTAATATAGTATATATGTTAATTTATCAAAAAACTGATTCACCGAATTAATGCAATTACGATTATATCTAATCCAATCCCATTCTACGACTAGCAGCTATCAGCAGGTGATTTTCCTTCGCACACAGGGAAAATTTCCAATCACCCGAATAAAAATGCTTAGATATATATATATATATATATATATATATATATATATATATATATATATATATATTATATATATATATAAATATATATATATATATATATATATATATATATATATATATATATATATATATATATATATATATATATATATATATATATATATATATATATATATATATATATATTGTCGTAGAATGACTCCCGACGATCTACCATATATCACTATTCGTTGAGGGAACTTCCTTAATTATCTTTAGAGTGCGTTAATGTCTGGCGGCCGATATTATGTATCTTCGATATGCTCAAGAAGTGGAACTGAGCTCAAGGATAATAATATTGCTCTTATTAATAAAATAGAGTTTTATTAATAATAACTATCAACAAACACAAGACGGAAAATATTGACATAAACAGAGAATGGAAAGGGTCGTGGAGACTCGGGCTAATCCGAGGATTTAAAGGATTTAAAAAGGTAAAACAAATATAGAGTTAAAGAGATGGGATGGTTCGATAAACCAGTTAAAGCACAGGATAGAATTGACAAAAAGGTTAAGTACTCAAAGGTGACGTTTGGCTTACGTAACTTTACACTAGTGGTGCAGTGGAAGGTGGCTTGAAGTAATTTTCGGTCCGCTGGCGAGTTCCAGCCGAAGGGGGGGAATAAAATGATCCTGACGTGGCGTCTTGGGAATGAAAACCGTTTCTCGACGAACGGATTGAAGAACAATGGCTGTTCTACGTTGTTCTCGTCTGAACAAAGGGGGGGTGAGAACCGTCTCTTGTCTACGGGCTCAAGAACAATGGCTGTTCTAATGTTGTTCTCCTCTGAACAACAGGAGGGGGGGTGAGAACCGTCTCTTGTCTACGGGCTCAGGAACAATGGCTGTTCTAATTTTGTTCTCCTCTGAACAACAGGGGGTGGGGGGGGAGAACCGTCTCTTGTTTACGGGCTCAAGAACAATGGCTGTTCTAATGTTGTTCTCCTCTGAACAAAGGGGGTGTGATAACCGTTTCTTGGCGAAGGGCTCAAAAGAACCATGGCTGTTCTACGTTGTTCTCTTCTGAACACGAGGGGGAAGCCTTGAGGGCTTGACGTCACGAAAGGCTCGAACCTTTGGCACTCAAGGGATATTGTCCTCCTTCTGGACAAGTGATGGTGAATCTCGAGGTCGAGGTCCCTTGGCGCACAAAGGGAGAGAGGGTCGTAGTGATGTTTCGCGACGAAAATCTGGATCTCCAATCTGATCTTAGTGGTAAAGTTTCCATATAAATAGCAAGGACATCTCCTTGGCGTGGGGGAAAATGGGGTGGGAGCTTCGAGGGAACGCACAGCCGAGCCGGAGAACAATGCCTAATCTGCCAATAAGCCTAACTCAATCTGGCGAGGTCGACGTATGGGGGAGAACGGGGGGACGATAACCTACTTGTTTAAACATTGACATGCGGTGGCTGTGATAAGGCGCCAAGCTTCGAAACGAAGATGCACGTGGGCCCATCGTGGGTTTAAATAATATGTGATAGAAGTTGAAATTAACGCAGCTTCAACTCGTTCTATCACATATATATATATATATATATATATATATATATATATATATATATATATATATATATATATATATATATATAAGATACCAATGAAAGAACTGTGGAGGTGGCCTAGTGTTAACACCGGGTTTTGACTTTTGGTTACCCATTTATTATGAGAAATGTCAATATAGATTATTATGAGTAAATGGTAAGATGGCTTGGTAATGAGAATAACGGGAAACATTTTTTTCGAAAGTTTACAGCAAAGATTGCAGATGATCAAACATATTTACGATATTTAAAAGAAACTATCGCAAAATTTATTTATGAATGAACGCAAAACACCTTTAAATTTAAAATAATCACCATCTGAACACTTTCAGCTTCTAATATGACTGTGTGGAGGAATAGAATTTAATAGGATCTGGAGGTCCACGTTGAACGTTAGAAAAGCCACGTGTCAAGCCTAGAACAAAAAGGGTGAGAAGCAAGAAGAATCGGAGAATCGGGTGAACATGGCTTTATCTTACGCGACTTATTTCCCGCGCCCGGGGTGATTTAATTTCGCCTCCTATACTTGTGACGCGAGAGATGACCCGGAGGGGGCTATTCGACCAGCTCCTTATCTCGAACCCTCCCCCCCACACCCCCGAAAGCCGGCGACTTCGAATGAACATAAACCCTCTTCCTAAATAACAAAAAAATACAGATCTAATACACGTCTAAAAGAAAATGGGATTACTGGGCGAGCTCTCGAGGCTCGATTGAGATAGAGTTTTACAGGGGAACAATTTTAAGTTAATATCTGGGTCCTTAGCCGGACATCCAATAAACTAATTTTCATGCACGGGCAAATAAACAACAGGATTGTTCTTTGCTTACATAAGGTAATGGAGATTAATACCTGTGACCAGTTAGGATATCTTCGGATATTTTGTTCCGGGGAGGCGTAGCTCGAGTAGTTGGTTGTTTGCTCAATAGATGGCGTTCGTCGACCGGCCTGTCGATTTGACGGGTGACGTCACGCGGGATCTGGGTTGGGTAGAGGCTCAAGCGAAAGCTTAGTCCTTTTACTTTTAGGCCGTTGGGGTGACCTTGACCTTGTTTTCTTCCGGACGAGATGAAATCGTTGTCTTCTCTTTTTCTATCTAGTTGAGGTTTGGCAAACTCAGATAGAGTAAGATTTGGAGTCCTTAAACTGGGTAGATTGATACTCAATAATATTGAGGCTTGAACGGCGCCGAGATTCCTTGGTACAATCTGGTATTGTACAAGGACTGCAAGTTCTCCTTAACTTGCAATAATATTGTACCGGTGATTTTTCTGTTTTCTTCTCAAACTCCAAAAAATTTGTCTGTCAACCGGTGACTTTCTTGTCTCTTCTGTTGGAACGAACTAAAAGCTTCGTTTCCTCGTGTCAACGTGTTATATACCCAAATTACTCCCGCGGTGTAATGGGGAGGTGGAGTGGGGACTCGCAAGGTGAGACCTCAGGTTGCTCTCCCGAGTTTGGCGTCCTGTAGCTCTGAAAGAGGGTAATTCGAGATCAGCAGTTTGCACTTTTGAATTGATTGTTTATAAGTACACCCTCGAAGAGCCTGCCTTTTTAGCTGAGGTCAGGAATTTGTCTCCTAACAAATTTACCATTTTGCCCGTTCTCCTATGTTACCGGAGACCAACGGAGGGGCAAAGCTAAACCCAGATGTCTTTTGTTATTATTTCCTTGGCGTCGATATATATATATATATATATATATATATATACTAAACTCCTATACCTCTACAATGATTGGTGCCGAGAGTTTGAGGTTTGTTCAGGTGAATCAGTAGTATCAATTTGAGCTAGGTCAGTTGACGATATTCGCCGGAAAGGAGTAGGATCTTAGGACTAGCCAAGAGGTAGGTGGTAGGAAATATAGAATTTAAAATTGACCAAAAAGTGAACGGAAATCGAATTAAAAAGGTCAGTTACTGTTGGATTAGAGATATGAAGGTCTGAGATGACATGTTACGCAAGAGAGGAGAGGTCGATGATGTCAATGAATGCATGAAAAGTCTCTTTGTGGCTAGGAAGATTGAAATCACCGAGAATAAGGAGAGAACCAGTACAGGTTAGGTCGGAGAGTAAGTTACTGAACTCCTCGAGAAATAAGGCCGGAGACGAGCTTAGAGGGCAGTAAAGGACCACAATAGTCAGAGCGGGCCCAGCACGTGAAACAGCAATGAGAGCCTCGAATGAGGCTAGAGGGAGGGAGGGAAGAAGATTCAGAGAGAAGGATGAGTTAGAAATCAGTGCAACTCCCCGTCCACGGTGGTTCCGAGGAACATGCAGGAAAGCATGACCAAGAGGGGTTGCAAGGGCATTGCATGAACCAGAATCAGACTCGAGCCAGGTTTTTGTAAGGACAAGGAAGGAAACCCTAGTGCGAACAACTGGGTCAGTGACATACTCCGACTTATTGGTTAGGCTCCTAATGTTCAGAAGAGACACGGACAGCACCTGCTGATGAGCAAAGGAGAAAGGGGGGATTTAAAGGTGTTGGGTAAAGGGATAATGGTAGAACGAAAAAGGTTCCTAAGGGACATTGAAAGTCCCGGGCCCCCTCCTAGTCGGGCGAGTTACATAGATACCAGCCTCCTTTATCTTCTCGCATGTAGCGGGCGAAACATGATAGTTTAAAGAGTTGAGTGAGAGGAGTGAGTCCCTATCATACATAGTGGAGGCGGGGGGGGGACGAAGGAGCAAAGGCGAGAATTATGAATAATGTAGCAGACGGGAAAACTTAACCCTAATTTGTATTAGGGACGGTTGGAGTGACGTTTCGGTGTAAAATGACGGAGAGCCGTTTCGTCTCCACTATATTTTGTGTTCATAGTGGCTTTATAGTAAAGGTCGATGGTTTTATTCTTCTGTGTAGGTTGAGCCATAATATCAGCGGTCAAGTCCATTTTTTCTTTTATAGCGGCATCGATAAATTCCTGTGGGTAGCCGTTATTCACTAGAACGCGGGAAACCGTCTTCCGTTCGAGATCGATAGCCGTCGACGAGGAAGAATAGGAAAATGCCCTGCTGACTAAGGCATTAATAAAGGATCTCTTGTAGTTTTCAGGACACTCAAAGCAACCAATTAAGCAGACTGAATAACGCTGCCATCGCTGTAGACTTTAACAGTATATGTATCCAACATAGCCTCTTACCTGATTGCATATACCGTCACCAGGCCAGCAGCCAAAGAGCCTCTCCTGAACAGAAGACTGCTTTTATGCACACTCAGCATGTGCAAAAGCAAAATTTCCATACAGCGTTTAACACTGAATCGCTTTCTCTCCAGGCCCTTCTTGGTGAAGCCAATATTCCCAAAAATATTCTCTCTCAATTAAAACCATGTCTTCGTGACGCATCTGAAACAAATCAGTGTAGGCTGCGCAATGGGTACAAACTTACTAAATTGTATGGCGGCCCTGTCAGCGTTCCCCAAAATACGGACCATTTCATCAACCACAGCAAATAGATTTCCTTAACTTGGCCCTCAACTGCCACTATATGACAAATTCCCTTCCTTTATCCGAGAAGCTTGAAATAGAGATCCGCCTAGAAGACATTCAAGCTCTAACAACCCCGAAAAGCCAATATCCAAACCTCGCTATTGAACACTTCGCAGAGCCCAACAAACGTCGTGGCCACAGGGGGAACTCCTTTCACACCCTGTGACTTAAGCAGGCTGAGAAATAACTCAGAGAGAACAAAGACATTGTCATCGATAGAGCTGATAAATCCTCACTATACGTCATCCTGAGCCAAGAATAATTCCTAAACAGGATGAAAACGGTACTGCACAACACCACTAAATTTAAAAGCATAACGCGAATCCCACTAACGATTTAAAAACGAAACTCAACAACCCTATTAGAAAAAATAAGACTACCACTAATCCTGTTAAACTTCCTTTAACTGAAGGTGACTTTATGATGGGTTATGCCTACAACAATGTAAAAACGCATAAGCCTGGCAATCCTTATCCCCCTATCATAAGTCAAACTCAAAGTGTGACTTATCACCTAGCAAAATCTCTCAATTCGATCATCGCTCTCTCCACCCCTTTAGACTACACGCTGCCCTCCTCTTCAGCTCTTCTAGATATTCTTCAAACTTCTCGGCCGGAGGGCGTACTAGCTTCCATTGGCGTGGAATCTCTATTTACTAATTTTCGTGTGGATGAAACCATTGAATCGATAATCAATGATATTCACCACACCAAATGCTCCACACCTCTAAACATCCGCGAAGACATATTGCGCTGGCTCCTCCAAGCGTGGACAAAAGAAGCGCCGTTCTACAGTCCCGAGGGGCAAATGTACGTGCAAATTTGTGGGGATCGAACCAAATAAACATTCGTTTGAAAAATTGAAACGGTTCAGACATTGAACCTTATAAATAGGAAGACAAACTTCCCGCTTTGTATTATTTCTCTTTTGTAAATGGGAAGATAGACTTCAATCTTTGTATTAATCTCTTTCGTAAATAGGAAGATGGACTTCCCGCTTAATATTCTCTCTTTTGTAAATTGAAGATTAAACTCCCCAGTATTATATCTTGTAAATAAAGGAACGAAAATCCCAGTATACTCAGTCGGTGAAAGAGCCTCTCGAAACCGATGTCTCCTGTGCCAGGTAGTGAGGTAAAGCGAAATGTGATAGACCTTTTTGGAGCACAAATCCTCCGGGTCACAGAGAGCGACATTGTTGTGTCAATGCTACTTGGGAGCCTCTGTTATTCTCCTTGTAAGATGTCGTTTCCCCAATACTTTAGCTCCTTTGTCGAGAATACACATTCAGTATCGTGAGCTGGATCCGAGCTCTGATTGAGTGCTTAAAAAATTCGGAAATTGGACATTGGACATAACAAGTTAGGAAGTATAGATCGGTAGAACAAAAGTAAGAAAGTATAGTGGTGAAAAGGTTTTGACAAGGTTAGTAAAGGTAGGTTTAGTATAAGTTTGAAGGGGGTATATTTCCCTGGTGCAAGGGTATCTTTAGCAAAAGTAGGTAGTAAAGTACAAATAAAGCGCGCAAGAGCAGGGATGTATAGATCCATGGTCAAATGGTAGCTCTGGCAATGTTAGTCTCGTGTTGTGTTCTTTTGAGGGTCGAAATTGGTTGGCATTCAAGCCTTTGTAGTAACTAGTAAAACTCGCTACTACGGTAGGTCGAATTTCGGGTAAGGTCGTCTTCAATTTTTGGCTAGCCTTTGATACTACGCTCGCAATGTAGCGTAGATGTTATGGCGAGGAGCGTTTTATTTTCGGTCGACTTTTGCTCCTCGAGTGAAAGACGGAGGAGTCTTTCCTTGCCGGATCTCTTTTTACTGAACTCTGCGTCCGTGAGAACAACGTAAGCGTCGGTTGAGAATAGGACAAGGTCACAGAAAAGAGCCTGCTTTACCAAATCTTGGGGTATGTCAGCCTCGTAGTCTCATTTGTAATGTCCGGTCCTAAAGCCATTGAAAATATCTTCTGGGCCTGCGTCGTCACGAAAAAGGTTTCTTTTGGCAGCATATACTCTAAGGGTTTATCATCCTGTAGTAGTACATGTACCTGGGAGCCCGATTCTTTGAAGATGAGGACCTAACCGGTCGACGTGACTGCGAGGCTTTTTGGAGGCGGGGCGAATGCTCCACCTTCTTAGGCCTCGCAGCAGCAGCTTTCTTCCGCTTGACTTGTGCATTTGTTGGGGTAGTTAGGTGTGTGTGTGAGTTAGTTAGTGCCTTATGCCTGGCAGCCATAGCTTGCACTCGAGGATCCTGTGAAAGGGCACTACTCGTGTCCGGAGCTTTTTGGCCGCTCTTCTCTTTCTGCGGTTAGAGGTTCACTCGAAGAACCTCGTTTGGCAAAGGGTTTTCCGGGAACCACATTTTTTTCATGTCCTTATTCACGAGCATGGTGTTCAGTTCCTTCGCGGAGATGCCAGGCTTGGTAAGGTTAGGAATGTGTGCATAATATATGCAACACATTACTTTTGTTGATTTATCATTTTCAATTTACAGGTACGTAGGTGCAGTGGCAACATTACTCTCTGCCACCGTTGCCTTGGCAACCTTCGCGTAGGTGGCCTTAGCCATTTTTTCCTCCTCTTTTCTGCCGTTGTCCTTTGAATTTTGTATGTGTCCCTTCTTTGTTGGACAGGTCATTGCCATGGTTCTGTGTAGGCCACCACAATTGAGGCATTTCTGGAATGAACTTTTACATTCACGCCGGCGCACACATAACAAACTGAGTATAGAGTTGAGGCAAGTGGCGGTGGTGTGTTCGTTCTACTTGTAGCACTTGAAGCACATTTGCAGTTCAACAAACTCCTCACGTTTAATCTGATCGGAGCAGATGCGGACATTAAAAAGGAAAAGGCCGTTTTCTTCTGCCTTAATCGCCATTGTGGTTTCCGTAAAGACAACTTTGAAAGGTGGGTGTAGTCTTTAAATTTGATTATTTCGGCTACTTTTGCCCACTGATAATTCCGAATAATCTCTCAGGTGATTTGTTCTATCGAGTGGCCTCCAACCCAGGTGGTTAATGCGTAGGCAGATCACACTTCTATGTGTGCGTATTTATTTCGGTGTCAATTTTCCGAATGGTGTCTGAGGCATGCGGGGAGGAGAGGACTTCAAAGTCAGCCTCCCTCGAACAGATAGCCGCGTAGCCATTTGGCAAATCAATTAGCCGTATGAGGGCAATATTTAGCTCGCTATAAATTATCTCGAAGACTTTGCTCCTGTCCGGTTTCTGCCGGCCTGGCAAGGTCCTCAGGGCAATACGACGCGTCTCCCTCATCTCTCCACCATTACACCCAAGGGTGTAGTTTAAGAGGGAATCTGGAGGTACCCGAGTCTGTAGGTGTGTGTCACTAGATGTGTATGTAGTTTTAGGGATCCGTTATGAAAAATAAGGAAAAGCGGTATGGAGAAGGTGAGAAAGAATGTCCAATGAACAAAATGCAATTTTACCTTCAGGCAGCCCAGAGGATTCCTTCTTCCTTTCCCTCAACTAGCCTCCATCAAGGCAAGTCAAGGAGAAAATAACCACTTCTGAACGTATCACTACTGGTGGAATATCCGGACACGCACAACAAAACGGTATTCAATCAACCTCATTCGAATAAAATCCACTCCAAATTTCAAAGAATTTTACTTTACTGTTAAACGAGTATGTAAGAGAACAATCGAAGCGACAAGCGTAGTCAATCCGGAAAATGGATTTGAGCTGTGTTTATGTGCAAACGGTTTGAGCGTTATTAACCTTTTAAATCTATCATGGCGCTGATTGGACAATTACTACAGTGCTTATATCTAAAAGCTAATTTGGTCGATTTGTTAACGCCAAGGCTGTTATTCCAAGAATGAAGATAAGTATGACGATTAAAGGTATCTCAATCCTGATTGGTTAAATTTTTTGTAGTATTATGAGTAGATGAAATTAATATTTATATAGGTGTACTTTTGTGAAAAAGACCGATTGCTTGGAAACTTCGAGTACTCACCTGCTCTACGGAAAAGGAGGAAAAGATTCTCATCTATTTTCGGATTCTCTCCTTGCGTCTTGCTATACGCACGGAATTAAAAGAAGAAGGTCGCGCGCGCGCGAACCTGACTCCAGCTCTACCCCACAGCAGCACACTTGAGGCCTAATAACCTCACTGCTAGTTAAGTCCTTTAGATACCACTAGTATCTATGCGTGTCCGAACCCCTGAAAGAAGCCCTACAGGGAGGCGGGAACATGGAGACGCCGTTTGGGGGTGAAGTGGGCAGAACTGGCTGGTGGGCCCTGTTATACAAAAGAATAGGTAGAGCAGTCGAGGGCGGACCCGAGATTAACTTAAGGCACACGCCCCGCGATAAGAGCCCATAGCAGAAACACGACTGATATTCGGCCTTAGGGTCGGCATGGATGACCCTGGGGTGAGTGGGCGTGTACCACTTGTGACCAAAGAAGGATAAAGGAAACTGGTAAGAGAAAAAAATATCCGAAATAGCCTCCGTTAAACTTAGAATTGCGCTATGCAGAGTGAATGAACAACCTGGCGGTTACCTGCCCATTCATGACACACACAAGGACATGGATAACATGCTAAGCACAAAAGGAAGACAGGAATTTGAAAAAAATGGGTTCATCCGTAAACACCCCTCCAAATAACAGCCCAGACATCTATTATCTGCCGCCATATCGACCCCTATGTAGGCTTACATACCGGCAATGAAATAAAACAAGAAATTGAGGACATCCAGTGAGGGAAGACCATCACTTGAATGGCCGTACGCTTCCCGGAGGCAGAATACCGGGCGCTGTTGGCCAGACGAAGCGCTAAAGGCGCTGTCGCCTTCTAAGACTTATTGGATGAGGTTGGGCTCGCCATGCGAGTCTTTTCCTCCCTCCGCCTCGAACCTTAGGCGGGCGTTGCTGCTTCGGAGGCGGGTGGCCCTCTTTTCAAGGATCCACTGTCTCCAAACCACTCAGCCCACGACTAGGCGTGGGTGAAGCCAAAGCTCCTTTCTTGCCGTCCTACTTTCGGGAGATAACTTTAGGAACCCCGAAAGATGGCCTAGCGACCAACTTCAGGGGTGGTGCCTCCTGTGAGTCTAACGACTCGGTGGAGGCGGGTGGCCGTTTCGCCTTACAAGAAACGGTCACGCTGGGGAAAGTAGGGGGGAGCTCTGGTTTTAGCCGGGGCTGGGTGTTAACCCTTTGTGCCACCATTTTTTCCAGGAAAGCACTCAGGTTGAGGAGAACCCGCAGGAGGGCTCCGAATGGGCGCGGAAACAACCGTGCTCGTTGGCCTGGATGGGCCAGGAGCAGTGGGTGTCTTTCTAACCATTGATGCATAAGATTTCCTAGGCAGAGCCGGACGAGCCAGGACCAAGTCCTTAGCCTCGCGGAATGAGAGTCGATCCTGGGCCTGAACAGCCAGGATTTCTTTCTCAAGGAGATATGCACCACATTGCTTCGAAGAAACGGGATGCGGCTCTCCGCAATTGACACACTTGGCCACACATGATTTGGACTTATCGTGTGCGGCCTTGGAGCAATTTACACATACTTCGGGTGACCCTGACTTTTTACGTCTAAATCAGTGATTCATATGGCCAAAGCAGTGACAATAATAGCACCGCCGTGGCAGTGGGCACAAATGCCTTCACGCGGTAGAGGTACCAAAGGACACGCACCGACTCAGTGAGCTTGTTACAGTCGAACGTGACGAAGAGTGTACGGGTGGGTCTCGAGACCCCTCCCCGTTTTCTCATCACACGTTCGACCAAGACCGCCCCAGGGTCGGCCAGCTCTAGGGTGATTCCTCTATGGAATAGTCAAAGAGATCCGTCTCATAAACTACTCCTTTTATCACTGGAGCGAATAACGAGGAAGCGTTTGAAGCCAGCGGGCTCTAAAACGCCAGGTAACCTCTGAATAAAGGGCCCCAATGTTATTGAGACTCTGCCCTGCGCACTTTTCGTCTTAGTCATAGTCAGGGGTTCCGCACCCGGGGAAGGGCAGAAGGGCAAGATGTTCTGATCTTGGTTTGGTCGCTTACCGAAGTGGCAGCAGACCCATCCGTCCCCGCAGCCCCCGCTGATGGAGAAGAGCCCCGAGTCTTTTTAGTCCTTCTTCTGTTCTTTTTCTTTTTAGGATAGAAGGGCGTGGAATGAACCCGCTTCTCCCCTCCGCTGGCTGGAGCCCCCAGGGCAGATGGACCGGCCTCAGCCAGGTCTTTCGCCGCAACGGAGAAGGTCCTGGCAGTCGTAGGAGCACTGGTAGGAGGAGATCCCTTCCCTCCTTGTACTGCGTCGGAAACCCTAGCAATTTAGGGAGGACCTTGCATAGGAGCGGATTTGGGTTCAGTGCTTGGCGCCGAGCCCGGATTTCCTCCCATGGAAGGCCCTACCGTCTGAGGTTGGGTTGCCTCAAGGACCATGTCTATCTCAGGTGGGCTCTCCAGTTGGCTATCCCCCCTGGACATCCCTGATCCCGTTGACAGAGCTGTCTCTACTCACGTCTGGGGAGGCACAGGCCTTGACCCCAGGAAGGTTTAATATTCTTGCCAGCAGGCCTTTTGAGGGAAGTGACCGAAGGGGCCTGGCTTCCCTCTTCCCCCTAAGAGAGTTTGCCCTACCGATCTGCTTTAATGGGGAGTGGTCGGCTCTGGGCTGCCTGCTGGCTTTCTTGGCAGTCCCCTTGTAAATAAAAGGGGGGGCTGCCGCTGGAATGAGGGAGGTGCCCGAAAGCACCTCTAGAGATGGGGGTGAGGGGGAGTCCACTACACGCGTAAGCGAAGGAGAGGAGTAAGCCTCCTCTCTGGTTTGAGAAATTTAGAAGGTCCCCTGCACAAGTTCATGGAGGGGGACCTCCACTTTTTCTCTGGAGCTGCCCGAAGGCGGCTCCGTCGATGGAACAGTGGAAATTAAGCAGATTTTTTTCTTTTACTCATCATTGAGCATGGTCACCCTCATTTTATTACGGGATGCAATAGCTCATTACCCCTTGCAGTAGCCCGCTCTTGAAGGGATGCGTACAAGCCTGGCAGAGGCAGGTGACGCGATTTAAGGCTACCCCTACCGCTTGGTGACCTGGCAGCCTCTCAGCATGGCGGCTTCACCTTGGGCACGTCGTAAATTGATAGAATGTGAAAAGAGAAGAAAAAGGGATGTGAGGAAGGTATGGGTGGGGATGAAGCAGGTTGTTAAAAAACCACCATCCCAAACCGGAGCTCAGTGGTTAGGGAACATTGTCCCTTCTTCCCTCAGCCCCGATCCAGGACGGTTTGCTGAGAAGAAGGTCAGCATCTAGATACCCTGTAAAGTTAGAGGCTGGCCAGAGAAAGTTGTTGAAGAGGTTGTATGAATAGCAAGGAAACAGCGAGGAAACAGTTGAGAAACAAAAGTGTCTGAAGGAAGGAGAATAGGCTAAGCTGGGGTTAGACGGGGTGCTGAGTCCCTTTAGCACGGCGGCCAGAACGGCAAATCGCCGCGCCCCTTACGGGGTATTCCACAGGAAATCATCGTTCATGATCGGCGATCTCAATTCAAGATGCAGACAAAACGAGGTACAGCACAGCGTTCAACGGGGCGTGTTGAATGCTTATTCTACTAATTGATAGGAATATACGGCAAGAATCGGGCCCAGAATTCCCCAGGTTCTTAACAGAAAGATCTCCGACAACTCCCTATATAGTCCTAACAAGTCTCACCTTCGTCCTTAACCACGTTACAATACCGGGACCATACATTCCATCTGATCATCTGAGCATGATCACAACTGTCTTGACTTCCCCAATACAAATAGAGATCCCTCGACGCAAATGTCTCAGAAAGTTTGACTGGGACCGATACAGAAGACAACTGGAAGAGATACAGTCCAAGAGAACTGGAGCATATACAGTCTTAGACAACTGACGGTAATACAACCCGCGATATCGAAGAAAGAATCAGATATATAACAGAGAGGATAATAGAAGCAGATCGCCATACAATACCGTAGACCCAACAAAAAACTCTTCCCTCTCCGAAATTGGATGCAAATATCCAAGAGGAGATGACTAACCTAGAAAATTCATTCGTGGAAATTAACTAACTTGGAAACTCGCACCATCATAACATCGAACGGGATAGACTGAGGAACCTCATAAAACAACGAATCACTGAAAAGAACAACGAAACATGGAATAATATTATAAACAGTATAGACACTGAGGGAAACCCTAGTAAATAAACTTCGGAGTCAGATATGGATACTTAGAGGAACCCATCCTAAGGAAAGAATCAAGATTAAAATGGAAGGTCGGGAGATCACAAATACGAAGAAGATAGAATGGCAATTAAGTTCGCACTGGCAGAAGAAATTTGACATAGGTCTAGATGAAAATAGAGATTTCGACGCTGACTACGAAGCAGAGGTTGTCGAAAATCTTAGAGCAGGACGAGAAACGATGGTGCCGTGATCTCAAGTTGAAGGCTTAAGGCAGAATCTTGCAAAAGGTGCACCGTTTAGCCAAGCAGAATACGAGCAAGCCTTGAAGTCATTCAAACAAAAAACACCAGGTATGTCAGGTATCACAAAAATGCACCTACAAAAGGCTCCACCAAACATCAACAAGGAAATACTTAATATTTTCAACGACTGTCTCATACAGGATATTTTGTAAAAGGAATTTAAGACCGCAAAAATTATATTACTTTCAAAACCTGGGAAGTCAAAAACCAATCTAACAGCTATCGACCGATATCCTTGCTCGAATTCATAGGCAAGATTCTTAAAAAAACTGTTAAATAACTGATTAAGAAACCATCTCGAGACAAACAACTTATATACATAACAAGCAACAGCATGGTTTTCGAAGAAAATTAGGCACCGAAACGACCCTGGCTCTTATCACAGAGAGGATTGCCTTTGCTAAAGCAAGGAACCATAGAATCGACGTGGTTCTGAGAGACATGGCATCTGCCTTGGACAAAGTCTGGATCCCAGGCCCCAAGTCGAAGTTTGCTGGCCCTGGCCTGCAGGACAAATTTAGCAGGATTATATATAAATATATGAATGAATGGTAAGCTAAAATAACTATTAATGGCTACGAAGAAGAACTCTTCCGGCTTGGCGCCAGATTTCCTCAAGGAGGCTGCCTTAGCCCCACCCTTTACCTGATCTATACGAATGACCTCCCTCCCTCCGATTATGACATTGCACAGAATATCCAACTAGCCGATGACATTTCACATATCGTGACAAGCGCCTATCCGAACCCTAAGGACGTTGTCAACAGAACAGGAGCAGATATAAGCACACTTAACTACGAGAGACGAAATAAAATCAGAACCAACGAAGCCAAATTTAAAGTAATTATGATAGTACGCCGTAAAACATCAAGCATCCGTACAAACGGCAAAACCTACCCATATACGCATGAACGCAAAGTCTTTGGACTAAAGATCACGTCAAATGGATATGTTTCACATTGCAAGGAAAGAGCGGAGGCAGGCCGGAGGGCACTCAGTTCACTTTAAAGGTTCAAGCAACTCTCGCCCGCAAATAAACGCAAATTATATACCACACTGGTAAGACCAGTCCTTTATTCGATCATACCGCTCCATACCCATAAGATTTATTGCTGGTGTCACACTGAACGACCGCATGCTCACATGCCTACTACATCAAGTTACCGATTTGGATCTCATCAATGAAACACTCCATAACCAAGCGAAAATATATGGCAAAGGATTCAAAATAGATGGACCCCAAGATGACAAAGCATATATTACTACCTGATGTTAACGACGAGCTGACCTTCAAATGCGCATTTAAAAGCAGCCAGATCCTGGCTCAAGGAGATGCTACAGCAATATACTAATGATCTTTACCGAAACAAACTCCAAAAGTACATTGAAATTATGAACAAATGATTTTGCTACTAATAAAAAAAAGTTCCGTAGTGGGAAAAAAAAAAAAAATAAAAAAGATCCGTAGTGGACAAACGAAAGAAAAAGCGGTGAGTCTCCGTCAAAATTTAGAACCACAGAAAAATAGAACAAAGGCTTGAAAGCATTTAACACACAAGACAGCCAAGATAACTGTTATTCGACCGCAAGAAAACAGAGTTAGCCAGTTAACCTGATACACATTTCTTCTACTTATATACACACCTTCAAACTTTCTTCTCCTATTTATCCATACACATTTCTAACTTACACCATCAATGTTATCATTATTATTCCATTATTATTCAAGAAGAAAGGTTGTCATTACTGTTCGCCATTTCTAAGCTTATTCCAGCTCCTTACCTAGGAATAGAGAATTCAGCTATATATATATATATATATATATATATATATATATATATATATACATATATATATATATATATATATATATATATATTGTTACGTGGGGCAGGGTTAAGTACCACAACACTAAAGTAAATAATAAGAACTTCGAAAAAGAGGTTACAAAACGCCATATATAGGCTAAGCTGGACTCTATGCCAGTCTTAAGAAACCCCAAATGTGTGCCAACAGTCAAATAACAATGATAAGTTACATTAATTGCTTAAATCAGAGTTAAAATTATGCTAATCAATCTTATAAGATAATTCATATTCATAGAGTTTTCATTCATATATAGCATAGCCTAGTATTGGTAAAGGCAAAACAAATAAAATATAGAAAATTAATATATTAAGGTTATTATTATAGTTATTATTATCAGCAACAATGAGAGCAGTTTAAATAGAAAGTCAAAGCTTGTAATTTGGCAGTTCTCCTTTTACTCAATTAAAGTTATAAATAAATATGAGGTTTGGAGAAACATAATTATCATATTTACAAATATACAGTTTATACAATACATACAAATAAAATTTTTTAATAATACTTATCACACGGTGAGAGAGAGGTCTATGGTACATAGGCGCCAAATTTGACAACTATTAGAGACTTACATTAAAGTAGTAGTGCACTGAATAATCACACAAAAGATAGAGCACATTAATTGACTAATTGCACAAAATCTAGAGCAAATCAATTCCAGTAGAAGCACGTTAAGTGGTTGGAGGTGAACTGCCTAAAATTGGAGAAATTTAAACTTAAATAAGTATTGGCAGCAAGTTAGATGGTTGTGTGGGAGTATTATGGGTAATCATTAAAGGAGTTGGAGATTGTTGTTTCGATATTACATAAATATATACATTACAAATAAATATATATTACAATTACATAAATTTACATAATGAAACCTTTTAACTAGTAGTATACATAACAATATATATATATATATATATATATATATATATATATATATATATATACGAGTATATATATTTTCCTTTATCCTAAGGAAGCGCTGGTCATATAACTCAACCTACGAAACTACAAGAGAGAATTCGTTACCGAGACCCTATAAATTGATAGCGTTGTGATGGTGTCACCCCTCGGCGTTCTCTTTGTCAACTTTTACATGGGTGCACTCGAGAAGAAGATATTCAAAATCAGTATAGCATTCAAATCTCCCATCTATGCACGCTATATTAACCACATACTTTTAAATACAGAATACGTTAAGCAAGTTTATGACCTAGTAGAGGTTTTCAAGAGCAACTCATGTTTAAACTTCACTTATGAAACAGAACACCAAGGATCCCTTACTTTTCTTAATATTGTCATCAGGTCCCATGAGTCGAAATTTACGACCCAAGTGTAAGTTAATGCTACAAACTTAGGTTTCTGCATAAATGTTTCCTTAGGTGTTCTGAGCACTACAGTAGATCCGTTATTAATACCTTAGTCAACAGGGCAGTTTCCTATTCCTCCTTGTGGACGGCTATCTATCTTTAACTGAAGAGGAATTCCCGCGTTTTAGTGAATAACGACTACACACAAGAATCTATCGACGCCACTATAAAGGAAAAAATGGACTTGAACGCTGGTATTATGGCTCACCCTACACCGAATAATAATGCTGTCGTACAGTCGAACATCTATGCTAGATAAGGATTGACTCTGTGTAGACGCGAGAATAGAGCATGCCAGATATGGGATTGTGGGGAGGGGAAGAGATATAGAGATCCCAGTACGCGGGTTAATTAATCAAAATCGAGTGCGGTTGGCCTAAATAATCAATTCTTAGAATTTCTGGGTTTAGAAAAACTGATTGCAGGAACATAACTTTACTATATGGAGATAAATATTATTAGCATAGGTAAATAAATGACAATAAATAAGATGAGACCCGGGGTAACAAACGGGAGATGGGGGATACAATTGACTCAACGCGGACGAGAGTTCGAGAAAAGATTTATAGGAGAAAGGGGAGAGTGCTAATAACGGTGAGAGTCACGAAAAGCCTACTTGTCTGGAGGCTTTGGAGACGACGACGAAGTGGGGCCCTGCAAAGTTCGACTTGCAAAATTCCTTCTTCTTTAACCTCGCTGAGAAATAAACGAGGGATGAGTCCAGACGAGAATAAAGTCGATACACGAGTGATAGATGCCTGTCCGTGTCTATCGTGTAACGGGCAGGAACTCTGAACTTAGGTACGAACGAGGCCGGGTAGAAAGGTACCGCATCGCGTTCGTAGTTGGAAGCCGTCGGGAGGCGGGGCAGGGCGTACGAAACCGTACGTGCCTGTTAACTAAGACGGATCTGTATGGTACTAATTTCTCAAAGCTCTCCCCGAAGAATATATACTGCCTCAGCGGAAGTGGGTCGCCAGAGGCTCCCGAAATGGAAAAGGCGATCTCATTAGACTTGGCGCGTCAGAAGGGAAGGGATATTCTCGGTGAGCATCACATGCTCGCGCGAAAGTCCTCGACGCCGTAGCTCTGGCGCCGATCAGGTGATGTGATGGGGGAGAAGGGGAATCCAACACGGATCACATGTCTGCGCGACATTCTTGAGGCGGCTCTTTGGGTTCGACTGACCCGACCATTCTTGATAAGAACGCCGGGTTCATCCGACCGCGCCAAATTCTCGCTGCTCCCTTGGGGTATTCTGGGAGTGCAGTCCATCTTTTCTCAGACACCACGGGTAGACGTTGGCTTCTAGGGTTGGAATGGGCTAACCTTCTCTCTTTGACATCTTCTTCCCTCCCAAGATGGAGCTTGCGAAGTAAGTGACATTAGACTAATATAAGGTAATTACACGGCTAAATTTCCAATAAGGACACAAATAAAAAAGGGATGGTAACGGGTATTCTGCACAAAAATAAGTCATATAAAGGGAACTCGGGAAATTCTCGGGATTCCTATTACTGAACAACATCAAGTAAAAAAAAATAATAATAGTAATAATATGGTAAGACATACAGGAATAGTTTTCAATAGCCAAGGTCAACATAGTCTCAATAACCAGTGGTTTACATACAAGGATATTAAAAAAAAGGTCCCGCAATACAAAAAACAGGTACATACGAACAGGGCAACTCATAAAAAAAATATACACGATATAAAATAAATAATGGCACATATTCTCATAAGGCATTACACAAAATTACAAGAATTATTCAGGAGTATATCCAAAAGTAATCCATTTAACGTTACAATAAATAAATTGTACATTACTCTGGAGACAAATCCAGGAGATTTCTGCTTAAGCTGTCCGCCAGGCAATAGTCGGAACCCTTAATGTATACAATTTTAAATTGGAATTCCTGGAGAATGAGGCTCCACCTCATGAGGCCCCCATTATTGTTCTTAACGTTTCGTATGTAAGAGAGGTTTATGGTCATTATCGAACATGTGCAAATTCTGATCGATGAGGGGAATCGGGAGTTTAACTTCCTGAAGTCGATGCACATCCGGTACGAATTTTCCGACCTCTTTACCATGACGACCGGGGAGCAATACTCCGACTCCGAGGGCTCTATAATAGCCATCTTCAATAGCTTGACTACCTCCTCATTGAACGATTTCTTAAGTGAATAGGGAATAGGCACGGCTTCGAACGGACAAGTTCCTGGGGGGTGAGCCGAATATTCTGCTCGAATTGGGCAGCACAACCAGGGGTATCTGAGATGCATTGGTGAATTGGGGGAGTAGCGCCTGTAAGAGTAACTGGGTCTTCGAAGGGATTATTTAATAGGGAATGGGGGTATCTGGCAAGATGTAAAGAGGGTATTCCGCGTCTTGTTTTACTTAGGCGACTCGTAGCACGACCAAGGGGTCAAGCGGGTAGCTGGACTTCAGGCGGATTCTTCGTTCAAGGACACAAGTTGGTTGGCACCAGCGCGTTGATGATAATTTTTAAGCATGTTCACGTGGAATTGTTAAGTACTATACGTAGTTTGGATCAAGTAGTCGATAGATCCGCATCTCTCGATCACTGGGAAGGGACCCTTCCATTGGCTCAAAAGTTTGTTGTTCTCCTTTGGGAGTTGTGAAAGGACTTCGTCACTGGGTTTAAATTTTCGTTCTTCGAACTTACAGTCGAAGTAGGTTTTATACTTTCGCAAGTTTGTTTCGGAGTTCTGATGCACGATCTCTGCACTTTTTTCTAATCACTGCCTCAAGTCTAGGAGGTAAGCTTTAGGAGGATTAAATCTTCGAGTCTAATTTCTCGAATTTGAGAAGAGCTCTTTTAGAATAATGAGGGTGGCCTCTAACATTACATCCATACAGAAGCTAAAATAGAGAAAAACGTAAGGTGCGATGAGGAAATTTCCTGGTATGCGAAAAGGGTTACCGACAAGAATTGGTGCCATTCTTAGAGTTGTTCGGCACACAGTTTTTTGAGGATAGATTTGAGGGAGCCGTTGAGCTTTTCACACATCCCGTTACCATCTGGGTGAAGAGGGGTGGTAAAAGGGGTTTTATCATCAGGAGCTTGCCGACATACTCCATCAGTTGCGACGTGAATTGGCGGCCACGATAAGAGAGGATTTCTTTGGGTAATACAACGCGGGAGAAGATGAAGATTAGTGCTTCCGCGCAGGAGATACTGTTTATATTCTTCAAGGGTACGGGCTCAGGGAACCGGGTGGCAAAATCAACTAAAGTTAGCACGTAACTGTGACCTTGACTCGACGGGGGATGTATCGGACTGATGAGATCAATTGCGACACGGAAAAACGATTATGAGATTAAGGGTCGTCTGTGCAACGGAGCGGGCTTAACTCACCCTTTGACGGCTGTCGTAGAATAGACTCTTCAAGATATACCATATATAACTATTCGTTGAGGGAATTATTCTATATTTCGAGTGCGTGGTAATCTGATTGACCGAGGTTATTTATCCTCAATATGCTTAAGAAGTGGAACTGAGCTGAAGGATAATAATATGGCTATCATTAATAAAATAGAGTTTTATTAATTAAACTATCAACAACACACAAAAGAAAATGTTTACATAAACGGAGGATAGAAAGGGTCGTGGGAAAATATGACTAATCCGAGGATTAAGATTAGAAGAGATTTAAAAAGGTAAACAAATAAAAATTAAAGGGAGGGAATGGTTCGCTAAACCATATAAAGCACAGGGTAGGGTTGACAAAAGGTTAGATAATTAAAGGTAATGCTCAGCTTATGTAATCACAAAGTTGTTGCGCAGAGGAAGGCGATGCGAAGGAATCTTCGGTCCACTGGCGAGTTCTAGCAGATAGGTTCTTCGGGGGTTTCCTTAGCGAAGGGAAAGGACTGTCTTTGAAGAGTGAGAGCGAAGTGGGACTCAGAGATACGAGCGATCTTTGTAACAGCAAATCATGAATGTTCTAGATGAACAATGGAGGTTATCGTTGAAACCAATCGTCGACTTGAAGAACGTTAAAAAAAGGGAATTAAATTATCCTGACGTGATGTCTTGGGAATGAGAACCGTCTCTTGTCAACGGGCTCAAAGAACAATGGCTGTTCTAACGTTGTTCTCTTTCTGAACAACAAGGGGGAGGGGTAGAACCGTTTCTTGTAAACGGGCTCAAAGAACAATGGCTGTTCTAACGTTGTTCTCTTTCTGAACAACAGGGAGGGACTTATTGACTTGGCGTCTCGAAGGCACGAACCTTGGCACTCAAGGGATATTGTCCTCTTCTGGAAAGTAATGGTAGATCTCGAGGTGCACAAGGTGAGACCGGATCGGCGTAATGCCGCGCTAAGATAATCTGGATCTGATCTGATCTTATTGGGAATTGCTATTGTATAAGTACCAGGAGCCGTCTCCTTGGTGTAGGGGACAATTGATTGGGAGGCTTGGGGGAAGGCTCCGGTCGCGCCTGGGAAAATACTTTTTCTGCCCGTAAGCCTAACTCAATCTGGCGAGATCGACAAATCGAAGCGAAACGGGGGACGAATGACCTCCTTGGTTAAATATTGACTCAGGTGGCGATAACGCGCCCTGCTTGCTCTCGAAGATGCACGTGGGTAGCAATGTTTCTAACCATGTGATAGCGGCTGAATTTAAGCGGCCTCAGATCGTTCTATCACAACGGCAGGTTTCTTGACCATGACGATTGGGGAACAATAACTAGAGGGAGAAGGTTCTATTATGTCTAACCTAATTAAATTATCAACTTCGGCGTTAAAAGCTTGGCGTAAATGAATCGGCATGGGATAGGGTTTTAAACGGACGGGTTCTAAGGTCATTAATTTAATATCATGCTCGAAACTAGTAGCGCATCCAGGCTTCTCTGAAATAACGTCGTCGAACTGACATAATAGTTCTTGTAGCTGACTCTTTTGATGTGGTGTCAGCTGCGCGTCGATATCCAGGTCAAAGGGTTCAAAAGACTCGCCTGGCAGGGAAGGAGGAGGGTAATCGGCATCAGGTTGGATGCACACTGTCTGTATTACCTTAAGGGACTCCGCGGGGTATTCCTCTTCAAGCGCCGATGTTTCGTCCAGTGCTACTAACGTATCTCCATGGGCGCGTCGGAGGTAATTTTTTACTTTGGGTCCACGAACAGTCTCCGTGTCCTTGTTTTGGGCCTTATCCCATAAGGGTCTTAGTACTTCACACTCCTTTTGTCCCGTCCTAAAGTCCTGGTTAAGGATCTCCGAGAATTCGGACGGTTTTGGGGTTCTGAGGGGGACGGACTCCTGGGCTTCCTTTTTAGCTCGGCCTTGAGGAAAGGCGGCCTGGGACACAGGGTCGGAGCTTAATTGGGGGCTCTGTCCTATAAGTATGGAACAAAATTCTATGGGTGTTGAAATGACTTCAGCCCAGCCATCATAATACTTTCACTGCAGGTAACATCTAACGACGGGAAATTGGTTCGCCCGCCCAAGGTAGTCATGTACCACCGCAAATTTTTCGTGTTTAGGGTCCACTGGGGGGGAGGAGCTCATCAGACACGATGAAACACATGGAGCCTGTGTCCCTGACGAGAGTCGATACACGGCGGCCGTTCACGCTGCCCTCCTCAAATTTCAAAGTTCCCGGTGAACTTTTAACAAAAATAAAATTTAGCTGGTGGCCTGACGAAGGGGGAGCAGTTGCTGCTTGGGTCTGCACCACCGGGTAAGCCGAGGTGGCATTAGTCTGGTGAACTCAGTGGGCTGGTCCGCTTTTAAGCCTAGAATTTTGGGGTCAATTCCAGCTCATGTGGTTTTCTACACCGCAGGTGAAGCATATGATTGGTCGCTTCGGGAAGAGTGATGGAGGAGAAATCTTAACGGGAGGTTTGGTGTCCCGTTGTTGGTTTGGGGGGAAGAATTTTGGGGTTTTACGGGGCCCGGAAACTTCGTCGGCTTTCCTGGGAAGGGGCGCGAATCCTTCCTTCTTTCTTGGTTGTGGGATTGGTGAGAAGTTCGATTCTCCTTGGGGTATAAATTATGGCTTGCGGCATAGACATCCGCTTCTTCGGAACACTCTTCAAAGGTCTGGCACCAACAATCCTTGACGAACGCGTGGATCTCCGTCGGGAGAGACGCCAAAAATTGATCCCGCAACACGAAGTCTGTTAAGGACTCGTATTTAGGATCAACCTTTGAGGATTCTAACCAGAATTTAAAATTCCTCTGAAGAATGTATCCGAATTGACGGAACGTCTGTCCGGGTTTAATACGACCTCCTCGAAATTCATGTCGGTAGAAATCGGGAGTCATATTATTAGTGGCCAATAACTCAGCTTTTAAGGTGCTGTAGTCAATTGTACATTCAGATAGTAGAGATACGAAAATGTCGCGCAATTTACAATTTAACAGTGGAAGTAATCTTATTACACCTTCAGCCTCCAGATCCATGTTATTGATTTCGAGAATCTTTTCGAAGTGGGCTAAAAATGCTCCAAAATCCTCTCCAACCCTGAAATTGGGGAACTTAAGTAGGAGATTGGGCGGGGCTTCTGAATGTGAACTGACTGATTTTATTTCGACCTGTACTTTAGACATTTCAAGCTGATGGTGAAGCTCAGCTTGTCTTTTCCATTCCTCTCTTTCTTTTTCTTCTTGTTGGATTTCTTTTTCTCTTTCTTCTCGTTGGATTTCTATTTCTCTTTCTTCTAGTTGGATTTCTCTTTCTTTTTCTTCTCGTTGAACTTCACTTTGCCTTTGCGTTTCTTCTCTTAACTTTTCTCTTTCCGTTCTTTGCTCCTCTTGAACGTACTCAATCAATTCTTTTTCGGAAAGTCCCAAGGATTCTACTTGCGCTTAGAAGATTTCGAACTAAGTCATATTTGCACTTGGGGGCGCAATAGTCAACGAACTAAATTCCCTGCAATAAGAATTATGCCTCATAGAGAATTAGCCTAACTAAATATGGGCACTGACCTATTCGTAATTCGTTCCTCGACCTAGATAACCAATGAATGAATAACAAAAAAAAACACGAACAAATTATTATAACAGTTGCTAGAGCTACTCCAGCTTCTTAAGTTTAAAAAAAAGGGGATAGCAATCGTTGAAACAAAAGGGAACTACTATACTCTATTCTTATAACGAATAACACTATGCTTTACTCGACTGAGACCAGTGTTTGAAAAGATATAGCGTTAAACCTTACACACTTGATACCAAATTTAAATAGTATATATATATATATATATATATATATATATATATATATATATATATAGATATATATATACATATATATATATATATATATATATATATATATATATATATATATATATATATATATATATATGTCGTAGAATAGACTCCTTTGTTAAATATTGACTCAGGTGGCGATAACGCGCCCTGCTTGCTCTCGAAGATGCACGTGGGTAGCCATGTTTCTAACCATGTGATAGCGGCTGAATTTAAGCGGCCTCAGATCGTTCTATCACAACGGCAGTCTGTTGGCAGATTTCGCAGACCTGCATTAGCTATGGATTTCTTTATTGGCGCTTGGCAAATAAAAATATTTAAAGATCTTCTGGGTGGTCTTCGTGTGGCTAAAATAGTCTGAAAATAGGCTGTCACGGGTAGTAGTTAAAATGCCATTAACGTGAAAACGCGGAATACACAATACTCGCGTCTAGGGTTTACCGTTTTCTGAGCACACACGGTAAAGTTAGCTGTCCGTAACTTTGTAGGAGTCACCCTTTCTCCTCGGGTGGATTATTGCGCTTTAGACTGGGCCTTAGCCCCCGGGATCAGAGAGAATCGCAGTTTTACTGGTTCTCTGCGAAGTCTTCACTCATGACCTCTTTCAATTCTGAAGAATGTGAGTTTCTAGGGGCGAGGGTATCTTTGAATCTTTTACCACTTGCGAACGGGTAACCATGGGTTGAGCCACTGAGCTTGGGGAGACCCGTTGGCACTGGCCAATGAGTACGGAGCAGAATTTAATAGGGGCTATTACTACTTCTGCCCAGCCAGTGAAGTACGCACAATCGATGCACCACTTAACAATGGGGAACCGATTATCACGCTCTAAGTAGTCGGGCACGACGGTGAATATATTATGGTCCGGGGCTACTGAGGAAATCAGCATTTCTGACACCACTATGTAGGTGCACCTGGTATCTCTCACAAGTGTGGAGACACGGCAGCCATTAATCGTTCTGGATCCGAACTTAAGGCCTCTAGGGGTATTCTTATCAAACAAGAAGTTTACCAGGTGGCCGCCGGGACTTGAGGTGACCGGGGAAGTAGAAGATTCCGATGTTGTTGAGGGAGGCGCAGACGTGGCACACATCTGGTGTACCTGGTGAGAAGAGTTATTTCTGAACTGAGAGTTCTGGTGGCAGTTCATTTTAACGTGGCCCTCCACACTACAGGAAAAACAAATGATGGGTCTTCTGGAAAAAGATGACGTAGGGAGGCCTGAAGAGAACGGTTTTACATCCAAGTGTTCGGACAAAAAGAGTGGTTTCGTCTTCGACGGGCCAGTTATCTTGGCAAACCTGCTTCCATTTTGCAAGATAAATTTACCTTTGTTTGGCTTAGGTTTTAAGGAAAGGGGGACGTTTTCTTCCCTTCTTTCGGATAAAGGTTGTGGCTTGCTGAATATATGTTGGCCTCTTCTGTGCACTCCTTGAATGTGAGGCACCGCCAGTCTTTTACGAAAGATCTGAAAACAGCCGGAAGTGCAGCCGACAACTGGTCTCTCAGAAAGAAGTCAACAAGGGCATCGTAGTCATGCAAGATTTTAGAAGCATCGAGCCAAAAAATTGAGGTGACGCTAGAAGGTGTACCCAAGACGGTATGTTTGGCCTGGCTAAAGGCAGGCATGTCTGAGTTTGGATCGGTATAGGTCTGGAGTCATGTTATATGACACCATAACTCCGATTTTACGGTCGAATAATCAATTGTTGCCTCCGAGGAGAGTGATGTGTATATATCTCGGATTTGTGGATTTAGTAAAGGCAACAATTGAGCCACTCCATCTGCCTCGATGTCCTAATGATTGATTTTGAAGATTTTCTCGAAGTGGATTGAGAAAACTCCTAAATCCTCGCCTTCCTTGAAAACCGGAAGCTTAACAGATGCAGTTTGGGGGAGCTTTGGACCTCGAGCTGATGGACAGCGTCTCGGTCCTTCTCTTACTCATTTTTTACTTCTCGTTCATTCTCTTTTATTTCTCTTTTTTCTTCTCGTTTCTTCTCTTCTCTTTCTCTTTTTTCTTCTCATTCATTCTCTTCTCTTTCTCTTTGTCTTCTCTCTTCTTTATGGGGTCCTTTCCTCCTCTTTGATATAGGTTAGGAGTTCCTTGCAATTGAGCCCAAGCGAATCTCCTTGCAACTTAAACATGTTAAATAATGAAGACATTTTATCACATTCGACCAGCTCTCAGGAAAAGCACCACAAAAATAGAGGAATAATTAAGACGCATAACAGGAGTGCTGAGGTTTTGGCGGATCTAAGATTCTTCACTTAAAAAACAAACAAACACAGAGATTATTATTTCTCACAGCGCGAATTCTTAATTATACTCGTAATATTCACTCTTGGATTTAGCGAGAGCCTCTGTTTCCCAATATGCAACGGAGAAAACGACAAACACAATACCAAAAAAAGAAATAAGATTAACTCTTTTACAAAATGGCAGACGTTTTATGAGGCCTGAAAAAGGTTAAAATATCACAGGTTCATAAAATTCAATACAAAATACGCACACAAAATGGAAAATAGGAAATGGGTAAGGTCTTTTCTACACTTTCTAAAACAGGACCTTTAACATACAGGAATAACACCCTTTAGAATCTGTCACATGTCTAAAACAAATGAGATCAGATACTGCGGGTCACCTTAATAAGCCTGACGCCAGAATTATATAATGTTTGTCGTAGAGTCGAACGTCGATGCTAACCGAGGATTGACTGTGCGGTGACGCTGGAAAGGAGTGTCGTGGTATAGCCGACTATATAATATAATATCTATTATTAGTATGAAGAGGGAGAGCTCAGGCTATTACAGCGAACCATCCAATGACTGAATGCTACGTTGATGCGCGGATTAGAAAGGTCAAGTTGAGGCGCGGGGTCAATATGCTTAACTAATCAGGTCGAGTCCGAGGTTGGCAAAATTTGAATAACGAGGCCGAGAGTGACGTTCAGGTTAATTAAAGATAAACATAAGAAAATATAAACTTTATTTACAAATTAAAATGCTCAAAATGATATAGAGGTGAATTAAAGGTTGAATAATGATTTATCGTTACCGGTGGGGCAATCTAATTTCTATTAATTAGTTTCAAGCTACCTGCTCTGATCTAAATGGGCTCACAAGAATAAAGGGGGAAAAGGGGGCTTACGGACCGGAGGGCAACAGCGACTTCAAGGAGGCTTGAGGAAAAGTAGGGGCTCAGCGAGACGACCTTGTCAGCCTCTTAAAAGGAAGGATCTTCGTCAAGAAAATAGTGAGAAAGAAGGGTATGGTCGGAACTTTATTTCTTGGGCTGTGAAGGCGTAAATTCTATCCTTAGCTGGGGCTCGAAGGGGGAGCTGGAATCCTTGGTGATTCTCGGGAGATGTATGGTTACCTCAGGGTAACTTCCACGGGGCTGGCTCCTTCGAGGATTCAAAGGAGTATTCCGGCGCAGCTGCTTCAGAAGATGGCTGGGGCAAAGGCTTCCGTTTGACCGTGGATGCCTTACCGGGAAGAGAGTTTCAAGCTTTCGGTTGAGTACACACAAATCACCGACTTGTGACGAGGGATGAGTTCTTGCGAGCTAGCCTTGATCTTTACTGCTATTCCAAGGCAGCCAAGGGGTTTAAATATAGAGAGTCTCCTCAGGCGAGAGATGGAGAATAACCCTAACTTTGAGGAATTTCAAGGGGGCAACTGACGCGCCAAACTGTCGGAGATAAAAAGTTCTTTTACCCTCTATTTCTATCTCCGTGGGGGAAACTGATGAAATTTACGACCACGTAGGGGATGTTATCCACACACTCCTTGGATCGTACGATGGAGGGGGGGAAACATCTGAGCTTGCTTCGCCAAGTGACTCTCGTCCGCGTGGGGTCTGGCTAACCACGTGGCTTAGCAAAGTGCTAAGCATTGCAAAGAAGAGAACAAGGGGTATTCTTTTACAGGCAATAAGTCAAAAATAGAGGAGGATATATATAGGTCCCAGTACGCGGGTTAATTAATCAAAATCGAGTGCCTTTGGCCTAAAATAATGAATTCTTAGAGGTTCTTGGTTTAGAGAAACTGATTGTAGAAAAATAACTTTACTATATACAAAGAAAATATTACTAGCAAAAGTAAATAAATGACAATAAATAAGATGGGACCCGGGGTACCAAAGGGAGGGGATACACTTGACTGACATGGACGAGAGTCCAAAACAGGATGTATGGTGATTACTTCCAGGGAAAGGGGGAGAGTGCTAATAACGGGGAGACTCACGTAAGGCCTAATTGACTGGAGGCTTTTGAGACGACGAGGAATCGGGCCACAGCAAAGTTCCACTTGCAAAATTTCTTCTTCTTTAACTTCGCTGAGAAATATATGAGGGAGTACTTCGACAAAAAGAAGTCGATACCCGAGTGATAGATGCCTGTAATTGTCTATCGTCTGTCGGGCGGGAACTCTGGTCTTAGGTACGAGCGAGGCCGGGTATAGAGGTGACGCGTCTTGTTCGTAAGTGTAAGCCGTTGTGAGGCTTAGCAGGGCGTACGAGGCTCTAGTCAAGACGGAGCTGTATGGTACTAATTTCTCAGCGTCCCGAGTACTCTCTCGTTCATTTCTTTTCCTCGGCGAAAGCGGGTCGCCAGAGGCCCGGGATCTCATTAGACTTGGCGCTCCAGGAGGGAGGGGATATTATTAGCGAGCATCACAGGCTCGTGCGAAAGTCCTCGACAGCGTAGGTCTGACACCGATCAGGCGATGCCACGCAGGATAAGGGAAACCCAACACGGATCACAGGGCCGCGCGACATTCTTGAGGCGGCTCTTTGGGTTCGACTGAACCGACCATTCTTGATAAGAGGCCGGGTTCATCCAACCCCGCGGAATTCTCGCTGCTCCTTTGAGGCCTTCTGGGCTTGGAGGTGCATCTTTTCTCAAGCGCGACGGGTAGATGTCGGTTCTAGAGTGGGCGGGGGTAACCTCTTTCTGACAAAACCATGATCCTTTACTATAAAGTTAATATTAACACAGGCTATCGTGGAGGCGAAACGGCTCTCAAAGCCCTTTTACACCGAAACATCACTTCAACTGACCCTAATACAAGTATGAACCTGATAATATATTACAAGACCAAAAGAGCTAGTAGTTGCATTATGAAGAACAGCTGTCTTCCTCCGACGACCAAACTTCAGAAGAATAACATCGAATCCGAATTTTCTTGCGAAGTCGGTGACCCCGAACACCTCAATTCACAGTATATTGGCGTGACCTTACAACCTTGTCAAAGCGACTGACTGCTCAGCTACATGACGAAACACTTATGAAACACACTATCTCTCATGGCGTCACTATAACCCGTGAAACGCTCAAAGGTAACACCTCCATCACCCTACGACTCCAAAACTGCCCTAGACTGCGAATAGCCGAAGCCGTGATCATCCAAAATGAATAAACCACCAATTAACGTGCAGCTTTAGTCAGAGTCCATCCTTCGGACAAATTGGTGTCTTCGTGGTGAGCTTTACTAATACAGAGTAACATTTTCCTTGAATGTGATTGGACGATTTTATATCAATTATGTTCAGGTTTTTGCAGCGTTTATGTTCCAATTTTTGCAGCGCCTATGTTTATGTTTCAAATTTTTGCAACGTTTATGTGAAAATTTTTACATCGCTTACGTTCAAAATCTTTGCACCCACTTATGTTTAATTTTTGCAGCACCTAGTTAGACTTTATAAATATATATAGTCGAGTATCCTGTATCTAAATCATAGTTTAGACGATAGATGACAGTTTATAGAATTCTAAATACAGAAGATTTCATGAAAGCAATCCAACTTTACCTCCTTTCGAAGCGAGATTCATCTTGTTTTTTAACCATCTTCTGAAGCGACAGTAACCCCCTGAACGGACGTTGATATAACATTGTGCAAGGACGAACCTTCCTTTCCTCTCCACCCTCCCTAGGGAGAGTCGGTTAGGTAAGCACAAAGTCTCCATAGGTGCCCACTCTAGCAGGAGAAATATTTAAACCGAGCGGCTAATTCAGTTCAGGCTAAAACTTAGCTCGGGAAGGGTTAGACCCGTGTAAGCGGTGGCCAAGATTTCTATAGGCGCAAAGACTGCTAGGTTAAGAGTTAGGTAGGCATTTAGGACTAGTGACTCACCAGCTGAATAAGCGTGGTAGATAACCGGATATAGCAGCATCCTATATCTACCTTCAGCCTCCCACTCTCTCTTTTTTCTCTTTCCGCTTTGTAGTCGATGAGGAAGACGAAGAAGAAGAAGAAGATTCGTATGCAAGAAGAAGGACTCTGCTAAACGGGTCACTTTGCGCATCCGAAAAGGCGCCCCAAAACCCAACAGGATTAATGTTTTTCGGATAATCTATGGCAAACTTGGAGTTGTTCTAGTGAAAAGTTGTTCTATAAAAGAAAAGGCCAGGGCAGAGGATGATAAGCATAATCTTATAATTTTCAAAGTCGCTACTGCCACGGCTGAGAAGATTTAATCGACAAAGAACGTATCGAGATCAAGCAGGGAGAATCACTAAGCATATTAACATGCATCCTGCATGCACACGTTCTCAAGGTTGCAAAACCGGGTTCGTATTCAAAAGAATTGAACATCATTCTTAAAAATAATGGGTCAGAACAGATGTGGTCCAGTATAAGTCCGCAAGGAAAGACCAAGCTCAAATACAGCAGAAGACCCTAAGCCAAGAGAAAGGCCCAGATCCCAGCCAGGCGTCGATAAGGGACCCGACACTCAGGAAGAACATAAACCAGAGTCATGAAGAAGTGATGGAAGTTGAGGCTGCCCAGGAAGTTATTAACAACGAGGAAGCTGCCCCAGAATTGCAATCCAAGAAGGAAGGGGGCGTTGATCCCACTCCAGAGCCAAGAAAAGAATGCAAAGATGAACGCCAACGTTTTAATTCAAGGTTATTTGCCTCCGAAGAACGACCCTCCTTTGATTCAGGGAATCAAAAATGGTTATTATAAGTACGAGTTCCAGATCCCGTACTCAGATCGCGAGATATTTAAAATTATAACGGGTGGTAATTTGGAAATCCCACAGGAACTATTATGCCATAGAGTGAAAAAGGAAGTGTTCAAGAAGAAAAGAAGCGAGAGGATGAAATTGCACAATTGAACGAGAAGCTCACAAGCCCGAGAAGAACAAGTCACGAAGAAAGAAAATCAAAATAATGGCTCATACTCAGAAACTAAAAATAATAAGTCACACCGTCACTGGGGAAAATGATAAAAAGTTCTCACTAAGTAACGCATACCTAAAGGAAGATCCAGACATAATTCTGCTTAACGAGATAAATATTGACTCCTAGACAAATAAAATTAAATTGTTCAATTATACTGTACTAACTAAAACCACCATCGAAGTAAATTTTGACGGCGTTGGTTTCAATTGCAGTACGTAACGATTTAAGCTTCAAGAAGCTCAAGGACTTAGACGAAGCTTACCTAGTGATAAGCGTACGAACATCAACTGGCAACTTTATCGTAGCGACCAAATACCAACATCTTTATCGAGGTTTTTGGTTAAAATGATCAGTCAATATTCATGGGTGATCTAAACGCTCGAAGTAGAGCCTAAGGATACACCAGAAACTTCAAAAGAGCCAGAAAAACATCGACATACTATTATAAAGGGAAATAGCGCAGCGCATTGGGCTGGAATTCCCAACCTACTTCGGGCCAAACAGAGCCACGAAGCCTGATATATTCATAGTAATTCCGTACATCCAATATAACTATCTAACCGAGAAAGGATCCCCATCAACAAGTTACCAGGGAATAATAGTATTGACACTGTCCCTAACGAAAACCAAGTCAGATGCCCCCCAAGGAAGTCGTACAAGCACGCTAACTAGACTGGTTACTCTGAAGATCTTGCCAACCACCGGCAGATAGATTTATCGGAAGCAACCCTAAAGGAAATAGAGCAAGAACTCGAAAACCTGATGGAAGCGCATCCCAATAACAACATTCTGAGAGAAACCATCGAACAGGACACGCCCTAAAGGTGAGAGAGGGTTTTGTACAGCAGGTGAAGTAAGAGCTAATTGCCACAACGGCGTTAGAAAGAAGTGCTAGATGGGATCGTTTCCTGTAAGCCATAGACAGTGATTTAAATCCAATCAAATTCTGGCACAAAATCAACATTGCTAGAAGCAAGCGACAAGTTAAACCCAGAATCGAACTCTACCACGACCATGGAGAAGCAAAAGAACCCCAAGACATAGAAGCCAGTTTCTCTCAACACTAGAAGGAGTATTTGACATCTCTCTTAAAGAAAGCGAGGACTTGAACTGGGAGCACGAGTTAAGAGTAATAGAAGAGTTAGAACTAAATTGTCTCGAAATCGTCCCAAATAACGCCGTATCACCAATGCTTTTAGAGGAAGGTTTTGAGCCGATTACTTCCAAAGAACTGAAAAGAACACTCATGACTACCAACCAGAGGGTGCACTGCGAGTCGAGTTTAACAAGCGAGAACCTGGTACGAGCACCAGACTCCTTTTTGAATAATATAGTACAATTGTTTAACGTCCCATTTAGTGCAGGCTATTTTCCGGACGCTATGAAAAAATGAAAAATTATATTCATCCCAAAAGCCGGCAAAACCCCTAACAGACCGGAAAATTTCATGCCAATAACATAATTAAAAACACTGGCGAAACTATTGAAAAGAACGATCAACGCCTGACTGATGAGAATTCTGGAAGAAAGATCCTAAATACCTAACCCCCAGAATGAGTTCAGAAATAACGGCCCTAGCCATTTTAGTCGAAACAAAGCCAAGGCAAAGTTAGACAATAACTATGCCGACATCGTATTTAGGGACGTCCAAAAAGCATTTGATAAAGTTTGGACGATCGACCTAAAGTAGAAAATTTGAAGATTAGAGCTACTATCAGCCCTAGTAAAATGCCTATGTGACTATGTCACAGGCAGATTGGTCTATACTTCAGTGAAGGGTTACGACGCCCCGAACTTCAAGGTCCCTCAGGCTGTCACCCAGAGAGGCTGTATAAGTCCAAACTCTCTATAGTATTTACACGATGGATTTACCGAGCCCAGTCAACGACTCTACAAGATATGTACAATTTGCCGATGACGTCACAATAGTTGCGAACAGCGCGTACAGGCATCCCCCAACGCTGGCAACAATAGTGGCGGTCGAGATCGCAAACATAAACAAATTTGGGGGAAAATGAAAAATCCGCACAAATGAGGAAAAGTTCTCCATTATCCAAATAAGGAGACGCAAGACCTTTAGAGTGCAAATAGAAGAAAGAAGATATCGAAATAAATACAAATGAAAGGTACTTAGAATTAAGATCTGCCGACACAGCTATGGAAAACATGTCACAGAGTTAATCTACTGAAGGCACATTTAACCAAAATGTGCTATATGAAATCCCATTCTGATCTACCTGGCTATCCCGTTCAATAGACTCCTCAACAAAAATCTCTGGAACACCAGGGGGTTCAAAATGGAGCAGTCTATAATATTAAGAACACGAGAAAAAGCGAGTGTAAAAGATTAATAGACCAACATAGCGAGATAAACCTTTGAGCCACAAACGTTTCTCTAAACAGAAAAGCCTGCAAGGTGTGGGATAAACTATACACTATACTAAACGAAGAAGAGAAAAGAGCGATAGGAATCCCTCAAAACTACAGAATCAGCAACCTAGGGACTTTTAGGAGCGGGAAACCCGATACAAGGGAAGAACCACCCCCAACGCCCACAGTTAGACGAGATTGAAGAGCAACTAAATAAATTATCGATCAGAAAAATCTACAATAAATAACTAAAATAAAAATGTAAACTAACGAAGAGCAACAGACGCGTGAGAGCCCCAATCTAAGAATCCAGAAGAATGAATAGAAAGAATCAGCTGAATAGCCCCAGAGATGGCTGGTAACCCAGCAACTAACACTAACTCTCCCTTATCTTCCTTCACCACTATACCTTAACACCTACAGTCCACTCTACTTACTAAAGACTTTTATTTTCTATCTTTTTTCAAGACGTAAGTCGTACATAAATCACAATGTGAAGCTCTATGAGAACACTTGCGAGCAATTACCTTATGTGGAGTATAAAAAGAAAAGAAACAATAAGAAGATCTTAATAACCAAGAAACGCTACGGAAAGAGGGAAAAGCCAGTAATTCGAAATGAAAAACGTCAACAACAGGCTCAAGATTTTGACACAATGTTAATGGATGGGAGGGGAAGGCCACGGCTTATGACAACATATTTTGCGTGCTGACCACGACATTATCCCACTGATAGAGCACGGTATCGAGACAAGATCTAGTCGTATAAAGATACCGGGTTATAAAATAGTCATGAAAAACCACTCACAGGAAAGGTTCGACAGTGCCGCTCTCGCTATTAAAAGTAATATTTCGCGCAGGCACCTTCCAGAACTGGACGAGTACTTTGTTTCCGTGGAATTGCCTGGCAGGGAAAAACCTCGTGGTAGCGGAAGCTTACCAACCCTCTCGAAGAGCGTACCTGCCCCCAATAACTTCTACTCCTTGTTCGGGCATCGCAGAGTGACATTCCTTGGGGCGAAATTACTGCCAGATGACGAACGACCAGCTCTGGTAACACGAACGAGAGTAGTTGTAACTTGGAAATGGTTATAGAAGGAAGAACATCCAAATGATACGGCCAGACTTCCCGACCTATATCACCACCAGGTCAGCAACAAGGCCTGATATAATCATGACAAGCGTGACTTCCCATTCAATTACCATAGCGAGCCAGGCCCAACAGTTCCCAGCATCATATAGCGATCCTTACGACAATCTCGATCGCACCGATCCAGGTGCCAGTCTCTCTCCGCAAAAGCTACGCTTCGGCCAACTTGGGACGACGCTACAGAAAACTCCTCAGTAGATACCAAACAGCCGATCAAGCGAGATAAAAATCCTGGAAGTCCACAACCCTCAACAGCATGGGTTTCACAAGAACCGAAGGACAGATACAACCCTTGCCCCTCTAACCTAAACACAGGCATGCTCCAGAACAGAAGGAAAGTACGTAGATGTGGTGTTGCATGATTTACAGAGGCCCTTTATAAGGTTTGGCCTAGAGGTCTCCAATACAAGATCTTAGGCCTCCAGGTGAACGCGATCTTGGAAAGGGTATTCTGTGATCACCTCATGGAGAGGAGGGCCCAAATATCGATCGAGGGCTACAGGACCCAAATTCGAACTCGTTGTGGGTGTCCCACAAGGTAGCTCTCAGAGTCCTTTTTTTATAGCTAGTGTACACATTAGACCTACTTGCTGCAGGGGAGGGGGGGGGGGAGGATGTGATGTATCTGCAGTTAAAAGATGATATCACTCAAATCGTCCATAGTCCCTATAGGAACGCAGGATTTCAGGAAAGGCAGACAGCTAGCGAAATAGATAACATTAACAGTTAAGACAAAAAATGGAAAATAAAAACAAACCGCCTAAAGTTCCAGATCCTACTAGTTAACCACCGAAAGCTTGAGGGTGTCATCGTTAATGACGAATCATACCAATATTCTAAAGAGGGTAAAGTTTTGGGCTGACAAATAACGGCACCAGGCTACAAGAACCACATAAACGGTAGAATCTCCCTAGCCAGAAGAAAACTTGGCAAGATCTACAGGTTAAAAAATCTTTGCGCATAAACTTCTCAAAGCTATACACTGCAATAGTATGCTCAACATTAGGGTACCTTGAAGTAGTAACGCAGACTGTAAGTTTTACCTTTCTCAGACAAATACAAAGAGTGCAGAACAAAACTGCCCTACTACTAGCTATATGCACGAAAGAACAGGTCTAAAGCGACTGAATAGGGAACTCCAGAGGCTTGGGAGAAAAATTGAGACAAAATAGAGGAGTAAACACTGCTAACATTAGATAACGACTTAGAAATTTGTCGACCTATTATGCACACCGTCACAAGGAGAACTCTCTTCCCCAGCGTAAGAAACTGCCCCCGTGAAGCCCTGATTGCCACCTACACATAAAGAAGACAACACTACTAGTACAAGAATTACCGATCCGAGAAACCTAAACCAAACAAATGAAATGGAACGTAAACCTTTAATTAACTAAATAAAGGAGGCAAAGTGTCCAAATCAGAAAAAAAGAAGAGACAGAGTGCTACAAATAAATAATATATATAATATATATATAAAATATATATATATATATATATATATATATATATATATATATATATATATATATATATATATATATATATATATATATTTATATATATATATATATATATATATATATATATATATATATATATATATATATATATATATATATATATATATATATATATATATATATATATATATATATATATATATATATATATATATATATATATATATATATGAAGATTCCTTTAATTGAAGGCGACTTCAGGATGGGTTACGCCTACGGCAATGTAAAAACGCGTAAACCTGGAAATCCCCTTCCCCTCATCATAAGTCAAACACCAAGTGTGCCTTATCACCTGGCAAAATTTCTCAACTAGATCATCGTGCCCTACACCCCATCAGACTACACGCTGCCCTCCTCTTCAACAATTTTAGATATCCTTTAGACTTCTCAACCAGCAGCCGTACTAGCTTCTATGGACGTAGAATCTCTATTCAAAAATGTTCCCGTTGATGAAATCATCGAATTGATAACCAATGCCATTTACCATACTAAAGGTTCCACACCCATCACTATTCCCGAAGACATATTGCGACAGCTCCTCCAAAATGTACGTGCAAATCGATGGCGTCACGATGGGGTCAACCCTTGGCGTCCTCTTTGACAATTTTTACATGGCCTCAGTTGAAAACGAGATTTTCAAGATCAATTTAGCGCCCAAGCCTCGTATCTAAGCGCGCTATATCGATGACATAATTCTGAATACGAATATCCTTGAACAAGCGAACTGGCTAGTTGAAACATTCAAGAACAACTCTTGTCTAAATTTCACCCACGAAAGAAAACATGAAGGATCCCTTTTCTTGCTTGATATCCTCATAAGTGCCCAAGAATCAAAATTTGTGTCCCAAGTATACGTTAAGGCGACGAACTTGGGCTTCTGCTTAAATGGTTCTTTTGAGTGTCCTGAACATTACAAGAGATCAGTCATCAATGCCTTAGTTTACAGGGTAATTTCTCATTCATCCTCGTGGGCGGCCGTTGATTACCAACTTAAGAGGGTTTCCCGAGTTCTGGTTAACAACGGCTACACACAAGAATCCATCGGCGCCATCATGAAAGAGAAAATGAACTTGGCTGTTGGCCCTAGCGTCAGGTCTAATCCGAAGAAGAGTAATATCGAACTTTATTACAAGGCCAATATGAACACCGACTACCGTGAAGACGAAAAGGCTCTCAAAGCCATTCTCCATTGCAGCGTGACCCCAACTGAACCTAATACGGATATTAATCTAATTATATACTAGTTGCATCATGAAGAATAGCTGTCTCCCTCCAACAAGAAAACTCCAGGAGACTAACGTCGTGTAGAAATATTCGTGCAAAGTCGGTGACTACAGCACCGCAATTCAAAGTACATCGGCGTGACCTCCACAACCCTGTCAAGGCGACTGACAGCTCACCTTTAAGATGGCGCTATTAAAAAACACCCCCAATCTCATGGCACTACCCTAATCCGTAAAAAACTGAATTAGGACACCTCCATCATCCTGAGACTCAAAAATGGCAAAAGATTGCGGATGGCTGAAGCCGTCATCATTCAAATGAAGAAACCGCCAATTAACGTGCAACTTCAGCCGGAAACTATACTCACTACATCTTGACGTCCTTGAGTCAACCGCCGTTAAAAGAGGAACGTTTTCAAACTTGATTTTCCTTTGCCTCCTTTACCAGAGAACTAGATCGGAGCGACAAATAATCAGATTTGATTTGATTTGATGATAAAAGATGGGAAAAATGGGTGTGAGATATTAGGAGAGGTTATAGAGATAAAAAGTGTAACTGTAGAAGAATATGTGTGCCAGCTTTCTTGGCATTGTCTTCACGTCTTTTTCTTTGTTCGTAAGCATTTCTGATGAGAATAATAAAGCGTTCAAGCTTTTGTAAACGTACGGCTTGGAGCTTGTGGCTTAGAGTTTACTCGTAACTAAGCATTTACACATGTTAGATCGTTTCTTATTTTACTTTGTCCACTTCGGATCTTTTTTATTGACTGCAATTTATACTTTGTTGATTTAAGGATTCTTCTTTATTTGGGTGTTTATTTGTCCTTTTTTAGGCACATCTGATCGTATATAACGATCTCATTTATAAGTTGTTAAATTCACGTTACTTTACATTGGTTGTATGTCCATTACGGATCTTTTTTGTTACTTTTTTAAATTTTTTTTTAGAAAACATGTGAACTATGGTTCCCATTGTCCTTACTTTGCAAATTTTTGTTTTTCCGGTAAATCTTTATCTGAATAAAGGTAAAACATCCTCCTGCGTACGCAGGCGGCTGCTCTTAAATCCACGTTTGTAGAGTCGTAATCGGTTTTCATAATTTGGTTGTCGTACTACTTCATTCGTCCACTCGTCGATTTTCTTCCAAATTGATTTTGCCCTATTGTGAAGGGTCATATTTAGGGGTTCTACCTCCGCGAGGGTGTGGAGTCTGGTCGAAGGTATGAAGTCCATTTTGGACACACCAAGGATGAAGCGGAGTGCCGGATTTTGTATCGCTTGCATTTTCCTTAATTGGGTATTACACTCCAGGTGCAACGGGATAGCGGGGTACAGCAAGATAGGTCTCACTAGGGCTAAGTATAATTTCCTCTTATTCCAGAGGGAGAGTCTCTTAAACTTATATAGTTGGCGCAAACGAAGGTTGGCCTTTGCGACTTTCGAGTTGACGTGTGCACCGTATCCCGATGACGTCACAATTAACCCGAGAACGCGGGCTTTGCGTGAATACGGGTAAAATTCGTCCCGCACAAAGATCTCTGCCGTCCTTTTGCTTCCTATGGGAAAAACCTTAAACTTCTTCACATTGGTGCGTATCTTATTCCGGGCTTCATAGGCATTAAGGTGGTCTATTTCCCCATTCGTCCTGTTCGCAATGTCGATAGGGTTGAGGTAATCGCTGGTGATTAATTGCGATATGTCGTCTGCTAGTTGAATATACTTCGCGTAATCTTGGGTAGGTTGTGGAAGATCGCTGGTGTAGACTGTGTTCAGGGTCAGACTCAGGCAACCTCCTTGAGGCACCCCGGTTTCCATAGGGAATGGCTGACCTTCGATGCTGTTGATTTTAATGGTCGCCTCTCGGTCCTCCAGGTAGTCACAAAGAAGTCTGGTAATATTCGTGTCCATGTTCAGGTCACAGAGCTTTTTTTTAAATCCGGGGATCCATACTTTATCAAAAGCAGATGATACATCCCTGGGTACCAAATCAACCCTCCTGTTATCAGCCTTAGCGACAGCGATGTTCTCCGTCAGTAGGACTATGGCCGTTTCGGTTACCAGGTTCCTCCGGAATCCATGTTGGTGTTCATTGTATCCCCCGTTATCTTCTAGGAAGTCTCTCAGTCTGTAGTTTATTAACTTTTCAAGGAGCTTTCCCAACAACTCCAGGAGTGATATGGGCCTGTAGCTTTTTATCTTTCCTTTGGGCTTTCCGGCTTCAAAAGGAAAATCATCTTGGCCCTTTTAAGGCGATCGGGAAAGTAACCAGCGTTAAGAAAAGCGTTAAATAGGTTAAGAACCGCCATTCTGATATCCATGGGAGCATTTATCAGGTGAGCCTTGGTTATGCCCGAAATGCCCAGTGTCTTTTGTTTGAAGCTCCTGAGAGCAGCCTGAAATTCGTGATGGGTAAATGGTCTACCCTCTTCCTCCGTTTGTCTGGTAGTATCGACGAAACCGAAGGGAGTCAAGACCGGCCCAGATTGAAGGCCAGGTTTTCTCCATCTGTGATCGTGAACCTGTTTTGCCAATGGTTCCTGAAGTGACGCTCGATCTCCTGGTCATCCGAGATTTTCTCCCCGTCGACTCTGATATTAATGTTAGTTCTGGCGGGGATAGTGCCGCCCAGCTCCCTAAGTTGGCTCCAAAATCTCCTGGGATCTCCTTCATCATCTATCCGTTCTATCAAACCGTCCCAGATTGTTCTTGATTGTTCCGCTATGAGCAATTTCAACTCCAGACGGAGGTTCCGAAGCTCCCGGTAGCGTTCGGCCGTAAATCCAATCCGTCCTATTTCACCAACCAGCTCGTCCAGCCTGTCCTTTCTTTCCACTATCCTTTCGTTCCACGTGGCGCTGAGAGAGTCCTGTACTCGACTCTGGGGATGGTTGTTCTGTCCGCCTCCACCAGCCTCGTCATGATTTCGTCTAGGTGACTACCAAGATCTTCCAGTGACGACCCGTCCAGATGGTCAAATTGGTATTCCTGTAGAAGTATTTTTTACTCCTTCCAGTTTGCCTTAGGAATGCACCTCCGAGATGGAATCTCCACCTGTATAGGGGACGTAGAGACGGTAGTAACCATGCCTATATGGTCCGATGGGGTGTATGGGCCATGAACTGTCAACTGGTTCAGCACAAAGTTGGAATTCACAAGGACGATATGCGGGGTCGTTGAGGATATCCTCGTCAAGTACGTAAGAAAGTCCGGACCGACTCTACGTACCAGGTCTCGGTCGATGAGCATGCTCAGAGTGGTTCCCGATCCATTGAAACCAGTGGTGTAGCCAGCCTCTCTGCACCTGGCATTGAGATCGCCGATCAAGATGGTCGAGGCGTTTCTCCTGAAGAGCCTGATGAAGTTGGGGATGGGGAGGTACGGGCGTCTTGGGGGTTGATAGCCCACTGCGATGACAAGGTCGTCGAAGGTAGTCTTAATCTTGATGGCCAGATATGACTCTTCTAAATCTGTGACTTCCCTGAATTTGATGCCATTGTAAATCGCTATTGCGACGCCGTCGAATCTTGAGTTAGAGTGGTTAGCCGATATAACATCGTAGCTATATATCTTCAGGAAACTCGCATCCGCACCGATGACATGTTCTGAGATCAGTTAAATGTCAGGGTCCACTTCGCGTATGATGTTATTGTACGCGAATCTTTTGTTTTTCCATCCATTGACATTCAGCGAGAAGATCTTGATTTTATTTATAAACTTGATATTATGAGCCATGTTATTCCGATTGGACGTTCTGTATCTTTGCCTGTTCGTCGCGAGCTGGTGACCTCACTCTCCCTGACCTTTTTTTCTTAAATTGATCGTGAGACAAATTGTAACACGATTCGGGATAGACTACGATGCTACCTGCTTTGAGAGCCGATAGCATTTCTTCCTCTGTGTCTTCGCTGTCGCACTCATATTTGAATCTGCCTCTTAGTACGCCCTCAACTTTATCTTTAACCTTAGCCAACCTTGGGAGCGGTGACGATGGTAAGGCATAAATTTTCATGTTTACGTCTGTGGTCTTTCTCGAGGGTAGTGTGATCTTATCTTCTTTGGTAGGTTTGGTACGAGGAACCGATCCTTTCTGGGCGTCCGTCTTTTGGGGTAGCAGGTCAGTTTCCATCACCTCGCGTGTCGTACTCTTCGCTTGTCTGGTCAGACGAGGATCTCTAGATTTCGATCGGGTTCTCGAGGCAGTTCTGGGTTTGCTACCCTTTTTGTGTCTGGTAAAGTTCGTTTGGAGGGGGATTGTCTGGAAACCACATAGGCTTCATCCCGTTTTGTGTCATCATCTTATTCAGCTGCGTGGCATAGCTCCCAGCCTTAGCGATATTAACGAAATGTGCGTGAATCACGCACATGACCAGATCTAGATTCATAGACGGGTCTAACTGCATCACGGTTTTTCTTTTGTCTTGGCTCTGTGCTGCCTGGGCATACGAGGTGCTTGCCTTACGGTCCTTTTCTTCATGCAAGTTCTTCTTCTTCTCCGCGACCAGTGACTTTTTCTTGGGGAACGACATAGACAACGTTCGTTGGGGGACTCCGCAATTTTAGGCATTTCTTTGTACCCCCGTTAGTACATTCCTTCCAGGTGTGCCCTGCTTCGGCGCACTCAGAACACACTTTACCCTGGAACGTACATTCTTTCGTTGTATGCTGCTCCAGAGGCAGCAGGAGAAGCATACCTGTACAGAGACAAACATTTCCCTCTCTATGCACGATGTCTCTATCCTGGTGCAGAACAAGTTCAGCCTTGCTTCCGATGCCTTGGCAGCCATCTCCGTTGTCTGGAACGTTGCCTTGAACAGGTGGGAGTACTCACCACCCTCGCAGTTCCTAAATTTGTAGGTCTCATCGACCTTAGCCCAGGATTGCTTGTCTTCGATCTCGTCTTTGATTTTCTCTGCACTGTGTGTCCCGACCCAGGGGTCGAAGCGGCGGCAGATGATCGACCTTTGCGCCGATACGTGGGGCGGAACCTTGGGTGAGAGGCCAATGTTCTGCAGTTTCCTGCAAGAATCCACGCCCAGCAACTTGTCTACGTCAAGGTTGCTGTCGCATATGGCTAATTAGCCGTATGACTGATCAATAAGTCTGCATAGTGCGACTTTAATGTCTGAGAAGATGGTCTGGAAGACAGTCTCCCTTGTCGGCTTGGCATGCCACTCCCTGACCCAGAGCGGGATTCTTTTCTCACCCCTGGGGTCGTCCATGACGGCCCAGTGAGGGGATGTCTTCTCCACGGGACCTACCAGTCTATTAAGGATGTTTACCTAATTTACAGACTCGTTCCACCTTGTACTACCTTACCTATACTAAAATGTCTAGCAGAGCCCACCTGCCGGTCCTGTCCACTCCGCCCCCTACTGGGGCCCCCTTCTTTGTGCCCCCTGTAGGGCTTCCCTCTGGAGTTCGGACACGACAGAAACCAGTGGTCTCTACAGGCCTCAACCAGCAGACAAGTTATGAGGAACGAGGTGTGCTGCTGTGTAATGGCAGAAAATCCAAAACGAGATGCGTCGGCGGCCAATGGGTGCTGTTGCGTTTAGGCCCGCGACACTACAATCGAGTAGCGGTAAATCAGCGGTCTTGACACGTAAGGACAATTTTCACCTTGGCAAATCTTGAAGCCGAAGCTTTTGCAAAAAGGACTTAAGAATTCTTCGAATGCGGCTGGAAAAACTCTATTCAGAGTGAAGCGCAGTCAAATAATCAGACAATCTGAGCCTTCCAATTTTATATGTTTCTTCTAGCGCTTAGTTTCCCCTTAAAAATTTCCCGCGCCATGATTGGCCAATTTTTGTAATACTTATGTTCGGGTATAAATACTATATATAATCAGACAATTTTTTCATAATTCCATTGACGGCCGAATATTCGACTATTACGCTCTGCTGACAACCTACGGATAAAGTATTTTTACTTGCTTAGATTTTGTGCACTGCCTACATAGCCGAACGCCTATTCTGGAAGTTTAGCGGTGAATTCCGCTTCAACCTTCGAAAAGAGAGCTATTTATTTTTTCGTCGGAGACTCATAATTCAATGAGGGGTCAAGCACCTCACTGCTCCCGTCCATCGCTCTGCGTGCGAACTTGCTCGGATATTTGCCCACAGCGGAAGCGTAAGTAAGAAATTATCTCGATACTGGGGCATAACTGCGAGTCTTGGACGGAGAATAAATCCTCATTGCCCGGGGGATTCAGCCAGAATCATAGAGGGAAGTACACCCGTCTCTATGTATTTGGATGCAGTTATGGGGTATGTATCTGTGAGGGGGTGGCAAATACTTAGTGGTCTTTGATTCGGCCGCTATGAATCAAGTCCACCAAGCTCAACCCTCTGAAGTCCCCACTCGAGACTCACCCTATCCATCTATCACCCATCATTCTGGCAGCAAACGAGCGGTGGAACAACAGGAAAATAGACAGGGGCATTTCTCCCCATTTATTCGACTCGTAACTAAATCTACTTTCAACAACCTTTACCTCCTTTACCACGTCCTAACTTTCTTTTTCACTCCAAAAACACAATAACTACACTTTGGTTTCAGGAAAAGAAGGCATCACAAAAGAACATCGAAGACTATGGAGGCCCTTACTAAGAGGGTCCCTTAAGGACCATCCCCAGAATGAAGACCCCCGCCAAGAAGAACCTATGCGAAACCCTCTACATTGAATTGAAAGTGAAACTAGTGAAACTTATTGAAGTTTCAACTAGATTCATCGCCATGTGTGCCGAGACCAAGGACGTGGACCAGTTCCTATCGGAAGAGGGAGCGAGGGTCGTAAGGAACACCGACCTAGAAGCAAAGACCCCTCCACAAGTGGCAGCAAACAGAAACGTGATCTGCCATAAAGTGGAGAGCTTGGTGGGTCAACATAAACCCGGGGAGCTCAAGGATGAAATTACCAAGAGTAATCTATAGGCCCAAGTTCGCGAAATAGTAAAATTTCGCAACATACCCACGTCTTTAAAATAACTTTCTCTACGACAGACATGACAAGGAAAGCGACACAAAATGGAATACTGGTATTCAATATAAGAATACCAGGCGAAATTATCCAACAAGAGAAATTCAATAGCATAAAAATGTGCTTTGTATGCTATAAACTCGAAGAGTACACGACATCGACATGCCTGGATAAGAACAAACTGTGGTGCAGTGAATGCGCCACAGAAGGTCACAGATTCGACAAATGTGAAAGCACCATGAAAAGATGCTTAAATTGCAAAGGAGAGCATAGGCCCATGGCCCTAAACTGCCCCAAGCGCCACGAAATTATCAAAAAAAGGAAGAAGAAGAGAGACAAGCAAAAGAAATTACATATGCAAACGCCGCCAAGAAGAATGCAGAGGTAAAGCTTGCATCGGCACTTACACAAATGAGTATCACCGGAGATTTGAGTGCAAAAATCTTAAGCTGCGTAACCCACGTAAATGGGGCAAATGCAGTAAAACCCGGCTGCTACAATCAAGTACTTAACACTCAGCCATAAAGAACAATACGTCAAGTCTCGATTAGAGGAGATCATTGAAGCTCCCTCATCGGAGGAATACGAAGAAGACGACAAAGATGAAAAGGATAGAAGTGAGAAGGGATCTTCCTCTTCTGACAACGAAGAACGCCCCTGAACTTGTACCCGAGCTACAAAGAGCAAGTCAAAAACCACGAGTACCCCTCCGAAAAGGGAAAACCCTGGGCCGAGTAAAACCGCCCAGCCAGCCCCCAAGAAGAAAAAGAATAAGAAGAAACATAGGTACAAACAATTCACCATGTTAAAAAACGCACTGAAGATAATGGAAATCAACACCAACGGCTGGACGACGAAAGGAATTCTTTACGGAAATGTATTCAGAGAGATTGATGCGGACATCATATTGATTTTAGAACACGGGATCGACACGCGTAAAACAGAAATGAAAATCTGGAACTACGATATGTTGATAACAAATTATTCGCAGGAGTAGTACGACGGAGCCGCTATTGCAATAAAGAAAGGGATTAAATACAAGCAGATACGAAACCTAGAAGAATCCTAACTTGCGATTGAGGTCGAACTTAACTTAGGAAAGTTAGTCATTGCTACCGGATATCAACCGCCAAGGAGAGATGTGTTACCAATTCACACTTTCACTGGCCTATTTGGCAGAAGAGCCCCTACTATATTAATGGGTGATCTGAACACCAGATACCGAGAATCCGGTTACAGGACCTACAACTGTATACGAAGAAGCCTGGACCTGTTGCTGGGAGGAAACATTACCCAGCGAATAGGCCCCGACTTCCCCACCTATGTCAGAGCACGATGTGCCACAAAACCAGACATCTGTCTGGCGAATCGTCAGCTGCCGTTCAATTACTACATGGAACTAGTCCAGGTACCATGTAGTGACCATATAAGAACCCTAATCAATATCAACAGAAACCCTAAACAAGTTCCAGTTGTAGTCAGAAAAAAACTACAAAAGAGCAGACTGGACACGGTGCGCGCGTCTTCTCGAGGCCTTCGATCCACTTAACTTTGACGAGGCAATTCTCGAGGAGATTGACGAGGCACTCGACGACCTCAATAACCATCTCATCCACGCAGATAGGACTTGTATCCCTAAATCCGAGTATATGACCATCTCTACCTACGAGTGGACCGAATATATGAAGGAATTATACCTAAGTTGAAGTTATTGTATTAACTCAACATCGTGAATGCATCAGTTCACTCAATGTAGCAAAGTAAAGAAGAATTTAACCAGTTGATCCTCAACCAGCAGAATAGAAGAAGGGAGGACGCGATTGATAGCCTCGATCAAGAAACGACTCCCAAAGAATTTTGGAGAAAGATCCGAAATCTCAAAGGATCGACTGGGAAGAAGAATCATAAGATCGAGCTACATAAGGAAGATGGAAACATCGAAACAGAAGAAGGAAAAATTGAAGAGATTTTCCGAAGTTATTGAGAAAAGATTTTTAGTATAATTGAAGAGGAAAACGAAGACTATGACCTAGAGTTTGAAAGCAATATCATCAACGAGCTTAAAGACCAAATACAGAAGACGCACCCTCACCACCAGGTGGATAGACAGCGCGACGAAGACGCCAAGATTACAGAAGAAGAACTACTCGGCGCGCTCTGCTCATTCCAAAAAAAAAGCCCCAGGACAATTGGGGCTTACAAAGCTTAACTTTGAAAAGGCACCAGCCAATGTCATTGAAGAGATGGGAAGAATATATAACGCCTGTCTGAACACGGGATACTTTCCAGATGCTTATCAAACGGCTAAGATGATTTTCTTGCCTAAGCACTGAAAGAACCCGACGTTGAAGGAGAGCTATCGGCCAATTTCACTTCTAGAATTTGGCGGGAAGCTCTTCGAGGAGATCCCCAACAAAAGATTGGTGTCTCACCTGGAGGAGAACTCACTATACAACCCACACCAATTCGGGTTTAGGAGTAAGCGAAGTACGGAGATGGCGATTAACGTCATCACGGAAAAGCTAGCCCAAGCAATACGGGAAAAGAGTTACGTGGGCATTGTTTGTCGGGATGTATCAAAGGCGTTTGATAAGCCGTGGCAACGAGGAATGCAGTACAAGATCTTACGACTGGGCCTAAGTGAAAACTTTGAAAGAACTCTCTATGACTATGTCATGGAGAGAGCGGCGTACATCAGTTTAGGGTGAACGAACGAACCAAAGTTTCTGCCCACTACGGGCCTCCTGCGGGGGGGTTCCTGTCCCCCACTCTCTACTTGAATTACACCGCAAATGTCCCAGCCCCTGTAAGCCCTACGCCTCAACATTTTATTCGCCGATGATTTCACCCAGATAATCAATTGTCCATGCAGGAATGCGCCTTGGCAAGCTCGAATGACAGCAGCAAAAATTTAAAATCTTAACACCTACGAGTTCCGGTAGAAAATCCGCACCAACCAGGAAAGGTTCAGAATAGTCCGCATAGGCAGGAGACTACGTTATGACGTCAGGGTGGGAGATAAACGATATCCCTACACCACTGAGTATAATGTACTCGGAATGAAGATTACCTCATCTGGGTACAAGAAGCACGTCCAACAACGTATCACCAAGGCCACTGCTGCAGTCAAGACTCTATATAGGTTCAGAAATCTTCGTCAAAGAAACAAGAAAAAGATCTACAATGCACTTGTAAGATCGACGCGGCTATACCTCGCTTCCGCCGTCTCATGTGTCTCGAAGACACAGAAGAGGGCACTACAATTAGTGCAGAATAAATGCACGTACCTAACTACAGGTACACGCAGAATAGAAAGAAGAGCTGCACCTGGAGGTGGGGTTAAGTCCCATTAACAATGTCATAGAAGAACGAACAAAGAATATGCTGGAAAAGGTTAATCGTGAATTGAACGATGAAATCGTCCAAATGATTGACCAGAATAGAAGAGCAATAAGTCGCGCCAGATTTCCAAGCCTCGACGGGGTTTTAGCTAGCGGAGCAGAAGTGCCGTTCTACGCATAATGATAAAAACGTTTTTACCCCAAACCAAGAAAAACAAACTCAAAGACAACTAAGGAACTGCAACCCCCCCCCCCAAAAAAAAATAAATAAAAGCGATTGGCCTGAGCACCAGGCTCTAGCATCACTTTGCACCCTTCCACACTTCTTTTTCTTTTCACCACTGGTCTACTTTTCGCTGTCTGTCCATACACCCTTTCTCTATCCCCTACCTACATATACTCTTACACCATGTCGAATAATTCCATATCTGTTCTTTCCCTGAAGATGACCTAACATGGTCGAAAGACGTCTAGGAATAAAGAATGTCATTCGTGGATGTTTTTTCTCGCCTCGAAGACCCCGTTAAAAGACTTGTAAGAAATATTAAGAAAATACAAGTTAAAATTAATAACGCTGCTACAGCTGTGGAATTCAATAGAACCTGTATATATATATATATATATATATATATATATATATATATATATATATATATATATATATATATATATATATATATATATATATATATATATATATATATTGCTCACGCTTAGAGTCCACGCTGGATGAGCCGTCGCAATGTGTCTTCGTGGATGGTGAGAGGTGTGGAGCCTGCAGTGTGGTAAATAGCGTTGATTATCGATTGAAAATGAAAGATGGCCACGATCTTGGGAATCGAAAATGACATATAAAATCTATAAGTGCTAATATCATGGATTCCAAGATTCTTAGAAGATCAATCATGTGGTCAAAATATACATTTTCTGGGACATGGAATGCAATAAAGCTATTGAAGTTACCATCAACTTATTCTTGTGCCCGAGCTAGGTCAATGCTTTCATTCTGGCATTATATGACATAATTTTAACTGGGTTCAATCGGTCGATATTCATACATAAATATAGTTCATATACCTCTAATAGATAATAAAAAATACTTAACATGCTTTTATTCAGAATGATCTTGTGGGAAACGCCGGCCCCCTGGTTCCCCGCACAAACTTCAGAGATATACATGAGAAGCCCAATCGAGCAAGTTGTCCGCCCAGGTTAACATCCTGCTTTAGTTGGAAACAAGATATATATATATATATATATATATATATATATATATATATATATATATATATATATATATATATATATAGAGAGAGAGAGAGAGAGAGAGAGAGAGAGAAATTAAAGATCTTCTGCGGTTTTCCAGACATGATTCTTTTCATGTCCATCCCGTTTCCACCGGAAGCAACTTGCCGCGAAGCTTAAGAAAACATTCTTCTCTAAGCAGAGAACACGCTAGATGCACCCCAATAAGTACCAGCCTGTTAGTTCAGAGTAGTTCAATTCAATCTCCAACCCATTTCTTAACCATCCATAAGGGCCACGATTTAAAGAAGCTACTGACGCAGGAGCAATCTGTTGACAGGAGATGCAAGAAAGTTCTGCGTGCAATGAGGTCCCTCGCTGACGCCTTGAACGATTGGATTAGCGACAATCTTTTCTGCGAGATATTTTTTCAGGGCGCCCCAGAAACAAAATGACATCAGACTTTGACCACACTACCTTCCAGGAACCTTATAAACCTGGTATCAAGAAGAGACTCTACTCTACCCAAATTGCCTTGCCACGTGCTAGCTTCGTTAAATCGTACCCACTTAAGGTAAAATCTAAGTTTTTTGGCTTTAGTTAAAATTCCTCTTTGAGTAATTCAAGAAGTTGTTTATATCAGCAGCGTCCCAGCCATCAGGGCGCGTCCTAAGGTCACACTGATGCGCCGCTGCTCAAGCCGCTGGCGATTCTCTTAACTCAACAAGAGTCATAAAAAGTACTACTGGTACCAACACAGACTTTTAAATAATGCACGCAAGTGCAATTCTCTCGGTTTCCTTCCCGAAAACTAAAAATGCTCCTCTCAAAGAGGCGGATGAAATGATCAAATAGATTAAAAGATGTATTCTATTTGTTGACTTGGTCACCAAGACCGGGTTTCTGGCGGATAATGGAGCAGCTGTTAGAATATTAGCGGTGATTTTTTCTGAACGCAATATCACAACTAATTCTCTCCAAGACAGGCCACAAACGGTATTTTAATACCATCCTAAGGCAAAAAAGTCTGCCAGGCAGCTTAAAGGCTACGCCGCTCTTTAAAATTAATTTTTATTGTAACCTAGCCCCATTTAATGGCCCTAGAAATAGACTATTTTGGTTCTTGATCACTATCGTGGGTACTTTTTCTGATTTGGGCCTACAGATTCTACAGTGCGAACTTTGTTAACCACAGACTCGTAAATCCTATTTCTTGTATCCAGAATAGTTTTATTTATCGCTTTTTTGTTTAATATATTCTTGCTTAACTTTTTTTATGATTCATGAGTTATCATAAAGCCTTCCGACTTCTGATGCTGGGAGATTTTTGATGAGTCCCACTACATCCTCTGAGCCCATGACTTGATCCTTATTTTGCTCATCAGGTTCATCTATCGGTATAATTGAGAATCTCTTCCTTCTTGGAAATAACGCAATGACCATATTCTTAATTTTTTGTGAATGGGCGTAAACAATCTTACTATGGCATGGATGTAGTAGAGTTCTAGTGATTAAAGGTATGTGACCATAGGAAGAGACTATTCAGTGTCTATAAATAGAAGAAAGAAATTATGATCTCTGTACCTGGATCTATATCACACACAAAATTTACATGTAGGAGATGGTATCCCAATACTTGATTGTTGGGTCATCATATTTTGTCTTAAAATCCTTTGGTCTTCTCAGCATGTGCCCCTCCATCATCATGTCTAAAACGGCATCCTGAGGATTTAGTAATGCGGGAGCGCTCAATTCGTGTGAATATTTTGTTTTTGAAGGATGGTATGCTTTCATGATTGATTCTGTAGTGTCAGTGGATGCAAGACCGGCCTCAGTCACTAAAGTGGCCACATATAGTACTTCAACTAGCTCTTAAATCTCTTTAAGATTACCATTTCAATAGGAAGAACATTAAAAATGCTACACACTTTTTTCCCTAGGTGTTTAACGCAACGAATTTGGTCAGTGTCTTCAGTGTTTCATCCAGTCATGATCTGGATATATTTAGGATTAAAAAGTCTGATTTTCTCCTGGATATCGATTGCATGCTTGATCATGAGAGCTGTAACAGATTTCTCCTTAACCAGTGATCATACCCGAAAAAAGCGAGTTGTAAATCATCTGATGCATTTTGTAGAGATGCGTGGTAGCCTGGTAAGGCTACAATATAACCCTTGTCTAACTCTTTCTCTTCTTTCAAAACGAGTGAATGCTCAAGCCAACATTTCTTCTTCATATTTGCTCTACCACGGTTGGTGTCCATCGAAGGCTTTAATGGATGGGATTTCTAGGAAAAAGTCACAGTGGCATTTTAAGTGGAACGTTATGAATAGTGGTGAAATTTTATAGCGAGAGATGATTTATATGTATTGTTTCTAGTGAATGCATTCCTATTCCATCTTGGATTCGTCCCACATTATTTCTAAAGGGAAATGAAAGAGAATGATGCCATTGATAATATTTTTTTAGGAATTATTTTCAATATGGTTAAGGGGACATATGATGAATAGCCCTTCATATAGATTATCATGACGCACAACAAGATTCTTCGCATGACCGGATAGAAGACAATAGCTAACTCATACAGTTTTGCAATCACTTTCTTTGACCTGGTCTGAGTGTGGACATGTAGTTCCAAGTAACGGGGCAAGAGGGGTTCTTACTGTAAAGAATGTCAAGATTTTTAATGGGCTCCTACTTTCTACAGATGAAAAGGATGCTTTAGGAGACATTAGAGGGGTTGGAACGGAGTTTTGTTGTCATTTAGACTGGTATGAAGCATTGAATTTGAATCTTTAGATTCGATTATATCACAAGGAATAATTTTACCTGCTTCATCAGTGTAGAAAGTTCGTCAGATACTGTGCCTTGAAGCAAATCTTGTTTATTTCCTTGCCATTATCAAGATCGAGCAAGCGATTTTCTTACAGTTCACATAGAGAAGAAAACCTGAAGTTAAAATAACCACTTTCCGCATATTTTCCCCATAGGAAATGAGTTCTACACAGGTTATGGCTTAAATTTTCTTCCCTTGTTTCTGATTGTCAGACGAGCTTTTTTTGTTCCTTCATTAATGAGTACGGTCGAATTGATGCATACTAATATATTTGTGCTCTTGCTCGATTGCACGTGCTTCCGATTTCGTTTCTCTACTGATGCACGGCTCTAAGAGATCCAGATCTCTCCCTCTTTCCAGTTTGTTGAGATTGAATTTTATGTGACAAGATTTATGCCACTATACTCGAATCCTAAAAAAATGCTCCATCTTAATCTCTCATTTAAAATGGAGTGGTACAGGTAGTTTATTGAGCTCACTGAAAGCATTCATATTGTATAGGAAGGATCTGTATGGGTCAAATAGATCTTGTTTCCTTGTTCTTTGAAAGCGCATAAAAATGTTTTATTGGTAGGCTGTAATGTCTTCACAAATGGTCCAGATCGTCACTAAAATCATCATCGATAGCCTGAAGGAGCCCGATACACTTTCGAAATTTACTTACGATTATCTACATAACTGTAAAATTGATTTGATTCGAGTTTTATAAATGCATCTCTTCGTTTTATTGTTATTTATTTTGAATTTATCATGCTGAAGATAATACATGTGTCAGTTTCGATTCTCATTCTTCCTTCCACCTAACGAACCAAAAATGGTAGATCTGAATTAATCTACGCTAAGCCAATCGCGAAGAAAAATTACTGATTCGATGTGATTTTAACCACCAGTTTACGCCATGTGATATCGATGTGGTACTAGAATTCAATTACTCAAGGATAAAAAAATATTCCAGAAATAAAGAAATCAGATACCGTTCAATAAAGATAATAAACTTACCTCATTGTATCCACTATATTTGTACGAAATTATAGACGATTTGAATACGTCCATAATCATCTTTAAGGAAGATAATTGCTGTAGAAATCCCTCGTTTTCTCATATTTTCCCCTTGTTATTTTTTTTTTTGTTTCGCCGCATTATCCCTTACGAAATATATCACCAAAAAATTGTGAATTCTGCCTTAAACACCTTTAGAGAAACGAATCTTTGCGACGCGCGTCTGCCTATTTCGATCTTGTGTACTTCTATTTTATCATATACCTGATTTTATTTTTAGCTTATACTAAATTACCATCGAAATGGCCACTATTTGATCTATGATGGCAATTTTCGTAGTTAGTAAAATTTAAAACAAGTTAAATTAACCTTTAGGGCACTTCATATTAAAATTCAAAGATATTAATTAGCTTCTTCGACACTGACCAGATGTGTTCGAGTTTGATGATAGATGAATGCAACTACCTTCAGTCCATAATTGCTTTAATTAATGACAATTCTTCTTAGGATGCTAAAATAAGTGATTTAGGAACGCAAAGACTCCTGTAAAATCCTCATTGTCTCAACAGGCATGGGATTAAGAACTAATGTTTCATAAAAATGTCTTATTTGTTAATACAAATTGGCTCTGTGTACCTTACTTGCATGGTAATTATGCCTAAAATATATATAAGACATATAAGCATTTAGAATATGCTTATGCCCTCCTTTTACACCCCTAAAACTTGTTAAAATACGTTCCCAAATACAATTAGCCTAAGTATTTTGACTAATCAATGGTAGAAGTTAGTATTTATTAAATTAATATCATTAAAAGTATAATATTTATTTCATCTCATTCAAAAAATGACCAAAAACACAAACTAGTTTTACGAGTAATCTAAAAATCAATGTTCAGAAAACATTTCGATATCCTTTCTTCCCCCTATCACCATCACAACACCTGAGAAGCTTAGAATGTTGTGGCTGGAGTTTGGTAACGGTATGGTGGTTTTTTATTTCATGAAGGGAAAACTTTGAACATTTAAAAGCGTAAGGACCGGCGTAACTTGCCTGAAGAATATCCGACGAGGCAGATAAGCCCGATTTCAAACAAACTTGTTCGAAAATTTGCAAATTCTTTGCATTAAAATCTCTGGTATTTAGCATCTAGACGAGAGAAAAAATTGGCATGTAATCTGCAATAATATCGTAATTTGGAGTAAATAAATTTTGCGATCTCGTAGCAACGTTTTAGTATCGCTCTCTCGTATCACCTAGAATAGGTACTTAGAGCTCAAACTTTGGAGGTTTAAGCAAGGGATCATCGGAGTACAGATAAACCTTCATCATGAGAGGTAGTAATTGGCTATGGGCAGATGACAGCTCAATTTTACTCTACATGTGATTAGAATTCATTAGATACATTTCGTCTTTAAAATCACTCGTAACAACTCGTGTTTTCATATTGTAATTACTCAGAAAATATCCAGATATTAGTCATACTTCTCATTCTTTATTTATTATACTTTGTATTAAGCGAACCTACTTCCTCCTTCCTTCAGTCTAAATTTTAATTACTAATATCGAGGCCCATTTGTGTCATCTTCCATTGCTCGAGACCAACAATAAAAGGGTAAAACCTTCCTTTATGACGAAGATTTTTGATTTTTTTATAGCTCAAGCAATCAAATATCAAAAAGAAAGAGAGACATTTTATTTTGTGTTCTATTGCGGAGGAAATATCTTTTCAAATTTGACAATCTAGGCTAGCTAATCCATTGGACATACAATCTCATCTACATTTTTCCTTCTTTCTTCTCTCGGAGCATTGGGATGTCTGTAAATAGCTAAGGTATTTGTTCACGCTCGCGTACACCGAAACTCAGAACCTGAGAGAGCTTTATACGCCATTCACTATGATCCAGAGGGATTTCCATTGAGTCTTCGTAGATCGTATAGGACGAAAGTGGCTGAGAGATAATTTACTGTCATTTATGACATTTAGAATCTTATTTCTGGTTCTTTCTAACTTAAAAGATCATTTAAATTTGTTATGTATTGTTGGGTGTAAGAATCCTCCGCCTTTGATTCGGAGGTTCCATCTCACTCGCAAAACTCTTAGGTTACTTATATCTTTTGAAGGTCTCAACCCTCAGTTAGATTTTAAGTTACTGTCATTCGCTACTGTGTTTCTTATTTTCTACTATGTGGTTAATTGTTACTATAAAATATATTGATTACTTACTAACCTTCATACTCAAGAAAGGTGTTAAACATACATCATCCAGGTTTACGGATGAGCTGATTAGAAAAACCACTTTCTATTTCATCGAAGTTAACCCGCATCAAGTAAATATATTTGCCAGATGGAGACTCCCGGCTGGCTCTTATTGTAGGTGTACACTGAAAAATAAAAAAAGCTACAAAAACTAGTACTCTATATTATAAACTTGAATAAGCTCTCAACTACAATTGCTGCTATCCTTCAAGAAATTTAAATGTTGCCAGTAAAAAGAATTGATTTAGAATATGAGGATGATATCATGTCAGTACAGTACTGGAAATATTATTATGGATTTTTAAAAATTTTGGCTCCTTATATAAAAAGGCCAAATGAACTGAATTTATTTATTAGCAGATGATTTATTTCCTATATTTATACAGATCTAGTATTTCTGTAGTCAGTTTGCCCTCCTTTACCAAGATTTTAGTGACATCTGGCAAAAACGAGCCGTTGTTATATGGCAATATTCAATTTGACCATGCGGTCAAACTGCTGCAACCCACGTCTTCTTCAGTTATAATCCAGTCGAGGTCTTTGTAGGGTATTTGTTTGTGTTCTAATGCCTTCTATTAGCTACTATATGTTTTATAAATTACAAATTCATGTAGTAACTTTCATTTAAAGTATAAGTAATACGTTATTTCAATTCCAGGTCGACATAGGTTAAAATAATGATATTAGTCAGCATAAAATTGGACAAATAGAAGTGTATTTGATTAAAACCACGTTTAATCTGCTCTATTCAGTTTTTGAAAGTAATTAGCTGCAGCAATGTGGCATATTTTCACAGACAACCTTTATCCATTCTTAAAATATCATATAGTTCTTTCGCAATATTTTACTTATTATTAGGAGTCAATCTTTAGTGTCTTGTCGTAAACATCCAAGTCGCTCTCAAAGTTTGAATTCTGGAGAGAAAATTTCATCTTTACTAAAGGATAAAAATAATTTTTGTAGGTGCTTGTTAAGCGAGAGTCATTAAGGAAATAAGCAGCTACAATATTATTATTTTATTAGGTTAGAATAAACACATAAGAGACAAAAAAACAAACGCACAGAAATATATGTACAGAAGATATTTACACTCAACCAATTCCCGGTTCAGAGGAACTGGAAGGTGCCATGGGGTTGTTTTACGGTAAAATCATTAATAAAAGTAAAAAGAAAAGAGAATATAGGATTATTTTAACACTAGAACTGATACATACATCAGTGCTAGTTTTAAAACGGTCCTATACTACTTTTTTTTATTTAAAGTAACATACCTGCAGCATTGTGGCAGTAACTTGGCCCACGAAAAGGCTCAGATGAAGTGAGATTGCGTGAGATAAGAATACCGTGTAGCAAAACTGGTTACGATTAGCAATCAGTATATGTATTAAAGGAACAGTAAAAGTCGTTGGAGACATACTGAAAAGGTGCAAAGCAGATGACACTAATGAGATTTTGTTGACATGAGTAGAAATGAAGAATGTGCAGGAAAAAATTGAGATGACGATGGTATTGTAGGGTAAAGAAATATGAGTAAACTGAGAAGTTTGATGGAACGAAGAACGTAAATATGACAGAAATAGGATTGACGGGTGTGAAAGACAATGAGGATGGAAAATAATTTATCACCTATGCTGGCTCCATATAAAAGATGGAAGTTGGAAAGAGCGGGAAAATAATGCATGTACTTGGAGTAGTAAGCCACATTAATGTCCAAAGATAGACTAGAAGACCTTCACTCTTGATTTTAAAGCATCAATTAATGTTTAAGGGATAAAGACTGAGGGAAAAAAGGTTGAGTGTTGAAAATTTAGTTTTAATAAGTGCGATTCTTAATAGTCTTGAAAGTATTTTTTTATTATTATGCCCGATTATTTTGAAGATTTCCAGGCAAGCTTTAGCTTTGCATTGTACAAAATACTGCGCAATCAATGAAGCGGGATTCTGGCCTAAATTCTTTACGACCTTCAAATGAGTAAAGGTTTAACGTAATAACAATTGGAAGGACTTTTAGAAAATAGCATGAATCACGGAATCTCTGAATGCAAAAAAAAACAAACCTACCGAATAAAACATTGAATACTTGAGAGCAACGATCAAGGATCAGCAAAATATCGTTGCCTAGACAAGTTTGCAAAGAGAACCGTAGAAAAAGTTCTAATATTTGATTAACTCAAGATTAAGACTTTCAAACATCGATGTTTCCAGTAATATTTAAAGATCATCGTTGGCAAAAGTTCGAAGTCTTTAAAAAACTTTAACAAATGCAGTTCATTTCAGTTTTGTAGCTCTGAAGATTAAGGTTATTAGACGGTTCAAAACTAGATACATTTTATTGACCAATCCGTTTCTATGTAGTATAGCTATGTATTTATCAATGTAAAAGTTATATTTAACCAAAAAACCGACAACTCAACAATTTGTTTGTCAATATATCTTAAGGAACTTCTAAAATGTCAGAATCCCATCCAAAACAACAATATTTATTTCATAACCAGTTTAATGTTAAAAGAAAGTAACGTTTCACTCTATATGGATCAGTTCTGATGACTGGATGATGATAAATGGTGAGAAAAATGTTAAAATGCTGATTTCCAGAAAAATTAGCATTCGGCGAGAATAAAGTAGTTTCTTTCGTTCCTACATTTATATCTGTGAATAATGACGTTCCGAGTAAACGTTGTTTCTTTCCTCGTAAACCAATCTCTCTTAGAATAAAAATTTCTAGAAAACTTTTCTTTCTTCTCCTTATGAAACAAATCTATCTGTAAAAAGATGTTCATTATAAAGTCGTCATTGTCATTCTAAGACTAATATCTCTTAATAAAGTTTTTCCGAGTAAATGTTCTTTCTTTTATTCTGAAACAAATCTCTCTAAATAAAAATTTCCAGACAATCGTCCCTCGCTCCTGAACCTAATCTTTCTGCATGACTATTTCCTCTCTCCTTTTGTTGAATGCATATCACCTCAACGATCATTCAATCGCCTCTCTATCTTCCTCTCTAATGACAAAGGAAGCTGGATACTTCCGTAATTCGTGTCTGAATAAGGATTACCCCTTTTATTAGAGAGTTTAACATTCAACTAAATATTCAGATGAGTGAATTTGTTCCGTCGGATAACCAGCGAGAAATTATTCAAATGCATATCTCAATGAATCTAAATTCACTGCTCAACAATAGATTCAGCACTGTTGCGCTCTTTGCATGTTTCAGCCAATCCGAAATCTCCTCTATTTATTTACTACTCTGAAAATAAAATGGAGAAAATCTGGAAACATATGTGTGGAAAAATAATCCGCATGAAATAGGGAACACCAACCACTAACCCTGTAACGACTAGGAATAAGACTGTCAGGTTTCTCCTGAAAAGAAGGGAATAACCAGAAATTCAATCCTAAAGAGATGGGTCACACGGAAAACTCTGTCAAATTTAATAGGTTAAATATTAGTGGAAATAACTTGAATTTCCGGAGGGAAGATCAAAACATTTTAGGTTTGAATTTGGTGAAATAGATGGCTTAGACTTTGCTCTCTCAACATTCTGGCCTCTTAAATATTGCCCCTGACTCACGATTTAAACGTGGTTGCTGAACTTTAGAGGAGAAGCTCGTACAAAACAGTAAGCAAGAAAGTAGTGAAGTGAGATGAAAGGAGCTCTGCTGGAAGCTAATGCAGTCGACTTGATTTAATTTGAAATAGCAATAGGTGGGTAAAACCAGAAACCTAATAATATAAATATTGGATCAGTTATTAATTTAACCATTTGGAAGTAAAACCATGAGAAGAGAGTAAATAACTAAAATCTGAGATTAAAACACCGTGTGTTTACATTTAAACAACTTTCATAATTTGAGTTGAAAGTGTGAATGAGAATACGAAGCTCCTTTACTTTGAAGATCCTAGCTACACGAAATTGATGGGAGAAGAAGCCCCTGTATCATTGAAATTCTCAAACTCTTGTGCTTTCAAAAATCAGTGGAGTGAATTTAACACAAGCTGAGTGGAAACCAATAAGGGTACTATAAATTAAGACTACTACACTAGGCAACCTAATTGGTATCAACTCAAAATGAAAGCAGCGAAAAAACGAACTCAAGAATAACCATTGAGCCTCATATGAGAGAGCAGCTGAAGGATAGAGCAAGATGCTCTGAAACTAGTCCTTTACTTGTCAATAAACAAGTCATTCCCTCTTAAAGACGTTAATACAGAAAATAAGAGAGAAAATGCTTGTGAAGAAAGACGACAATCCAGTAACACAAAGAATAAAAATTCGCCTTTCCACGCCTGAAGTAATGGAAACACATGATCTGCTTCGTTTTCTTCATGATACTAGGGTAAGCTAAAGAATAATGGTGATTAGGAAATAATTAAGGAAAGTAAATTATTAAATAAGATATGATATTATCTATATTTTAATTTACTAACATTTAAAAGGGGGCAATTTTAAAGTAATTAATTAACCGTGAAGTATGAAGAGAATTGACCAAATAAGCACTGGGGGAAATAAAGCTGATATATCCGGCAACAAAGATGATGGAATGAAACAAAAAATATATGTTTAAATATGATAAAATAGGTTAAAGTTGTATCAAAAGTTTAATTAATTGTACTCAGAACCTAATAACATTAACTTTATCGAATTAGTTTGTGGGTTAAAGGTCATCTAGAAAAGGAGAGCGAAAGAACTGTAAAATTGCGAGTAAGATAAGAGCTGCTGGTTCCTTTATTTGTTGCTTCGGTATTTAGCCAACTTAGTTTGTGTATTCAACTTGTCATGAACTGCATTATTGCTCTGATGGGCAGTTGAATGAACAATGTGCAGACTTTTAGAAAAATTAAAAGTGAAAATTTTACTTTGTAGTTGAGTCGTGGGTGAAGAATCATTCATTCAAATTATTTCCGATTTATTACTGACATACACTCGATTACAACCCTTCTCTTTTTATATTAGACTTTAATTATTTCTTGTTCCTAATTTCTCATGACACTTATTACTAATTTATAGAATGCGTATTTATATTAAAATAACGAAAGGTTATTTTAATGAGACATTACGGTTTAAATAAATGGGTAGTTGATTAATGATAAATTTTCTGGATCAATGGATAGATATTTCGATATTTTATTACAATTCACTATAAAGTTTTACAGCATTTTCTTAAAACTATTTAAATAATATATTAGGTAAGTGACTTGGCAGTTAAACACTAAAATACACCTGCTTAATTAAATTATTATATTATTTAAATAGGTATATCAGTCATTAATTTATTTAGGTTGCATCTTGATATTGTTTTTATTAGTTAAATTATTATTTCACTTTACTAATTTGATTAATTTTTAATTCCTGTCATTTTTAATCAATATTCGCTTCAAAATGTTTGGTTGTTCTTGCTTAGTTAAATTATTAAGTTAAATTAAAAAGTAATTTTTGCTGTTTAATTCCCGTTCTTGCTGTTACTCATGTAAATTATTAATTTAGTTAATGACTAAATAAAAAAATAATTCAACCTAACTCCATTTTTATCTGTGGTCTAAATAATGTATTAATTAAGCAAATCGGTTTTACTACGAATTCTTTTTTTTATTTCGTTCATTAAATTTCGATATAATTAATTTACCTTTTCCTGCTCAATTATATTTTTGAATTAGTTATTTACTAGCTAATTAAAATCCTTTTCTCATTCATGCTGAATTATATTATCAATATTCTTATTTCATTAAATAATTAATGAGTTTAAACTCTATTATTTTGACGCAAACGAGGTTTCTTAATTTTTAAAATACCGTAATCGAGAGAAGAAAGGTTAGAAATTTCAGAAAAATGACTAAGTAAAGTGGAGTGAAAATGTAAAATAGCCCCCCCCCACCCCCACCCCCCCATTTGAGAATAAGGCAGCCCAACTAGAGCTTTGGATTATGAAACATCCATTTGTGTGTTTGTGTCTGCAAACAGTGAGTGCCTCTTAGGTTGTAACCGGTTAGGTGGGGGGAGGTTGGGGGTAAGTCTAATCGCCTCATTTAGATCCTGGCGAGAGTGCTTTGCGCCAATTGTATTAATATTGAAGTGTAGTGCATTAATAGCTTCTGTCGATGTCACCCTGCAATAATATAGTTCGGAGCTCGGGATTGAAAAGAAGAAAATCGAAAGCAGTTGGTATTTCGTGCAGTTGGCATATTATAAATAAGACCTGAGTCGCAGCTAAAAGGATGAACGGAGGAAAGAGAGAGAGAGAGAGAGAGAGAGAGAGAGACAGACAGAGAGAGAGAGAGAGAGAGAGAGAGAGAGAGAGAGAGAGAGAGAGAGACAAAGAGAGAATTTTTTTTGTGATTGAGCCCTTTGATGGTCCGTAAAATAAGGAAACAAATATAACATGATTTTCTTTTATTCTTTGGCAAATTACATGATATTGGGCAATAATATTGTATAATATTAGGCATATATATATATATATATATATAGAGGGACACACTTCCTGGGCGCAGTGAACCAATTGTTGTACATATAAGGAACAACTAGACCATACCATGTCTTCCCTTTTTTTGCAGTGACTTTTTCTTTAGTCTTCTCCCAATTATTGTTAGACTAGGTAAGGATTTGTTTATTATATGTGATCATAATTGTTATTAATTTATTTATGGTCTTTCATGATTAATGAAACTCTTCAAAATTATTAATATTCAACGTTGTTATGTCTTTCCATTATAGGACTGAAGATGGCAAAACGATGTACCGACACTTCAGCCAATTAAATATTCGTGTGTTACCTGGACTCTTGGTCCAACTTTCGAGAACATCTTCTTATGAACAACTTTGGCTCAATAAGTGACCCAATGAATATAAACCTATCTATTACAAACGTTATGTCAATGATACATTTGTATTAATGAAATAACGACAACAGGCGGAACAAATCCTTTAATACTTGAACTCTAGACATAAGAATATAAATTATATAATGGAGGTTGAGAAAAATGGTAGACTCCCATTTTTGGATATAGATATTAAACGTTCAGGAACAAAGTATGTAACTTCAGGCTATAGGAAGCCTACATTTACAGGTTTGGGCACAAGCTTCTCTAGTTTCTTGCCAGAAAATCTTAAGTTATCCTCGATGAAAAACCTTATTCAACAAGCCTACAATATATGTTCTTCATACAGACTGCTGCATTTAGAATTCTCTTTTCTAAAAACTTTCTCTAAAAATAATGGCTACCCTGACTTATTAGTGGATAAACGCATTAAAAGGTTTCTTAATGCTCTCTATCAAGAAAATCCAACAGAAAATACTGTAGAGAAATTATCCATTTTCTTAAGTCTCCCATACTTTGGTAAAATTTGAATTTCAAACGACTTTGTAAATAAAATCAAGAAGACTAAATATATTCTATCGATACCTCGACCCAAAATTCATATTAAAAAATGGGCAAAATATTGGGTCAAATTTTAGTTATAGAGACTGAATTCCATTCTCCTGCCGTTCCTCTGTAATTTATAAATATAGTTGTAAATCTTGCGATTCATCTTATATTGTCATCTTTCATTGTCGCTCGAGCACCATCGGGGAAGGTCGACCTGCACGGGGCTGATTCAAACAAACCAGACCCTTCGCCCATACAAGATCACATCAAAGTATGCACGTCTGAAATTAATCAGGAAAATTTTAAAATACTTAGTCATATCCCCCATTCCAACGAACTACGGATATTAGAATCACTTTCCATCCTAAAACGTAAACCTAATTTAAATATAAATCAAACTTCATCCACTCTTAATATTGTATCATGAATTATGGAAATTTTTATTCTTGTATTAAGCAGCTTATCTATCCTAAATTGAACTATTCAATTTTAGTATTTTAACAAACCTAAAAATTTTAACCATTTCCTCTCTTTGTTTCTTAGTGCTGATGATAAGGCTAGGACTTCGAAACATTTAAACCCAGAAAAATAAAGATGCTTTTATCAATAGCGTGCTTGGTTTTCACCTTCATATATATATATATATATATATATATATATATATATATATATATATATATATGTATATATATATATATATATATATATATATATATATATATATATATATATATATATATATATATATATATATATATTTATTAAGAGAGCAGAGGGGTTGCGCGTTGCCAGGCGTATACCTATTTTTAGGCTAAATATGAAGGCTGCAATAGGAAGTTGATTATCTTATTTCAATTTCTCGGTACCGACGTTTCGGGTAGGAACCCATTTTCAAGGATATGACATTTTGAATTTTTTAGAATAGTTATCAGATATTTATAAATAAATTATATGGGAAATGAGAAGCAACAGAGGTGGTAATATTCAATCATTATAATGCGGGGCTTTTAAATATTACCTTAGCCTACCGCTGTGCGTCATCCCCCAGGACGTCGGAAACCAAGGAATTCCATCTTCCTTCGTCCCGCGTAGCTCTGATGAACTGCTCGCGCGATGTTCCGCCTCCTATCAACTTCAACAGTTCATCCATGTATTTTTCTCTTGACCTTCCTCTTCCCCCCCCCCCTTCCCTCTACCATTCCAGTTACAACGAAATTTTCTATCCCTTCTCTTCTCATCACATGAACGAGGAATTTCATCTGTCTTCCTCTCACCATCTTCATCATTTCTCTCTTCTCCTACCATTTGCAAAACTGCTTCGTTCGTTTTTCTTGCTGTCCACCGGATCTTCAACATTCTTCTCCAGCACCACATGTCCATCGACTCGAGTCTCTTCACTATTGCTGCTGAAAATGTCCAACTCTCCACTCCATACAACAAAGTTGACCACACGTGCGTCTTTATTAAACTTTCCCTCATTTTTACCGATAACTTCCTTTTCGCTGATATATTTCTAATATTTCCGCATACCATCTTTGTTATTTTTATCCTTCCCTTTATTTCAGTGTCGCATCTTATATCCTCCGTCACCACACTTCCTAGGTATTTTAACGACTCCACCTGCATCACTGTCAGGTCTTCACAACGCAATTCAAATCTTGGGACTGGTGTATTCTTTGATATAGCCATACACTTGGCCTTTTATACATTAATTTTTAGCCCTTTGTTATCAATTCTTATTTTACTTTGTTGAATATTAGTTGTAACTGTTGCATTAAATGAGCTATTAATACTGTGTCGCCCGAGTATCTTAAATTATTGATATTACATCCTGCTTGTCAGAGAGAGAGAGAGAGAGAGAGACAGAGAGGTAGGAAGGAAAGAATCCGCGCGGCTTCTTTTGAGGTAACTTCCGTTTGATAATACGCCCTATTGCGAGCCTAATTGTAACAATGAGAGATTCTGCGAGATGGCGTGAAGGTCTAAATTTCCCGTGGGCGCCTCTATATAGATAAAGTGAAATCCACTTCCAGCGCCTCTGTAACATTCACTTCGGTCGGCTCTGTAAAGCATTGGCCTGGGTAAATTAGTATCGTGCTAAGAAAAGATGTCGCATAAGGTAAAGCCTGTAGGCTCTGATTGTTGCCCGAGTGGAGGCGGGAATTAAGTTGTGATAATTGTTAAATATAAACTAAAACATTCATTGCTCTCTGAATAATTCCGTACTTAAGCAAAACCTGGCCAAAATTATTGTAATACGACCCAGTGCCATGATTGCTTGCATTATCCTTAAGAGTGTCCATTTTGTTTCTCCTTATAGCTTCTTTCTCTCTGCCTTTCCATACACCAAGAGCCCGAAGACAAGAAAAAGAAGAAGAAACAAACGAAAAAGATCTCTCGAGCCCAGATTCCTCCCTGGTAAATACTACCTCGATCCTTACTTTCAAGGCTCACTGTTGTTGCTGGAACACAAGTTGTATTTTCCGTCATAACTTTGAACAGGCCACGTACAAATCGGCCTCAAGTTCAAACCTAACCCGTGCTGTTAGAAAGTACTCGAGCTCAGTGGTCCCCCCTCGTCCTCCTCTCGAGAAGCCGAATCTTTGGGTGGCAGATCCACCCGGAATTGTTGCCGGTCGTGTGCGGCCGAGGTGTATACCTTGGTTTATCTTACATGTCCATTATTTTATCTTTGATTTATCTTTCATGTCCAGTATTTTATTTTTGTTTGTACAGTAGTAAGGTTTATTTTGTTTACCCAGTTTGAAATGCAGAACTCTCTAGATAGTAATTAATTATGCCGGGGATAACTAGTAATTTTTAGAGATTTATTTAACTTCACCTACGATAGTCCTATTCTTATCCCCTCGTATCCTTCAATATACCTCATTATTACCTCACTATATAGTGTGAACAAGTCTGGTGACAACACAGCCCTGTCTTACTCCTCTTCTAAATGCCTGGGTCAGTTTCTTCACCATCTATTCTTACACATGATTTCTGCAGATCAGCCACCAAGCCAGATATAGTACTCACTAGCAAGATGTTCCCATACAGCTACTTCATTGAGCCGGGTCCCCCTATTCCCAGCGAACACCAGGCTATCCTTATTAAAGTTTCAACCTCTCCCATTCAAATCCCTATCCCAGAACGCAAGTGGTACGCTCAAGCCAACTGGGATGAGTATAAACAACTCCTCGAAAGTTACAACCCTGAACCCTTAACTAATGCCACCCTAGAGGAAATTGACGAGAAGTTGGATAAAATTAATGAGAATTTATTAAAAGCGAACAAGGAAGCCATCCTTCGAGTTAAGTATAAAATTCTTCCTGCCACTTCATGGACCCCAAGAATGAAATCCTTCGCAAGGGAATATAGGGAACGGATAAATGAAGTAAACCTCACTGGCCCCAACATCACTACGCACAGACAAACACGACACATCTGTAACGAATTAATGACTCTTATTAGGGACCAACAGAATGTACTTTGGAACAATCTAATTGACAGATTAAACATAGAAACCGACTCACGTACATTCTGGCAGACTGTTAAACGAATAAGAGGTGGACAGCCACTAAAGACCATTAAACTCAGACGTAAAAATACTGAAATTACTGACGTAGAAAGAATCGAAGAGGAATTCAGACTCTTTGGGCATCTATATTTAAGATATCCCCGGAAGAGAATGATGACTTCGATTTAGACTTTGAAGACGGAATTATTAACGACCTGAATGATCAGATACACAGAACCCATCCTCACTATTGTGTATCACAGGAGAGGGAAATGGAAGGACTCGGCGGTAGAATTACTGCCGAGGAGCTCTCAAAAACCTTAAAGTCCTTTCGTCAGTGAGCACCAGGGCGTTCAGGACTAACGAGGGAGAATTTTATTCGAGCCCCGCCTAACATCTTATTGGGGCTCATGAATACCATGAACGCGTGCCTGAAAGTTGGTTACTTCCCTGACCACTGGAAGGTAGCGAAAATGATATTCATTCCCAAAGCCGGTAAGCCACCGGACAGTCCAGCTAACTTCAGACCTATATCTCTCTTAGAATTTGCAGGGAAAGTCTGGAGAAGATATTGGCCAACAGGGTAAATACGTTCCTCGAGAATAATAATTTTCATAACAATGAACAACATGGCTTCCGAATGAAGCGAGGAACGGACACGGCGCTAGCCGTGATTACCGAGAAGTTAGCACAAGTAAAATCTGAAAGACGCCACGCAAATCTGGTGCTACACGACGTCAAAAAGGCCTTTGGCAAAGTATGGAGAAGAGGCCTGCAATATTAAATCCTACAACTGGGCCTCAATCCCATACTTGAAAGGATCCTATGTGATTACGTAATGGAGAGGAGGGCATTTCTGAGTATCAAAGGTTATAATGGGCCCGAGTTCGAGCTCGAGGTGGGTGTGCCTCAAGGCGGGTGCATAAGTACCCTGCTCTACAATATATACACCATTAGCCTTCCCCGATCCCTGACAGAAGGTTTCTTGTACGTTCAATTTGCGGACGACACAATAATGATATGTACGACGCCTTATCGGAATGCGAATTACATGGCACAGAGTACGGGGGTGGAAATCAAAAACATCAACTCTTTCGAAAGAAGATGGAAGATATTTACCAATGCCCAAAAGTTCCGTGTAATTCCACTATTCCGACAGACACTCGCAGGCATCCGTGTGGGGGTGCACGCATCCCATACCGCACGGAGGGCACGGTTCTGGGACTCCGTATCACGACTGGTGGGTATGGAAGTCATGTAGCACAAACTACAACGAATGCACAGGAGACTTAGGGGAACTTTTCAAGTTCATAAACCTGAGCACCTCCAACAAAATTAAGATCTACAACGCATGCATTCGTTCAAAACTCCTGTATCCTCCGGTCCCTATAAACGCAGTTTCCAAGCCTCAAGTCCTTAAACTGCAAAGGGTCCAGAATAAGGCGGTATACATCATAGTAGAGGCAGAGAAAGCTCAGATTTCTGAGAATTCAGTTGTTGCTCTGATGGTGAGCGGCAACGACCTCTACCTTAGAGGGGGTAAGGTTGGCCTCACTGGTAAGACCATCCAAACGGTGTTGGGAGCCGTAGACGACATAGGGCTTAAAACCCGCAAACGTGTGGTGGCTGGGATGCTTTCGATCAGAGGTCCATCCAGAACCGCTCACGAAAGAAACGTAGCAGTGAACAGAAGGTTGGCGGATCTCTGCTCGGCAGAAGGAGTCTTCTTCGTGGTTTCCTATCGTACCTTTATCAGTAGAGACGACCTCTACCAAAGGGACGGGTACATCTCTTCTTTAAAGGGAAGGCCTTTCTCGCCAACCTAATTCAAGATGTCGTGGAACGCACCCAAAGGAGCGTTCGAAACAGAGCGAAAGCAGACGTGCGCCAGCATGCCCGTGTCATTCCTGGAACGACCTTCTCGGAGGTCGTCAAAAAGGGTGTGACCACAAAAACAGAGAAGCCGAGAAACGGAAGAGCGTAGGGAGTCCTACACTAGGGGACTCCCTCAAAGTTCTTCTGTTCAATGCGAGGTCAATAAGGAATAAGTTTCTTGAGCTCCTTGGCCTCGTAGTAACAGAGGAACCTGAGATGGTGGCCATAACGGAGTCGTGGATAAAAACCTCAAGCACAGATTTTGAAGATGAATTCACGATTTCCGGTTACCAGCTCTTCCGGAAAGATAGGCCACACAGAGAGGGTGGCGGTGTGATGTTGTATGTCAAGGATACTCTCAACTCGACGGATTGCAACATCGTATCCGACCATGAACTACTAGGTGTTGACCTAGAGATGGGTCCTGCCAAATACAGGACCCAGGTGCTTTATAGACCTCCTGCCCAACTCGTGAAAGGGACAGAGATCTGTACCAGCTACTAGGAGAACTTGTTGAAGACAGAGTGTGTATCGTCATAGGTGATTTTAACACACAAGTTGACTGGGAAACCAGAAAACCCTGTGGCGAGAATGCATTACTCCTGGAGTTCGCGAACAACGAGTTCCTGACTCAATGAGTGAGAGAGCCAACGAGAGGAAACAATATCCTCGACTTGGTTTTCACCTCTAAGGATGACATCGTTGAGGACCTCTCTGTTGGCGAAGAGCTCGGTGGCAGTGACAACCGAATAATTAGATTTGTAGTAAAAGTTCCGAAGGCAGGGCCTGCCCCTAGTAAATCGAAGAAACTCCATTTTAAAAGAGCAGACTTTGCAGGTCTTCGTGCTGGACTGACTAACGCTAGGCTAGAAGTGTGCGATGTGGTTGAAGACTCGTGGAACAGTTTCAAAACCATATTCATGAGTCTTCAATCCCGTTTCATCCGTCTTAAATTTCCAGGTCGGTCTTCTGTTCAACCAAAGTGGTTTAATCGAGAAATCGGCCAACTACTTAGGAAGAGGAGAACTGTGTACCGACAATCAAAGATCTCGGGTGACTTTGACGAATACCAGAGGCTAGCCAGGAGAGTGAAGTCCAGCATAAGGGCGGCTAAGCGTTCTGAGGAACTTCGAGTGGCGAGACTCTGTAAAGAGAATCCCAAGGAGTTTTTTGGCTACGTGAACAGCCGTAAACCAATCCGTCGAACGATTGGCCCTTTGAGAAATTAGGAGGAGTCATTAAAGCACTTAGATGCAGAAAATGATAACCTTCTCAATGACTACTTCTCCTCAGTGTTTACTAAAGAGTGTGGTCCCATACCCCAGCCTACGGATTCCTACTCGGGGGAAAAGCTGGAGGCAATGGACTTCACCGAAGGAGAAATAAAGAAAAAGATCGCTGACTTAAAGACGAATAAGTTGCCTGGACCGGACGGGTTTCTACCCAAGGTGTTGAAGGAAGTGTGCGATGAAGTATCACGACATCTGTGCGCTATCTTTAACATGTCAATCCGGACCGGATGCGTTCCTAGAGACTGGCGTGAGGCGGAGGTGACTCCGATCTTCAAGAAAGGAGCCCCCAGCCATCTGTCAAACTACCAACCTATCAGTCTGACTTCGATAGTCGGTAAACTCATGGAAAGCATGATGGTGTAGAAAATAACGTCGTATTTAGAGTCAAACCTGCTACTGAGGAGTTCCCAGCACGGCTTCCGAAGGCAACGGTCATGCCTGACGAACCTTGTGGAATTCTTCCACTTTGTGTTCAGTGAGCACGATCGGGACAAGGCGGTGGATGTGGTGTACTTAGACTTTCAGAAAGCCTTTAATAAGTTACCACACCGCAACCTTCTCCGGAAAGTGAGAGCGCTGGGCATAGACGAAAAAGTAGCGGGCTGGATCGAGAACTGGCTAAGTGGCAGAAGGCAACGACGGGTGGTAGATGGACAGGCTTCTGAGTGGGTACCCGTTACTAGCGGGGTGCCTCAAGGTTTTGTCCTGGGACCACTACTATTCAGCATCTAAGTCAACGACATAGACGGTGACATGGTTGCCAAGATTTATAAATTTGCCGACGATACCAGCTTGGTATGAACGTTGCAAAGGATGGAAATACTGCCCGCCTGCAGGAAGATCTTGGGAAGATTGGGGAGTGGTCGGACACGTGGCAAATGCTTTCTAACGTGGGGAAATGCAAAGTGATGCATATCGGCCAAAAAACCCCAATCTCAGTATATCCTTAAGGGCACTGCTCTTGAATCGAGTGATACTAAAAAGGACTTGGGTGTAACTATTACTAGCGACCTCAAGTTCTCGAAACAGTGCATCGAGGCAGAGAAAAAAGCCAAAAGGATGTTAGGCTACATAAAGCACCAGTTTGGATACCGTAACAAGGAGATAGTACTTTATCTGTACAACTCCCTCGTTCGGCCGCACCTGGAGTATGCCGTACAATTTTGGAGTCCTTCGTTTCGAAAGGACATCGCAAGGTTGGAACGCGTACAAGCTAGGGCAACCAAACTGATTCCCTCTATCCGACATAAGAGTTTGAGGATAGACTAAGGGAATTAGATCTGTTCTCGCTGGAAACCCGTAGACTGCGTGGTCAGCTCATCGAAGTTTTCAAAATACTTCGAGGGTTCGACAATGTTGACTACCGGGATATTTTCACACTGAGTGAGAACAGAACGCGCAATCACGGCTTCAAACTTGAACTGAAGCGTTACAAACACAATCTGTGTGGAATTTTTTTCACCTACAGTATCTACGGTGAGTGGAACGCACTTCCAGTGGAAGTTGTCAACAGTGAATCTGTTGACCAGTTCAAGTCAAGACTAGACAACGTCTTGAAAAGTTGCCGTTTAGGGACGCAAAACAATTGAGCAGCAATGTGCCCGCTCTATTGCTAGTCCAAAGGTACCCTCTTTGAATGGACTGTATGGTCTCCTAGGGTACTCTCTTTCCTTGTAGCTCCTTGTAACAGGAACCCGAAGGAGAGAGATAAGAAGGCAGAGTGAACTCCATGGTGAACTGGGGATGACCCTCATAAACGTGGAGCTTCACATGAGAGTAACTAAAATCTAGGACAAAGTGCGCCGGCACCTCCCTCCCGAGTTTGTACTCGAGCACATAGACTTTGATAACATAGGACGAGCAATACTCTTTAAAAGTAGTAGACTTTTGATTGACAATGACGTCGACCCAAGGTTCACTTAAACCCCACTTCACAACACAAATCGCAAACAAAGCCAAACGATATTGATCACTATATTAACAATTGCTAATATATTTTTTTTTCTAAATTTTCCCAAAATTTTGTGCGAAAAACTGCCCAGACAAGAAGATGCAAATCTTCAAATAATCAAGTAGAGAGCAATAAAACCTGCTACTACAAAGGTTTGAATGCATTCTACATACATATATAATATATATGTATATAAATATATTTATCATAAATTATATTCAAAATGCAAAGAAAGCCAGAGATGCCCTTTCACCAGGGCTCTGTCTTTCACACTTCTTTTCATTTTCGCTTTTCTATAATTTTCCCCATTTTCCCCACTATTTCTCCTACTAAAACCCTCTTTTACTATATTCCTCACTTTATATGTACAATGTCCAATATAAGTTCTTAATCACTTTGTATTCATTTTCATCTATACTTTTCAAAACTTCCATTCAATCCATATGTTTAACTTTATCGAACGCCTTTTCATAATCAATAAAACAAACATATAGATCTCTCTGTTTATCTTTTATGCTTTCTGCCATTACTCTCATCATAAATATTGCATTGCTTGTGCCTTTTCCTTCCACAAAACCACATTGTTCCTCAGAAAATTCTCGCCTCATTTTTCCTCTTATTCTTTTTAGTATTGCTTTCAGTATGATTTTTTTTATTTGGCTCATCATGCTGATTGTTCTGTGCTTTTCACATTCAAGTGTTCCACTTACTTTACAATTGTAATGCAAATTAATTTGCACATTTGTTCCGTTATCTGACCTGATTTGTAACTTTGTTTGCTATTTCAGTTATACTCCTTACTGCCGTGTGGTCGGCAGCTCGTAGCATTTCTATCATAACTTCATTTTTTTCCTGCAACCTTTCCTCTCTTTATATCCTTCATTACATTTCTTATTTCCCTCTCGACAAATTTCTGGACTTTCTTCTTCTAAAGGGTGTTCCATTGAGACGGATTGAAGTTAGCAGTAAATAAAACAGTGTTATTGGTAAAAATTGATTGATTTCACTATTGGATCATGTTATTTGAGTCATGGCAATTATGTGTGAAAAATAATATCTTCTAAATGTCTGCCAAGGCTTCGGCGGCACACCTCCACTCGATGGTCAAAATTTTTGATGACGTCTCTGCATAGTTGCTCCTCGATCTCACCAATATGCCTTATTATCTCATCCTTCAGCTGTTGAATTGTTGTTGGCATAGACTTCACTTTTGAGATGACTCCAAAGGAAGAACTTAGTCTAAAGGCGGCAAGTCATACAATTGTGGTGGCCAATTGACCTCGCTGTTTCGAGAGATGATGCGACCTCGGAATTTCTCATTCAATAAAGCCATTGTTGCATTGTCATGTGGCGCCGTCCTGTTGAATCCACCAATCTTCGACATCCATAGAATTCAATTCAGGCCATAAAATGTTGGTTATCATGGCACGGTATCGCTAGCCTGTCACCACAACAGAATTCCTGGCATCATTTTCGAAGAAATACCGCCTAATGATTCCGCTAGCAAAGAATGCACACTAAACAGTGACCTTTTGTGGATGCAGTGGCTTTCCAACAATCTTCCTGGGATTTTCATCAGCCCAAATGCAACAATTCTGCTTATTAAAGAATCCACCAAGATGAAAATGGGCTTCATCACTAAAGATGATTTTTTCGCGAAAAATCATCATCGGCTTGTGTTTGCTCGTGCACCCAATTGAAGAATGTACGGTGCTTCAAATGGTCAGTAGTCTTCAGTTATTGTGTAAATTGAATCTTTTAAGCGTGTAAAAACAAATCTTTTGTCCAAATTTGATGTAACGTTGTTGTGGAGAGGTTCAATTCCTGCGCGCGATGACGAATAGAGGTGTCTGGATCTTCGGCCACATTCTCGCACACTACAGCAATGTTTTCAGCTGAACGGCGTAAACGAGCACGCAATGGCGTTTTCATATCTACCACTGACCCCGTTTGTTTGAATTTACGAACCATTTTCCCAATTGTACTCTCGGTTGGTCGATTATGTTTACCAAAACAATCGCGAAGTGCCCGAAATGCATTTCTGTTTGAACGTCCATTTTGGTAATAGGCTTCGATAACTTTAACACGTTGTTCGATTGTTAATCTTTCCATGGTTGAAATTGCCAAAGTATGAAGTTGTTAAATCTGAAAGAAAAAAAAAAAATCATAAGACGCTTAAATTTGACTTACATTTAAAATCCTGCCAAGTTATTGGAACACCCTATATTAGGGAATGGAAATATGTTTTTGTTATATCGATAAACTGCACATTAAATCTTTCTCACACGAGAAGCGCTATGGTTGTCGCATTTAAAATCGCATTATTGGGGAAGCACGTGGGAAATTATAAGTTTTTAATAATAGGAAACCTATTTATTAAGGGTATCAATGCACGTGGAAACCTTTCAAACGCGAATCTATTTTATTCATTGTACGTGAAAACCTATTAGGCGTATCCCACGTGGAAATTTATCAGAGGTATCCCACGTGAAAACCATTAAAGTTATCCTACATCAGAACTTATTAGGGATCTGTGAGAACTTATTAGGTAGTGATCGAGGAAACCATTTCCAACGTTGCGTAAACAAATCATTTATTCAAATAGATGTCCTTTATTAGTTTAATTCGAATACCTTTTTGTTCCTGGTCATTAAATTATGATTAATTTAATTCAAGTTAAATCAACTCTATTTTTTCTCATTGAATTATGAATTTGGTAATTAAAGTTCTTATAAATCCTTCTCTTTCCTTCTTGCTCAATAAATTTATCCGTATTTTTAATTTATAACTAAATAATGAGTTTAACTCCTGTTTAATTTACACAAAGATGTTTTATTTTTCTATGGGAAAATAGAAACCACACGAAGGTACCACGTCAGGTATTTTGGTATATGACTGAAATTTGGGGCATATGATTTTAGGTTATTTGAGGAATTTCAGACACATCGATAATACCCCATAGCCCCGAAGGTGATTAACACACCCCTTTGGTGGTTCTAAATTACCGTTATGTGGTTTCAAGATTCATATTAAATGTCTAAATGAATAAAAGATTTTTGAATAAATTTTCTTAAAATAAAAAGTGCAATACCAACGAGGCAAACGTTGCCGCGGGTCCTTATGAGACATTTGGGCGTGGAAGGCAAACTAGGAATATTGGATGAAGGGTCACCACAACTCTCCAGCCGTCACCTGAACTCTTCTTGTAGGAGCAGGGAGACGGGGGAGGAATTGAGTGTAAAAGAGCAAATGGAGTTTAAAGTGGCAAAACCTCAGCTTGCAGGTACCTTGACCTCATGGTTGCGGATTAGTAGCACTTCCAGAACCCAATCTTCTGAAGAATCTTCTTATCAATTTTACATACCATATCATTCAGAGCCACAAACAACTGAGATTATTAATGGAGAGCCAAACCTGAAAACATTTGCAAAGTTAAAGAAATCGGATGTTTTAAGGCCTAACTCTTTTATTTTTTTACTTATCGTATTGATATTATATATAATTTATGAGAGATATCAAATTGTTACTTACAAAAGAATAACGTAATAGAAAGCACATTCTTTCAGGCACGTTAACCTAAGGGACACGTAGGGTCCCGAAAATCTATTTCTACAGGCTTTTGGAACTAATTAGCAAACTTTACTGAAAATCCTGAGTAATCTTCATCTCTGAAATGATCATTTACCTAATTCAATTATTTTCTTACCTACTTTTTATACTAATGATCGATCACATTTTCTTTAAATTGATGATTAATCACTATTTCAGGCGTCCCTGGTAACAAAATGAACCCCATCTCTGGAGTGTCGGTCGGATTGAATTCTGATCCGCATTTTGTGGAAGACATTTCCAACATCACGGTGACGGCCGGCAGGGAAGCCATTCTTTCCTGCGTTGTCAATGACCTCGGGGAGTACAACGTGAGTACATCCAAGCCATATCCATCTATTCTCTCATAAATTCCTCGACCTGATCAAAAATGTTCTTTCAGCTTCATTCTCGTAGGCTGCGGGAACAAAATAATTTTCCTCTCATTTTTAACTTTGTGTGACTTTCTCAAGTAAATGATAAGACCAGTATTGATGTATTAGGGTCTTTATTACTATGTAAGAATTACAGTGTGATCTATTTCATAATTATACATGTGATAAATTTTGTAGGACGGTTATCTTCTAGTTGACTATGTCCTGGTACTTGAAAGTTTGCAGGTAGGAGCGGACAAAAGAAAAACAAATTCCAAACAAATTCCAAACATGATAAAAAGATAAGGCATGGAAGTGACTGCAATGGCAAATCTTAAACGTACAAACTGCTGCTGCATAAATGATCCCAAAGTCTTTAAAACTATATTCTTACAAAGCGTACTAATTCACTTGCGTCCAGTTAACATTAATATGTCAAGAAATTAGTGGTTTTAGATAACATCAAAAATGGTTCCTATAGGTGTGCAAGTTGTTATTACTTTACGACAAGTTGTTTAATGATAACTGTAGTAATCTCCAGGCATTTTTTTTGCTGTAGAAATCCATTGGCATTTTTTAATCTATCGATCCCTAGATTTTTTAACTAGTAATGTCTACTGCCTTTTACAAGCTACATAAATTGTATTTAGGCTCCACATGAACGGTGTGAAGGACAACGTTAACACTCTCCTACTATAGCTTATTCTCAAACCTAACCGATTTGTAGGAAAATTGGAACGTTTAAATAAAGCTCTTGAACAATTTTATCCTTCACTCCTCAAGCCAAGGCTGTCCTCTTCCTTCTCTGACAACCCATGGCCTCACGTGGCACGTTTGATCCATAAACAAAATTAATGCGTTAAGTTGGAATGTGATTTCTTATCTTTCATAATAAGATGACGTCGCAACAACTGTTTTCCATTTATTTAAGTCATTACACCTCTCCTCAATGTTAAAGTAGATTATCTACTTATTAGTTAACCGATGGGAGAGCATTATCAATTTTGATTGAAACTACATTACTGAATGAATGTTATTTTTGTATAAGAACTATTTTTGAATTTCCTATAAAATAAAACGACATCAATTTTACACGAGTTAATAATAAACATAAAATATTTTTACTTCACTAAACCTAAAAATAGTGAAAATTAGGTGATGTGGCTATGTGAAGAATGTTAATTAAAAGGCGATGCGCTCGTCGAAGAGGGCACTAAAGTATCTTTGCTTATAATCTCTTCGCTGAAAGATCGCTCCAACAGACTGGTATCCCGAAAGGCGTGTAATGGAATGCGCCAAGGTGAGAAGCGTGCTGTGGTTTTTCCCAAGCAGATGTTTTGAATCACTGACTCGGGATCACCCTATCGTGAGAGTCACTGGTTAGAGCTGAATGCCTTAAATTAATCTTGTTTATGCGATATATTCATTTATTGACTGATTCTTATATTGATTGATTTTAAATAGTTGCTATCACAGAGATTTCCTTAATCAAGTGGTTTAGGTTAGGTTTAACATACCTAGTGAGATTTAATTCCTCTGAATATTTGTATATATACATATATTTAAATTAGTTATCTATTCCAAAGTCGGATGTGGACCAGGTACAAAAGCTATATGGTCTTCCGGCGGGTGTGTACAATGGAACTAAACCCTGATAGGGGCTACTCGCCTGGGAGGTCGCTTCCTTGGAAAGTGGTTTAATGGTGTTGTATTCCATGTCAAGGTTTTTTAACTGAACATTACTGAGTGAGGAGAAACTGAATGGAAAAAGGTGTTGGTTGAAATATCTAAGAGTACGGAAAGATTACAGATTTCATAATATTAAAGCGACCGATTCTCACACTCATCTTTCACTCACTTCAACTTCTGGCATGAGTATTAAAGCCATTTAACCCTTGAGCACAGAACATATTTCCCTGTTACACAGTCACAGAACTCGGGTATATAATACCCGATTTTGGAAAATATAAGAAAACTAGTAAATATACAAATTTATTAATCCTATCATGTACATATTAACTATAAGACATGTAGATGCTAATTAAATTAATAAAAATCCGTATTTACTTTAAGAAAGGTATATTATAAAAATACCCCCCCCAAAACAGTCAAAAAGTGAAAAGTTTCAATAATTTGGTGAAAAATTCACCCCCCAAAACCACTTTCATAGAATTCGCCCAAACGTTCGCACAGGCCTCCAGGGATGTCACTCTCTTCGCAGGGACTTCCCATGACACTTACGGTGCACAAACTGTAGAGCAGAAAGAGGGAATAACATCCATTTTATAGTTTACTAAAATTGACTAATTGTTCAATATAATGTGTTTTCCTCTTATGAAACCACTTGGAAATGACTACTAAGATACAATACAGACAGCTCAAACCAAGCATCTCCATTAGCGTCTATCCCTTGCAACCTTCTGTCACTGTTATAGAAACTTTTCATTATTTTCCACTATTTATTGGTATGAGATTGTGGTGGCTAATAAAATGAACCTAATTGTTTTAGTTCATAAATCTAACACACATGCACACACCCACACAAAATAAAAAACATTTCATGTTTATTTACTTCCTCAGCCTCAGACGCAATCACAGCAGTAAGGGAAGTAGTGGCTCGGGCAGACAGGTTGGTGGAGGCTGTGACACCTGGAGCCTTTCTTATTGTCTGCTTTTGACTGACACTTGCTGCACCGTACCATGTGCTCCCTCATCTCAGCTGCCACTGGTCCTGCACCTGCAGCTATGCCATAGGGGAGGTTGAGGGAGCACACCTGTCTGATGACCAGCTTCATCTCTCGATGCTGTGTTGGGGGTGTTGAGAGGTTCCTCAGCTGAGGGACTGATGAGTTGCAGGGCCAATTCGTGCATGTACTTCCGTCTCTGCATGAAGCTACCTCCTACCCTGGCAGTGTTGCTCTGGTAAATTATCCACGCATTTATGACACTCGAATTCAGCATCCCAAAGAACACACATAATGACAACTTATTTGTCTTTCTGCTGCAGTTATAAGTTCCACACATCTGGTCAAACGTGTCGACCACTCCTTTTGTTGCATTATAGAAGTCAATGATCTCAGGCTTACCATTGACATTATCCACCGATGCCTGTGTGTATATACTTGATAGCAGGAGCACATTCCTCTTGCTTGTCTGTGTCCTAGGGATATATGAAACGAGGGTCATATCTTCTGTGAACAGGAATGCTGAGCTGCCAGGTAGGCTGGTGTCCTTCTGCCCCATTATCTCAGAGATTTCGGCCTTGTTCACCCTTACTGTCCCCACTACTGTCAGCTATTTACTGAGCATGTCCTGTATGAGGGGCACATATGTGACCCAGTTGTCAGGAATGTTTATGTTGGTTTGACGGTAGAGACGTGCGAGGTCTTTGGTGAGCATGTGGCCGAGTTGCAGTCCATGTCTTGCTGTTTTGCCCTGTTTCCCTAGGTAGAGAGTACCTTGCAACATGTACTTAATTTCTACATCGTTCACCATAACAATTTTAAACCCATATTTTGCTGGCTTATTTGGGATATACATCTAAAAGCCAGCATTTGCACATCTACCTTTTGTTTCGTGTGGTGTGTATTTGTCCTCACAGCAGGCCATAAACATATCCCACACAATCTTGAATGGGGCGAATTTATCAGTGGCTCACCTCTGCTCCCTCGTAGCTATGTTGTCAAGCCTGAGGTAGTACAGCAAAAACCAAAAACGCACCTCAGACATGCTGCCTTGTAGAAAGGAGCCCCCACCACAGGGCACCACAACTCCTTTGTAGTCAGGTGGTTATCTTTTCTGTAATCACTGAATATAAAGACACCTAGCAGGACACGTATCTCTGCTGCTGTTGTTTGTTGTACAGTCGCTATCTGTCTCCTGTACCTCCTAGCAACAACATCAATCTTCTTGCTAGTGAACTCCACAATCAGATTCACCAATGCATCCGTTACAATCAGGCAAAAACACTCTTCAGGTGTGGGGGCAGTAGCAGCTGATAGTGTGGAACCTGTTCTAATTAATGCCATATTTTGGGGGGCTGCTGTCCTGGTTGCTGCAGATACCAGAGGCCTTGTGTGTCATACATAGCCTGAGCGACTTTTGACTGTTGTAGAGTTAAAAGTCACTAGCAACTACCCATCGTCTGCACGTCGTCGACGTTGTATTTTGGCGAAAAGCAGCAGTGGCAGCAAGAGCATGGGTGGCAGCAGGAGCAGCAGCAGAATAAGGGTCGTCATGGTCATCAGAGCCTGATGACACAGCAGGATGCTGTACAGCAACAGCAGCAGAGTTACAAGATGGGCCAGCAACTGGCTTATCAGCTGTGGTGGTGTGGATAGGAGGTGAGGGGCTGGAGGGGTGCCTAGGCCTCTTTGTCTTCTAAATACTCGCTTTTTTTTGCTTGCGTTGGTAAAGAACGTCTTCTCCAGATACACTGTCTGAACTTCAAGTCATTTCATGTGGCACTTTAACATATTATTTATCATTATCAGTCATAAAATACATCAGTTTCAACACAATCATTATCGTTCTCACTATCTGGAGTGAAGAGAATTTCACCAATCTCTAGCCTACTCATGTTTTGTTCTTTCGCCATTTCAGGGACAAGTTCACCGTATTAGTCACCCAAAATAAGAATTACAGACTAGAAAGAGAGAAATTTATCAATACACCATCACTATAACTTCTCTTTGTACGCTATTACCACTGAACTCGGGTACAGTTAGCCAAGTATTTTTTTCCTATAATTAGCACTGAACTAGGGTAAACGGTACTCAAATAGGAGTCTAGCTGGAAATCCAATCAGAGGAGTGGATCGACATGACGTCACTCTATGAGAGCGTTCGCTAGACTGAAGCTACACGTAATCCCAGCATCTTGCCTTGGGATGGAGGAGGGGAAATGCGCATGACGTCACTAGCCTCGGGCAAACTATACTCATGTTTAGTGTTCCAGGATTAATGACTTTTCTAAGGGCTCAATTTACAAGATGTACTAATTTACTTATTAGTAAGATGTATGATTTTACCTTCTAATACGCTGCACTACTTTCCCTGTAAATAATATCTCTTCCTCTCTCTCTGTTCTTTCCCGATTTATATAACGATATTTACATATCTGGGTGCATGTTATTTCAACTTAAATACAAAATCAAATAAATTACTGTTTGACCAAAACTGCTAGTTGTGAAAAAAGCAATAGTCAGATTAAAAAGAATTAAGTTAGATCGGTTGCCAAATAAAAAAGATGAGAAAACAGAATTAAATTGCTTTTTCCAGATAAAATAAATTACATCCCCAATTCAGAGTGTAGTATTATAAAATAGATAAATTTGAATGCACGAATGAGAGTAGTGAACTAATTGGAATTACTATAGTTAATAGTTAATTAATAATATGAGTGATGTTTAACGCTGGAGACGTTTAATTATTCTAAACAATTAACTATATAGTTTCTACATTATAAGTAGCATTAAACAGAGTTTTGTTTCATTGACGGCTGGTGTTAGAACTCAGAAAAACAAGTTTGCTGACCAAATTCGTGTGCTCTCACTTATTCTGATATATGATCTTACTAACTTCTAAAACTGTCAATAAATTTCGGACTAACCAAATACATAACGAAAGATGAAACACACCGTCATCGTTCAATTTGAACGGAAAACAACAACCAAAATCACCCGGGGCGCTAATGTAAAGGATTACCTTTATTTGCTTCTATCATCATGTATATAAAGGCGTTCATTACTTAAATTAAACTCTTTTCCTCCCAAGATGATATTAAAATATATATAGCCTTTTAATTACAAACCTCCGTTTGCCATTTTCTCATCAAAATTCAACAAACCTTTATTAAATAAATTATTCCTCATGTAAAGTGATAGTAATCAACGGGCATACTTTTATTTCATGGATGTGTCCTAAGAAGCAAGCCACTGTCGAAGAGAGCTAATCAAATTATATAAAATCTGGCAGGTGGTCATAGAAAAGAACACCGTTACTATTGCCAAACAAGGAGGACGATCGGTAATGTCGTGGGGGATGTTTCTCTGCTGCTATCCCTGGTGCATTTAAAGGATAAATTGGTGAGACAACGACATATGAAAACGACCACCGCAGAGTTTATGGAAAAGCAGAGGATTCGGCAGAGAAGGCAGAGAAGGTGGGACAACGAAGGCATTTTCTCCTTTTAACGAGACAACTTTACTAAACATACCAACAAATTTACTTAGAAATACATAGTAAAATCCTACATTGTTGAAATACCTCGAACATCTGGGGAAGCAGCTAAGGAAACGTATGTACAAGAGACGCCCTCACAACAATGATTAAGAAGGGTTTAATAAAATCCCTTCAAAAAAGCTCATGAATTTTGTACATTGTTATAATAAACTACTAGCAGCTGTTTTTGAGGCTAAAGGGAGTCATAGCCAATATTGAATTCATATTGCCATTATCTATGTTTTTTCGGTTTTCCAAGAAATAAATCTTTGTCATTGGTATACCTGCTTTATTTCACCATTTTGTATCAATATATATTGGCAATGGAGGAGGAAGCTTCTGTAACCTTAACATTATGCAAGTTAAGTCTAACCTAGCAAATAATTTTTAAATATAAATCATAAAAAACTTGCTGATACTTTTTCACGCAACTATATATATGTATACAGTTGTTTCTTGGCTTAACCCATGGATTAGTTGACCAAAATTCCTTAGAAAGTCGTGACGCAAGAGGGCAGAAAACTGGTTTACTAAGCAAAACGAAATTCTTTATTGGCGTCAGGCCATTAAAGAATTTCGTTTAGCTTAATGAACCAATACCAAAAGCGGAATATTGGACAAATCGAGAGATTCAAAAATATAACAGTTAACAATAAGTTTTCAGCCGCCTTCAATAAAATATGTTACGAAGAAGATCACCTGCCCAACTATACGAATATTCGCCTCCACAATCGGGCAACTGAAAACGAGGAAACAACGCTGAGCTACCCCCGGAACCTCACCCTCCCTTAACTCAACCTTAGGAAACTTTGCTTATTAAACTGCAAGTACAAATTAAAAGACAATCGGAAATGTTGGAAAATAACGCCCTAAACCCCAGCACTTAACATAAAATCAAGGAAGCCCTCCAACAGATTCTCTACCAACACCTAAATATCTTGCAAACTCGCACCCTTAAAAAGCTAACTAATCTGAAAGGAAGGCCCGTCAAGATCCCAGAATAGACAAAAGGATACATCAATCTTTCAGATCTCAGCTTACGTCCAGAGTATGAAACGCTCCTAAGTCTCAGTATTTACAGCTACTACATTAGTAATCATAAAGAATACCAAGAACGTCTTAATAAAGAAAAGCTTTTGGATGGCATAAAAAATTAGAGAAGGAAAACAAAGTTACCTCATACTAAACCATCACTTGCTCCTGAGCTCCTTGTCGAGGAGGCTAAAGGTACAGGTAGCTTTAAAAGGAATTTTCTTTCCCCCTCACTCATTAAGGCTGCCAAACACCTTAAAACAACACAAATATTACCATTAGAAAAGCCGAGAAAAGCTTCAACCTTCGTTATCATACCAAAGGAAGAATACCTATCCAAAATGGAAACTATCCTTAGCGACCGAACAAGGTTTCAAAAAATCACAAGAAATACCACTGAAGATTTAAAAAGAAATCAAACAAACCTTAGAACGCATCAACAGCCATGTCGGAAATATAAAAATTAAGAAAAAAATCGGGGACTTTGCCCCCGGTTACGCCTATGGTACCGTTAAAACCAATAAGAATGGCAACCCTCTAAGACCGATAATAAGCCAGATCCCTACTGCAACATATGAACTTGGTAATTTCCTAAATAAGATACTTACCCCATACATGTCCACTGAATTTAGCTTAAAATCTTCCATAGACTTAATTGATCTAATCTGCTTAACCACCCACAGAAGCATGAGAGCCTCCATGGAGGAAGAGTCATTATTTACTAATGTACCTGTTACGAAAATATAGATTTACTCCTAAAATTAGCATACAACCCAAGCGATCAGCCCCCCTCTTAGCATACCGAGAGATGCCTTGAAGGAACTTCTCTTAACCAGCACTACAGAAGCCCCTTTTGATGGACCAAAGGGCGACATGTACATCCAAACCGATTGTGTTGCAATGGATTCTCCCCTTGGAGTACTGTTTGCAAACTTTTTAATGGGAATAGTGGAAAAAACAGTTTTTTCAAGGTTACCAAACCCACGTATTTACTGTAGATATATAGAAGACATATATTTACATAAATATAGAAACAAAAGAGGAAATGCAAGAACTACTAGAAAGATTCGAAAACTAGTCTTCTCTTAACTATACTATCGAAAATAGTCATATCGACAAAATAACTACCAGTGTTTAGGTCAAAAATAAAAATCCAGGTCTGTGCATGAATGCAAAAATCGAATGTCCCGAGCGTTACGAAAGAAAAGGTAATAAATGCATATATTAACCGTCCGTTGACCCATTGCTCATCATGGAAAGATACACACGAAGAACTCGAGCGTGCTACACAAGTACTCGTATGTCTCCGTTTCACAAACAGAGACATACTTGACGCTATCCGCAAAAAATGGAAAAATGAGATATGTCACTAATGACAGTACCAATCAACAGACAGAAAGGAACATCATTAAGCTCCACTAAAAGAACATCATATGCACAGACTACAAAATAAAGAAAGAGATATAAAAGAAATCATAAACAGAGGAGTTAATTCAGCAACACAAAATGAAAGTAATGTATCCATCATAATGCACTACAACAACAAACGCATCTCCAATCTCATAATAGGAAACAACCCAGAACCTAACCTAACACCCAAGCAAAGAAGTCACCTGATATATGAATATACTTGTAAAATGGGAGACTGTGAACTCCAACCTCATTTCTATATCGGAATGACCGAAACAAATCTAAAACGAAGAATGATCTACCACTTAAGCAACGGTGGCTCCAGGACACATACGTTTAAAAAGCCTGGAAGCCAATTGGACCGGAAATCGCTTGAAGAGAATACTGAAATCTTAGCACATGCCCCAATCCGACGATAATTGCTTATATTAGAGGCCATATACATAAAAGAAAAGCAGCTGAAATTGAATATCCAAACAAATTCGCAATTCATCTTACCATCCTCACGTCCGCCAGTCCCTAATAATAATCACTCCCCATTTTAATCTTGTGACCATTATAGCCTCAGTCATTTAAAGAAAATGCATTATCTATAAATTTGTTCGTATAAATGTTAAGACAACTAATCACATATAAAAGCTATGTATGTTATATATATATATATATATATATATATATATATATATATATATATATATATATATAAATATATATATATATATATATTTATATATAAATATATATATATATATATATATATATATATATATATATATATATATATATATATATATATATATATATATATATATATATATATATATATATTATGGGCAAACGAATTGATGTACCCAAACTTCAAGCGAAGTATAAACAGGATGATCAGGACAGAGCCGTAGATGCCTCGTAACATTTATTTCAAAGTTTCAGTATTATAACTAATCCCATCATCAGTGCTAGAGAAAGAATAAAAAATACAGACTTAAATGTATACATAAAAAGTTAACACATGTAATAAAATTGTGAAACATGAATATTAAATTTGAGATTAATTATTTACATTAGAAATATGGAGGAAATAAACAAACTAAACCAACGAAGGAATTTCTAAAAAAATAGGAAGGAAAATAATTATCAGTGGTTTTTCTTCTCGCACCCCTCTGTTACCCCCCAAAGAAAAAAACAATGTAAAATTTAACAAATAACCATGTTTTTTTAATGAGTCACTATATTTAATGGGAAAGATAATGAGTTATTATTTAGACTGGGTTGAAGTTTTGTAATATAAATTGACTCTAGCACTGCCGTGCAAAGAAAGAGCACCGAATATACAAAATAATAACTTTACAGGAGAAGTGTTCAAAGTTTTCCTTTATTGCAATGCCAAAAAATATAGTATATTTTCAAGATTTTGTTAAACGTTTAATATATTTACTCCATTATGCGCGTCATCTTTCATATTTGTACTTTCTTTTGTGCATTAATTTTATATTTTTGGCTCAGTTGCACAAAAACTGTTTTTCCTTTGGTTTGTGGATTGCTATTGACTACAAATGCAAAGGAAAGAAACCAAATATAAGTATATTCAGTCTTTTTCTTCTTGAATGACCATTAATATTAAACAATACGACACCGATTATACCTATAATCGGTGTTTTCACTTTGTATTATTGACAACATTAAGCAATCAGACTTCATTATAATTATGGCAACCACATTACATTATATATTTATTACTGTCTTTATTTATTATTAGAATTTTTAACAAGTCATTGGGAAGGTATAAACAATCCTATAAATCTATGTAATTTTTATTGGTATTTTGACCATAAAAATACGAACCAAACAGAATCTTTAAAAAATGCAATGAATTTATCTTTCTATTTTCATGTTAATATTAGTTTGAAATATCATTAATTCAATAAAGAAAATAGTGAACATAAAGTCATATTTAAAACGAACTGAGTAAATGTATAAAACTTTATAAAAACTGTAGTTATATCCCTTTTTAAGGAAAAATGACTAAATACACAAAAAGTAAATCCATTTTAAACTTAACGGGAAAATTCATAAGACCTTGATGTTTAATCTACTCTAGAATTTAAGAGATCGGAGATATTATCACTAGTAGGGAGGTTATTCCAAAATGCTCGGCAGGAAATAGGCATTCTCATAACAAGACCTGAGTGAATTTTATCCAATTTTTCTTTTTGAATTCCTCTGGGCTTTGATGAATATTTCGCCGAATAACTGCGTGGAATAATTTCTGCCACAAATTTAACTTTAGTTCCAGAATCCTGAAATGCTTTTTTATAGATCAGTCCGTGCAGACCTTTCTCAAATCGGACTTCGCATAAATCTTGTAAAAGGGGAATTTTATTCTCAGAAGAAGCTCTTCGGGTTGTTCTTAACCTTGACTAGTTTTCGTATGCCTTAAAATCATAAATTTGCATTTCTAGGACCGTTGTTCTCTTCGTAGAAAATTCCAGTGAATCGCAGCGGTCTCTCATATCATACAGATTCTTCTTTTTCCCGATTACTTGTTCAATTTTTCCATGAACGTGATCTGCGGCAAAGAATGTGTGACCGGTGACAAGATATTTCAACGTGATTTCCGTGGGTCCGAGATCTTCATTGACAAGTAAAGAAAAGGCCGAATATAATATCAGGTTTTTATTCTGAGCAACGCAATTATCTGTCCAAAATATAAACTTGTTTGTATCTCTATTTTCCTTAATTACTTTGATATAGGATAATACAACATCATGAGCATTCCAACCTCAAAGCCTTCCATTCCAAACTACACAATAGTGATGTTGATCTTTTTTTTAAAGAAGCAAATGTTTCATTAAACACAACCGTTCTCGAGCAGAAAAAAATTTCTTTAACATCAGGCACCCTTGGCAGGAGCAAAACCTTTTGCATATCGACGGTAAATATTAGGAGTCCATCCATTTGTTCGTATATCTCACTATCTTTATTGTATTCTTTTCTTGCTTCCTTTTGCATTCCATTGTGCAATTGAGCCTTTTCAGCATTTCTTCATTCATATTCAATTCATAAAATAAGCATGTTGAACATTTGTTAACACAAGGTTCAGAAAAACTTATGTTCATTTTCTTTAGTATACTCTGATAGGATTCATAGGAACAACGGACTGATGCGTGTTTTTCTTGAAATAGTTCGTACATTGAAGCAACGGAGAGATCTGTTGGATGGTATCTTACATGTGGAGCATGGATTGAAATAACTAAATTGGAAGATTCGATGTGATTCATTATTACTTTCCTATTAACTCGATTGGTAGGTTTACGTTTTCCTCGGCTATTTGGCACTGCGATATTTCCTGACAAATTAGTTGGAAATGAAGAAGCGCTGCATCAATGAAATGAAATAATGATTTTATAACCTGATCTTGACTGTACCCTAAAGTGCTGAGAAAAGAATTCTGACAGACTTTGATTGCTTGTCCTTGGGTATTGACACATACGATGACTTCTTCCTTGATAAATCTTACTGAATACGCCTTTTTTCTACTTCTTTCCTTGCTACTTTGCTTGAAAACCATGCTCGCCTAATATCATAGCAGTTTTTCCAAAATTCTGAGTAAATGTGGTTTCGTATTTAATCTGAAAACTTGGCATGGCATTTGTAATGGCATTTATCTATATCACATCCATTGAATATTGTATGTTTTTCTTTATCATGAATGATCTTTTCTTGTTGTGTCATTTCTTTCATCTTTTTTTAACCTCAGAAGCAACAGAGGTGTGATTGGAAGCTATTTCTTTGTCATACACTACTTCATGAGCATCGGAAACTCCAGGAGATTGAACTTCGATAGCAGCTGCTATATTATTCTCTTGAATGCATGAAATTTCTTGCCCTTCTGTCCTCAATACACCTCTAAAAGGAGAAAAATAAACAAATATTTATGCATTGCATTTAAGTAGCACATACAATAATTTCGAGAATTACTGCATTATCATAATGAAAATCATCACCATCATCATCTTCCCTTTCCTCCCTCACCACAACCTTAATTTATGCTTGCTACCTTGTCTACACAGCATAACGGTGCAAGTATTTTTGTGTTAACAAATAGACACACATATAACTTAGAGGCATACAAATAGTTAAGACTTGCTCCTGAATATAAATATATACAAACAACGATATATTAAAGATAAACGATATGATGAACATGGTAAACACACACAATGCACAAAAGAGAACATAAACTGGATCCAAATAAAACAAAATCCTAAATTGCCGGTTTATAGACCGACAATTCACCCATAGTGGGTCTAGCAGTCTTGGCTGCCAAAGAAACAAAGAAAAAGAGGCTGGACAAACATGAAACAAAAGCGAAAGAGAAGATCAGCAAAAGAAAAATATGCTGGGGTCAGGAGGGCACTTAAACCTCCAGGAACAGACACACGAGGAAGTGTAAGCCTGAACCGCCTCGCGAGCTCATATTTAGTTTGATATGATTTAATTTGATTAAAGATTAAATTTGATACGAGAGCCAACACAAACTAATCATCTCTCACCAGCCAAGCTATTCAACTTCATCTTGAAATCAATAATGAAAAGATTTAATGAATTCTTATTTCTTTTACATTCCAGTAATTATGACTATTATTAATAATACAGGCCATATTATTAAAAAAAAATAGTTATTAGAAATATAAAGAAAACATTTAATTATAAATCTAAAATAAAATAGAGAGGCAAACGCATTTTGTGATAGAAAACAAAACTAAATTCAAATGTTTTATACTTACTGGTGTATTGTAATTGCAAGCCATCGCTACCAGCCCTTCTGCTTTAACGATGAGATTATCTCCGACTGAATTAGAAAAGATAAAACTTGACATAGGCAGAAAAAAACTCTCTTGTCCATTTCAGTACAGACGCGTAGCTCACAATTTGTTCAGGAAAAAACAGGTTGCTGCATAAGAGGAGTGGCAATAAATTGATAGAAAGCTTGCATATTCGGTATTTTACGTCTGGATATCGTGCTATCAGTATAATCGGTGGATATGAGTATAATCAGTGTTTAACCTCTGCATTTTGCCTATTCGGTGTTTCTTCTATGTTAACGAGTGAAAGATGGGCGTAAACCAATGCCAAAAATGGAATCTACGGGTAGAACTACATAAGAGTCAATATATAACTCAAATTTGGACATTTTCTATATTCGGTGCTCTTCCTTTGCACGATAGAAATTCCCTCGTTGGTTTTGTTTGTTTTTTCCTCCATATTTCTAATATAAATATTTAATCTCAAATTTAATATTCATGATTCACAATTTTATTACATGTGTTAACTTTTTATGTATACATTTAAGTCTGTATTTTGTATTCTTTCTCTAGCACAGATGATTGGATTAGTTATAATCCTGAAACTTTGAAATATATGTTACGAGGCATCTACGGCTCTGTCCTGGTTATCCTGTTTATATATATATATATATATATATATATATATATATATATAAAGCTATGAGAAACTCACAAATAGCGCAATAATTCCGCTTTTTATTTTTAGTGTTGTATTCTTTGCATATATAATAATATATATATATATATATATATATATATATATATATATATATATATATATATATATATATCAGATGGCAAGCAAAATATTCACTAAATTGGAACATGAAAAATTCAGTTAAATCTAATTGGATATAAATGAAATTTCGTTTACAACTTATACGCATTCAATAGTATCTCTTAAAATTTAAAAAATACAACTGAACTAGTATTACTATAATTAAAAAAAGACCTAGTTACTCAAAAGTTTAAAGGCCCAATCAAGTAAACATGCTATATTTGTGCATAGGAATTACAAAGTCTGCATTTCATTTAAATGATAAAATTTCAATTGAGGAATGTTTTAAACAAAAAGGTTAGAATGGAAATAGAGTTTTTTGTGAATTTCCAGATAGAATTTGGACTCTTTGAGGTGTTTAGAACTTAATTAAAAAGATAAAACCTACTTGTTCGTTAGCCCAGAAGAAAGGTATTGGTGGCAATAAATAAACTTCTACGACAGAGAATAAAATGAGGGAATTAGAAGAATTTTTTTTTTCTCAGGAAGTAAATAACGGAACTCATTATCCTAAAGGAAGATCTCAAGTGAATTAGATATTACTCATTCTTCTCTGCGCCGAATTTAAATAAGACTATATTTAAAAGCTTATAAAAAATATGAATTTTCCTTTGTGATATTAATGTAAGACAACGCCTGAAGACACGTTCTAAGTTGCTCTTGGATCTCTATTAATCTCAAGATGCAAGAAATTTTGTGTTTACCGACCGAAAATATTTCACTTTGGAAGTGCCAACAAATAGTCATAATAACAGTTTATGGCTTAAAGAAAAGGGACACTATCCTTCCCGCTTTTATCAGGAATCTTCAGGATTTAGCAAATGAACAATTGTTTCTGCCGAGTGTCATGGAATAGTAAAACGAGGATCCATTTTATCGAAACATAAAAATCCAAAGTTTATTCATAAAATTACATTAAGCTACTATCTATCGGCCTGCTTCCTGATTACCATCAGCTCTATCTTAAAGGAGAATCAATTTTCCAGCAAGATGGTGCGCTCTCTCATATTAGCCAACCGAAAGGGAAAGTCCCTCCAATGACTTGCGGGCGTTTTATAATAGGATGATAAATGGTTATTGCATTGATGGTTTCCCATGGTTCAAATCACTTACAAGTGCCTTTGAATGGCTAAATGAAGCTTCAACCAGCTGGATGGCGCCAAAGCCTATGGCAGATTTGAAATATCCTGGGTGAATAACCATATGTCCCATGGTCATATAGGTCATTTCATGCATCTAAATGGGTACAATTGAACTTTACTCCCTTAAAAAAATGACGTTTTGACCTGGCGCTTCGTCGCAGGTAAAAAACACATTGAATTTATTTCATGAAAAAGTTTAAAGGAATAGCGAAATAAAATTAGTGAATCTGAAATTAAAGACTAAATTCTTCTTGCATGTTATAATATAACGCTATCTTATATCTGAAAATGTATTTCTTCCTTTAAAATGCGAATAAGGGAGGTATGTGACCAAGAAGGTAGACATATTGATCATTTATTCCATTAAGGTATATTAATTTTGACATGTTCTTAGACATTTTCATTTGTCGGGAGCAATCGTCAAGGGAACTCTTAAAACACTTTATTATTTTTTAATTGTAGAAATACTATTATAAGTATATGGTTAAAATAGTTCCCCAAAAATAAATAATACACATAGGTTGTTTTATAAGAATTTTCATTCATATCCATTTATGGGAAAATCAATATCGCGAGGACCAAACAGACACTAGTTCGTTTACACAGCATCAACAGTCACGTGAAATATGGGCCGATACTTTACCCTCCCCCCCCTTCCCTTTGCCCCCCTATCCCAAATCAATCCTTGATATGGCTCACAAAGAAGGATTACCATCAGCGCATTTCGTAGCCCGTTAGTATAAACAAAGGAGGGTGGAATAGACTTTAGAATAAAAATCTATGAACAGGCTCACTGTCACCTCCTATTCTTTAGGTTTAGGTCTATTTTCGCCAAATAGACGAAATTTGAAAAGTAATGCCCTAGGAGAGAGGCTTAAAGGTTGGCACTCATCTGGGTGTTCAAGGTCGGCCATTTTTCGTTGATTAAGATGGAGTGATTGCTGAGATTGAAATTCTTTATACGGAAAATTCAAGCAAGCAATCCACACCTTCAAATTATTCAAAGCGAGATTCATCGTTTTCGGAAGAAGAAGACACTAAAGAAACATTCATAGTTGGACGGACTTTAACTGGACACACTACAAGGACGATCCTCCCTTTCCTATCATCCCTATTTTAGGGCGAGTCAGCTAGGGAAGTTAATTCTCCATAAGTACCTTTTAGAGCAGGATCCTTATCTAAACTGGGTGGCTAACTCAGTGCAGGCTGAAGCTTAGCCCGGGACTAGTTAGACCCGTGTGAACGGCCGCATATAGCTAAAGGGTATAACAAACTGCCAGGGCTAGACGATAGGCAGGTAGGCAGGCTAATAAGCCAGGTAAATAACCAGATAACGCGGCATCCTTTATTTAATTTTAACCTCTCTCTCTTTTTTTTTGCATTCTCTTCGATGAGGAAAACTACAAAGAAGAAGATCGGCAGACTAGAAGATGGACACTACCAAATGGGTCCCTTTGCGCGTCCGGAAGTGCGCGCAAAAAGTCGATAAAACAAATGTATTCAGGATCATATACGGCGAACTTGAAAGGGTACTATTGCGGCTCCTCGACTATTCAAACTTTTATATAACAATATGCCAAAACGATAAAGATGTTGACAAACTGTTATCGGAGAAGGCAACGACGGAATTAGAAGGAATATGCTTAGAGGCGAAAATACCTCCACAAATCGAGACGTAAAAAACAGTTTATGTTGCCAAATCGACCCCTGGATGGGGGAAAAAATACCTAAGAGATCAAGAAAGAGATTCTAGTGCCTAAAGTTGGGCTAGGGTGAAAGAAATAATTAAATTTAATAACTGAATTAATAACCGAATATACTCACATTAAGTATTTAAGGTGATTAGTATGACGATTAAAGCCAAAGAGATCTGCCTTCTGGCTGTTCAGTTAATAATTAAACCCGAGCAGATAAAAAGTGACGAATTTATAAGTGTCTAGACGTGATTTAACCGCTTTGCCCTAGAGAAGCACTTCACTTGAGATTGCCCAATGAAAGATGTTAAATGGTAATCAGAATGTAGCGGTAAAACACATACGTATCACGGATACGACTCACAGAGTAAGAAGTGTTTAAACAGCAACGGGGACTAACGCACCTTATTGATAGCTTGCCCTAAAAAACGAGTAATCATCGAAAAAAGAGGAAGGAAAAAGTTAGACGGGGAGAAGAGAAACAGAATATCACATTCGCAGAGATAGTGTCATGGTATGACATTACATTACATCAATACCATATTATATCTATGGGAGAGGACCAATAACTCGAAAGCAAACCGACAAAAGGGACGGAAAACCACGCGTTCAGACGGGCTGAGTAACGAAAGAGTGCAACGAGGTCAGGTAAATTATGGACAATGGCAAAGTTCAAGGTTATTTAAAGAGACATGTACAAAAATATAATTTTATTCACACAAAAAATTAATAAGAGAATTGAAGGGTAAAATTACCTCAGAGAATTAACGGGCAAAAATCACATCAATAATCGAAGGGGGGAAGATTAACTCAATTAGGTTACTGAAGGGGGGAGGGGGGTTCGCTTACGGATGTCTTCTGTACGTGAGGTGAGACCACTCGGATTTCAGAGCGGGAGGTTGGAGTGATGACGGTTCTCCAAAAGCAAGAGGGGGGGGGGTAACTTCCGGTCCAGGGAAAAGTATTTCGGCTACCCGAAATAAGGAGGGCTTCGACAGGAGTTAATGAAAGAAGTCGAGAAAATCACTCGGAGCGATCGTTCAGTGGAATTACCTCCTGGCTGGGGCTAATTCCAAATACACAAAATAGTCCAGCTGTCACTTTGCTTTGTTGCTAGCACTTGACTTGAAACCATGGGCAAATCTTCTGGGTTCTGGCGAGACTTCTCAACTCTGTGTCTCTTCCTGGGAGTCGAGCGTTATTTATGTCCGAGGCTCTCCCCGGAGTTGGGGGTTAGCGGGAAACAGCTCTACTCTCGAAGGGCCTCGAATCTTATTGCAGAGCTATTTTAGCCCGCATAAAGGTGAATCGTGGTGGACTCGATTCGAGGCTATCGCTTGTGGAAGGTTGGGTAGGGGATGGGGCTTAGGCTTACCACTTTAGGCCTAGCCCGGCCTTCTGCTGCACATGGAAGTTCCTTTCTGCTAAAGATCTTTCACGTGGGGATTCCCTCACAGGTAGCAAAGGCAACATTGGAGCAGATACAAACCACTGAAAATATAATTGTACTAAAACATGGTGAGCTACTGAACATTTTGGCATGCATCTTGCATGCTCACTTGCTAAATGTACCCATTCCAGGTTCTTACCCTCAAGAGCTGAAAAATATGTTGAAGAATAATCGACTAGAACAGATGTGGTTCCCCGAGAAACCTCAATCTTCGGACATTCTCAAAGTAAGTTACAGGTCATCATCATCCTAAAAGCAAACCCCCCAACAAAATCCACAAGCCAGAACGATGCACCATTTCCCACCCCAGCGAATTCATAAGATCAGAGGCTCAAGGGGAAAATGACCCAGAACACAGAAGAATCCATGAAAATAAAGGCTACCCCAGTGGACAACAGTCACAAAGCGGCTTCCCCAGTAGCCCAAGCAGAAACTCAACAGATCACTTGCAAGGGCACCACCACCGAGAGTCCTGAAGACAAAGGTAAAGGGTGACAAGAGTTAAGGGTAAAGTTTTTGATTTGGAGGAGAGACCCTTTCCGAAGACCAATAATAAAATAATCCAGGGGATTTAAAAAGGCTTCATTAAATACGTGAAGTTTACAAAATAGTTATCATTGGCTACCTAATTATTCTCCATCATCTATGCCACATAGTAAGAAGAGAAGAGTACAAGAAGAATCGCAGGCTGGAGAGCGAAATAGCCCATCATAAAGGAAACCAGCACTTCGGAAAAATGGTCAAGTTAAGAAGAAAAACTACCAAAATAATGGCTCAACTCACAAGACTAAAACTCATTAGCCATAAAATTGCGGGCTGGAATGAAAAAGGGCATACATTAACGAACTCCTATTTAAAGAAGACCCTGAAGTAATTCTAATAAGCAAAATTCATATAAACCCTCATGCAAATAAAATCAGAGGATTTAATTACACCGTTTGAGCCAAGAACACTAATGATGTCAACTTCGACGGAGTCTCAATTGCGGTGCGAAATAATATGCAATTTAGCAAGTTGAAGGATTTGGATGAGGCCCCCGTCGACTAGTAACTACGAAATGATGATTTTAGCGCTATCGTTAGACCCAATCCAGTTGAAATGCTCTCCTAGGAAAAAGTAGAGAAGTACTAATTGGGAGGTTTATGCAGAAGAATTAGACTTGCACCATCAGAATAACCTCTCTGTAGCTACGCTGGAGAACATCTACAAAGAACTTAAAAATCTAATGGAAGCAATGGTCAAGGAAGATAATAAATACGTTCTGATTACAACATCGAAAACCCTTCCGCATCCAATAAGGACTGCTGAGATCTCGGACCTTGAGAAACATTACATCCATCTGAGAGACGCCATCGATCACAATGGGTTCCAAAGGGGTGACAGAGCCCGACTACGAAAAAGAAAGGAGGAACCTTTAACGCTACGGCAGCGGAGAGGACCAATTTGTGGAGGAAATTGACTCAGAGATGAACTCATGCAAATTGTGGAATAAAATCACATCACCAGAGCAAAAGTGCGCATAAAGACTAGGTTCGAATTAAAAGACAACAGGAGGGAGGCAAAAGAACTAAAGGAGATCGAAGCGACATTCCATGATCACTGAAAGGGTGTATTCGACATCTTACCGAACGAAAATAAATACTTCGACAGGGATTACGAGCTAAAGGTCATTGCGGAACTCGAACAACATCTCCTTGAGATTTTCCCCAACCATTGTGCGCCACTTACGATACTAGAAGAGCAAAGTGTGGAAGCGGTGACCCTCCAAGTGCTTAAAAGCATTCTCTTTAACACCAAACAGAGGGGAAATCTGGTCCGTGCTCCGGACTCCATCCTCAAAAAAATAGTCTTAATATTCAACGTTACTATTTGTGTGGGGTACTTCCATGACCCGTTGAAAAAAGGGAAAATCTTATTTCTGCCAAAACCCAGCAATCATCCTGATCACCAGGGCTATTTTAGATACATGACCTTGCTACAAACACTGGTGAAGCTGCTGTGAAGGGCAATTAACAAAAGGATGGTGAGCAACCTAGAAGAGAGGTCTTTTATCCCGCAACACCAGCATGGTTTTAGGAAGGGCAGGAGCACCGAAACAGCGATGGCCGTTCTCGTCGAGTCGGCGAGACAATCGGAAAGGAAAAATAAGAAAACCTATACAGACGTTGTACTTAGAGACGTCCGAAAGGCCTTTGATATGGTTTGGTGGATCGGCCTTAAGTACAAGATTAGAAGGATGGAGCAGCCCCAGAGTCTTACAAAATTTCTTTGCGATTTTATCAGTGATCAGTGATCGTGCAGCATTTATCTCGATTGAGATCCACGATGGGCTGATCTTCAAAGTCCCACAGGTGGGCTGCATAAGTCGTACCCTGTACATTATCTACACGATGGACTTACTCAGCCCAGTATACGACTCTACGACGTATATTCAATTTTCGGATGTTATCGCCATAATCGTGAATAGCCCATTGTCGTAAGTCAGGTATGAGCTCCCTGACCTCCCCTTGCCTCCATGGATTAGGGGAAATGATGCGACAAGCAGGCGTTGGGGAAACCCCCTTTTTTGGCTTGGGTCACAAATAAATTATAAACGAGTGTTTATTCTACCTTAAGCCGATTTCAGTCAAATGGCTATGTGGTTCTGGGAATCAAACAGGGGAATGAAAGACAATCTTTACTACTATGCAAACAATAAAATTTAACAACAAAAGAGACACTATGAGAAATACACCAGACTAATGGGTGAATCTTCGATTTTAAATTGCATCGCGCCTCTTCGAAGTTAAAAGAGAGAAAACTTAATTGTCTTACAATTTCCATAGCGGGCCTCAAAGGTTTGTATCGAGGGAGTATTCTGGCCGGAATGAGCTGAGCTGGCTATTGCAGAAGGAAGAGTCTTCACGTTGGTTGACTGTCGTTAATTCTAAATAAATGTTTCTTGTCTGCGATCCCTTGGGTGCTGGAGTCGCTTGAGAATTCGCCCGTCGTATCCTTGGCTGACTCTGGTGAATACTGGAGAACACTGATTTTCTCATGCCCATGTTGGGAACTATATACGGGATTGCAGGAAGCGGGCCTACTCTATCTGAAGGGGCGCGGCGGAGGTGAACTTTGCACCCTCTCGCTGATGTTTTCCAGAGCTCTAGTTTGGATCGTCTCAGCTCGTCTTATCTCCCCGGAAGTTTACCCACGACGCTGATTGAAGGTCATCCCGTCTGTGAGATACTCTCTAGGCCTCTGCGGCTGCGTGACTCTATTTCTCTCGGACATCCCCTCCCCCCATTAAGATGGAACTTCCGGAAGAATTGACATCCCATGTAATGGAAAAAGGGTTGTACATAATAAATTCTCATCACTATTAAGAAGAAAAAAGTAACACATGGTACTAAATTAAAAAACAGGAACAAATAATAAATACCAATAGAGGGACTGGGAAAATATACTTAGGTCAATCATTGTCATAAAGAAAAGAATTAATTTACACTAGCCACAATTATTAACAATTAATTTCTGGAAGGAGGCACATCATACTCGGTTCCATAACAATTTAAAGTTAGTTTAGCAGAAAGATAAATACAAAGGGTAATGTTACCTTAACCTAACAAAAATTTAGACTGAACACATATACAGAAAAAATAGTAGGCTCAAGATTCGTTTGTAGGGGAATCCAACGGATTGCGGCTCAAACTCTTAGCCATACAGATTTCAGAGCCTTTGATATACAATATTCTGAATTGTAATTCCTGGAGGAAAAAGATCCAGCGCATTAATCGGCCATTATTATTTTTAAAGTTTCTAAGATAAGATAAAGGTTTGTGGTCTGTCTCTATTATACTCTTTACCTACTAAAAACATTTTCAACTTTGGAATTTCCCAAATTATTGCGAGAGCTTCTTGCTCAATCTGAGCACAGTTCTTCTCGCAGGGTAATAAACCATCATTGCTGCCGTCTGTCTGGATGCGAAATGTTTCGGAGGGATTGGGCAACCGTAATATCGGGGCCGACACTAATTTACTTTTGAGTTGGTTGAAACTGTTGATTGACAGCGGAGTCCACAATAATTATTCTGGGGCCTTCTTTTTCGAGAGTTCGCACAGAGGAGCGGAAAGGGTAGCAAAAGTCTGGATGAATCAGCGATAAAATGAGGCGGAATCTTTGAATTACCTCAAATGGTTCTTGGTCATGGACAGCGGCCTTTTGAAGATGGATTGGATCTTTTCTTCCCGAGCAGCTAGTTGGTTATTCCATATTCGAAAGCCTAAATAGTCTATGGTGTTAAATGCAAAATGGCATTTACTCGGACCAATTGTTAAATTATGTTGCCCGAGCCTTTGCAACAACGATTAGAGGGCGGTCAGGTGCTGGTCTTATTCATTTCTTGCCACGTAAATGTTGCCAAAATAGAAGGATATATTGGGTAGCCCATCTAGTATTCGTGTCATCATTCTATTATAGATGCAGCAGGCGGGGAATAGACCAAAGGGGAGTCGACGAACCCCTTTTCGGTTGGGCAAACGGTGAACCTTTTAACCTCTTCTCGTAATGGGATCTGGTAATAGGCCTTACATAAGTACAGTTCGGTTATAAACTTGGCTTTCTCAAACAAATGGAGATTTTGATCAATAAGGGGAATCGTTCCGCCTTGAAAACAGTAACAGCATTTAGCTTCCTAAAGTCGATTCACATTCAATAAAAATTATCTGTTTTTTTGACCCTAACGTCTGTGGAGCAATAGTTGAATTTTGACGGTTCAATTATTTTTAAATTTAACAATTCATCTACTTCGGCATTAAAGGCTCCTCTCAAATGTACGAGTAACAGATACGACTTGGACCTTATAGCCTCTAGGCTGGTCAGCTGAATGTTGTGTTCAAATAGGGTAGCACAGCCTGGAATTTCTGAAATGACGTCGCCGAATCGATTTAGAAGCGATTGCAGCTGGTTCCTCTCAGTGGACGATAGCTGGTCGTTTATATTGAGCTAGGCTGACGAGAAAGACATTACATCTGGCAAGACGAGCGAGGGATATTGACTATTATGCTCTACGAAAGCAATGTGCACCACGCTTATGGGGTCCAGAGGGTATTCAATTCCACGGGCGATTCTTCGTCTATCGCCACAAGTTGGTCATCCCGTGCGTGCTGGTGATACTTCTTAAGGCGGTTTTTATGAAAAAGCTTTCATCCTGATGGTGTTTTAACCAAATAATGGACGAGACCGTGTTTCTCAATTATTTGGGAGGGGCCCTTCCAATGGATTAGCAATTTGCTGTTGTCGGTTGGGAGTAATAATAAAACATCTTCGCCGGGCTTAAACTTTCTCTCTTTGGACTTGCAATAGAAATAGGTTTTGTATTTGTAGTACAGGTTGATGTCCCCATTTTGGTATGCTATTTCTGTACATTCTTCCAACATCGGGCGAATACGAAGATTGGACTTCCCCACCCAATTTTTGTTTGGTAAAATGCTCTTTAAGAATGCTTAAGGTGCCTCGTACGTTTCTACCGTATAACAATTCAAATGCATCGAAACTCAATGTGCTATGTAGTATCTCTCTGTCGGCAAACAAATCCACCCTAAGATAACGATGCTACTATCTTGACTGCTCGGCACATAAAGTCAGTAAGATGGCCTTGAGATTACTATTCAGCTTCTCGCTCATACCATTTCTGGCAGGGTGAAACGGGGTGTTAAATAAGGCTTTACCATAAGCAACTTGTCCACCTGCTCCAAAAAATGGGATGTAAATTGACGGCCACGATCCGACAATACTTCCTTTGGTAATGCGACACGGGAGAGAATTGTAATCAGGGTTTCGGCACACCAGTCGCTGTCGATCTTCTTGAGCGGTACAGTCTCGGAGAATCTGGTGGCAAAATCGGGACTCGGTGTTATCTCCTTCTAAGCATAATATGCGATAGTGAAGGTTATTTTTAACGAGGAAAGAAATTACTTTGTTCCTTTTCGTAGACTCTTGTGTCTATTTTCGGTCTTTAATCCACAGAGGGTGATGGGATTCACAATCCTTCTGTTTTTTTAGCAAAGTCTTCGTTCACGACATTGCTGTCTTCTGAAGTGCCAAGAGTTCCCAGCGGTGCTGTCGCTTCTAAATCTTAATGATAAATCATAATAAATCATAATAAATTTTGTGGTAACAATTGTGGCTTACTTCGTAGACATCAGCTTTTTCTACACATTCTATAAAAATGGTGCATCTCCTGTCCTTAACGAAAGATCAAATTTCTGATGGGAGCGACGCCAAGAGTTGATCTTTGAGGATGAAATCGATCAAAGCATCGTAGCCATGGGGTACTTTGGATGCGTCAAGCCAGAAATTGAAATGTCGTTACATGGTATAACTGAACTGACGGAAGGTCTGATTTGGCCGAATGTGGCGATGTCTAAACTTCGCGCGGTAAAAATCTGGGGTCATGTTTTAAGTGGCAAGTAACTCGGCCTTCAATGTAGAATCATCGATAGTTGCCTCTGACGAGAGTAAAATAAAGATATCCCTTAGTTGGGTGTTAAGTAGTGGCAACAATTTAACTACGCCGTCTGTTTCGATGTCCCAATGATTTATTTCAATGATATTTTCGAAGTGGGTTAGAGGAATCGAAGTCTTCCTCTTCCTTGAAGAATGTCAATTTGATAGATATGGGTTATTGTATCCCGGTTCCCGAATTGATAGAAAGTGTTCCCTTCCTTGCCCTTGTCATTTATAATTCGTACAGACGAATTTTAGCCCATTCTTCTCTTTCTCGTTCCTTTTCTCTTTCCCTCTATTCTCTTTCTCTTCTTTCTTCACGTTTTTTTCTCTTCTCTTTTCTTCTCTCCTCTTACCGTCCTCTTTTCTTTTTGAATATGGGACATTAGGTCTTTTCCAGTCAGACCCAAAGATTCTTCATGCGCTTGAAAGAATTCTCACTTAAAAAAAAATAAACGCACAACAAAGAGTTTAGCGGGTTTGTCGAACCTAAATTTATCGTGTTTTACTTAAACGCACTTAGAAACACTGAGGGAAGTGCAACTGGGTTTTACTTGATCCAATATTAAATAAAAAAAACACTCGCAGGAACTCACTTATTTCGCAGGATAGGAATTCTGTAATTGAGACGAAAAGCCTCGGTTCTTACCCCTTAAGTACGCTCAATGAAACCTAACAATACAATTCTTACTGAATCTTTCAAATAGCAGAGTATACGAGGCCGAAAGAAACAAATATAAACTCTGCTTGGGAAAGCTAGTGATGCAGTCACCAAAAATAATAAACACAAAAGTAAATAAATTCGAAAGGACACTGAGACCGTGTATCAAACTTTTCTAAGTAGCCTATCAAAAAAATGATTGTTTCACGGTGTGTTTGATAGCGAGAACTAACAATCTTATGAAAGTCTTTAAGACCGTTTTTAAAAACAAACACCTTAAAATCCCTTAAAAACCTGACAGCAGTTTAATAATAAGGTATATATATATATTTTTTTATATCGTAGGTGAGGTATGATCTCCCTCCTGGATGCAGATAAATGAGGCAACAAGCAGGCATGGGGAAAAGCACCTTTATTTTGGCGTGGGTCACAGCGAAATTATATAAGAGTGCTTCTTCTACCTTTGGCCGATTTCAGTCAAACAGGGAAGCAGAAATATTTTTATTCATGGATGTGATTTTATATATTCTTGGGTTGCTGATTTTAAATATCTAAACAATTTTTTTCTATCACGTAAGGATTTTGAATAGAATACAAATTAATGAAAACAATAAATGTGCATTTTTAATATATTGTTACTTATTTAAAATGAATAAGTAATCATGGAAAAGCACATTATTTTAGTTTTAAGAACACATGTATACCAAATAAACATGAAATAAATCATGGTTAACATAAAATGAATCAAAATCATCAACATCAAATCAAATGAATGTAAAAAAAACATGCTCCTATGGTTAGCCTACATACCGATTCAAAGGAAGGCGTACCGCTGTGATTTTCACTTGTGCTGTGCATCGGGACCATCACGTTTCAATGACCAGCAGTAATCCGCCATCATGCTTACATTCCATGTGCCCATGTGCCCTGGGGCAAATATCTTGATGGAAACGCTATCCTTGTTCCTCACTGTAGTTCCCACAATTCGAGGGAAAATAGTTAAGATGTGAGTGCGAAAAGTGCATCTTCACACTCATTCTAGACCCAAGTTGCTGAAAACTTGAAATCAGATCTTGGATAATTTTTTTCATATTCTGGAGAGCGGGTGTTTCCCAAGAAGTTATGGACAATCTGCTTGAAGGAAAACCAGGCCTTTACCTCGACACCTGATAATTCTTCCTCAAAATGCTTGTCCTTTATCAATTCTCGAATCTGAGTACCAACGAATATTCCGGCCCTTAGCTTGCCATCACGTACACGAAGAAACTTTTACTCTAGGTACTTGGAAGCAGCTCTTCTTGTTCAAGGCCTTCACAAAAGTTTTCATAAGCCCTAATTTGATGTGGAGTGGTGGTAGCAGAATTTTATTGGGATCAACTAGTGGCATAACTCTCACGTTGTGATTTCCGGGTAAAAAGCTGGTTCTTGTGGCCAGTCCTTTTTTCCTAGTGCTAGTTGTCAGTCATACTATCCCAGAGACACAACAACAGGGATACTTGGTCTATCCCCCTTGAAGACCTAGTAAAAGGGCAATAACTTTTAAATCACCAGAAATGAGAAAATTGTACTGATTGTACTTGATTGCAGTTATTATTGTTTTAAAATTTTCGTAGGTTCCGGACATTTTAATACTATGGCCAATTGGCACAGATACAGCTGTGTTGCCATTGTAGAGAAGAAAAGCCTTTAAACTTCTGTTCGAAGAATCAATCAAGAGCCTCCATTCATCTGCTTTGTACAGAAAACTAAAGAATCCTTTTTCTTAAAGAACTGAATGATTTCCGCTTCACGATGACGGTACCAAGCGAATATTTTTCCAGAAGCTAGAAGCCTGTGTTTCTTCAGTCTGAAGCCAAGCAACTGTGCACTTTCTTTTGGAAGGTTAAGGTCTCACACCAGGCCGTTGAGCTTAGCTTAGTTGAAGAGTTTGGGATTTTCATTTGTTGCTGGTTCATAGTCTACTTCTATCTGATTAGTATGACTAGTGTCGGACTCTGATGAAATTTCCCATAGCTCAGATGGCATGGGCACAGGTGTATCATCTAAATGTGGAACAGGCCTTATTCCTGAAGCAATATTTGGGTATATAAGGCGATCTTTAGTCTTCTTGTTGAATCCAGCTACTTTACTCCTACAAAAGTAGCATTCAGCATGGTGATTCTTGTCTTGGTCTCCTAATCTGCAGCCAAAATAAGCTAAATAACAACGCCTCAACAAAGGAATAATATTGCTCCGGGAATCTGAAGGGGTAAATTGCCCGCAGACATAGCAAAATATGTCTGCTGAATTTATACAGCCTCTAGACATATTCGCAGTCTAAAAATAAAGAAAAATATATTAGCAATATTAGAAATATATCTATAATATATATATAGAAATAATATATAATGTAAACATATATTATATATATATATACTATATAAATATATATATATATATATATATATATATATATATATATATATATATATATATATATATCTATATATATATATATATATATATATATATATATATATATATATATATCCATATATTATAATATATATAAATATTTACTTATGCCATACAAAAAAAAAGTAACGTCTCCTTATAACTCGACAACGTGATATGATAAAGATGAATAAAAAACAAAGTAAATCACCATTTTCAATATATATTTTGAAAAAGATGTCATACAGTCAATAAAAAAAATGATTCAGACCAGTGTAATCTTTACTATTATACAAACAATAAAATTTACCAACAAAGGAGACACTATGGGAAATGCACCAGAATAATTGAAAAACAAAATTCATTGAAATGGATGGTTCGGCACGCACCGCCACCATGCACAAACGACTAACAGCAAAAAAAACGGGACGAGGGGATCATGGCTGAATCTTCGAGTTTGAATAGCATCGCGCCCCTTCGAAGTTAATAGAGAGAAAACGTAATTGTCTTACAACTTCCGTGGTGAGCCTCGATGGTTTGGATCGAAGGCGTATTCTTACCGGAAGTTGCTGAGCTGGCTATTGCAGAAGGACGAGTCTTCACGTTGGTTGACTGTCGCTATTTCTGAATAAATGTTTCTTGCCAGCGAGCCTTTGGTGTGCGCGAGTCGCTTGAGAATTTCCGCGTTGTGTCCTTGGCTGATTCTGGCGAATACTGGACAATCCTAATTTTCTCATGTTTGTGCTTGGAATTATATACAGGGAGCCAGAAGAGACTTTGCTGGCGAGATTGACGAAAACAAGGCCGATGAAATTAAAGAGGAAATCAAGCGGGCTCAGAGCTAGGCCAAAGTAAAAGAGTTAATAAATTTCACTAACATCAACAACGGCACAGAATATACTCATATATTTAAAGTTATCTTCCGGGAGACTGATATGGCCAGAAAGGCCAATGAGACCGCTCTGTTAGCGTTTCACTTGAAAATTACACCCGAATATACATATAAAGAGTGATGAATTTGTTATCGTCCAAACGTGTTTTAACTGCTTTGCATTAGAAAAGCACGTAACCCGAGACTGCCTCTTGAAAGACATCAAGTGGTGTTCGTAACGTAGTAGCAAAACACATACGTGGCGTGCGTGGTGACTCCTAAACTCACCATGCTCGTGAGTGTGACTCCCAAACATGGTATGGTGACGAAAGTGGTCTGCCCAAGGAAACGCGAATTTATCAAAAACAAAAGAAAGGAAAAGACGAGGATAGAGGAAGAAAATCAAAACCTCACTTTCGCTAAAGTCGCAATGGCTACAACGCAACAGATGCAGCCAACTCAAAATATCAGAAAAATCAAGCAATGCGAATCATTGAACATCCTGACATGCATCTTGAATGCACTTGTGTTAAACGTCGCTAATCTGGGATCATACTCAAAGCAATTGAATCTCATGCTGAAGAATAAAGGGCTCGAACAGATGTGGCACCCCGAGAACTCTCCATCACCGGATATTTTGAATGTAAGATACAAGCCTGCGCCAACCGACTAAGCACATCCACAGCAAAAATTCACGAGCAACTCGGAGACACAGATTCCCAACACAACAGAATTAAGAGAGGCGAGGCTCAGGGAAAAATGCAACAGCGCACACAATAAGTTATGGAGACCCAGGTAACCGCAGTGGAGAGCAACCGTGAAGAGGTTATTTCAACACTCCTAGCTGAGCCCAAATAAGAAGCAAGCGAGGTACCCACCACCGAGACCCCCCAGGAAGATAAAAGATCATTAGGGGTTCAATTTGAGGTTTTTCACGTCATAAGAAAGAACCTTTCCTGAAACTAATAACGAATAAATTCAGGAGATAAAGAGAGGTCTCATAAAGTACGAAAATGAGGGTCTGTACGCGTACCGCGTGTGTATAAAATTATTACTGGCGGCAAGTTGGTTATTCCATGAGACCTGTAGGAGAGCAAAGTCGACTATTGAACGGGTAACCAACAAGGCTCAAAGAAGATCGAGTGTGAATGAAAAACCATCTAAATAATGGGCAAACTCAGAAGACCGAACAATGTGGCGGGTTGGAATGAGAAGACGCATTTCCCAAGCAACACTTATTTAAAAGATGATCCCGATATAATTTTACTGAACGAGATCAACATAGACCCCGAAGCGAAAAAAATTTTGCTTTTCAACTACACCTTTATTGCCAAGAAAACCAACCATATCGACTACGACGGAGTAGAAATTGCAGTGAAAAACGACGTCCGATTTAGTAAGCTCAAGCATTTGGACGAGGCCTAATTGGCAATGAGCATGAAGCCTACCACGGAGAACCTGATAATCATGACCAGGTACCAACCCCGTGGATTCTTCCCCTTCCATAATTTCATGAAGATATTTGGGCGAAAGAATCAGGCAATATTCCTGGGGGATGTAATCGCCCGCAGTAGAGCTTCGGGTTATACTAACAACTTAAACAGGGCCGGCAAAAACCTGGATACATTGCTTAACCCTAAGCACAGGGCACCTGGAGAGTTTCGAATCACCAGGGCTGATTTAATCCGTGCGCCGGACTATTTCTTTGATAAATTGGTTCTAGAAAACGCCACAATCAGCACAGGATATTTTACGGATTCATTGAAAAGGGGGAAAATCATATTTCTGCCAAAGCCCGAAAGCCTCCTGATAGACCTAGCAATTTTAGACCGACTACCCTGCTGGAGACGCTTGCAAAGCTACTAGAAAGGGCGATAAATAGTAGGCTTAAGAAACATCTAAAGGAAAGGTTCTTGATTCCGCAACATTACCATGGTTTCCAGAAGTACAGTAGCACCGAAACATCTCTATCAATCCTAGTGGAGACAATCGCAAAGGCAAAACACGAGAAACATTACACCGACATCGTGATGAGGGATGTCCAAAAAGCCTTTGACAAGGTTTTGAGGATCAGCCTTAAATTCAAGACTAGGAAGTTAGGACTACCCTAAGCTCTTACAAAATGCCTTTGCAACTATATCACGGATCGGGAAGCATATATTTCGATGGCATGATACGCTGGACTGACCTTTGAAGTCCTACAGGGAACTGCATAATTCCAACCTTGTACAGCGTATAGATTATGGATCTACCGCCACCCGTCTATGACTCCACAAGGTAAATACAATTTGCAGGCAATATCACCATAGTGGTGAACAGCGTTTACAGGCACGCCCGGAACATTGCGAGGGTTACGTAAGCAGAGATTGAAAATATCAACTATAACGGCAATTGGACGATCCGTACAAGCGTGATAAGCTCTCTATCATAACTATAGGCAGGTACAAGACTTACAGAATGGAGGTAGATGGAAATAGGTATGGATAAGAACACAAAATAAGAGTCCTCGGACTTAAGATCACCCGGCACGGGTACACTAATCACGTAAAGTAGTGAACCAACCTGGCGAAGGCGAGTCTCACCAAATTATTCCAACTCAGAGGCCTGAAAAGACAAAATAAGATCGAGATTTACAACGCTCTATGCAGGGCCACTCTACTCTACCCAGAAATTCCTGCAAATAGACTCTAAAAGTCGAATGCAATAAAAATCCAGAGAGTTCACAACTCTGCAGTATACGTAATCACCGCAACGAGGAGGAGAGAGCCCAGACGACTACGGGACCTACATATGGACATCGATCTTCCAGACACTAATGCATCCTTACACAACCGGGCATGTAAAATGTGGGATAAGCTGAATAACATCCTAAGCAAAGATGATGTAAAAACTATGGAAATCCCGCAAAACCACAGACTCAACAAGAGAGGCAACTTTAGGAGCAGGAAACCCGGCCCGAGAGGCAAACCGGCTCCTATCTACACTTACAACTGAGGTTGCTAAGCAATGCAAAGACCAAACAGGAAATGTAATCTGCACTGAAAAGGTAAAAGAAAATGAAGAGGAAATTAAGAGAAAAAGAGGCGTGGGAGCCTCCAACGAGAATTAAGACTGAATATTAAACGAAACAAGAAGAACCCAGGAGATGGCTGGTCACCTAGCAACTACAACCAATTTAACCTTTACCCTTTTCCTGCTTTTCTCTATACTCGTTAATCATTCAAATTCTACTATACACCTTACTTTTCTTACTTATTCAATACGCAAGACGTAAGGAATTTTTTCGTTGATTAAGATGGCTTCTGAGCTGTTTAGTCTAGATTCATTTCTCCCTTTTCTCTTTATTTTGGTATTTTCAGCTAATATATCACTTGTTAGGCTGGTGTTATATATGCTTTCCATATGATTCTTAGGCGCTCCGTTTTGAAGGTGCATTGTTAAATGCCTTGAAAAGGTAGCGGTTGTCATACCAACATACTTCGAGTTGAGCCTCTGAACTGGAACAGCCTGGTGAGATTCGCCTTAGCTATGTTGGGTCTATCCGTTTCATGTTTGCCGTAACCGTATAGTGTGATCTTAAGACCGAGCACGCTACCTTCGTGTTGGTATCGATACCTTTCTTCTTCCACCTGGAGTCTCGCGGTCTTCTGTATTCCTATGGGTATGATCGAGAACTTGTCCGTGTTTGTTCGGATCTTCCATTTCTGCTCATAATTGTTGATATTGGCTATTTCTGTTTCTGTGACCCTCGGCATGTATTCAGCGTGCCTATATGGGCTATTCGTGATTATGATGATGTCGTCCGCAAATTGAATATACCTCGTCGTGTTATATACAGGGCTGGGTAAGTCCATCGTGTAGATACTATACAGGGTAGGACTTATGCAAACCTTTGCTGGACCCCTTGTGGGTCTTTGAAGATTGGACCGTCATAGCCCACAATCGAGAAAAAAAGCTGCGCGATCAGTGACATAATCGCAAAGGCATTTTGTAAGAGTCGGGTAACTCTAACCTTTTAATCTTGTACTTAAGACCGATCCTTCTGACCTTATCAAAGGCTTTTACGACGTCCCTAAGTACAACGTCTGTGTAGTTTTTCTCATATTTTGCCTTTGAGATAGTCTCGCCGAGGACGGAAAATGGTGTTTCGGTGCTTCTGCGCTTCCGAAGAACATGGTGCTGTTGTGGGATTAAAGATCTCTTTCTATATTTCTCATCAGCCTATTATATAATGCCCTTTCCAGCAGCTTCGCCAGTGTCTCTAGCAGGGTTATAGCCGGGAATTTGTCCAGCTGATCAGGAAGCTTGCCGGGCTTTGGCAAGAATATAGTTTACCCTTTTTCTAACAAGACTGGGAAGTATCTCACACTAATAGTAACGTTGAATATTAAGAATATTTATTTGAGAAAGAAGTCCGGTGCATCCGACCATATTTTCTCTAGTAATACCTGATTCTCCAGGAGCCCTCTGTTTGGTGTTAAAGAAAATGCTTTTAAGCTCTCGGAGGTCACCAGTTCCACGCCTTGCGTCTCTAGTATCGTAGGTGACGCAGAATGGTTAGAAAGAATCTCTAGGCGATGTTGTTCGAGTCCCACGACGACCCTTAACTCGTGTTCCCTATTGAAATCTTCATCTTCGTTCAGAGAGATGTCGAATACACCCTTCCAGTGATCACGGAATGCTGCTTCGATCTCCTAGGGTTCTTTTTACTCTATGTGTTGTGTCTTATATTGAACTTAGTCTTTGTGCGCCTTTTTCCTCTGGCGATATTAATTTTACTCTAGAATTTGCATGGGTTCATCTCTGAGTCAATTACCTTTACAAATTAATCCCATCTTGCGTTCACCTTCGCTGCTGTAGCGGTAATAAGGTCTTCCTTTATTTGTTGCAGTTTGGCCCTGTGACCCCTTTGGGGCCCCATTTTACTCGATGGCGTCTCTTAGATTGATGAATTGATTCTCAAAGTCCGAATTCCTAGCCGTCCGGATTGGATGCCGAAGGGTTCTGGATGTTGTTATCAGGACGTGTTTATTATCTGCCTTGACCATTGCTTCCACTAGATTTTCAAGGGCTTTGTCGATCTCCTCCAGCGTAGCTTCAGATATTTCATTTTGATGGCGCCTCGCTAGTTCTTCTGTCTTAGCCTTCCAATTATCACCCATGTACTGTTTTCTAGGAGAGCAGTTTATATGGATCGGGTCAAATGATAGCTTCAATATGACCATTTCGTGGTTGCTAGTCAACGGGGGCCCCTTTTCTACCAGATAATTGACTTGGAGATCTGGAATCGTGTTAGTATAATATCTGGCTTGGTAGCTCTATTAGGTCCGAAGAATCTTGAGAAATCTGTGCCGTTCCTAACCAATGTATCAAGATTCTTGCCTGTCTTGTTGAATTAGCTTGTATAACCCGAAGCTCTGCTGAGAGCGTCTAAATCACCCATAAATATCGCTTAATTGTTTCGTTTAAAAATATCTAAGAAATTGTGGAAGGGCAAAAAGTCCCTCCTTGGGTGTTGGTTGCCTGTCATAATGTTTGGTTCCACGTGAGTTCTTATCCTGATCGCCAGGTGGGCCTCATCCAACTCCTTTAGCTTGCTGCGTTTGATATCATTTCGCACCGAAATTGTGACACAGTCGAAGTTGACATCATTGGTGTTCTTGGCGATTGAGGTGTAATTGAATAACCTAATTATATTTCTCTCAGGATATTTATTAATTTCATTTAATATTATTACTTTAGGGTCTTCTTATAAATAGGCACTGGTAAAAGAATGCCTCTTCCCATTCCAGCCCGCATTGTTGTGGCTAATTATTTTTAATCTTCTGAGGTGGGCCATAATTTCGTTACTTTCTCTTCTGAACTTGACCTTTCTGCTTAGTTTCTGTCCCTCTTGATGGGAGATTTTGCTCTCCCACTCTCTTCTTCTTGTACTCTTCTCTTGTTTCTATGTGACATAGATGTTGAGGAATAATCAGGTTGCCACCGATAATGATATTTGTAAACTTCACGGTCAGTATATAGGCCTTCACACTCATATTTAATGAAGCCTTTTTTAATCCCCTGGATTATTTCATTATTAGTCTTGGAGAAGGGTCTCTTCTCCGAAGCGAAACAGCTTACCCTAAACTCTTGTCACCATTCTCCTTTGTCTTCAGGACTCTCGATAGTGGCGCCCTTGCAACTGTCTTCTTGAGTTTCAGATTGTGCTAATGGGGCAGCCTTTTTGCTACTGCTGTCTGCTGGGGTAGCCTCTATTTTCATGGATTCTTCTGTGTTCTGGGTCCTTTTGTCCTTAAGCCTCTGATCTTCTGATTCCGCGGGGGTTGGGAGATGGTGCATCGTTGTGGCTTGTGGATTTTGTTGGAGGGTATTCTTTTTCTGATGATGATGACCTGTAACTTATGTTGAGTATGTCCGACGATAAAGGGTTCTCGGGGAAACACATTTGTTCTGTCCGTTATTCTTCAACATAAGGTTCAACTCTTTAGAGTAAAAACCTGGACTGGCTACATTTAGCATGTGAGCATGCAAGATGCATGCGAATATGTTAAATGACACCCTGTTTTTATTTAATCATGTTTTTTTGCTGGCTCTATCTGTTTCACACTAGCATTTACTACCTTTGCGAATGTGATATTGTGTTTCACTTTTTGCTTTTCCCTTCTTCTTGTTTTGATAATTTCTTATTTTTAGGGCAAACATTGCTTGCTTTGTGACTCGCATTCGTGCCATGCATGTGTTTTACCGGGACATTCTGATCACCATTCAATTTCTTTCTTTGGGCAGTCTCGATGGATGTGCTTCTCTAGAGCGAAGCAGTTAAAACACGTTTGGACGCTTATGAAGTCTTCGCTTTTTATCTGGTCACGTATGATTTTTAAATGAAAGGCCAGAAGGCTGGTCTCTTTGGCTTTGATCGTGATAGTGGTCTTGCTAAAGATTACCTTAAATACGTGAGTATATTCGGTGTTATTACTCCGGTTGTTAAATTTGATTACTTCCTTTACTTAAGCCCAATTTTGAGATCTCTCAATCTCCTGAAGCAAGGCCAACTCTGAATACCCTGACCAGCAGTTGGAATCGAACATGAGAATTGTTTTAAAAATCCCACCAGCCTGATTGGCTAGTTTCCCTTGACATTACGTTCAAGCTAAGAAGGAATAAATACCCCATAAAAACCGTTTTTATTTCCTTCCGATTTTACCATACTTCATCTGAAAAGTAGTAAAAGCAGATGAGCGCACAGATCGAAAGCTCAGCTATTAAAGTTTGTATTTTCACAAATGCAGTTACTTAAAAAAGAGAGATGAGTGTAGGAGAAGTTATCTACTATCTATAAGATGGACAAAATAAGACAATAAAGAAATTAGAAAGTTTCCAAAGAAAATTAATTAAGGCTAAATTATATACGATGGTCTTTAACAAAAACTCCATTCAAGAAAGAGTGCTACCCATTTATACTAACATATATATATATATATATATATATATATATATATATATATATATATATATTATGAATGCAGTGTCCCGTAGGAAAAATGAAAAGGTGCTTCCAAGTACTTTCGAACTTTATTCAGTTAATTCTCAAGGATAGTTATCTTTGAGAATTATTATTGATGAGCCGTGCCACTCTTGTCAAGAAATGGCTCACGGGCATTTCGATCCCATAGGGAAGAGAAAAATTTACATGTTGAATAGTTTTTCCTTCAGACGGGTCATGTGGCAACCAATTTTTGTGAACTATTTAAAAAGTTCTCAGTCATAAGCTCGAAAAAGTTATGAGCATTGGCATCTTACAAGAGGCGAAAGATTATTATTACAGTTATCTGTAAACAGTTTCCAGCAAGTATGGATCTATTTAAAAAAATCTAAAAAGAATTAATTCTCTGCTAAAAAACACTTTGATTTCTTGAAAATCTTATCTTCCGTTTGATTATTCTTTCTCCAATTCGTTGTGGCCAAGCTAAGAACGCTTGACTTACAAGACGGCCTGAAAAATTCCTTTGTAAGGATGAGGCTCGAAGAACGGGTCTAATTTTATTTAAAAATTATTTACGATTATTTTCCAATTTAAATCTTGGCATGACAGAAAATACTCTTGCTTCACTGCAAATGGAGGTGAGTAACAGTAGAATTTAATCCAAAAAAGAAAGTGCCCGCACACGTGGATGAAATTTATCGTATTATGTGCAGCCGACCATCAAGCATGACAGAGCGTATGAAAAAGCTCCTGATAAGGCGACTTGCGAGTTATGCTTCCGCTAAAAACAGGGACCTATACGAGAAATGTAGTAATTGTCTAAGATTAAAGAAAGGGCAAAAGTGAAACCGGTTGTTATGCCAATTAAGTAATTTCACCATTTATCTGATCTTGACCTAAATTTCCAGCCTTGCTAGGAGGTGGTGTGGTTGTAATATACAAAGTGATCTAAGATAAATAAAATAAATGGGATATCAATAAAATTTGTTTTAAGTGGCCTCTCGCCAGCTTTACATTCAACTATACGCAACATTTAATGCATGCATAAAGGGAATAATTTTGGAATAAAGCTTACTTTCTTAAAATACTTTATGTTGGTGCAAATGAAAAAACCCTAGGGTTCTACTCGACAGCCTGAATAAGCTTATTTATCTTACCCATGAAAGAAATTGTACATTATCGGGTACTCATGTTCGCACAAATTTGGTATAGCTTAAGAAATTATTTAAATATTCACATATAATTGAATGTCGTATTAATCCTTAATTTAGAATATACTTATCCATATAAACAAAAATTATAAATCAGTTAACACATATATGACCATAATGACGATGACTTTGATAATATAGGTTATTATAATATTCTATTTTAAAAAGAAGATAATGATACTGTTGATTGTTAAGATGGCCAAGGATACATTTTTGTCCTTTATTACATTTCGTTAGCCTTCGTTGCCTTCGATCACACTTTTTCTCATCTAGATGATGTACTCAATATCTTGCATCTGTCGTTGACTGGTTTTGCCTCCTCCTTTGGTATAGCTGAAATCGGTATGAAACTAAATCCTCTTGGACGTCCGAAGTCGGTTTGGGGGTTTCACAACGCTTGCTTCTTGATTTGTTCCTCTATGTATCCGATATTCATAGTAAAAAAACATTTGAACGATGCAAACACCTAACCCCCAACTTTTGTCACACTCCATCGAACTGAATTCAGAATATATTTATTGAAGTTATTCCATCTTTATTGGAAATTTAAGCCTCTTTCTATTCCCTTTGAAGCTGACCGCAATGGGAACTAAAGTTCGTCCGCAAACTTTGACTTTAAAATTGGTTACTTTGTCATTAATTGGAAAAGTAATGTTAAATTAATTTCCTCCTTTTGAAATCTGATTTAAAACACTGGACAGTTTAAATAATGAATAACGCGTCGGTTTACTTGGAGTAAACGAACGAAATTTGAAATAGGATTTAAATTTATTTAAAATGTCAATTGAAATAGGTAAAAGTTTTTGGGGAGGACAGGAAGTCGTAAGGTTTCTCGGAATTATGTAGGTCTGGCTCCTGATTACTTATATTTATTTTTACAGTTTGTACATAATATATGTACAGACAAGAAAATATGAAAGTATTTAGTACAGTAATGCTCTAAATATTCTGTGATATTTAAAATGTATTACGACAGATAGAAAAATCATAAAAGTGTAAAATGAACTGCATCCGATAGCCGATATAAAAGTCCTAAGAACAAGTATATTAAAAATACTAATTCAAGAGACCTATAATATATCTATATATATATAAAGGCTTCGATCTTAACATTATTAAATAGAACAATGTAACAGTTTAAAAAGAGTAATATCCACTTAACGAATTCAAGAGTTTTAAATAGAAGGTCGTCTAAGAGATGAGTCTAATCCAAAACAGAAATAAATCCAATTAGAAAATAAATCAGTCGTAAAAGGAACTGTATCTAATTAGTAAATTCGTTCCTTAAAAAGGTTGTATTGAATATAGCAATTCAAGAGGACAACAAAGAACTTTATCCCATAGGACAATTTAACAGTTATAAAAAACACAACAGCCAAAAGCCAAATCGAAATGTTAGAAATCTAACTGCATCGAAAAGCAAAACAAGAATGTCCAAAAGTAATTCTATCAAATTACGTAATCTCTCACTTATAATTATGCCAGAACCTTAAGAAGAGGACCAAATCAACAACCTTAAAATAACTATAAAAATAACTACCTAACTTTTATTAATCCGACAGTTCTATAAAGAACCGTAGCTAATGAAAGAATTTTACAGTACTAAATATTATAGAAATATTCAAAAGACTAATTCAATAACCCTAATACATGTCTAATAAATACCAACCTAACTTTTAAAAAAACTAACTGCATACAATCTACACCTTACATAAATAGTTTGAAGAACAACTAAATGTGAAAGGAAAAACCATAGCCAATATACTAATTCACAAAGATACGAGTACATAAAAGTTTAGCAATAGAAAAGACTAACAGTTTTAAAATAATACTATCCACTCGATCAATATAACTAATAAACTGAATCTAATAGCAAAAGCTAACAATTGTAAAACAACTGTAGTTAATAGACTAGTCCAACTTAATAAAACTAAACAAAAGTTGCAGTTTGTTTGAGTATGTTTTTATTATAATTTTAAGGTTAAATATACAAAATATAAAGTTCAAACAAATGTATCAATAAGTACAGTCGATTGATGGGCAGAGTAAATATTTTCAATGATGTCCGTTGTTCTTCTGGACTGCTTAAATTCGTTTTGGCATGCTGGGCACTAAATTCGTGTTGATATCTTTTACTGATATTGCTTCATTTTTGTTTAATAAACATCCGCAACTGCTCAAAATTGGATGGATTTCTTTTATCAACCGTCAGCTGATTATGGTCCATGAATTATGTTCTGGGTTCAAATCTAGCAAATTTTCGGGTAAGATCTCGAAATTCGGTTATTTTCAGCCCCAAACTTTTTTTTTTGCTTTGTGACAAGATGGGCCATATGATTAGAAATGCATTTATCATTATAAAAATTGCCATAAAGAATTGGAAAAAATGTGTTGATTTAGCACATTTTGAATTCATGGCAGGATTTTTAGGCAAAATTGTTCGTGCTCCATTTCCCTTAAATACGAACCAATCTCCAGGCACCTAGAGTTTCCGGAGGCTTAACCATGAAACTAAACTCGTGAAAATGCCCCTCTTCTCTCCCCATAACGAAGGATCTTCTAGAAGCTCTAAACAAGTGGCAGGAAGCTTCATCGCAGAATATCACTTTGCCTTAGTCTTTCACAGTCAATTCTTTATGATTAGTACAAAAGTGGAGCCTCTCCGTAAGGTTGTTCTTGGCTTTCCACAGCCATTCTCGGCTTCAAAACTTTATAGTATAGTCTCCACTTCTCTGTGTGGGCTAAAGCATTCACACCTGCTTCTTTAAAATATCGTAACCACCTTTGGCACCAAAGTCAGCCCAATTCTTGCACTGGAACATTCATAGGAGTCGATCTTAGCGTTCATTTGAAGCTCTTGGGCGTTCAGAAGACTTTTCCACAGGATTGTAACTAGTTGTTTTGTAGTCATTAATAATTCTAAAGATGGTTCTTCTTGATGCCATACCCTTGCATTGCAGGAATTTTGGTGCAGAGCAACAATGGTTACACGCTTATCTTTGAAAAGAACCATTAAAGGAATTGAAAAAGAATCAAACTTTTTTTTTAAATATTATAAGGAAATATCATATAATTTCACATCGTTTATTTAACCCATATTTGTAATTATTTTACCTTTTTGATCCAATAGCAAAGTTCCAGGACCTTAAACCCCCCTCCTACAGCAATTGCACCTAGAGCGCGAATTTGGATTCAGTGAAGGAATGTTTTTTATTATTTTTCTTAGTATGTTGACTTTATAATAAACTTGCAATAATTTAAATATTAAAATAATTATTCCTATCACGTAAATTATAAAACGAATGAAAAATAGAAATATATATTAGTCTCCAAACTTTTTTCATCTGTACAGGCTCTAATAGAGTAATCCAACGGTGAGATCAAGATTTCCCCTCTGAAATTTAAAGTTTGCAAAGGTCTGTAACGAAAGAAGTACAGCAAGTGAAAATGTGCTGAAGATATATAGAACCATAAATCCTCCTGCAAACAAAAAGGCTGTTGGTGCCCGGACGGCAAACTCCCCAAAAGAGGAAGGAGCAAGGTTGCCCATAGCATGGATGCAATCCCTTTGCGGGTGAGGAAAGGAGATATGAGAAAAAGTAAGATGGGTGACAGAAGATGGCTCGTTAAAGACCACTCCCAGCCGCAACCGAGATAAAAGAAGGGCCTACAGATCAGTTTGCATAGACTAAAGCTGGTCGTCTACTTAGAAATTAGATGAGCAGAAATATGTATAGAAAGGGGAGAAAGGGGATAAATTGTTTAGAATAAATGAAACTCAGGTAGCTTTAAAATTAATATTTTATTTTCAATTTTCTAAATACGACATTAATTTCTTGAAAACCTAATTGAGGGTGAGACAATAAGATATTCCCGATTTCCTTTTTATTGCCGTTCCAAATCGGGAAGCTCTTTCTGTCGTTCCAATTTGTGAAGGTGTTATTACCGTGCGAAGTCGGGGAGGTCAAATTGTCGTTCAAAATCGAGTAAATTTTATTGTTGTTCTAAATCAGGAAGGTCTTCCTGCCGTTCCGAATAGGAAACGTCTTATTGTCCTTCCGAATCGTAAAGGTCTTAATGTCGTTCCAAATCATGAGGTCTTATTGCCGTTCCAAATCGGGAGTTCTTATTGCCGTTAAAAATCGGGAGGTCTTAGTGCCGTTCCTAATCGTAGAAGTTTTATTGCCATGCCAGTTATAATAACGATATATTCAAATTATTTCTCCTATCAAATTAATCAGTTGAGATATTCTGAACGGTTTAGGCAAAGGCTTGTGAGAATTTCTTCCTTTTGATGATAATTTTGAGATTTTGCAATCAATTTGAGCCTTTAAAAATTCCTGGATTAAACCTTCAATGCATTCAATGTTTGACGGTATATTAGTGGCTTAGGACAGCCAAGTGAAAACACTGCATCTCGTTTGAGTGAAATAAAGTTGGGTGTTGTCTGGATTCGAACCATGTTTGCTTTGTGTGAAGGAACAAGCACGTGAGCGAAGAAATAACGTCGCTTTTTAGCATTAACTCAACGTGACGGGCCTCGTGTAGCTTACACATAATTTTCGAAGCTCAAAAGCATGAGAAAGTATAGGAGCGGGTTCATGGAATGTACCCCTTATCAAGGCGAGTATTTAAACAAGACGATAAGTCTCCCCTCCTCCCCCTCCCTTTCAGACACGCTGGGAGTGGTTGAAACAATCGCCACCCGGGCCGCGTTCGCCATGACTCAAACGATGTGCGATAGTCCCCCGCCCTCTTCTATGGGGTAAGTTCCCTTACTTCTGGTGTCCATATCTACACGCGTAACGAGGAGTGATTAGATTGGTGCGAGAGACGCTCACGAGTGCAGACTATCTTACTCCTCCTGGATTCTGGTTGTCATACGCCGAAGGCAAGGAAACGTCGTGGGACAAAACCAAGCATCCTTTCTTGGATAAAACAAATATCCACCCTCTAGAATTAGTTAAGAACTCTTCTTTCCGTAAGAATACCCGTCCGACTCCGCTCATCGACACCATCTCCAAACAAAAACCAAGTTTTAACCCAAAAGGCTTCAGTGAAGATTCATCTTAGCGTAATACCCCCTTGATTACGCATATCCGACCAAACAAACCGTTGACGTCTCGGGGAAACTCACCCTCCGTTTTCTTCAAAAGAAATTTACACCGGAAGAATTCCCAACCTCCCTTCTCGAAGACTCTGCTCCCCCCCCCCGTCATCTCCAAAGAATATTTCACTACAAGCAAGTTGACCTTGGAGCCCATCAGAGTGACCAAACCATCATATCACCGCTTCACCAAAAACGACAATCGTCTTCCCCAACCCTTCCAATTGTGTACAAGGTATTGTAACGAATATTTTAGCTTCCCCAAATTTATAATTTCTGTCTACCGTCCCCCATTATCATTTGTGTAACTATGTGTCTTAATTAACTATGTATTATTGTATCATATTAACTTTAATTAGTAATATTTATCAAAGTCTATTTTTGCCGACTCATTTTACTTTCCCACCCTCGAGCTCATCATAGCCGTATAACGAAAGCCTATAACTAAGTAAGATTTGGAACTCTCAGCCAATACCAAGTTTTAAAGTAGCATCTATTCGACTAGCCCTCCCTTACGAGGATCTGACCTTGTAACTGGACCTCGGCCTACCCAAACCAAACCCCGCGCACTCTAAAATCAAATATAATAGATTTAGGTATGATATATAGAGCTATACCACGAAAATTTGTTAGAAGGCATTAGTCACCTGTAGTTTTGAGCTTGCGTCAAACTTTAGGTTCTCTTTCATCAATCTCGGTGACTTTGGTCACTTTTGCGACAAATGTTTTCCAATATCTATCGACCAAAGTCATTTTAAGTCTCATTAAATAGATTCATTTTGCGTCCTAACACTTATAAACCATTATTTATTCACTAATATAATCCTTCTTCCTCTGACTAAGTTTTCTTTCCTTTGTTCTTAAACATAAATCGTTAACTTCTAATTATAACCCTGCTATTATTAGGAACACAGTCTTTATTTCACACTCAACTAATCTATAAACCTTCTGAATCCGTATCTGTATCTACGCACATTTTTAACTCTAAAATCATTGAAAAAAATTCATTACAATCGCTTCCTGAAATGCTAGCAAAAATGCCATTCTTTTCAGATAAAGGAATAAAACCCTTTTCTTATTACACTCTCCATTACTCGTATATAAGAGGCCGACCCACTCTGAGGCAATAACGCCGCAGGTTTGTCCCGGATTTTCGGTAGGCCTTAAGAATGCCGTTGCTTCCCATTCAATGATCTTCCTGCGACACTTTCATTAGTCAAAGAAAAAAATCCTTTTACATATGACTCGATTTATTTGGGGGGACTAGATATGGAAACAGACCTTGACAACTTAAATGATAAATGGAGTAAAAAAACAAAGAATCGACCATATATAAATTTAATTTGCTTAATCAAAACATTCCTGCCCTGGAGACACAATTAGAGGGTGTTGGATGTCAGGGTGGAGAGTTGACAGGGGTAGGGGAAAGGCGTCTCTTATCACTTGCTAATTCGTCCAGAAGGTTCGCGTTCTTGGATTGGCCTTTTTTAACGTGTGTGAATTAAAAACAAATAAGTCTGCTTTTCTACGCAACATTCTGGTTAGACAAAAATTGTAATTAAATGCAAAGTGAGAGGCTTCCCTATAACTCATTATCACTGGCTTTGCAGAGATTATATATATATATACATAGAGACTGGGTGCGTGAGTATTTTGAGATGGAAACTTTGAATAGCTCTAACTTTCTTATAGCTATTTTTTTTAATTTCCTTTTTAGATTGATAATTCTGGCCAACAACAGAATATTGTATAAGTTTGGTTTAGCTCAATCAGGTCAACAATTTGATTTATCTACAAATGATATTTGTTAAGGTTTTTTTTACATGTATGGGCATTTTATTTATATGATGCAAAAATCTTTATCATTTCTTTGAATAAACCAATTCTAAGAAGTTTAAATCGGGCAAATATTGATTAACTAGTGTTTTTCATTTGCAAGTAAATAAAATTGATCCGGCTAGAAGCTCTTGCAAAAAAAAGCCCGATGTATTCTTTTACATCTATGGCTAATGCACCGTTGTTCGTAACATGAATCCAATCGCAAGTTTGATAAAACGTGATTACCATGCCCATTTGGGTATGAAAAATGGTGACCACCATAAATCCTTGGCACTACATTATGATATGCAAGACAGGCACCTAGTATCGGCGTCGTTAGACCAAGGGCAAGAAGAGTTGTCTAGAATTGGGAAATTCAAGGGTTTAGAGGGAGACGACAAACCATGGCATTCAATTTTACTTCTCCAGAAAGAACCGGAGTAGTCTCATGTATCCTAATCTTCAATCAGCACGTCAGGATCTCAGCTTGTCAAATTCCTTTGCCTGACTGTTTGCATCCATTTTGAAGGAAAATCTCTCCTCTGACAGTGCATGCATCATCACCTACCGCAACAAACATCAAGTTACATCCATTTTGTCTATGAAGAGAAAGACTTGGTGTACTGTACAGACATTTTGTAACTTCTGCACAAGCTTGGAGTGCCACACTATCAACACGAAGAATGGAGATTATTCAATGATAGCAGCAAGCAATCGTTTAAGTGTGTTCTGCCCCACAACGGCAACCAGTTTACCTTTGCACCCCTCGCTCATTCGAATCTAGTTAATAAAATTTACTAGAAAAGATCGTTATGATCAGCATAAGTGGTTGAGTTGTGTTGACCAGAAGATGGAGAACCTTTTGATTGGAAAACAGTTCAAGTTTACCAAAGACTTGAGCTATCTCTGCATGTGGGATAGTAGAGACCGAGCTCAGCATTCCTGGGATAATAATGGTTCTGCACGCGCGGAATTGATGCCCTGCATAGAAGGAAATTGTAAACAACCCTCTGGTAGACAGAAACAAGATACTCTTCATACCGTTGCACATCAAACTCCACTTGAGCGAATACTTCTCCAAAGCACTGGACAAGGATAGTGACTGCTTCACTTACTTATGCCACGCTTTTCTAGGATTAACCATGAAGAAATTGAAGTTGGCATCTTTGACGGTCCTCAGCTCCATCCGCTCATCCGAGATAATGAGTTTAAAAACTCAAATAACGAAGTGTAACTGGAAGGCTCTTGTTCTAATCGTAAACGATTTTCTTGGCAATAATAAGGCTAAGAACTACATTGAACTTGTCGACAATATGCTGACTGCTTTCCACAACCTCGGATACAACACGATCATCAACATGTATTACTTATTCTCACATGTAAATGGTTTTTCTGAGAATCTGGGATAAATGAGCAACGAGTAAGGGGAAAGATTTCATCAGGACATTAATGTAATGGAGATCAAGTTTCAGGCCGGAGAAATATGCACCTTCACGCCCATACGACCCCAAGGGGGCAGCAAGAATTTCGCATGGTCGGATGACCCCGGCGCTTTTATCAAGAATGATCGGGTTGGTCGAACCCAAAGAGCTGCCTAAAGAATTGCGCGCAGCCGTGTGATCCGTTTGGGTTCCCTTTCTCCCCAGTCACATCGCCTAATCGGCGCCAGACCTACAGCGTTGAGGACTTTCGCGCGAGCCTGTGATGCTCTCCGAGAATATCCCATACTTCCTCCCCTGGCGCGCCAAGTCTAAAGAGAACCCCGTTACCCTTTTTGGGGCCGCTAGTGAGCCGCTTCCACCGAGGCAGTATAACGACTTCAGGAAAAGACCTGAGAAACTAGTACCATACAGCCCCGTCTTGGTTAGTAGCCACGTACAGTCTTGTACGCGCTGACCCGCTTCCCAACGGCTTCCAGCTTCAAATGCGACGCGTCACCTCTCTAACCGGCCCCACTCGTACAAAATGACAGAGTTTCCACCCGACAGACAATAGACATAGACAGGCAACAATCACTCGGGTATCGACTTCGTTCTCATCTGGAGTACTTCCTCGTTCATTTCCCAGTGAGGTTAAAAAATAAGGAATTTTGCAAGAGTAACTTTGCAGCGCCCCGCTTACTCGTCGTATCCAAAGAATCCAGTGAATTAGCCTTCACGTGAGTCTCCTCGTCATTTGCATGCTCCTACTTTCCCTGAAAGCAATCACTGTACATCCTTTCTCGGACTCTTGTCCCCATCGAGTCATTTATATCACCCCCCGTTTAGTACCCCGGGTCTCATCTTATTTATTGTCATTTCTTTACTTTTGCTAATAATATTTTCTTTGTATATAGTAAAGTTATTTTTCTACAATCAGTTTCTCTAAACCACAAACTTCTAAGAATTGATTATTTAGCCCAAAAGCACTCGAGTTTTGATTATTTTCCCTCGCACTGGGATCTATATCCCAATTTCTGGCGTGCTCCCTTCCCGCGTTACCGCAGAGTCAATCCTCCGCTAGCATTAACTTTCGACTCTACGACAGTAATATTAATAATACTACTAATAATAATAAATGTCTTTATCCCAGAATAGAGGGATGAGCCTACGGTAAATAAAAAAACAAGAGAATTAATACTTAAAAATGATAATGACAAGGATAATAAAGGATAAAAAATGTAAACAAATGAGAAATAAATAGAAAAGAATAATGATAGAGATAAGAGTGGAATAAGAAATAGCATCAGTCTGGGGAGGAAGAAAAGGAAGGGAAAGAAAAATAAAGGAAAATATAATCACAATGAAACAGGAGCAAACTTCATCATACCTGGTCAGACTGGACGGTCTCAAATTGAATCGAGTGCGGGGGTTTAAAACCTCAAGGAACTAATTGCGAGAGAGAGCATTAGCACGCAAAGTTGCAAAATTCAACCTAATTTTGCGGTATAAAAGTGCAGTTTGGAAATATAAGTTGGTTGCGAAACCGCAGTTGAAAAAGTGTAAGTAGCCTGTGAAATTGTATGTTTCGAAACCCTAATTTGCCTCTGAGCGTGTAGGTGGGAAAGTATTAGAGAAAGTGTAAGTAGCTTGCGAACTTATAGGTAAGAAATTGTAAGTAGCCTGTAAAAATACAGGTGGGGAGATTTAAGTATCTTGGAAAAGCGCAAGTATGAAATTATAATTAGCCTGTGAAATTGCATGTGGGAAGGTGTAATTAGCCTGTAAAAGAGCATTTGGGAAAGTTTAAGTTGTCTGTATCTCTTTTACGAGAACCAATATTGCCAGCCTTAAGTTCCTGGCTTTTCATATGCGAAAATCTCGACTGAAGGCACGACTAAAGGCAAGACCATTAGACAGATTTGGCCCGTTGCATGTCTCCGGTGGCGTCGATGCATTTTTAGTCACGTGCGCTTAGTCACGTACGACTCTATATCTCACTATGTCTTCGGCCAGTTGGTCCACGTTTTGCTTTTTTTTTTGTTTTGGTATTACCATTGTAACTATTCGGCCGATTCTAAGGAAATTTTAAAACTTATGTTGTTTCACATTATCTTTCGAATGATATAATTCGCAAGGTTCTCCCAAGTTTAGGCCATGAATTATTGAAAGTTTTAAAGGTCGTAAAGTCATAAATCAGACCTTGTTCTGGACCGTGGCACTCAAAGAAATATATTTAAAATCCTATATATTCTTTCTTGCATGTTAGTGGTACTTCATATGTTTATGTTGCAAGTGTTACATTTCATAATCAGAAGTTGAGAAAATCTCGTAATGTATGTATCTATTCTTCTTATGAAACATTGATGGCTGGGGTGGGCACCCTCCTTTACCGCAACGCCAAAAGTTTTCTCCTAGTTTAACTAACCTTGATAATTTCCAATTTTGCTATCAACTTTATATCTTTGTTAATAAATGTTTTTTTGTAAAACTATTCGAGGGAGGATTTTGGTTTCGTATTTTTCACTAAAGTAGAATTTTATAGGAGGGTTTGCGGGGCTGTTTCATAAGGCATTCAGTTTCATATTTTAAGATAGTTGGAGCTCTTTTATATCCATTATGTTCACTTTAGTTTATTTTCTATGTAAAAATATTATTTTCTCATCGAGCTAAATTAAACTGCATGATAATGGCGAGACACTAGATTGATTTCCATATTGAAGACTACTTTCCGATGGCAAGGCTATGATTAGTATTTTCCTGTTGACCGAGGTCTTATAACAAAGGGAAAATTGGGTTTAGAACACTTAACGAAACAAACAAGGAGCTTTCTTTTATTTTATAAATCACTTCAGTCATATATCCTTAATCTGATAATATTCTCATATATTGTGATATTTTCATACATCATTTAGATTAATTCAAAAGTACTAGTACTTTGGAACAGGTGCTACCTTTTTATTTTCAAAATATTAGTTGTGCTGACTATGCAGAATTACATATCACCGCCAATATGTTATTTCATCTCCCTCTCTACTCCTTGATGTGCTTAACCCTCCTATTTCACCTCATGTTTCTCCCTTTATTACGAGAATATATTTTTCTGCCATAACAATCATTCGGACAGCCATTTCCTACTGTTTTGTTAGACCGCACTCAAAGATAAGGTAGAAATGTAGAATGTTTTTCTGCTCTGGTGTTAAAAATAGAATTAAAATATTTGAGAGAAGAATTTATGGAAAAGTAAGCAGTTTCTAGATTCATTCGCCAAAGTGATTTTAATTTACTGTATTTTTTATAGATTTTTGCTACGCGAAGAGAAAATATAACTGATTGACGAAATAATCCTATTGATTGATAAAATGGCATTAACTTAGGGAAAATGACACTCACTCAGGAAATAACGTTTATATTTGAGGAAATACTGAAGCTACCTAAGGTAAATGGCATGAGATGAAGAATTAATGATGGTGTGACATATAGTGAAATAGGATGAATGAAAACCTAAATAGTTTATGATTTATGATAATTATGACTATGAATCCTCATCAAGCAAACAGTAATATGACTTGCCAAAGCTAAGATTTTTTTTTATACTGAAACGTCATACTTTATGTAATCTCAAGCAAACATCTAGCATTTATGTTGAAACAGAACCCCCCTTTCCACAAAAAGGTCTAACACTTATGTTGAAACAGAACCCCCTTGCCTTAAAAGGTCTAACGCTTATGTTGAAACAGAACCCCACTTGCCATAAAAGGTCTAACGCTTATGCTGAAACAGAACTTCTTGTCTTAAAAGGTCTAACGCTTATGTTAAACAGAACCCCACTTGCCTTAAAAGGTCTAACGCTTATGCTGAAACAGAACTCCTTGCCTTAAAAGGTCTAATGCATATATTGAAAAAGAGCCCACTTGCCTTTAAAGGTCTACCGCTTATGTTGGCAAAGAACCCACTTGCCTTAAAAGGTCTAACGCTTATGTTAAAACATAACCCTGTGGCCATAAAAGGTGGTTGTATAAGGTTTTTAATGAAATAGATTTCCTTGTTTCCAATCAATCTGAGAAAAGGAAATCAGAAAAAAAGAAAAATGATTAAACCAGGAAAGCCGGTGTCAATTCTTAATTAATTGGGTGGCTTTAGTTGCATGGAAAACTTTGTAAGAATTATATTATTTAAACCTTTATGATATATTACAGTATTTACCTAACAAAAAAAGAACTTAGGGCTTTTGGATCAACCTCTAAATGCTAGTAACCCTTAAACTTTGCCTTAGATCTAGCAAATTTTATAATAGCTCGAAGATCTTCCCCTCATTATTGATGTGGTCAACCTAATAAATAGCAGAAAGGTAGTCTCCTGAGAGTTACTTATTAAAACACATCCTCAGTTAATAAATATATTTCGTAATTGAGTTAGAGTTTTGAAAGTTATCTTATTTCTTATAAGTTTGTTTAAAGAAGCCACTCAAAAATAATATTGTTCATGATGAAATAACATACATCAACATAAATGCATAACACCCAAGTTAGAAATGGTAAAATTTAGATGCTTCCACTGGTATCTATAGCCATAGATCAAAAGCTCCGCAAGTGATGACCCTGGTGCAATTGAAACCAGTAAGAGCCACTCGTGCTCTTAGCTATAATAAACTGGTGCTCTCTTTGGTCGTCCATTTCACATTTTAACTCTCACACTCTTTTATTCCACATCAGTTTAGGCTCAAGAAAAGGTGAAAAAGGTCTATAAACTTTCTAAAAAACCTCATAAATTATTAAAGAAAGAACTAAATCGTAAGGCAATGATTAAAGTCAATGGATACCTTTATTAGATAAAAAAGCAACTACCTATTTGCCTTCAAAGAGTTTACACTTCCTCTCATATCCTTATTGACACATTCTTCAAATCGTGCTAAGGTCGTCACCAGAGCCTTTAACCACACTTCTTTGCTATTCCTGCAATTTCAGGGGCATTTTTATTCCGAAAATCTTGCATAGTTTGTGGTTTTATAGTATAAAAACATTCCTTTACCAATCTAATACATCTTCCCGTTAATAGTTGATAGACCTTAATTAATTGTCCGCATAGATTCCAAGCTCAGATGAATGTACAGTAGGGTGGAGCGAAAAACCTTTTTTCTGAAAATTATTTCTCACCACGATTTTTTTTATGAGACTATCTGTAAAGTTAAACGTCCTAAGAGGAATTTTTATATAATAACTTTTAAAGGCTCCTCAACAACATTAAAAATTTAAGATAATGCGATTTTCAACTAAATTTGTCTTTCGTGGATTATATCTAAAAAATAAATTCTAATTTTGAAAACGTCATCAATCCCTTGTGTTTCAATAGAGGCCGTTAGAAAAAGAATTTTGAAATTATTATTCAAAATATCAAGCTTCAATGAGAAATATTAGCAGGAAAAATGTGACATCATTCAAACAGAAATGTGACGATTTTACAAAGAATGCAGAACAATTGTTTGATATTTCGTGTTGTAAATGCGATAGCTTTGAAAACTGTTCTTGTAGCAAAGTAAAGAAGGTGCCGCCATTGGAGCAAGCGTTTTTGGAACACCAACGAACAACTAGAAAAATGGCAATAGGTAATATCGATCAAATTCAATCGAAGAAGAATATTCAGAGTGCAGTTAGAAAGAATCGTGATTCCTCTCTCTTAAATCAACTATCTTTTTGAACAAATAATATCAAAGTGATTCTTCCTTCATCTAGCATAGAAACGAATCTGCTGGCGAAGTTAGCGACTATGAGCTTCCTTCATCCGTGATACGAAAAGAAGTAAACAAAAAATTTGCATCCAAGACTCCAACTAAACGTATAAAATTGTCAGAATTTGCGTTGACCGCACTGGTGTGTCTGTTCGAACTGCAGCTTTAATAAAAAGTTCAATCCTTAAGGATTTATCGTCAATGGAATGCAAAGAAACTTCTGTAGTTGTTGACAAGTCATAAGTTAGAAGAGAGCAAGTCAAGAAACGTAATACACTACAGCAAGAAATTAGATCGAATAAGCTATTATATTCTATTTATTTTGATGGTAGAAAATATTGCACATTTGTTGTTGAGAAGATAGAGGAAACATATCATAAGAAGAAGTTAATGGAAGAGCACATCCCCATCGGAAAACCGCGGGGCCTCGTGGATTTGTCGGACCTATAAAGAAACAACTGGGTAAATGTAAAACTCTAAGTGTTGTTGAATTCGAGCCAATTCCAACTAACTTGCCATCTGCTGATAGAGGAAATCTGAGCACCGATCAAAGGTATCTGTTTGATATCCTTCTAACTACCTCAAAAGGTAAATGTTCTGCTGAAATGGCTCGTAAGAGTCGTGGAAAAGTGTCGCATGCACGATCACTTACAACGTAAAATCGAATATTCGATTATATGTTTTGACTTCCGACCCTTTTGACACGCTGAAATCCATTGTCTTGTTCATCATGAAGGTATATGCACCATGCTGGTTTAAAATAAAAGCTAACACTTCTTCGCAAGATGGAGCACTCAACCTTTTTAAGACAGTGCAATCAATGCAAGAGATGAACAAACAAACATATTAAAGATAGAGTTGCCCCAGTGATTCAAAGGAATACTTATTTTGCACATGCGGAAAACATTCTTCTCTGTATGCTGAAAAATGAAAGACATCCTATCCGGGAACTCGCATGGAGAAGAATTATGAAAGCACGAAAAGATTATAAAGGGAAATCAATACGCACTTTCAAGATCCCAGACATAAACCTTTTGACGCTGACGACTACATCCACCTAATTAATTGGCAGCAGACCGTTGTGACCGAACCTACGCTGACGAGGACTTTCTCTGGTAATCAACTTCAAGAAGTTATCCTTCATCAACCTAAATTGTATATTCCGAAGTTTCCTTGTCAGACACAAGCGGTTGAGAGATGCATCAAACTGGTCACAGAAGCGTCACTAGCAGTTTGTGGGGAAGACAAACGGGACGGCTATATAAGGAGTAGAATTGAGTCCAGGAGAAAATACCCTTATTTAATACCAAGAAGTACTTCGTAGTGAAAGGTAATAACTCCAAAAAAATCCCACAAAATTGAATAAATGGATATTGAATAATAGTGAAAATTTAAATATTCCACTGTTAATTGTTCAATTTCTTCTATTTCAGAGTGAAGATAATAACAATCTACAGGTTGCTTGGAAACAAACGGAAGAAAAGGAAGGAAAATTTATCGAGTAGTTAATAGATTATTTTTACTCAATAAAATGGAAGTGGAAGTATTGATTGTAAAGTTTCATGGAAATAATATACCCCATATAGTACATAAATATTGATGTAGAACTTGAAGTTTGAAAACAAATGGATAGAATTTTCCGACATTTTTGCTTTTTTTATCAAGATATCAATTGCGTTGAGGAACTTGAAAATATTAATTTAAAAGTCTGAAATTTCAACACGATAATTTTTGATGTTGGGTCCATAAAATAATCAGGGTGGGAAAATGAATTCAAATTTTTTGCACAACTCCCCTTTGTTCAGAAGTTAATTTCTCTCCTCGACCCAGAAGAATTAAAATTTTGTTCTTTTGCATACGGAATTGGAGACCAGAAATGTAAAGTAAGCTTCAAATGAGATGTCACAAATGCTTTATATAAAAGAGTATTATACCAGTGTATTTTCCGATTGCGGATAATAATCTAATAACTGTATCTTCATCTCTTTATTCAAGAAAACCCGATCTCCAAACTTAAAACCCAGGAGGAAATATTTATAATCAATTCAGTTCCCCAATATTTTCTCCCCAAATGGAAAAGGGACGAAATCTTGTTTACTTTGGGGTGAATTTACAATATTAAACTTTTCCTTTGAGAAAAAGAAAAAGTGGTGTCAAGAAATGATGTTATAACATCATTTTCCACAACTAATATATTGAAAAGGGTAATAGTGTTAGGGTCAACAAAAAAAATGGAGAAGAATATGTAACATAGTGAAGAGGCCTTATAACGGACACTTGTATGATTCTAACCAGAAATTACATTACAAAAGCAGTGGAAAGAATATTTAGTTGAAGCTGGTAGGCGAGTAAGAAAGAGAGGAGAAAGGCTTAAACGGTGTAAAAGCGCAGAAAACACAAATAATTAATGGAGTGATAGAGATATATATATATATATATTAAGGGGCCAGCAAACACCGCACCAACGATATTTAATTAATGAAAGCTCAAATAACTCGATCAAAGGCATATTTATTTTTGCTTTCAGTTCGTTGATTTTAAATATATCTAAGCTTAATCCAATTATATTTCAAATTTATGAGTTCTAGGTAGCGATAAAAAGCAGCATATATATATATATATATATATATATATATATATATATATATATAATATGCAAATACACCCACAAAAGCAAAAGGGAAAGACGATTCTGAGCACTTTCGCCATAATTCTTAAAGGTCTTTAAGAATAAAGACGAAAGCGCTCGGAATCGTTTTTCACTTTTCCTTTGTGGGTGTATCTGCATAACTTTGACTCACCTGCACTTTGTGAGTTTTTTTCATATCTATATATATATATATATATATATATATATATATATATATATATATATATATATATATATATATATATATATATATATAAGAACAACTTCCTTCCAGCGACGGGTCACTTTCAGGAATTTACCTTTTGTACGATTATACATACAACGTCGGTGACTGTGAGCATCACACTTCCTCGTACATTGGGATAACAACAACTGATCAGCTAATACCTCACTTCTTAGACGGAGATATCGAACGTCACACTGTGAAGCAATGGACAAACCTCAGTCGAGATATATTAAATAGAAAAACTTTTATCTTTCTCCGGGAGAGTGATCGAAGAAGACTCTGCATGGCTGAAGCCGTCACAATATTGAAAGGAAGACTGAAAATAAACATCCAGCTAGCGCCAGAAGACAGATTGCACACCACATGAAGGCCTAATATCAACTGCATTCCATCATAATCTGCCATCCGTTTATTTATTAACTTGCCTCCTTCATGTATCAGTTTTTTGTGGAAGATGAATAGAGTATCGTTCGCAGTTCCTCCGCATCCTTACTGGTAGCGAGGGAGGTGAAAGAAACCCCTAGAAACGCCTTTCGGCTTCCCAACGTCCTTCTGCTCCACTTCCCACCGTGTTTGGTGGTCCTGAGAGAGAACAACAAGCACCTCACCTCATTCTAATATATCAACTGAAGCTCCGAAATATACGAAATATAACGATGCATAGTATTGGTTACCTAGCCAGAAGACGCATGCGCAGATCGCTGTAGCTGTAACACAGGATGCTATCTATTGGTTAACTAGTCAGGCCGAAAGTAGGCTAAAAGTTGAAGGAAGTAGGGCCAATGGCGCAGAAAGATTTGAATTGACCAAAATAATAACATATTTTCGCAAAATTAATTACTACGTTATTAATAGTTTTAGAATGTGCAAATGACATCGGTGAACATCATTTTAAGAATTAAGTACGTTTATGTCTTTGAAAATTGATAAAAACGTAAATGTCTTAAAATGAATATTATACCACATTAATTTAAAAAAACAAGAAAAAGATATATTAAGTTATGATACAGTATGCATTAGTGTAACCTATAATTGCAATGTACACAATATCCAGAAGCATGATGAATAAATTTCAACGTGTACAGATGAAAGCACTGTCATTAGTCACGAATACCAGCCGTGCAAAAAGATGTAAAGAGAAAGATCCACGCACCGGAACAAAAATAAAATAATTGAAAAAAGGGATAAGAATATCATAGAAAAATCGGGGAAGAAATTCGAGAGGACATCAACAAATATATAACACGTGGAACTGGCTGGAGACAACACGTGCTGTTTCCGAGGGCTACAAACAAAGAGGAGGAGATAATGACTACCAAAGTGAGGAATTAAAAACGGCAGAATTAACCGAATCATGACCTAATACCAATTTGAATAATCAACTGTTATGTCCATCGACCACCTCGGTCAACCGTTATGTCCATCAACCACCTCAGTCAACTGTTATGTCCTTCGACCGCCTAGGTCAACTGTTATGTCCATCGACCGCCTAGGTCAATGTTTTGTTTATCGAACGCCTGGGTCAACTGTTATGTCCATCGATCGCCTAGGTCAACAGTTATGTCCATTGACCACTTCGGTCAACTGTTGTGTCCATTGACCGCCTCGGTCAACTGTTATGCCCATCTATCGCCTTGCTCAACTGTTAGGTTCATTAACCGCCTAGATCAACAGTTATGTTCATTGACCGCCTAGCTAAACTGTTATGTCCATCGACCACCTCGCTCAACTGTTATGTCCATCGATCTCCTAGCTCAACAGTTACAAGGAAAGGAAAGAAAGTACCCTAGGAGACCTTACGGTCCATTCAAAGAGGGTAGAAGTTATGTTCATCGACTGCCTAGTTGAACTGTTATGTCCATCAACCGCCTCGGTCAACCGTTATGTCCATCGACCGCCTCAGTCAACTGTTATGTCCATCGATCGCCTAGGTCAACTGTTATGCTCATCGACCGCCTAGGTCAACTGTTATGTCCATCGATCACCTAGGTAAACTGTAATGTTCATCGTCCGCCTAGATCAACTGTTATGTCCATCGACCACCTCGGTCAACTGTTATGTCCATCGACCGCCTCGGTCAACTGTTATGTCCATCGACCGCCTCGGTCAACCTATATGTCCATCCACTACCTCAGTCAACTGTTATCTCTATCGACCGCCTAGGTAAACTGTTATGTCCATCCATCGCTTAGCTCAACTCTTATGTTCATCGACCGCCTAGGTCAACTGTTATGTTCATCGACCGCCTCGGTCAACTGTTATGTCCATCGATCGCCTAGGTCAACTGTTATGTCCATCGATCGCCTAGGTCAACTGTTGTCTTCCGATCGTCTACGTCAACTGCTATGTTCGTCGATCGCTTACGTCAACTGTTATGTCCATCAATCGCCTAGGTAAACTGTTATGTCCATTGACCGCCTAGGTCAACTGTTATGTCCATCGACCGCCTTGTCAACTTTTATGTCCATCGATAGCCTAGGTCAATTGTTATGCCATCGACCACTAGATCTACTATTATGTTCATTGATCACCAGCTCAACAGATTTTTCCATTGACCGCTGCGGTCAACTATAATGTCTTTGACTACATGCATTTCCTAATCTCCTATTTGGGGCTTTTATTCTTCCACTTCCCCTCACTTGCTCTTCCCGAGCTATGTTTTCTAGGAGCGTACCGAGGCTCCTTTCCACGCCCTAGTTCCTCCTAGGAGGACCATGATATCGGAATCAATAGCGAAGGCACTCTCACACTTTTCTCTTTCATTTCCTCTTCCAATTTATTGTCTCCTAGTCTATTTCCTTGCTTTTATATCCTCAAACTTTCTTCTTCGCCTTTCTCTTACTCCTACCCACCGTCCTAAAAGTGCCTCGAGCCTACCTAGGCTTTGGACAGTGTAGCTGCCGGTGAGTATAAAAGATACCGTGCCTCACTCCACCTCTATGCTCACCTGTTTGAGGCCCAAACCATTTATTTTCACCGTTTGGGCCGAAGATATCCTGTGAAATGGTTGAAAGTCGTCTTGGCGAATAAAAAATCTCCCTTGCCAACAATTTTACTCACCTTAAACTTTCTAAAGAGTGACTCGTTTGTTTTCTTTCTTCTTCATTCATCTCACACCTGATTCAGTTAAATTCAGAGATTTAACTAGTTCAAACGCGAGCGCCTTTTTTAATTTATTAACTCTTTCCAATTTTAATTTTGTTTTTATTTTCTTGCAAGTTTTTGAAAGAGGTACCGTTTAATGTAGCTATCGCCTTTCTCTTCATTTTTAGGGCCAATTTAAAGTAATAGCAGTTTTGACGAAAACTTAAGTTGGTTGCAAAATGAAAAACTTAACATGATGGTGGCGGTCTAAGAGTTAATTTTGCCAATTCTGAAAAATGGGAGGTTAGAGGTCGCAAATTTTGAGGATTATCCCTATATCATTTTCGTAATGAGGTCCCTTATCTTGGTAAAACGTGAAAAATTTGCAATTGGTGCAAAACTAGTTGCGTGGCATTGGCAGGTAAATTTAATGGAAAACTAATAATCCATTAATAATATGTATTTACTAATAATCCATGAAGAATATTAACTAATAATTCATCAAAAATTCCTACTAAAGATCAAAGTACTAACCTGAAATATTGGTGGTTAGAGAACTTGAGATTGAAATAATCCTTTATTAAACTTAATCGGCCAAATCATTTAGAATTCAATTCAAGGGGATTTGGGCAGCTTTTTAGGTTTGGGAAAAGTATATACAGTTATTGGAACAATCTTGTATATTTAACTGTTAACATGAACGGAGAAATATCTTTCATATTTTAGTATCTGTAGTAAAATACTTATATTCTTCCAGTTTTTTAAAGCTTCAGTTGTAACTCTCTCTCTAGTCTCTGTATAGATGTCAAGAGAGCTTAAGCGTGTCTTGGTGTATCTATTTAATGTAATGGTTATTAAAGCATTCGGCTCATCGGTCTCATCAAGCAAAATTAATTGCCTGCATGAAACTAAACCTTATTTCTAATCCTACACGTGTGCTTCAACTGCAAAAGGGTATCGATGAAATTTAAAAAGAGGTATTCATTACGAGCTCCTCAATAATAATCAAAGAAAAACTCAGAACCTAAACACTTACATTAACCCCGTAAGATATGAAGTTTAGATAACACAAAATTCCTTCACGGGTCAACTCAAACGTCGTCCTCCTCTTGCTAAAAAATTCACGCTCACACGGCCACATTTGAACTAATAACAAATAATGCATTCAGGAAAGACAGCTTTGGTTCTCTCCTTTTTGCACCAGGTTAGGTTTGAACTCTAAGAAGAGTGTAATTAGTTATCCATTCTTGCCTAGACGTTTATACTTGTTCCACCTACTGCATCTAACTTCGATAACTCTATAATGACGATTACATCTCATATTCCTTCAGAGTCTACAGCCCCAATTGTGATAGCAATGACAAGAGCATTTACTAATAGAAATTGAATTAAGATAAATCTAATTCCTCTTATTCAAATTGAAGATAAGAGATGTATAAGAGTTATTACATTAGTTCAAATCACAAACTTTCTCACCTATACATGGATAACATTAAATGTAGAGTCCCAGAAAACACTTTATTTTGAATTTGGATGCATTGTCTGAATGGGTGGATAATTTACTAGAGGAAAAAGGAACCATAAGGAAATAGAACTTGTCTATTACTGGCGCTACAATTGAGATGGATGCATCTTTCTAATCGTGTATTTACCTTCTTACTTGCCCCATAAGTGTTAGTGAGAATGAAATAGATTGTAAATGAGTCTAGATCTGTGGTAAACAATTTACTCTTTTTTTACTTGGAGACATGTGATAACTTTTCATTGCACTTTCTTCTTCCTGTGGGAATATGGATGACTACAGTCTACCAGAACTATACTTTTGGACTTCTTCAACATTTTTTTTGATTACCAGCGTTCTTCTATTGGAAGGGGAAAGTTCGTTAGAATGCTTCTAAGTAGAGATCTCTAAAGAGAGTGCAAAGTGAAAAAAGGTTTGGAAGATATAGTTATAGCCACACATTTTAACTTCTTCCATCGCTACTTTTTGACAAATCTCTTTTCGCAAGTTTCCGAGAGAGGGATGCTCGCTCTGGGTCTCATTTTTTTAGCTCTAAGTTACAAATGCAGCCGTGATTTGAGTCAGAAAAGGGTTCAAAGCCTTCCCATGTCTCAAAATGATTTTACATCTGTCTTTTTTAATTTCCCGATACATTTTCGATAGATTAAATGTTCTACTGACTCTTCAAAACATTAATAGACTTTTCGAGGCAACTTCTATATAGAAAGGGCATAGAAGGCAAACTAAACCAAATATAGACTGAAAGGAAACCCTAAATACAATCAAATGTATGGATTTTAATGACTCTTCAAAGTGTAATCATATTTTTCATTACACTTTGATGTCTCAAATAATGGAGTAATCCAAGGAGGAATAAAATTATACGAAAAAAAATGAACTATAGTAGAACATTTCATGGTTTAATGAACACATAAATAATGACAATAATATTCGATCTCTTGAACTTAACAAGGTAGTGGCTCCGTTTTATCACCGTTCCTCACTGTATGTTGCTCATCTCAGTAGGAGACTTAGAATGTATACATTAGTACACTCCAGCCGACGAAGTGATACTACTCGGTACCTGGAGACGGGTGGATGCACAAAACTGTGTGATGATCTCGCGCAACGGCGTGCGGAAAAACTGAGATCCTTTCCAACAGATATTCGCGGCAATTTGTCTCCCCAAGGAACAACAAATATTGCTTGTGGGACGTTCGTTGTAAGAGAACCGTAGACTCAAAGGAATGAACTCGTGTCAGCATGAGGGAAAGTGGTCAGCATAAAAAGAGGCTGGAAGTTAATTGTCACCATAATGAGAGGCTTTTGCTGGGGTGCCAATACAATCATAATGAGAAACTGGGTGCCAATGGGCAAAACACTACCCAGTATAGTGACAGGCTGGATGCCAATGACTATAGCAATGACCACAATAATGATAGAAAGGATGCCAATGACTATAGCAATGATCAGCATAATGATAGAAAGTATGCCGATGGGCATAGAAATGACCATAATAATGATAGAAAGGATGCCAATGACTATAGCAATGATCAGCATAATGATAGAAAGTATGCCGATGAGTATAGCAATGACCAGTATTACCCTAGGCTGGGTACCAATCGCCCTCACAATGACATACATAGTGGCATTGACCATAATACCACAATTTGCCAAGTTATTTATGTCTGGGCGAGGGTTCTCCTGGAGAAGGAATGAGGTCGGAAATTGCACCCGTGCATACATTAACAAAGGATTAATCAGGAAACAACCAACATGGTTGCAGCCGAAATAAAAAAAAGGTAGATTTTCAACATGATTCCAATAGATGATAAAATACTGAGAAATTACAGAAATCCAACATGGCTACAAACGATATTATAAAAGTAGACGGCCAATATGGCCCCAGAAGTAATAGAGAAAATAGGTTATATAATGCTCAAAGTGAAATGTTTTTATCAATAGTTCCAAACGTCACACAATTCATCTGAGCTAAAGGCGAGATAAACTACATAGAAAATGCATGAATTTATCATTGTTAAGCTGAGGTTAAAAGTGTAGAAAACTAATATGTCCTTGACAAAAGATAAAATAAGAAGAATTGGGGGAAATTACTAATCCCTCAATAGAGGATAAATCAGAGAAAAGGATTAAAAAATAATTTGTAACGCTAAAAAACAACATGCTTTAACATAGAATAGAAAACCTCCTCAACAATCAAATATTAACCGAAGATAAATACCTAGCTAATGTGAGGGAAAAATATGGCCTTAACAGTAAATAAAAAACATCCAAAATAATTAGTTTTAATATTCAAACAGCTTCGTTCCACTAACATTCCCCCACCCTTTCAGCAAAAGGAAATATATATCATAATTATCTTAATTCATAAACGTTATAATATTCGATTATTTTTAGAGGAGGAATAAAATAAGTTATGTGAGGGAAGTAATTTGGATGGAGTAAATAATTTAATGAAAGAAATTATTTCTCATCTTGGTTTTTCGATTAGAATTTAGTATTGATATTGTTATTAAGTTAAGTAAAAATATTTATGATTTTAATCATGAAAATTGGATTTTTATCTGATTTTAAAATTATATGACGGACCTTCTGAGGTGTCGTAATAAAGAGAATTATTTGTTTTGTTTTTGTTTTTCACCGCGAATTTATTATTTATGTTATTTATTTTTCTATATATGAAAACTATGATTTTCAACTTCTGCTTTTTTCTGTTTCTTTGTTTCTATGTATTAATTAACTTGGGTTGCGTCAAAAGCGGTCATGGCTGTCATACCTGATTGAGTTCTTTGATGCAACAGTGGAGTAGTAGGGTCATTTTGGAGTGATCAACTGTTCATACATTAATTTGAATTTCCTAAGGCTTTCATTAACGAAGCTCAGGCTAAATTGTTTAGCAACTGAACACTTGTTTTGAGTTTGGATTTAAAGTGGTGAAATGGAGAAAGAATTACTTAGCTTCGATTGGATGTTGGTGAGGGGACAGAAAGGTCTCGCGGGTGGTGAGGCCTCAATCTTGTTATCGATTCCTAGTAGTGTTCCGAAGGGATCATTCCTCAGTCTTCTGTTATTCTTCATCTACATCAACAAAGTTAATGAAAGTAAGTGGGTGATACCAAATAATGAGGGTGCGAAGTAAGGGCCAGAGACGTAATAAATATTGAAGCCGACTTAGCTCGAGAGGGTGAAGTGAGGAACGTATGGTATTTACATTCAACTCGGACAAAATCAACGTAACGCACATATGGTAAGTAAAATCCGAGTTAGATTATAATCTAAAAGGCAAAAGGTAGAATCAACAGACACAGAGATGGACTTGAAAGTGCTTACTAGTATAAACTCAAAGTTGTAGCGTATTTCGTCGCCTAAAAAATAGTAGAACACTGAAACTAGTTTAGTAGTGCAGTAGTAAACAGCAATGCTAGTGACCCTTTCAAAATAGCATATATTTTGTTAAAAAGCAAAAAAAAATAACCCAAACTATTTTGGAAAATCTGCATTTTCCCGCTTTTTTATTGAAATTCTTGGGTAAGTAATTTGAACCAACATGCCTAAGTTATTTTTTTCTTTTGTTTGTCTGTCTCTTTATTGGTTTGTCATCTCTCCATCTATCTATCCACCACTACCTTCCCCCCGCTATGGGATATCACTGCTTTCCCGATCTAGGTCAAATTTATTAGTCCTGTGGTCCTTCTGCCAATACTTATCGCGCCAAGAAATCTTCTCTTCATATTATTGTGGAGATTTTCACTCATTATAACCTTCCTCTACTTCATCACATTTTTATAAATCTCTTTTCTAAATCTGTCCTACATGGCCTCGTTGGTTTTGTTAGTTTCATTCAAATACACTTTTTTTCATATTCCTTTTGTCCACGTGGATTTGGCGCGGTCATTCTGGTCTTCCCTAGCATGATTTTTCCAAATATATATTAAAGTACCATAACAAACGAGGGAATTTTCACTCATTAGTGGAATAAGAAAACAAAGGAACGATAAAAGGAATAAAAAGAAGAAAAAACAATAGAAGGATTTAAAAATTAAAGAGAAAAAAATACAAAGTATAAAAAGCACTAAAAATGCTAGGATAAAAATGATATAAGAATAAAAAAATACATGAATTAAAGGATTAAAAGTAAATAAAATAAAAGTATAATAATTAAAAGCGAATGAGAAATAAAAATAAATAACAAGGATAAAACGAACTAAATATATAATAAGAAGGAAGAAATTATATATTTCTTTTGCTAAATATAAAACATTTTTAAAAAGCTCGAGTTTATCACAGAAACAGCGTCCCCCTCTTCCTGAGCCGTAGGGTTGGCTTTAAAAATTTAGATATAGATTTAAATTCTATTCAGATAAAAATTAATGGGTAGATATAAATTATATGTAATTGAAATTATTGATGTTGATGAAAATTTTTATTTAGCTAAAAATTATAGGTAGCTCCAAAAATTATAGGTAGATAAAAAATCTTAATACGATAAAAATCCATAGCCAAAGTATTCGGCAAATGATAGAATATTTTGTAAAAAGTATAGAAAATCGTGAACAGCCTTTGGTTATATAAAAATATATACAATATAGTAAAAGCTCAACAGCCATTACTAGTAGGATTTAGTTGAGATGTATAGCAAAACCAGAAAGCCCATTTGTTGCATATATGTAGGTATAACATCCAAGAAAATCCACCCGATACCATTATGTAGTATTAAATAGATATAAATTACGTAAAAACCCCCAAACTATTAATAGTATATATATATATATATATATATATATATATATATATATATATATATATATATATATATATATATATGTATATATATATATGGATACAAACTATCGAAAAACTGTACGCCAATCACAAGGGGTTGATCATTAAATCAAACATGCGAACATATTTCCCTTAAACAGGTATCTAATTACCATATTATTTATTAATGAAAGCTCCTTGTAGCATTTCAAACCACGAGAGATAAATCTCAAGTTTCATTTTAAGTAAAGATCTAAGTTAAAAATTCGTATAATTAAAAATTCTTGTTTTATTAAAGTAAAACAGAGTGACCTAAAATCCAGGTATAAAGACCGAACCGTTATTATGTGTCTCTAATTACAGTAAAGTCCAGACTGTGACTCCCATGATGCTCGAAGCAAATCTAATTAAATTACGTCTAAGTAAATATGAGTGGAAATTTATGCAATGTCTCCGTCTCTGCTCATTATTTCCCCTTCCAAATTGGCGTCCACAAAGAAGGATGAAATTTTCATTAAGTTCATCCTAATTATTAATCGATGTAAAGGATCGGAAGGAGATTTCCAACATGTAGATTCTCAACCTTGGTGAACGAGGATTTGAAGGACTTTGGGGGGATAAGTAGATAGGTGCGGAAGGGGTGAACACGTATTAGCCGCTAATTGATGAAACTTGGACAAGTATAGGTGTCGCCATCTTTTTTTTAGCCATCTTAATCGAGAAAATAATCACCATTTCCTCCATATTTATGCAGATCCAGGATGTCGTAATTAAAGGAGGATGAGCCGAAAGCGCCTTGCAAGCTCTCGACGAGGCGTCATTTTCGTAGCACAAGTGTAAGAAAACGTGACAGGAGTAATACTTTTTCGGAGCAAAATGTGACAGTGGAAATATTTTATATAACAGATGCTCAATTATCTCTTTCAAAAATTAAAAGAAATGATTATATTAAACATAAAGAAGAAGTATTTTTTTATAAAATTAAGTAAACTGTTGAGATTGAAATACTTCAAACCAGCAAACGATGAGGAAGGAAAATATTAATTACAAACTTCTATGCGAGCAAAAGCGACTTAAAAAAACAACTTATTATTCGTAATGTATCTATAGGGTATAGTGATTGAACCATATTAGTGATAAAATATTGGTTTATATAATATGAAATAATAATGAGGATCACACTGGTAAAATGAAATCCGCGATGACCAGTGGTACTAGGGAGATAATTCTTAAAAGCAATTGCAATCAATATTAGACTAGGAGGTAATTAGGCACGCAGGATTTACGATTCTAACTTTATAGCTACATGAATTTAAAAATCACATCCTTTAATTTAAAGCTCAATAAATCAGTGGTATTTTGGGATGAAGTAATTTGCACCCCATATTAATCTATGAATCCCCAGGGAAAAAAGCGTCGCGAGTTGGTGGTAAAATCCACAATAAAAACAATTTCCACCTATCCCACTTCTCTTTCGCATCTGTTTTTCCTTTAATCTCTTTGCGTAATCAAATATGTATATTCTCAATCTCTATATTCATAATTGTAAATCCTAATAAAATAAATGATGAAACTCGTAACTTTTCAAGGGGACCGAAAAGTTGTAATTTCATCATCAATTATTTTTCTATATTATTCACTATAGTTTGGGTGTTTTAATTTAGGAATACCAATAAAATATTGACTGATAAGTATAGTAAAAATGATGGACTATATTAATAATTAATAGTATTAACAAATAAATGTTTTCCAAACTAATTTTCTATATCAATAGTTCAAACTGGATATGAGGTAGTTAAGAAGAGATTATTTCCTCTCATTACATTGAGTCGATAACACTGAGATCTCGCCAGGGAAATGATCAAACCCAGGGATTGACTGGCTCATATAATCCTTGAACCGCGTTATCATGGTCTCCAAAACTGTATGTTAATTAGTTGTCTCAAGAATTCTGGATGGTAAATAGTAAAAACTGCAATGCTATAGTTTACCACAACTATGGAGGTATGTAATAAAATTATCATTAGCAATATTGTGATTATCGCTACCCTGATACATCCATCTTAATGGGTGTTAGCTTTTTTCAGACGTAATGTGCCATGAATCATAAATACCCTTAATTTTATCCTGACAGTTCAAATTTCGATTGTAAAATAGTTATATTTAACTATCTATGATAGTTAAATGTGTTTTATTCTTACTTCTATTTAGCCCCTAATTTTTTGACTCCCTCACAAATATTATTGGGAAGATTGTCTCATACGGTTAAAAATTTGAATGAAAATCCATATGATTTGCAAATTCCCTCAAACTAAAATTCCCTGATCACATTGGGTCATGTGAGAGTCTTAAGCTCCAATTCTTTACCTTAAAAAGTAAGTGGAGGTCTGACTAATTGCTTTCCTACTAAACTGTTGTTCTCTTTTCTTCCTTATATTTTAAAAACTTTTCAATACAAATATTTTATCAAAGGCCGATTTTTTCTATACACTATTTTAAAGCACACGTTTAAAAAAATCAATAATGATTCCTCTACCATCACTTTACCTATGCTAAGATTGTGCCGTTCTGTTTCATTTGTGGACATAATTTTCTAAGGTGAAGCATGGATGACGTAGTGTGATAATCTGGGGTCTTTTTGTGACGAACCAGGGCCAACCATTTATAAAGTATTAAATTTATTATACCAACCTGGCCATATTCTACTTGTAGTCACATGCTATCCCACCTGGAACCTTTCCAAGTTTATCTAAGCAAAATAAAGCAAAAAGTTGGATATTTTGATAAGTCATTATTTAAGGTTATTGCTCTCTAATCTTTTAATTTGTTATTTTCTTCCTTATACATTAAAGAAAATCTATAATATTTCTACTCTCTTCTTTAATATTTTTAATTTGTGCTTTCCTGAAAAAGTGTGGGAAGGTCAGGTTCTATTGGCAGTAGTGATGTCTTGCTTGTTTGCTATGCCTCAGAATGGTTACATTACAGTACTTCTAATTCTGGAACAAACTACAGATTTTTTATCCGGTTCATCACATCCTTTCCTGAACGAAGATGACCTTTTTTAATAACTTTGCTTCACCATAACAAAATTGGTTAAATTCGTAGTTAAGAGAGATGAAACTACAATACTTTACCAAATTGAATTCGTTATCCAGCAGGGGGTAAGCTTTAGCTCCTCATAACCTAATTTCACGTAGCAATATTTTTAGGTTTTTAATGCTAAACATCACGCATCCATAATTCCACTTCAACAGAGTAAGTTGTGAGATAGCAATCAATCTTTCTTTTAACAATCTGCTTACCTAAATTCATACGATCTGGAGCAATTGATTAAGCAAACACGATTACTATTTGTCCTTATTGAGAAGCTCTATGGTTAGAGTTCTTGGTTGCTTCAACTCAGGGGTTCTTGCAGCTCGCGTGGTTGGAGAGATTTGTCGGAAGTTGATGTTAAAGCTGGTACTTGGCGTGGAGCGAGTGTATCAGCTAAGCGAGCGAATTACGACACTTACGAGTAAGTGCCTCTCTCGCGTGTTCAAAAATGAATAGGCCTCGGATGGTATGAGGTTGCCGAATATTGGCAGCGGTGGCTGACAGTGCCATATCCTTGCCCAAGCAACATCCTCTTACGCACCACAAACAAAGTTTTAATTGAGCGAGTCATTAAATGGCGATAAAATGACCGATTAAAGTTAAGAAATTCTAACAAATCTGTAAAAATCACTAAAATCTCTCGTCTTATCTCTTACCTCAATATTTTGTTTTCTCACCCAATCTCAAAAGTGCAACTCCCTGACTTGGCACCTTTCACTTGTAAGCTCCACCGGTTAGTTAGTTAATCCCATCGCCCGTAACTATTTGCTCGAGGGATGAAACTCACATAAAGTTCAGATTGACAATAATTGGCGAGCCGATGAACAGCTGAGGCGCATAGTCAATTAACGAGAATGTGTAGAAATACTCGTAGTACTGTGATTTGCCATCCGCCTTTGAGAAAGGAATACTTAATGGCCTAAAGCAAAGCCACCTAGGAGTTCATTGCCAGAGGACTGTAGAATGAAAGCACATTCGGAAAGTTCTTTGATGGAAGAGTGATATGTTGTATGTGCGAAGAAAAGGTTTGATGAAGAGACAGTGGTGCTGTGAATTAGATATGTGCGAGTGTGTTTACTTGTGTGGATTGAGCTGCCTGCGCATACGTGTATAATTTGGCGTGAAACAAATGGGCGAGTAGCTCCCTACGAATGGCGATTTTGGGTGGAAGGTAGAGAGGAACCATCTTTGGGATTGAAACCGGTAGCTAAGCGTGGAAAACCAAGAGAGAACGTGTTTTTACTGCCACTGCTGCGCCGCTGTGGAATGCTCTGACAGGTGAAATCTGTGGCCTTATTCAATGGTCCGGAAGCGACGGTTTGGCAGAGTGGAAACACCGATTTCAACGTTACCCAAGTTCAGCCACATCAAATGCGATTAGTCGCTGGATGGTGTCACGAATCGGATCGCTGCAGGTTCCTGTGGTTCAGATCCCGCGTTAATCAGTAGGTCTCCACTTATAAATAAAAGGCATTTTCAATGATTGCAGATTTGGAGTAAAACCACAACAATTTCTTGCTCTGATTTGCTGAGTTCGAGTCCCGTTTGAAAAGGTCACATTTAACAAAATCCACTTTTAGGGAGCTTAAAAAAATATAAATTAAAATTTTGATTTCGAATACTGAGATTCGTAGACTAAAAATGCGTCTCATCATCTTTATCATGCACATCATCATTATCGTAATCCAGAGCCCGTTTTTAGGAAGTTTAGAGCTGAAAGACACATGATGATCTTTTCAAGACGGCTCGAACCTCTTAGATCGCAGGTTTGCGACTTGGATTTTGCTACAGCCTTGACTCTCTAAGTATGATCGATCTTGGATAATTCTAAATTTAATCCAACAATTCTTAACTTCAGTACCTCTTGTGGGATCAAATTCGTACAGTAGAATCTGTACCTGTAGACATACGCTTGGGGACTTTACAATACGCCCTTGCCCTCAGAGAATTCAGGATTAACGTAAATTCCCTAGCAGAGACTTGGCACTTGAGTCCTTATAATCTAATTTTCCTTCAGCCATGTTTCCTCTCTTCGGTCTCTTTGCTCTTTTTCGGTTTAGTATGATTCAGTTACATCGGTGTAGGTTTCGATTGGAAATGAAAAGTGCAGATCGTAACCATGAACATAAGCTCTAATTCCTTAAAACAGAACTCTCTGGGTCATCTAGGCATTGGTTAAGAGAGAATTGATAGGAGTAATTTTAGGTCGATCCAACTGCCTCTAACCTAGGAAAAGTAGCGGTTTCGGTCCATAAAACGATTAACAGCAGATTTTATCATTTTTGAGAGGGCTTTAACTTAATGTTAGCAAATTACATTTTTCCATGATTTAAACACTTTATATTTCTAATAAACTACCAAACTAACCAAAGAAAGCTTTCTTTAATTGATATTGGTGTTTTCTTATAATTTAAGGATTATTTCTTCCTGAATCTTGGATACTTTTATTACTTGGTCTTTACATAACACTCTAGCAAGTACTCCTTTTACTATCTTCTATCTGGGTTTATATATTTTAGTACAACGCTCTCAACTTGAATAACTACCTGTAGCAGAATGAGGTGAAATGGCGAGCACGTGCCCTTCTGCCCACATGTGGATCTTGCGATCACCACATGGAGATATGAATGCATGGAGGCGGCCGACGCCGTGATCACACGCCCCAGCTGTATTTGCCTAGAGACCGATGTCATCGTCCCTCACGGTCACTTATCCGCTAGCATTCTGGCTTTCCGCTCAAAGATTGAAATCTTTTGGACATTCCAACCAACGTTATCACGATTCCCCCTTCCCCTGAAGGAGTCGCCGACTTTTTCCCAAATTCGCACGCGCGTCTGGAGCCGCCTCACCAGGTGCCTATATAACGCTTCGACTAAGTTTAGAGAGCAGCACTGTTAGACTTTCACCTTCTCCGGTGAACGAGCTGAAGACCCCCTCCCCCTCAGCAGTGATTTCGATTTGAATTGAAGGCTAAATCGATCCATGAACTCTGCCATAGTCAATCAGCAAGTATCCCCATCCGTGAACTCTGCCATAGTCAATCGGCAAGCTTCGATATCAGTGAACTCTGCCATAGTCAATCGGCAAGTATTTGACAAGGATTCCCGACTCCAAAGGCTCGACAAGTGATCCCTCGTCTGAAGCAAGAGGTAACTTGACTTCTTCCGTCACATTCATCGTACCTCAACTGGGTCCTTTTCGGCAACGAGCACGTAAGGTAATCATAACCGTTGCCGCCTGCCGATGGATCTTGAATCTGGCTTATCCCATTGCTCCATTATTTGTGTAAACGCTCCGGTTTAAAATCCCCCTTTAAATCACCAAACTGAATCTGACCTCTTTAATCCCTTAATTAACCTACCTGTATCTCGTGTGGACTTTTAACCCCGTCTGCGCGACCATTCCCTTTAAACCCAACTTTTGTGTAAATATACATATCATTTTGTCGTTTGTAAAGATATATTTTCGTGATTGTCTTTCTATTGCAACCACAACGCATACCAGTTACCTGTTAATCTTTGGCCAAGTTGCACTCTGAAATATTTGTTTTAAAAGGACCCCGCTTAGTTAATAATATAGCATCCCCGCTGGACTCATAACAATTGTCCCCTTTACTAACGGGCTTCAACCAACTCCGGCCCCAAGCCCCAAAGTACCTACGTATATATATATATATATATATATATATATATATATAGAAGAGAGAGAGAGAGAGAGAGAGAGAGAGAGTCTGCCCATTCCACGACACTACCGTAATATTCCTTCCATTTCCACACAAATCAAATCCCAATTCATAGAATTATCCCTAACAAAGAAATAAAATAATTTACAACATCGAATAATTGAATCCCGCGGGATAAATCATTGGTGACAGATTAACAATAAGTTTCGATCCTGAAATTAAAAGATAGGTTGCTAAATAAATTACAGAGTTTATCAAATTGTCAAAGGTCTGCAAATTGTTGTAGTGAATCTGACAGCAGGAAAATGATAGCTGAACCAGTCTTGTTGGACAGCTATAATTCTTGGTACCAGTTAATACGACGATAGTTCAGTCTCAACTGTTCTATCGATCATACATTCTCTCACTTATAAATGAATATAACCTTGTAAGCCTAGTATAGGATTTATTGTTGACAGGAGGTAACCTGGAATTCAGTTTGACAAGAGATGTTTGGGGCTTATTCTTGAAAAATAGTCCTCTCTATTCTCATAGACCTTTAAGTGTTCAAGTCCTTCCCCCTGGGTCTAATGGTCTACAGCGGGCGGTGGACTGCGTAAGATCCAAATTTGCATGCAAACTCGTGTGTTATTGATAGAAACATGTTCACAGTTACCAATATGGTGTAGTGAGCATGCCTCGCGGTCGTTTTATATCTAAATTAAATAGAGTAATCTAGGAGTCTATGGGATAGAGTAATTCGGTTCGTGTGGTTAAGGAACGTCCACCAATCATGTTAGTTAAAGTCCAAAGGTGGCGAATTATTGTGCTGGCAACCGTAAAGCAGAGATGCGCATATTGTAGCTTGCCAGACAAGTTGTTCTGAGCTGACTTAAGTGCAATTATTATATTGGCTTGACGAAACTTATTCCACGCTTTGGTCTTATTTATCATTTTCTTTCACTTTCTCTTTTGTGTCTGCAGCCATCTTTAGTATGATTTTCGTACGGGAACATGTCTTTCTTGGATTATACCTGTTTTTATCCCTAGTAATTAACAAATCTTCTTCCCGAGTAACTAAACTGCTACTTAGTACGTTATCTGAGGGAACCTGGACAAATAAGGTGGCCCAGATCTAACTCTTAGAAAAAGCTCACAAGAATGAGTGGCTAGGACGGATTCCATGAATTGCAACTACACTGAATGACGAACTAGAATAAGTAAAAATACTAGTTAGCAAGAATTTGTAACTAGGATGGGTAGCTTGAATGGTTGCTAGGAGAAATAACAAAAATATTCGGCAAGGATTTGCTGCTAGTAGTTAGCAGAAATGGGATCTATAATGAGCAGATTTAGAGCAAGATAGGTATAGATTGCTGGACTGAGTAGCTTAGGGTGGGTAGCTAGAAAGGGTTGCTAATTGAGATAAAAATAATGTTAAGAAAGCATTTGCTGTTAGAAGTTTCCAGAATTGAGATCTAGAATGAGCAACTTTACACCATGGTAGGTATAGATTTCTGAGGTAAGTAGCTAGAATGGGTTGTTTGCTAAAAGAGGTAGCAATAATGAGTATCAAGTATTTTCTTTTAGAATTTGGCACAAATTGTATATATAATGAGCAGTCTTAGAGTATGGTAGGTTTAGGTTTTTGTATGGGTAGCTAAGTGTGGCTAACTAGAAGAGGTATCTTTAACGGGTAACAAAATAAGTAACCCGAGTTATGGCAGGAGTAGAAACTTTAAACGAAGGGATTTATTAACCCACCCATATTGGTGGTCTTTTATTCCCATCTATTTTGGCGATGCTGCCTAGCAGAGTGGAAACGCTCGTTAAGCAAAGTTAATTACATTGGATGCGTTTAGTCATCGGATGGGCGCACAATCGATCCGGTTTGACTTTGCTTCGACGTCTACCTTGTAGGAAACCGTAGTTCGGACACCCTAGCTGTACCCGTATAACTAGGGTATATACACGGCATTGCAATGAGTTCGAATCTGGCAGCTTCTAATCTGCCCTACCAGCCCCGGGATGATGTGATTTGTGTTGTCAATCTGCTTCCTCGCTGATTGTTTTCAATAAATGGTTTTCATTTAATTCCTATCTCTCTCTCTCTCTCTCTCTCGCTCTATATATATTCATTTATTGTTTTACGTCTTTTATTTCCTTACTATACAGACCTCTTATACAGTCCTTTTCTTCCTTCCCTTCCTGAGTCCATTTTCTTTCATGACCTTCCTTTTTTTCCTCTATTATCTTTCTCCCTTTTTTCTTCTTTTGATCCATCAGACTTCCCTTCATATTTTTCTTCGCTTGCTCTTTTCTTCCGCAGTTTTCACTCGCTCACCTATCTTCATTCCTTTCATTTTCTCTCATCCACTCTTTTTCTTTCATTCATTCCTTCCAGTCCAAACTTTTCTTATTTTAATTTTTCTCTTCCTTTCGTTCTTTTGCGCTTTTCTCTAACTTTCCCCCACCACTACTTAGAATAGACTTCGCGCAGAGGATGGTGCTAAACCATGGAGAAGAGAGAGAGAGAGAGAGTGTCTCTCTGTGTGTGTGTGTGTGTATGCGATAATGTGTGTCCGTGGGCTACCATGGGATTTTCTGTGACGTCTTTCGGGAATGTTTTAGGTGTGCCCGGGTGCTCTTTGAATTCCCACAAAATATTTATTTGGGATCCCGCGGGATTTTTTTTTGAGGGGGGGAGCAACAGAAGAATAATAACATCTAGGCCACGGAGATATATCCCAATGTTCTTGGAAGAGGAAACACGAGAAAGCTCAAACAGAGTGACGTGATCAGTCAGGAAACATCAGATGCGTCGCAAGATATCGACTCAAAAGACAATTCTGAGAAGTTCTGACACAACTGCCGAGCAATTCTCTGAAATGAGCACAAATATGACACTTACACAGAAATGTGTCGTTCGAGATGTACAAACTTTCATGGAAATATTCGGAAGGTTTAAATTCGTACTGTAATTCAGTTGCGCGAAATGTATGTACATATTTGGTCTGAAGTAGCACTGAAAACGGTGATGTAATAACAAATCTACGATTATATTATCTATTATAATGTATTAAAACTTCTAACCAGTCTGAATCTATGACATCCTATCAAGGTCATAGGTTTTAGTGATAACTATAATTTCCCTCTTCACTCTTGACTCACTGCTGTATTTCTCTTCCTCCCTATGGCCCTTCTACATATTTTCACTTCCACTAGCTTCAGCACTTTTTATAAAGTCTTTCCACGCTTTAGAACGGAGATGCGCTCGTTGGTTATCAATAGTAAAGTTAGGGCATATTGCAGAGACAAAAGTTCGACATAGAGAAGTTAATTAATTGGAGGAACCTTAAGGAAGCATAGATACAGTGTCTTAACAACATAACATGTGTCTCTCCGACACATGGCTTGTTATATTTAGATCTCCAATAGCAGCATCCACCGCATCTTGACACTTCATCTTAGGCATCCATGTAACTTTAAACTTAATCAGCGTTAAAGTTAAAGTGATATTAATAGGCGAGTTCAGGTTTGTGAATGGGCTCAAAAAATATGCGTGAGTGAAAAGACGTTACAATCCAAAATTTTGTTCTCTGTTGAAGTGAACTTTTATGTTTCTGTCGAAATCAACCGTCAGAACAATGGATAGTGGTCGACATCCAATCCTCACTTGTTTGATTCTTACAAGGAACAAAGCGACCAACGACTCATGGGCTGTGTCGTAGAATAGGCTCTCGAAGATATACCATATATAACTATTCGTTGAGGGAATTATTCTAATATTTCGAGTGCGTGGTAATCTGATAGACCGAGGTTATTTATCTTCAATATGCTTAAGAAGTGGAACTGAGCTCAAGGATAATAATATGGCTATCATTAATAAAATAGAGTTTTATTATTTAAACTATCAACAACACACAAAAAGAAAATGTTTACATAAACAGAGAATGGAAAGGGTCGTGGGAATATCTGAACAATCCGAGGATTAATATTTGGAGAGATTTAAAGAGGTAAACAAATAAAAATTAAAGGGGGGAATGGTTCGCTAAACCATTTAAAGCACAGGGTAGCGTTGATAAAAGGGTTAGATAATTAAAGGTAATGCTCAGCTTACGTAATTACAAAGTTGTTGTGCAGAGGAAGATGATGCGAAGGAATCTTCGGTCCACTGGCGATTTCCAGCAGAAGGGTTCCACGGGGGGTTGTCCTTAGCGAAGGGGAAGGACTGTCTTTGAAGAGTGAGAGCAAAGTGGGGCTCGGAGGTACGAGCGATCTTTGTGACAGCAAATCGAGGATGTTCTAGATGAACAAGTGTTCTCTTGAAAAACGTTAAAAAGAGGGAAATTAAATTATCTTGACGTGATGTCTTGGGAATGAGAAAAATGAGAACTGTTTCTTGACGAATGGGCTTGATCTGAACAACGGGGGGGGGGGGGGGGGGGTGAGAACCGTCTTTTGCCAACGGGCTCAAAGAACAATGGCTGTTCTAACGTTGTTCTTTTTCTGAACAACAGGAGAGGGGGGGGGGGCTGAGAACCATTTCTTGTCAACGGGCTCAAAGAACAATGGCTGTTCTAACGTTGTTCTTTTTCTGAACAACGGGGAGGGGGGTGAGAACCGTCTCTTGTCAACGGGCTCAAAGAACAATGGCTGTTCTAACGTTGTTCTCTTTCTGAACAACAGGGGGGGACCTTGTTTACTTGGCGTCTGGAAGGCTCGAACCTTGGCACTCAAGGGATATTTTCCTCTTCTGGACAAATAAGGTGGTTTTCGAGGTAGAGAGTCCCTATTGTGTTCAAGGGAGACTGGATTGGCGTGATGCCTCGCGAAGATAATCTGGATCTGATCTGATCTCATTGGGGAATGCTATTGTATAGGTCCCCGGAGCCGTTTCCATTGCGTAAGGGATAATTGAGTGGGGGACTTCGGGGGAATGCCCCGGTCGCGCCTGGGAAAATACCTTATCTGCCCATAAGCCTAACTCAATCTGGCGAGATCGACGTATGGAGGCGAAATGGAGGGAAAAACCTCCTTGATTAAATATTTGCTAAGGTGGGCGATAACGCGCTCTGCTTCCTCTCGCAGATGCACGTGGGTAGCCATGTGTTTCTAAACATGTGATAGCGGCTGAATTTAAGCGGCCTCAGACCGTTCTATCACAGGCTGGTACGTGGGATATGGAAGACAAGCGTTGGACCTTCTTCATTTACGAGACGATAGCTGGTAAAAAATACCTCAAGATGTTGCAAGAGGAAGCATTTCCAACCCTTTTGAACCAGCAAGTGACAAGCTGGAGTGGTTTCAGCAAAATAGTGGCCCTGCACATAACTCCAAAATGATTAGAAATTACCTATGCACACAATTTCCAGAACGCTGCAATGGAGGACGAAGAGAAGTTGGGTTTCCACCAAGGAGTATTGATCATACTTCGCGGGGTTTTTTATTTGTGAAGTCATTTAAAGACCAAAATCTTAAGAGGTCAAAATTCAGAGCATATTTCACATTAAAGCAGGCATTTTTGAAGCGTGTCAAGAAATCTTTATGACTGTGATATGAGAAAGTGCTGTCACAGGGGTGATTGCGGCTTCAATTATGTGTGCGACACAACAGCAGACATTTTTAACAGATTATATAACAAATTTTATTATATTTTATTGATTTTTCCCTATGTTCCGTGAATTAGTGGAGTACATTCTATTAGATCGTATGTTAATGACTTTGAATCTCTACATTTGTGTACAAGCTTGAAATTCACTAATGATATAAATTTGAGAGGAAAATTTACATTTCATAACCGAGATATAACTCAAGAAGCACTAAAAAAATCTTAGAGTGATCAATTAAAAGAAAAATGGAGCTCAACATAAGAATGGAATATCTTAGATATGAGACCAAGAAACACTGTGTATGCAATCTCGTTACGTAAACTGGGAACTGAAAAATATTTAGTAGTGTCCATCAAAAACGGCTAAACATTCTCAAAACAATCTGTAGAGGCGTACAAAATGGGAAAATGGTAATAGTTAAGATTAGTGGAGCAAGATTTTTTAGCGATTTGTATGTTGGCTACCTTCCTAGCTACTTTTTCCCCATTCCATTAACTTTTTGTAGGCTTGCCTAAAATGACGTCCGGTAATCGCTTTTAAATCCGAATCTACATAATGCTCTAATGCTAGGTTTACGAATTAGCAGTAGTATTAGATTATTAAAAATATCCGGTGAGTGGGAGGTGTAACCCTCCATAATTAAATACAATATTATGCGTTTCTCAATAACAGAAAAGAAAACAAACCAAAAAGAACTTTTGGGTGAATTTACCCAAGAAAAATTCTCTAATTGAATAAAAGAAAAACCTTGTTTTAAAGCACAAATAGAAGGCCGTCACTTTCCGAAATACCCCACCATAAAAGAGCTTTTCCACGAACTCTTACTTGCTGCACAAAAAGTAAGTAAATCATTTCTAGAAAGTTCAACAAAAAGTTTACAAAAAAGCTAATAAAAAACTTCAAACAAATAACCAAAACAAAAAAGCAACAAAAAATCCATTAAAAGAATAAAGGAACATAAACAAAACAAAAGAACAAACATACAAACCAAAACACTTAAAAGAAGCATACGTTACACGCGTACCCAAACATTTAAAAACACGTAATAAGGTAGTTTATTTAGAAGACATCGATAATAGTCTTCAGAAAAAACATCGAAAGTAAAAAAATATTTTCTACCCGTCTTTAGAAGCACAAAAAGCACCTGTAAAAAATAAACGCTTATGATGATTGCCCAATATAATGAATGATTTACATCGCTGATTGGCCAGTGGCCAATCTGAAAAACGCTAGGAAAATAGCAAAACTGTAGCAAAAATCGTTAACAAAATCGTGCGTCACTAAGCTTATTAATTACCGTGCAACAAAGTCTTTGGTGTTATCTATAAAAAATCTACGACTAGTAGAGAGAGCGCTTTTCTACTGTACAGTCATGCGCCAAAGTTTTGAGACGCATATTTTTTCATATAAACAATGAATAGAACCAATCAAACTTGGCATTTTTCAATATGTTTGCATCATACTTTGAAGGTGAAATATACGAAAAATTAGAGATCAACCCCATTTTATTAATAAATACCTTCAATACTTACAAGGAGGTCCCTTGTTTTTTACGACTTCTTCAGTTTGTTTTGGCATGCTAGAGATCAGATTTGTCATGATATCTCGACTGATATTGTTCAATTTCTTTTCAATACGACCCGCAACGCTTTACAATAGAATGGCTTGTTTATCAACAGCTATTTAATTATCGCCCATAAATTCTCTATAGGGTTTAAATGTGGCAAATTCGCGAGCTTAGGTCGTAAAAGTTCGATATTATTTTCAGCTAAGAACTTTCTATTGATTTTTCTTTAAGACATGGGTCAAAATTATGCTGAAAAGTAGAGTTATCATCCACAAATTTCTCCTGAACTGTGGAGAGAATGCGCTGATGAACCACGTTTTGGTATCATTTCGAGTTCATAGTGGTGTTCTTGGGCATAATCTTTAGTGATACAGTTATGTTAGATAAGAAGTAGCCCCAGACATGTATGGTTTCACCTGGGACACGACACAGAACTCATCAATCAAGCTCCTCATCTTCTTCTAACACTTGATCTTCCAGAAGCTCCAAACAAGTGTAAGGGAGCTTTATTAGAGAATATCACTTTGGACTAGTCTCTAACAATTCATTGTTTCTATTTTATACGTAAGTTGAGCCTATCAGTAAGTTTGTTCTTGCTAAAATGAGGCTTTTGTCGAAAAGCCTCCGCCTCACTGTGCACGCTGAAGCGTTCACACCAGAGGCGATCTTGACGTTTATTTGAAGCTCCTGGACGTCCAAAATACTTCTTCACATGAGTGCAAGCAGTCTTTTTAAAGTCATTAATGATCCTAAAGATGGTACCCCGTATTGCAATACCCTTAGCAATTATTTTCCTGCATTTCAGGTCAGTTGGTACAGAGCAACAATAGTTACATAATTTTATTTTGAAAGAACCATTTTTGGAATTTAAAAATATTCAAATGTTTATTTTTTCAAAAAACATATTAGGAAATAGATTAAAAATTCAAAAGATAATTTATTTAAGCAATATTTATCAGCAATTTAGCTTTTTGTTCGAATAACAATCTCTGTGGACTATTCACCTTTTACAGCGAAGCAATGCAATGTTTTTTAACTGTGGCGAAACAAGCGCGTCTATGGGTGATATAAATCTCGTGTTGTGTTCATCTTCTGTCCGGGACGAGAGGCTGGCTCAATGTAGCCAGCTAAATCCAAAGCTCCTAAAGGTAATTGAAGTTACTGAGTTCAAATATGATATAGTTGACCACTAGGTGGTGCCACCTAGTGGCTAGAGATAGTAAATCAGCCATTTTTGCCTCAGGTCCACTATATCATGTCACTCTAGTTTCTTATTATTTTTGAAATCCTGACTTTTTAATAAGCTTGAAATAATTTTAATATTAGACTGATTTTCCCTATCACGTAAATTTTAAGAACTAAGGAAAAATACGATGGTGATCAGAAAGTAATGATAGTGAAACTGTATATTTTGTTAGAACAGAGAAAAATCAAAACAGTAGTCTACATTCCTTCAAAGTACCCTCCCTCCTGCCTATATGCACCATTCCATCCTCTTTCACCACTACATGAAGCTGTCACGGTACTCAGAAGATGGTATACCTCGTAGTACTTCATTGATTGTTTGTGCCAGGTCTTGGGTACGATGAAACTGCTTCCCTGCAATCGCACCCTTGATCTTTGGAAACAACAAAAAATCATCGGGAGCAAGTTAATGTGAGTGGGGTGGGTGGGCAAGAAGAGTGATCCCCTGCTGTTCCCGGCATTGTACAGTCAGGCGCAGTTTGTGAGGTGCAGGAGGCGTGTAATCAATGGAAGCAATGGAAGCAATGTTTCCTTATTTAAGAAGAAAAGAAAAATAAATTACACCCCTAACAATTAATATGACAGCAGAATCATTTTTATTCTCACATTTATGCTTGCCTATACTTGTATACGTCATACGGTACCGTTCACTTTCAATCGAATTGGGGTTGGACCCTGATGAGCCCGACTGCAATTGAAGAAATGCATCCTTTTCGTCGAGATTTCTACTCTTTTTTTTGGCTTTTCTTACTTTCAATAATAGTTCTGCGTTTTAGTGCTTTGTAATGAATAGTTTAAAAGATGTTTTGTTTTTCTTAGCAATAATATAGTCATTAGAGTTTTATGATTTTTATCTAGATATTTCAACGCCGTGTTAGGATTAAGAAAAAAAATAACATATTTGTATACGAAAAAGGAAGAAAACTTAGCTTTGCATTGATGGGCTTCCATCTGGTAACAATCTAGGAAAAAACAACAAAATGTCTAAGGCACAATGACGTTACTATTTAAATACTAGTTCTGAGAATGAAAGCAGCTAAATAGCATAAACTATGTATAGTTACGCTCTTGTGTCTTAAGCATTTTGTTAATTTTTCCTCGATTCTGGCAGCCCTACCGTAGTCATCCTTCGTATCTCTGAGATCAGTAGCTGCGACGCAGTGTAATTGCATTGTTTACAAACTAAGTGTGGCGTATTGTTTATTTTTTTTTTTAAGTGATAACCCTTTTTAAACAAAATGAATGCAAATGAAGTTGGGAGAAAATGCGATCGCATTATTGAAAAACTATTAAAAAGGAAGTTGAGTGCGATGACTTATAATGAAAGAGAAACTATTAATAAAACAGGTAAGATTACGCCAACATTAGATTTGTCATGCAAAAAAAAAACTGTAAATAAATAAAAACAGAAGGTTTCTACAAAGAAGTCATCGATATATTTAATGAACAAGAGAAAAAAAATAGAATTAATATTTGAATAAAGTGAGTAACTTATAATTTTATAGTTAATTTTAATGAGCAGCATATTTATTTCAATTAACTTGAATCACTTCCTCATCTCCAAAAGTAACCGCATGCCACTGGTGAGGTGCAACATATTTGTGGTGCAGCAAAGGCGCGATCGACAGCGGGTTTTGCGGACTTGGCCTGATGTTCCATGACTTGAGGAAAGACTTGGTAATTGTAGTACTTGGCTGTGATAGCAGACTGTCGAGGCATCACATCCACATACACTGGTCCTTGAGAATTGAAGAAGATAGTGAAAAGGCGCTTCCTGCTGCAAGATCCTTCCTTCAAAATCTAAGGTCGAGGCACTTCATCACTAAACCAGACCATGTTGGACTGTTTCTCTCTGGTGGGGAAGTAAGAAATCTAACACTCATTTCCGGTAGCAACATCTGAGAACTGTTTCAGACCATTTGTTTCTAATTCAGCCAGCCAGAGACGACAAATCCGTACCCGTTTACTCTTCTGATAGCAAATGGCGTATCCATCAAGCACACTTCTTCCTCAGTCCTCAATGTTCATGAACGATTTCCTGTGCACTTGCATAACTGACACCAAGCTCCAAAGATAAGAATCAAAGAGTAACAGTTGGATCTTCGTCAATGATGGCCTGGGAACAGACCATTGTTGCTTCGATTACGGATGTACCAGGGTGTCTAGAGTGATGATCATTTTCCAGCCGAGTTTTTCCGGTTACGAAAGCTCAAATCTACTAGGAAACAGTTTCCACTGATGGAGTAGACTCGGCAAAACTTGTAATATTTCCCCTCCGATCTCCGTTGCCCTTTTCCCGAGTTTTTACCTACTGAATGTGTAGAACCTGCAACCTTCTTTCTAGAAATCCATGTTTCCAGGTAGAGGGCGAAACCCACAATGAATCATTCACACAGCGCTTCGAGAAAATGTAATCCAATTAAGCGGCAACAAGTTCAAACTCGTCAAAACAGGCAACACCAATGTCCTTCGCTCCCTTCCCTTCCATCAATCATGTTCTCTCCGCCACGAGTCCGACTGTCATTACTTTCTCATCATCCCTGATATAAAAATATATTTTAGTCTCAAGACTTTTGGCTAAGACTGTACAATTCCCTTACAAAGAAGCAGTAGAAATATGCGGTTCAACTATGTTTTCCTTCTATCCTATCTGAGAAAATTTGCATGAATGCTTGGAATGTTGCAGCGATGTATGTACAGCGATGATTTCAGGATTGCGCTAGAGACGAGATGTAGGTAGGTGGTTGGTTAGTTTGCAGTCACTGGAAACACATCTCTGAGAGGTAAACTGTTTCAAGTTTTTAATATATTAAACGTCTTTGTAAAGTCTGATTCATTCTTCGAGTTTACTAATCCTAGCATGTGAAGAAACAATGGAATCAAGCTTCAAGGAAGGCGTTTGAAACTAATATAACAAAAACATCGCTTAGATAAGTATTTGCGAGGAATGTTAAATTCTAACTTGTGCGGCTAGCCGTTAGTGGGCCGCAAAGTGATGGCATTTATATAGAATCTAAAGACCCTAATATGCCAAAAAGGCAGAGGAAAAAGATTCAATATGCAAGAAATGTTTCAACCCCCAAATTAATTATTTGCTATCTGGACCTACCTTCACTGAATGTGGGCAAAGTTTTACAACCAGGATTGGACTAAGGAGCTCATGAATAAGCTTACATATCAAAAACAAAAGAGTCACAATTAGATTCATATGCCAGTTGGTAGTTCATAAATACCCTTAGCAATCAAAACTAAAATTCTTGCACATGATCGATACCCTTCCCAGGAAGCAATAGCGTTTTCGACATTGTAAGACCCTTGAGAACTCCTTGAGGTGAAGGCAATGTGACGCGGGTTACAAAGGCACCTTTCCCTTGCTTAAGTAGACGATAAATTGGCAAATCAACATATACATTTATTTATAAATGTGCAATAGATATAGAGTGTTGGAGTAATTAAGCTAATTTCACAGTGACTGCACCCAATCTAAATGAATTAAACGGGGTAAATGTTTTAGAATTGTATTCATCACTAAAAAACACATACAGAGAACCTTACGCTAAAATCTGACAATTTTGATATTTCTGAAATGAAAGCGAGGCTCGGACAGAGTATAAAGATAATCATTGAAGCCAGAAAGATAAAAAAGAGTGCCTAAGCATGGTTTAATGTTACAACGATGTCTAATGATCCAAGTAACGAAAACTTAGTTTTGTTTATTAAAATTAGTACAGAAGTACATAAGTACAGAACTACAGAAACAAGGCCCAGCAAAGACCCTCATGTCTGCTCAAGGCCAGTCCCTTACACAGACGGTGTTGAACTACCAGTATCTAAGGTTAGTGTATCATGCTCTTTTTCTTCCTTTTAACATGCTGAGTTTTTTAAACTATTTCAATTCAATGGTACACACCTATATATACAAATGTATCCTTCGACATGCAGGTTCAGCTATCCCTCAAATGCACTTACACACTCCTCCAAACAGGGGATGGGGGGTGGGTTGATAGGACAGTACTCTTTTCTTCCGCATGCTTCGCCTGCTACTAATGAAAATAATATACGTATATGACAGACAGAAAAGGAAAGAGGGCATTCACATTCACTCCCTGCCATGCAGGGGGGGGCGTCGCTGGCATCTTTTTATTAATCATTTCATTTTGTTCCTTAACTACTTATTATTAATGACGTATTCATCTATGCTCATACTATGTTTAATTTAAACTATTGAAGTACTCATCAAGTCGATTTTTGAAAATATTTACCGACATGCTTTCAACTACACGTTGGGAAAGGCTATTTCACGTTTGCGGGATCTTAAAAGTGAATTAATTTTGAGCTATAGTAGAATTAAAGCGCTTATTTACTAATATGAAACCGTTTGGGCGTGTGTTGGCCCTTCCGTCCATCTCAAACAATATTCTGTAATTAATATTAGTAAATCTTTTAAGGATTTTGAATACCTCGATCCACTGCCCACGTAATCGTCTACTTTCAAGAGATAGGTTTAATGAGCAGAGTGTCTCTTCGTAAGGTTTGTTTCGAATTCCAAGAATTAGTTTAGTAGCCCTACGTTGCACTCTTTCTAAATGCACTCTATCCTTGTTTAGGTAGGGAGCCTAAAATTAAACCGCATATTATCTAATTATAAATTAAAAATTATAAATAAATAACATTCTTCGTGAAACAGGATAACATCAGGAATTGCTAAAGCACAAAATTTCGTTGTGAGGACCCTTCTCATAATAGAAAATTATTAGTTTTTTGAACTAGAGTTATTTTAAAATTGAGGTTTTGTGTGAGCTTTCGAATTTATCATGGGTAGAATCAAAAGAAATGCATCAGCCATTTACAATCGTAATCCCGCGAGATCCCTCTAACGGGTTCTCTGAATTTATGACCATCCAGACATTTTCTCCGTATTGTTTGTAATCATACAACCCTAAATTCATATAATACACATCTTTACAACAAATGTAACTCCTCATTCTCTCATGATGTGGCTCCCTAGCATATATAAAATGTGAGATTGACGCTTATATATATAAAGTACTAATGGCAATAAAATTATCACACAGATTAGGTTAGATAACTGTTAAGTTGGAAAGTAAACGATCTCTTGTGAAAATAATGTAAGATCAATAACCAACAAGATACAAGCTTAACTGAGCGAGTTATTCGCGTCCAACCTGCAACAGCATGGGTTTCTTCTAAAAGGGGCACAGAAATAGCCCTGACGCTCTTAACAGTAAAGATCGCGTATTGCCGAGCGAAGGGTTATTATGTAGACATCGTGCTGATGCATATGCAGAAGGCCTTCGACAAGATTTGGCTGGAAGGACTCCATTACAAGGTCCCAGGCTTTCAGCTAAACCTGGTCCTGGAAAGAATCCTCTGTGACTTCATCATGGACAGAAGGGCGCGTCTCATGATCGAAAAGCACAGAGAGTCAGAGTTTGAACTCACAGCGAGCGTTCCCCAGGAGAGCTTTCTGAGCCTTCTGCTCTACCTGGTCTTTACCATCGACCTCCCGACTCCGATATATAATGACACGATGTATCTTCAATTCGCAGATGACATCACGCAAATCGTCCTTAGTGTGGAGAAGAAAGCGAGGGCACAGGGAACTGACGATGGAAGTTTCAAACAAACAGGGACAAGTTCAGGATCATCCCGCTGAGCCCATCTTGATAGATGGGAGAATGTATGGTTACTCCACCGAAGGCACCATCCTAGGCCTTAAAATCTCCGACCATGCATACTTAAGACACTACACGGAAAGGCAGTATCTGGCGAAGAGAGAAATATCCAAGCTGTACAGATTTAAAAACCTTAGCTCGGCTAAAATCAGGAAAATATACCTGATGTTCATTCAGGCTAAGCTCATCTACCCTGCAGTAGTGACCCAAGCAACCAGCAGGACCTCTATGTGGAGGCTCCAGCGAGTGAAAAACTCTTGATCCCTATGCATTAACAAATGCAGAAGGAATGAAGATCTTCGGCAAAGGGACCTGCACTGAACGCAAAGTCTTGAGCCCATTAATATAGTAACTCCGAAAATGGGAAAAATGGTTTGGTCATCACCGAAAAACGACATCATCCCAGAACTACAAGCAGTAGGGGAAAATATCAGGGTCCCTGCAGGTTTGCATGAGAAAGTCATCAGGAATCGATATTTCCAAAGCACAAAACTCTGCTTCTGAGGACAACACAGTACCCTTTTTTACATAAGGCACTCATACACACAGTGCCATAATAACACAACAAAGTGAGACAACATTTCTGATATACATTAACGTAAAAAATAGAATCAGTACCAACACGAGATAAACTGCTAAACTCGACCGCCTATAAAGGCTTGAAAGCTCAGAATTTCACACAGAATTATTAAATAAATCAAAAAGAAAAACACAAATATGAAGAACACATGAATACAAAGAAGAACATACAAAACAAGTTGACATAAAAACACTAAATACAAACAACAAAAAGGAAAAATCCCAAAACCATAAATAAGTAAATGCTTGCGATGCACTCTGAAACGGGGCCAAACCCTCTCAACTTTAAACAACTATGTTCTACTACTATCAATATTTTCCACTATTGAGTACATCATTTTTAGTAAGATCAAGTATGGTGGACGAATATATAGTACGTATATGAAGCATGTATATCTATGTATATATCATGCGCTAATTTTCAGCTTTATTAATCCACAAGGGGGCGTCTAGTGTAAACAGTTAAACTCGATACCTGGTGGATGATCCCCTGTCCTGGCTTCAGTTTCCCCGGCAGTCTTAAACTAGATTGAATCGACCTGGACTTTATTCAGTCTATGCACGTCCATTTTACCCTTTTATCCCTATTCCCTATACAATACTCTTATCTTCTATTTTCTCAGCCGGTAATTTGGTAGGCTAATCGTCAAGTAGCTTTCGTCCGTTGCATCCCAAGCTGGAGTTAAGAAGGAAGGGTGACATCGTCCACCGGGCGCAGGATGGGGTGGTGTTTTTGTATATTCCTGCTTCTTTCCACCCTTTTAATCTTCGATTACTTCCCTCGACTCTCTTTGACCTTTATGTGACCGGCTGCTGCAGCAGCGACAACTTTCCTGCGGCCGACATCTTGCAAAGTGCGTTCCCTCCAAGCCTCAATGACCACAATTTCATATCCCGCCCCAAATGCATGTAGGTGGAACTCAAGATCTATGTCTTCTACACAGTTCCACTTTCTCCATATTTGCCACCTTTACAGATCTCTCCTTACAAACTTTCTGAGGGAGATGTTCGCGTTGGTATATCGCTTCAAATCAGAAAACCAACATCTTTCTAAATCCGTATCAACTAAGCGAACGACAACACATGATTTTTATCGTCGTGAAACGGGCACAGTCAATCATCGTTTATATCACGTTCATCATCCGACTGGTAAATAGTGCCTATCTTTTAGTTGGTGTACTCGTCCGAAAAAACCTCCATTCTGCTCGGTTTTTCTATCTTCTTTGCTCCTCCACTTCCGTCAGAGTTGTTCCTATTCGTATCAGCGCCCTCCCCACATTCTCGATCCATCTTTTTCTTGGTCGGCCGGTGGGTCTATATCCTCGAAGTCTCCATATGAGGTACTTCCTTGGATATCTCCCCTCGTTCATCCTCATTACATGGCCATAAAGCTTACCTTTATTATTATTAATAATAATAGTTACGTTGCTCTAGGAAGGATGAAGTAACGTGAGCATCTTACGCTCTTATTCCTTTAAAAGAGATTTGTTGAAAAAGTGTTGAAAATAGTGAAATTAGAAAACGCAACTCTCCCAGTCTTTCCCTTTCTCCACAAAGAAGTTCGATCGCATGTAGCTTGTAAGAGAACAATCTAATACAGAAGCTCTATTGTGCATGTGTGTGTATGATATTAAATAAATCCCCTCAAAGTATTTTATAATTCAACATGCCCTCCCCAAAACAAGGAGCCCTCCCACCCATACACCCCTGCCTCCTTAAACGAAAAAATGAAGTAGAGAATTAAAATGCCCAGAGCTAGCGACAAATTTATGGCTCTCTCGCCCACGTTGGAGTGGATTTCTCGATAGGGGAAATAGCGAGCCTTTGTTCGCCGGTGTGAATTTCACGGCGTCCGTCATAGAAGGGCGAATTTTCTGGTTCCGCGACCTCGCTCCTATGGTCAACCGCTGGTACAGATTTATTGGTTCCGCTTTCACTGCAACCACAAGGGAAACTAGATAGTAGATATTGGATAATAAAATTACATTGACAGTTAAAAAAACTATCATAATTATAATCTTGATAGGAAAGTAAGGATATTTATATTTTTAATTAATAGAAAATATAGTGCTTTGCTATATCTGGAGAGACGCAGTTTTAGGTACGCATTTACGCACTCAAAAACATACCAACAGAGTTACTTTATTTGATCATTTCTTCATAAAGGTGAAACCAATGGAGGTATATTATCTTTATATTAACTGTTGGTTTAGTAAGAAGCGAAAAGAAACTTGTATTATTTATTTAAAGCGAAAACCAACGAGTGAATGACCAGCGGAAAGTTAGGAATTATAAGAAATTTCAATTCACTTCGATAGCAGAGGCGACGCATAGAAGCAAATCGACCAATAAACCGTTGGTTTATGTTAAAAAATGCTCACTTATGAATCCACCTCTCGTGTATGTACAAATAGCGACTGCTTAATTAAAGCTTATTTCGTTGCACATTTGGCATTTTGGAATGGAAGAAATGAAATTCAAGGAGAATCTAGTGAAGCAGTTTTTAGGGAGTCGTGTTCGGCTCTTCAACTTTAAATATTTATAGGATTTCTTAACGTTAAGTAAAAGTGCAAATCCTTGTCCTGATATTGCAGCGAAATTCACTAGTGAATCAAAGTAACTTATTATAAAGGAGGCTATCAGAAGAAACAAGTCAATAATGTCGATGAAACAAGACTATTTTTAAAAATAAAAAGTGGCACCTTTGGTAGGATTCAACGCTTCAAGCGACAGATAGGAAGCCAATATTATTTTATTAAGCTAAAAATCTAAGAGTTCTAATGGTATTTTTCAAAATTGCTTTGACTGTACATTGGCAAAGAAATAAAAGCTTTCGATAAATTTTGAAGAATCGTTCATAACTCATTTTTTCCATAGGGTTGAGTGTGATAGAACGGTTTGAGGCCGCTTAATTTCAACCACTATCACATGTTGTTTAGAAACACGTCCTACCCACGTGCATCTTCGCCTTGAAGCCGGGCGCGTTATTGCCCCCACGTGAGTCAATATTTATCCAAGGAGGTTCATCCCCCCCCGTTTCGCCCTATGCGTCGACCTGGCCAGATGGAGTTAGGCTTATGGGCAGATAAGGTATGTTCTCATGGTGCGGCTGGGCATTCCCTCGAAGCCCCCACTCCATTGTCCCCTACGCCAAGGAAATGGCTCGACTATTTATATGGAAACTTTACCAATAAGAGCAGATTCAGATCCAGATTATCCTCGCGAGACATCCCGCCGATCCTGTCTCACCTTGTATACCAGGGCCCTCTACCTCGAGATCCACTATTTTGTACAGAAGAGGACAATATCCCTTGAGTGCCAAGGTTTGAGCCTTCAAGAAACCAAGTCCACAAGGCCTCCCCTGTTGTTCAGAAAAAGAACAACGTTAGAACAGCCATTGTTCTTTGAGCCCGTGACAAGAGATGGTTCTCACCCTCCCTCCCTGTTGTTCAGGAAGAGAACAACATTAGAACAGCCATTGTTCTTTGAGCCCGTTGACAAGAAACGGTTCTCACCCTTCCCCCCTGTTGTTTAGAAAGGGAACAACGTTAAAACAGCCATTGTTCTGTGAGCCCGTAGACAAGGGACGGTACTCATCCCCCTGTTGTTCAGAAGAGAACAACGTAGAACGACCATTGTTCTCCCAGCCCGTTCGTCAACAAACAGTTCTCATTCCCAAGACGTCACGTCAGGATCATTTAATCCCCCCCCCTTCGGCTGGAACTCGCCAGCAGACCGAAGATTCCTTCGCGTCGCCTTCGTCTGCACAACAACTTTTAATTACGTAAGCTGAAAATTACCTTTGAGTATTTAACCTTTTTGTCAAACCTATCCTGTGCTTTAAATGGTTTAGCGAACCATCCCATCCCTTTAAATTTTATTTGTTTTACCTTTTTAAATCTCTCATAAATCTTAATCCTCGGATTCGCCAGATATTCCCACGACCCTTTCCATTCTCTGTTAATGTAAATATTTTCCGTTTTGTGTGTTGTTGATAGTTTAATTAATAAAACTCTATTTAATTAATGATAGCCATATTATTATCCTTGAGCTCAGTTCCACTTCTTAAGCATATTGAAGATAAATAATATCGGTCAACCAGATAACTACGCACTCTAAATATAATTGAATAGTTCCCTGAACGAATAGTTATATATGGTATACCGTCGAGAGTCCATTCTACGACATATATATATATATATATATATATATATATATATATATATATATATATATATATATATATATATATACTATTTAAACTTGGTATCAAGTGAGTAAGGTCTAACGCTATATCTTTGCAAACACTGGTCTTAGTCGAGTAAAGCATAGTGTTATTTGTTATAAGAATAGAGTATAGTAGTTCCCTTTTGTTTTAACGATTGCTATCCCCTTTTTTTGAAACTTAAGAAGCTGGAGTAGCTCAAGGAACTGTTATAATAATTTGTTTGTGTTTTTTTGTGTGTGATTTTAGTCATTGGTTATTTAGATCGAGAAACCAATTACGAATATGTCAGTGCGCATATTTAGGTAGGCTAATTCTCTAGAAAGCATAATTCTTATTGCAAGGAATTTTAGTTGGTTGACTATTTCGCCCCCAAGTGCAAATATGACTTAGTTCGAAATCTTCAAAACGCAAGGAGAATCCTTGGGACTTTCACGAAGAGAATTGATTGAGTAAATTCAAGAGGAGCAACGAACGGAAAGAGAAAGAGAAATCCAACGAGAAGAAGGAGAAAGAGAGGAACTGAAAAGACAAGCTAAGCTTCACCATCAGATTCAAATGGCTCGTGTAGAAGCCGAAATATAATCAGCCACTTCACGTTCAGAAGCCCCGACCAATCTCCCACTTAAGCTCCCCAATTTCAAGGATGGAGAGGATTTGGGAGCATTTTTAGCCCACTTTGAAAAGATCCTCGAAATCAATAACATGGATCTGGAAGCTGAAGGTGTAGTCAGATTAGTTCCACTGTTAAATTGTAAATTGCGCGAGATTTTCATATCCTTACCATCTGAATGTATAATTAACTACAGCACCTTAAAAGCTGAGTTATTGGCCGCTCATAATATGACTCTCGATTTCTACCGCCAAGAATTTCGAGGAGGTCGTATTAAACCCGGACAGACGTTCCGTCAATTCGGATACATTCTTCAAAGGAATTTTAAATTTTGGTTAGAATCCTCAAAGGTTGATCCTAACAAAGAGTCCTTAACAGACTTCGTGTTGCGGGATCAATTTTAGGCGTCTCTCCCGACGGAGATCCGCGCGTTCGTCAAGGATCCTCGGTGCCAGATCTTTAAAGAGTGTACCGAAGAAGCGGATGTCTATGCCGGAAGCAATAGTTTATACCCAAAGGAGAATATATCTTCTCACCAACCCCCCAACCAGGAAAGAAGGAAGGACTCGCGCCCCTTCCCAGGAAAGCTGACGAAGTTTACGGGCCCCGTAAAACCCCAAAACTTCTCCCCCCTAAACCAACAACGGGACACCAAACCTCCCGTTAAGATTTCTCCTCCATTACTCTTCCCGAAGCGACCAATCATATGCTTCACCTGTGGTGTAGAAAACCACATGAGCTGGAATTGCCTCCTAAATTCTAGGTTTCAAAGCGGACCAGCCCACAAAGTTCACCAGATTAATGCCATCCCAGCTTACCCGGTGGTGCAGACCAAAGCAGCAACTTCTCCCCCTCCGTCAGGTCAAAAGGTAAATTGTATTTTTGACAAAAGTTCACCGGGAACTTTGAAATTTGAGGAGGGCAGCGTGAACGGCTGCCGAGTATCGACTCTCGTCAGGGACACAGGGTGCACGTGTTTCATCGTGTCCGACGAGCTTCTCCCCCCAGTGGACCCTAACCACGAAAAATTTGCGGTGGTACATGACTACCTTGGACGGGTGAACCGATTTCCTGTCGTTAGATGTTACCTGCAGTGTCAGTATTATGATGGCTGGGCTGAAGTCATTTCAGCACCCATAAAATTCTGTTCCGTACTTATAGGACAGAGCCCTGAAGTAAGCTCCGAACCTGTGTCCCAGGCCGCCCTTTCTAAAGGTCGAGCTAAGCCGTCCCCCTCAGAACCCCGATACCGTCCGAATTCTCGGAGATCCATAACCAGGACTTTAGGACGGCACAAAAGGAGTGTGAAGCACTAACACCCTTATGGGATAAGGCCCAAAAGAAGGACACGGAGACTGTCCGTGGACCCAAAGTAATCAGGTATCTGGAGCAAGGTGGCTTACTTTATAGATCCGCCGAGGACAGTAATAACGCTGTTACTACTGTCCTATTCCTTCCACGATCCCATGTCCCTATAGTGCTCAAAGTAGCTCATGACAGCATTTTCTCCGTTCATTTTAGTCATAATAAAACGGGCCAGCGCATTTTTAAATATTTTTATTGGCCGGGTGCTGCAGCTGACATCTTAAAGCATTGTCGATCGTGCGATGTGTGTCAGAAGACGTCCGCTAAGGGCGGGTCAAACCTTCTCCCTTACAAAGATGACCAGTCAATACTGAACCCTTCTCTAGAGTGGCCATCGACCTGGTTATCCCTATTTACCCCCCTTAGAGCGAAGGGCACAGCTACATTTTCCCTTTAGTAGACTTTGCTACCCGTTTTCCCGAGGCAGTCCCTCTTTGCCGAATCGATAGTATTTTTCGCGCCGAGGCCCTCATTCCAATCTTTTCAAGGGTAGGCGTCCCCAAGGAAATACTCTCCAACAGAGGACGACAATTCACCTTTGAGTTGATGAAGTACGTAGGAAAGCTTCTCATGGTAAAGCCCCTTTTTTACCACCACCTTCCGGCCACAGACAAACGGGATGTGCGAGAAATTCCTCACCGTACATTAGGCTTTGCCCCGTTCGAGCTCCTTTATGCACGTAATGTACGCGGGCCACTCAGTATTTTAAAGGAGTTGTTAATCAAGCCCCAACTGGATCAAGAACTCCAGTCATCCTACGCCTATGTCTTGGATCTACGCCAGAGGCTCGAGAAATGCGCAGCCATCGCCTATGAAAATGCCGATGTCAATTTGGAAAAATACAAAACCTATTTTGAAGTCAGGTCCGAAGCTCGGAAATTTAAGCCCGGTGATGAAGTACTCCTGCTCCTTCCCACAGACAGTAATAAATTACTGAGCCAATGGAAAGGTCCGTATTCGGTCCGCGAGGTACGAGGACCAGTAGATTACCTCATTGGTACCCCAGCAAGCGATAAGCTCTATCACGTCAACTTATTGAAAAAGTACCACCGGCGCGCCCATGGACATACCTTCGTAGCACTGGACGAAACATCGGTGCTTGAAGAGGATTACCCCGCGGAGTCCCTTAATGTCATACAGACAGTGTGCATCCAACCTGATGCCGATTACCCTCTTCCTTCCCTACCAGGCGAGTCTTTTGAACCCTCTGACCTGGATATTGACGCGCAGCTGACACCACATCAAAAGAGTCAGCTACAAGAACTATTATGTCAGTTCGACGACGTTATTTCAGAGAAGCCTGGATGCGCTACTAGTTTCGAGCATGATATTAAATTAACAACCTTAGAACCCCTACGTTCCAAACCCTATCCCATGCCTATTCATTTACGCCAAGCTTTAAACGCCGAAGTTGATAATTTAATTAGTTTAGAAATAATAGAACCGTCCATCTCCAGTTATTGTTCCCCAATCGTCATGGTCAAGAAACCTGATGGCTCTTATCGGATGTGCATCGAATTCCGGAAGTTAAATTCGGTAACTGGGTTCGACGCCGAGCCCATCCCGTTGGTAGACCAAAACCTCCACCTTTTTGAAAACGCTAAGTTTATCTCAGAACTCGATTTGTGCAAGGCGTATTATCAAATTCCCCTCCGTCCCGATGTGAAAGCATATACCACCTTTGCAACGGAGAAAGGTTTAATGCAATTTAAGCCCCTTCATTTTGGCCTCGTGACCGATTGTAGTAACTATAACCGTCTCATGAGAAGGTTGTTAGATGGACTTTGGAATGTATCCTTTTACTTCGATAATGTCTACGTCGCTACTCGTGAATGGAGTCACCATCTAACCACCCCATTAGCTCTCTTCGAGCGACTGCGCGAAAATGGCCTCACCATTGGCCCCAGCAAATGCGATTTTGCCCACAAAACTATAAAATACTTGGGTTTCAAAATAGGACAAAGCCAGTTAGGTCCCCAAGAGGACAAGATTAAGGCAATCGCTGACATGTTCCTCTGGAATACTAAAAAGCAATTAAGATCATTCCTAGGATCAGCTTCTTACTATCGGTGATTTGTCCCGAATTTCGCTGCAATTTCGGCGCCCCTCAGCTCCCTTTTAAAAAAGAATTCCCCCGATCGTTTACGTTGGAATGATGTCACTGTTTCCCATTTTAATCAGCTCAAGAGTAAGCTCATTTCTGCCCCCATTTTGAAGTTGCCCATGAGTTTTATTGATATTGTAATGATATTGCTTTTTAAAACTTTTTATTAGACAAAGCTTCTGATCGGAGTTAATTTTGTCCCTGGCAACCAGACTTCACATCTAAAGGAATTGGATAAAGACGTCATAGCTACATTTAAAGCTTAATTTTGATAAATTTAAGTGAAATCATTTTCGATAATGTACCATTTTAAAAGTAGTTTTTTAAGCCCAAGAATTGTAAACTTAATTCCTTCAGTCTACCGTTGCTAGCTATATTCTTTCAATCATCCATTGTAATGAAAATCCTTTATTGTACGTTCTTCACGGCCCTTGATTTAGTTTACCTTCGTATAATCCACACCTGCATGGCTAGGTAAAGTCTTTCTGTCTGCCATCATCAGATCAATTAATTCAATCTATTCGATTTAAGTCAAATCTTTAGTGTAGTATTGTAAGCTAAATTCCCACAATCCTTATTCTTAGTTAGAGCCATTTTTCGTTCTGCCTTTGTAGATCTAATTCCTACAATCTATCCTTCTAAGATAATTTATTCGGTGTACTTTAGGAAGTTCAATTCTTTCAGTATTCTTTAAATTTTTAGGTCAGTTAGTATATCTTAGTAAGGTGTATTCCTACCACATACTTCCCTTAGGTCAATTCATCACTATACTTGCTTAAGATCATACCTTTCTCTAACTTAGTGAAACTAATTCCATCGTTAATCTTTATAAAATTTGTGATTTGATTTTGTTTTGTTTAACATCGTATATTAAATTTCTTCAGTATATTTTGTTTCTGCCACTTTCTTCCGGCTAAATTTGTAAGTTTATTTCTTTAAAGCTCTACCTAAAATGTCACTCAAACCAATCTAATTTAGTAAGCCCAATTTTAGGTTGTTAATAAATTTGGTCAGGTGAGGCATAAGAATTCAAGCACCTGATATTTTAAGGTTTAATAGGAAAACTAGAGCTGCTAAACAACGAATGCTGATGATACTTTTTTATCAAGATATATTATTTGATTGTTTAGTTGATTTGGCTAAGTTGACAAAGGAGAGAGTGAATCCACAGAAGGTATAAAAAAGAAGAGGAAAAAAACAAACGATCACTTGACCCAAATTATGGAAGACAGATAATTGTTAAAAGAGGAGACATTGAGAAATGTCCTATATTCTGATCACAGTCATAAACCAGGGCTCCTTCCTAAAAACGGGTTGCCTATGTGAGGTCGGTAGAAGAAGACTTCGAAATTTTTTACATATTTTCTTGATGGATTTTTAGCTCTTATTGACGAACCTTCGTCTACAGGAGAAAGAAGGTCAGTGTCAGAGAGAGAGAGAGAGAGAGAGAGAGAGAGAGAGAGAGAGTCACGCAGACGCAGAGGCCTAAGGAGTATCTCGCAGATGAAAAGACCTTCAATCAACATCTTTTGGTAAAATTCCAGGACGATAAGACGAGCTAAGACGAGCCAAACTGAAAAAGATCAACGAGAGGGTGCGAAGTTCACGTCCGTCGTGTCCCTTCAGATGAAGTGGGACCCGCTTCCGTCGGCCAGCGAAATCGCTTCCGGCAACCCCGTATATAATTCTCGGCATGGGCATGATAAAATCAGTATTCGCTAGAATCAGCCTAGGACATGACGCGCAATTCCCACGCGACTCCCGCACCCCAAGAGCTAGCAGTCAAGAAAAGTTTATTGACAATTAACGACAGTCAAGCAACGTGAAGACTCGTCATTCTGCAATAACCAGCTCAGTTCCTTCCGGCGAGATCACTCCTCCGATCCAAACCATCGAGGTTCACTACGGAAATTGTACGACAATTACGTTTTCCCTCTATCAACTTCAAAGAGGTGTGACGCTATTCGACCTCGAAGATTGGCCCGTGATCCCACCCTCCCGTTTTCTTTCGGCTAATCATTTGTGCATGCTAGCGGTGCGTGCCGAGACATCCATTTAAATCAATTTTGCTTTCCAATTAATCTGGTGTATTTCCCATAGTGTCTCCTTTGTTGTTAAATTTTATTGTTGTATAGTAGTAAAGATTATTTTAGTTTTTCTTGTTTGATTCCCAGAACCACATAGCCATTTGACTGAAATTGGCCAAAGGTAGAATAAGCACTCGTATATAATTTCGTTGTGACCCACGCTAAATGGGGCATTCCACCACACCTGCTTATCGCCTCATTTCCCCACATCCAGAGAGACAAGCGAAGGTCAGAGAGCTCATACCTGACCTACGACATTTAGATTTGGGAATATCAGCTAAAAGTTTGATTAGAAAAAGGTAGGTGTAAATTGGATCTCATTCGCGCAGACAAATTATATGCACGTCACTCCAAGGGGGAAAATAATCAATATACTACGGTCATTAAAAAAAAAGAGAATTTTCAGTGCTAGTCTCTGAAGAGATCGTTGATTTTTAATAAAACGTCCTACATCGAATTCGCTATCGAAATCTGGAATCTGAGACATCCTCGAAGCAAAGATATCCATTGTGAACCATTCAAGAAGAACCATTAATAAAGAGGACAGGGGTTAGTTGAAAAGGAACCCCAATGTTAATAAAAAATTTGCCCGTGTCCCGAATTTCTTGGCAGCCTTTGTCTTCCCTCCATAATATCGATGTCAATAAAAACATGAAAACTGACATACTCACAAGGAGAGGTGGGATATCTTCAGGAACAATCACACGGTACTCCTCTTCCCCCAAATCCAACGTAGGTACTCATAATCTCGGCTGACAAGGGCAGAACAAAAGTGGTCATAAAGAGAGAACACCCTCCCTATAAGGTACTCACATTGCTTAAAGACGAAAAAATATAAGAACAAGAAATTTCAAATCCGATAGCGAAAGTTGAAGCAAAATATCTCCGAGATTTAAATAACGGTCATAAAAGAATTCTCAGAGATCTCCAATTCCAGAATTTGAAACCACAGGCATCGACGATCCTTCGGTTTCACGGCCTTCTACCGATAGAAAAAAACTTTAAGCCCATTGTAACTTTTTTATTTTTGCTTAATTACAGCCTGTCTAGATGTTTTGGCGTATGAGTTTATGCCACTCGCCTTAACATCAGAGAGAAGGCTAAAGAACGAATGCTACCTAATTTATTGCACGGAAAACAGTGAAACTCCTCCTTAATAACAATATACATTTCCAGAATAACATCAGACGGATGGAGAGAGAAATACTTCCAATTACTGGACTTGTTTATTTGGCAAAAAAAATCATAGAATAAAGAAACGTTTTTTGGTAATCAAATTGAATAAACTAACAGAATTACAAGCACACATTAAGAACATCTTTCAAGAATTTAAGTTCGCGATAGAAACAGAAGAAAAAAATAGGCTCTCATTCCCTGATGCTCTGAATTAAAGAGCATTGCAGGATCAAGTAAAAAAAAATAATAATATATATCTATATATATATATATATATATATATATATATATATATATATATATACCAATTGACAAAAAAACCGTTTGGTATTCCTGATCTCTTTCAAGACCCTTTTTCTAAAACAATTGCGAATGATCTCCGCATCTGGGAGACTATTACCCTAGGTCAGGACATGGATTTGGAGAAGGACCTGCCCTTGTTGGGAAATTCTTTTATTTTTACGCAAGAACGATTGCTTTGTCAAATGACGAAGCTAAAAAGCGACACAAAAGAAATGATTTAGTTGGCGGTGATTCCAGCGTCTCAGAGTTGCAGTAACATTTATTTCTTCTCCCGTTGTTTCCATTCTGCTTAATTTATTTTTTCTATTCTTCTTACTTTCTGTTTGCTATTGTTATTTTATTATTATTATTTTTTATTCCTACTTTTCCTATTATCCTTTTTTCCTTTCTTCTTTTTCTATCTTCTTCCCTTCTCACTCTGTCCGCGACGGAGGTTCCTATTTTGCGACCCGAAACTATGAAAATAAGACAAAAAGAAACAACCACAACAAATTGATCTCTCAAAAGCTCCCTCCCCGCCCCGACCCACGCAAAAGTATTTAATTCGAAATGTATGGACGAAGTTGTTGTATCTGTGGAATGGGATTACATGACCCAAATGTGAAAAAAAGCAGAAAGAAGAGATAGATCGAGATAATTTAAAGAAACAATGGCCATTACAACCAATCAGTTGGTAACTTGAAAGAAGAAAAGTTTTAAAAACCTTAAATATTCTAAAAGAAATTAACTGTAAATTGATTTTATTAAAAAAAGTCAAGAATGAAGGGAAAAAGAGTGAAAGAGAATGAGGTGAGAGAAAGAGAGAAGCTGAGAGAGAGAGAAAGAAAAAGAGAGAGAGAGGTCGGGGTCAGAGAGGGGTAGGGGTCAGGGAAAGATAGGAAAAGAAAGAGAACAAGAGAGATTCAACAAAGTTTGGGGGAAATGATCTTAAAATAATATTTTCTTATCTTGACGAGTTTTTTATATTCGATACATCGCGTTTTTCCTTCAAAAAATATGAAATATCCATATAAGATGATGATTATCCTTTTTAACATATGAATATACAATCTTGGCCGAAATTATAGAGCAGGTATGAAGAAATAAAGAATAACTCGTTTATTTCATACTTGACATAATACAAATAAATTTTTTTGCGTATATTCTATCAATAATTAATATTTGATGTGTCCTTCTTTTGCTTTTTTAACCGCTTAAATGCGTTTTTGCATTTTGTGCATAAGTGGTTGGGGCAACCTTCTACCATTTAATGTGTGATACAAACGTTTATTCCTATTTTTTCAGTGATTATCTAATTATCAACATAGAATTGGTAATTTTTGGTTAAAAAATGTCTCCGGAAAACAGATTCCTGAAGCTTAAAGACCTCAAATCATTGCCTTGTCCAGAGAATGATTATCCCAATTAAAAATTGCAAGATACGAGTACTTCAAATGCTTGATTAACTGTGTCCATTTCTTTCAAGATCAATTCTTTCAAAATCCGTGATGGTCAAGGTTGCAAAATGTGTACAACTTCGAGCGAAGAGAGAGGTTTCTGAGAAGGACATCTATGGACGATAGGAAAACTCCCCGGCTTCTTCTTATGTATTTGCAAAAAAATAAAGAGATATCAAGACGCACAGTAAGAAGAAGGTTGTTAGAAGCTGGGCTCAAAGGATGTAAGGCTAGAAAGAAACCGTGGCTGTCTCAGGTGAACATGAAGAAGCGATTGTTTTGAGTGAAGGGGCATGAAGGTCGTACAGATAATGATTGGGCTAAAGTTGTTTGTTCTGATGAAAGCAAATTTGAGTTAGGTTCTTGACATTAGTTTAAACTAATTTATTGCGCTTGTACTCATTTTTTTGTGATACCAAAATTTCTATTAAATATCTAAAGATCAGTAAAAAATATTTCTCCTTAGAACTTTGGAACCCCTGGAGTTGTTTATATTCGTCGAAGAGATGGGGAAGTTATAATCCGAGATGTGTTGTCCCAACAGTCAAACTTGGAAGTGGCAGTGTAATGGTTTGGGGCTGCATGTCGTCTTCAGGTCCCGGATTGTTGTTCATTTGTGAGGGCAGAATGAATTCCAACACTTACACCAGCATGTTAACCAGGTTTATAAACCTTCCTTAGATAAAATATTCAATGATATCATACCAGATGGTGTAATCTTCCAACAAGACAATGCTCCATGCCACAGATGTAGTCTCAATGGTTAGTTTGAAAAGAAAGGAGTGACGTTGATGGAATGAACACTTTGGCACGAGAGGGAGGGCGCGCAAATGTTCCTCAAAAAGTGAATTAACATCCCAAATTTAGGAAGAGTGGCAGAAAATTGAGCCAACCACCTGTGCCATAATTTTGGTCAAGGCTGTATATTGAAGATCCGGTTATTGCATAAAAACTTATGACAGATTCAATAATCTGTATTATCTTCCTAAACACGATGATCCTTCTTAGCCTACCAAAGATATGACAAATTCCTTTATTTTCCTAATTATTTATTTAACCAGATGAAAAATGAAATTATGGACCGAATATTTCTTCAAAACTAAAGCCAAATAAGATGATAAATCCATTTACAGTGCTATGTATTCTTAATGGCGGATCTGAAATCAATTTATGATCTTGATTAAACTTTTAAGCAGATGACAACTTTTTTGAAGATCGCGATTATCCTTCAAGCGAGTTAAAAAAGTTATGATCATGATTTTCTTTCATATTAAAATGTATTTTTCATCCAAAGTTAACTCGTGGCCAAAGGTTTTGAGACGAATATATATATATATATATATATATATATATATATATATATATATATATATATATATATATATATATTTATTCATTTTATAACTAACGTGATAGGAATAATTATTTTATTATCTTAAGTATTTCAAGTTTCTTAAATTTCAGCATTTAAAATTAATCAAAGTAAAGACTGCATTCCTTCGCTAAATCTAAAATTTCGCTCCGGTCATTTTCATGTAGGAGGTGAGTTTCAATCCCTGCAGTTTTTCTTTTCGATCAAAAATGTTAAAATGGTGACCCAATTGGGTTACATGAAGGATGTTGTATAATTATCATCTATTTCGTAATATTTGTAAGTAAAAATAAAATTTTTAATCTTTTTCCATTCCAGAAATTGTTCCCTGCAAAGAATAGCGTGCAGCTATTGTTGCTCTGAACCAAAAGTAGCCTGAAATGCAACGACATAATTGCTAAGATATTGCATCAAGGAGCATAATATTTAGGATCATTAATGACTTTAAAAAGGTTGTTTACACTCCTGTGAAGAAGCCTTCTGGACATCTAAGTTGTTGAAATGAAAGCCAAGATCACCTATCGGTAATTTCTCACCACAAGGATTGGGTTGGTTTCAGTGCCAAGCTCGCTCACGTTTGAAAAGAAGAAGGTGTGAATGCTTCAGCGGTTACAGTGGGGCGGAGGCTTTTCGACAAAACTCTCAAGTCGAGAAGGGCTGTAAAGAAGCCACTTCACACCAAGCAGACTATAATATATTGTAAGAAATCAATTGAATGAGCTGTTGAAGAATGGAGCAAAGTGAATTCGCTGATGAAGCTCCCTACCTTTGTTTGTAGCTTCTGGGAGATTTCTCGCTAGGAGACTAAAGAGGTGGGGGGGGCTTTTAGTTAGGCTTTATCGTCCTCACGCTGAAACATCCGGATACTCTCCATCTTTAAGTCTACTTCTCATCTAACAGAACTGGAGAACTAATAATTTGGCCCAGGAACACAGACATGAACTCAAAATGGTACCAAGACGGGCTTCATCTCCACCCTTTTCCATCAATTCAAAACCAATTTCGTGTTTTTAGCTGTATTTTTCAGCATAATGGCGCACCTTTTTACAAGGAAAATGCAATATCATAGTTCTTGGCTGAAAATAACATGGAACTTTGGAGACTTTGTACCGTAAGTTGCCAGTTTTAAACTCGACCTATAGAAAATCTGTTGGCGATAATCAAACTAGCGTTTGATAAACAGAAGCCATCCAATTGAAGGCAGTTGTGAATTCTTATTAAACAAAAAAAGACCAATATCAGTTAAGATATCATCACATATTTGGTCTCACTTTTGACAAAACAAATTGAACCAGTCCTGAAGAGAAAGGGACATCATTGTAAATATTGATTGTACAAAAAATGTCTGTATTGATTAATAAAATAGGCTTGCGCTCTAAACCTTTGTATATGTCACCTTTAAATTATGTTACAAACATGCTAAAAGAAAGTGCAAACTTTGATTAGTTCTATTAAATTGCTTATATTAAAAATATAAAAGTCTAAACTTTTAGCAAAACAGATACAACATCAATTAAGGATCGACAACATATTTTAACAAGGATAAAACTACTTGCAATTCTAATACTGTTGAAAAATCAATTTACGATCTTGATTGTAATTGCAAACATAAATTCAAGATCCATATTTTCGTCCTCAATAGATGAAAAATCGAAATTACTTCCCCAAAAATGATAAATAAATTGATGATTGAAATTATCCTTAGTAACAGACGGAAAATCTTTGTAGCCTCCTAATTTATTTTTAATCAAGTGACAACTACCAAGTGTGACTTCATAAGAGCACCGGAAGAATGGTAGGTTATGATGGTGTTGCCGCTACTACATTCTGAGTAGAGTCAGCCAGAAGTCGCTTCTTGCACATTCTTCGGCGTTTCTTAACGTTTCTTAGTGATAATGGCAGAGTCAAACGAGGGAGGCGATGAAGTAAGTTTATTAATCTTATTACTTACTTAATGTAGCCGAGTCAAAGATGGTGGCAAAGAAAGAATTAGGTGAAAGAGGTCCAGTGGATAAATCCTTATACGAGTATGATTATCTTCAATTCCTGATCATAAGTCAATTTAAGATCAGGATTATCTTTCAAAATGGATGGCAAATTGATTTAATATCTTATTTACCCTTGAAAACAGATAAAATATCATTATATAAAGGTGACCAAACAATTCAGGCTAGAGATTGTTCTTTCTGTCCTAGAATAGACTCTCGACGATATACTATATATAACTATTCGTTAAGGGAATTATTCAATTATTTTGAGTGCGTGGTAATCTGATTGACCGAGGTTATTTATCTTCAATATGCTTAAGAAGTGGAACTGAGCTCAAGGTTAATAATATGACTATCATTAATAAAATAGAGTTTTATTAATTAAACTATCAACAACACACAAAAAGAAAATGTTTACATAAACGGAGAATGGAAAGGGTCATGGGAATATCTGAATAATCCGAGGATTAAGATTTGAAGAGATTTAAAAAGGTAAACAAATAAAAATTATAGGGATGGGATGGTTTGTTAAACCATATTACGCACAGGGTAGGTTGATAAAAGGTAAGATAATTAAAACTAATGTTCAGCTTACGTAATTACAAAGTTGTTGTGCAGAGGAAGATGATGCGTAGGAATCTTTGGTCCACTGGTGAGTTCCAGCAGAAGGGTTCTTCGGGAGGTGTCCTTAGCGAAGGATGAGGAATGTCTTCGAAGAGTAAGAGCGAAGTGAAACTCGGAGATACGAGCGATGTTTGTGACAGCGAATCGGGGACGTTCTAGATGAACAATGGAGGTTATCGTTGAAACCAATCGTTCTTTTGAAGAACGTTAAAAGGGGGGAATTAAATTATCCTGACGTGATGGCTTGGGAATGAGAACCGTTTATTGACGAACGGGCTTGAAGAACAATGGCTGTTCTAACGTTGTTCTCTTTCTGAACAACAGGGGGGGGGGTGAGCCGTCTCTTGTCAACGGGCTCAAAGAACAATGGCTGTTCTAACGTTGTTCTCTTTCTGAACAACAGGGAGGCCTTGTGGACTTGGCATCTCGAAGGCACGAACCTTGGCACTCAAGGGATATTGTCCTCTTCTGGACAATAATGGTGGATTTCGAGGTGCACAAAGTGAGACCGGTTCAGCGTGTTCCCTCGCAAAGATAATCTGGATCTGATCTGATCTGCTTCAATCGGGAAAGCTTTGATATAAATACCCGGAGCCATCCCCTTGGCGTATGGGACAATTGAGGGGGAGGCTGGGGGGAATGTCCCGATCGCGCTTGGGAAAATACCTTATCTGCCCATAAGCCTAACTCAATCTGTCGAGATTGCCATGTGGAGACGAAACGGGGAAATAACCTCCTTGGTTAAATATTGACTCAGGTGGCGATAACGCGCCCTGCTTCCTCTCGCAGATGGACGTGGGTAGCAATGTTTGTAACCATGTGATAGCGGCTGAATTTAAGCGGCCTCAGACCGTTCTATCACACTCCTCCATTCAAAGGGAAGTTGTCACTTCGTAAAAAAAGAGAGAAGGGACAACCATAGAGCTCCTTTGTGAAGGACCCTCTTTCTTGCACTGACCGTACCTTCATGCACTTAGCTAGTATTCCCTCAATACATATGATCATGTTGATCTTTTGATTATAGGGGAAACTAACCTTTAATACAAAATTAACCATAAAAGAGACATGAAACAATGAAATAATATAAAATTAGTAGATATGGGACAAAATTAGTTATACGTAATTTAATGGGTACAAATATATACACATACGAGAAAAAAAATAGATATTGAGCCACAAAATTCAGACAAATACATTTACTAATTATTACAAGAGAATCTTATTTAATTCGTACAAGACGGTATATACATACATGGAGATCCTAATCCTACGAATTTCAAATTAATCTACACTATTTGGTAACGCATTCCTACTGAGTGCGTCAGCGACCTGATTATCGGAACCTTTTATATAATTTATCTTAAATTGGTACTCTTGCAAGAGTAGACTCCAGCGCATAATTCGGCCGCTGGAGTGTCGTACATTCCGAATATAGGCCAACGGGCGTTGGTCAGTTCATATCTGAATTTCTTTTCCTATCAAGTACATTTTAAACTTATCAATAACCCATATAATTGCTAGAGCTTCCTTCTCTATAGTGGCATATCTCTTTTCGCGTGGTAATAACTAGCGACTAGCAAATGTAACTGGATGACTCGTTCTGTCATCCTCATATTAAAGGAGTACACCTCCAATGCCCTCGTTGCTCGCGTCGGTCTTAATCCCAAAGGATTTTTCCGGGTTGGGCAACTTCAAAATGGGGGAAGAAATGAGCTTACTCTTGAGCTGATTAAAAGGAGAAACAGTGATATCATTCGAGGGTAGGCGATCGGGGCAAATCTTTTTTAAAAGGGTGCTGAGGGGGGCCAAAATTGCAGTAAAATTCGGGCCAAATCGCCGATAGTAAGAAGCTGATCCTAAAAATGTACTTAATTGCTTCTTAGTATTCCAGAGGAACATGTCAGCGATTGCCTTAATCTTGTCCTCCTGTGGACCTAACTGGCTTTGTCCTATTTTAAAACCCAAGTATTTTATAGTTTCGTGGGCAAAATGGCATTTTCTGGGGCCAATGGTGAGGCCATTTTCGCGCAGTCGCTCGAAGAGAGCTAATAGGGTGGTTAAATGGTGACTCGATTCACGAGTAGCGACGTAGACGTTATCGAAGTAAAAGGAGACATTCGGAAGTCCATCTAACAACCTTCTCATGAGACGGTTATAGTTACTACGAGCGGTCACGAGACCAAAAGGAAGGCGCTTAAATTGCATTAAGCCTTTCTCAGTTGCAAAAGCGGTATATGTTTTCACATCGGGCCGGAGGGGAATTCGGTAATAAGCCTTGCGCAAATCAAGTTCTGAGATAAACTTAGCGTTTTCTAAAAGGTGGAGGTTTCGGTCTACCAACGGGATGGGTTTGGCGTTGAACACAGTTACCGAATTTAATTTCCGGAAGTCGAAGCACATCCGATAAGAGCCATCAGATTTCTTGATCATGACAATTGGGGAACAATAACTAGAGGTTTAAGGTTCTATTATGTCTAAACTGATCAAATTACCAACTTTGGCGTTAAAAGTTTGGCGTAAATGAATTGGCATGGGATAGGGTTTTGAACGGACGGGTTCTAAGGTCGTTAATTTAATATCATGCTCGAAACTAGTAGCGCATCCAGGCTTCTCTGAAATAACGTCGTCGAACTGACATAATAGTTCTTGGAGCTGACTCTTTTGATGTGGTGTCAGCTGCGCGTCGATATCCAGGTCATAGAGTTCAAAAGACTTGCCTGGCAGGGAAGGGAGAGGGTAATCAGCATCAGGTTGGATGCACACTGTCTGTATAACATTAAGGGACTCCGCGGGGTAATCCTCTTCAAGCGCCGATGTTTCGTCCAGTGCTACGAACGTATCTCAATGGGCGCGTCGGTGGTACTTTTTCAATAAGTTGACGTGGTATAGCTTATCGCCTGCTGGGGTACCAATGAGGTAATCTACCAGTCCTCGTACCTCGCGGGCCGAGTACGGACCTTTCCATTGGCTCAGTAATATATTACTCTCTGTGGAAAGAAGCAGGAGTACTTCATCACCGGGCTTAAATTTCCGATCTTAGGACCTGACATCAAAATAGGTTTTATATTTTTCCAAATTGACATCGGCATTTTCATAGGCGATGTTTGCGCATTTCTCGATCCTCTGGCGTAGATCCAAGACATAGGCGTAGGATTACTGGAGTTCTTGATTAAGTTGGGGCTTGATTAGCAGTTCCTTTAAAATACTGAGTGGTCCGCGTACATTACTTCCATAGAGGAGCTCGAACGGGGCGAAGCCTAATGTACGCTAAGGAATTTCCCGATAGGCGAATAGGGCGACCGGGAGATATCGGTGCCATTCGCGGGGCTGCTCGGCACAAATCTTTTTAATAATGGATTTCAAATTTTCATTCAATTTTTTGCACATCCCGTTTGTCTGTGGCCGGAAAGGGGGGGGGGAGGGGCTTTACCATGAACAGCTTCCCTACGTACTCCATCAACTCGGAGGTGAATTACCGTCCTCTGTCGGAGAGTATTTCCTTGGGGATGCCTACCCTTGAAAAGATGGAAATGAGGGCCTCGGCGCAAGAAATACTATCGATTCGGCAAAGGGGGACAGCCTCGGGAAAACGGGTAGCAAAGTCTACTAAGGTAAAAATATAGCTGTGCCCTTCGCTCTAAGGGGGGTGGATAGGGCTAACCAAGTCGATGGCCACTCTGTAGAAGGGTTCAGTTATGACTGGTCCCCTATGTAAGGGAGCAGGTTTGACCCGCCCCTTAGCGGACGTCTTCTGACACACATCGCACGATCGACAATGCTTTAAGATGTCAGCTGCAGCACCCGGCCAATAAAAATATTTAAAAATACGCTGACCCGTTTAAGTATGACTAAAATAACCAGGAAAGATGCTGTCATGAGCTGCTTTGAGCCTATAGGGACATGGGATCGTGGAAGGCATAAGACAGTTGTAACAGCGTTATTACTGTACTCTGCGGATCGATAAAGTAAGCCACCTTGCTCCAGATACCTGATTACTTTGGGTCCAGGAAAGTCTCCGTGTCCTTCTTTTGGGCCTTATCCCATAAGGGTGTTAGTGCTTCACACTCCTTTTGTGCCGTCCTAAAGTCCTGGTTAAGGATCTCCGAGAATTGGGACGGTATCGGGGTTCTGAGGGGGACGGACTCCTGGGCTTTCTTCTTAGCTCGGCCTCGAGTAAGGGCGGCCTGGGACACAGGGTCGGAGCTTACTTGAGGGCTCTGTCCTGAAGGAAGGAACAGAATTTTATGTGTGCTGAAATGACTTCAGCCCAGCCATCATAATACTGACACTGCAGGTAACATCTAACGACGGGGAATCGGTTAGCCCACCCAAGGTAGTCATGTACCACCGCAAATATTTCGTGGTTAGCTTCCACTGGGGGAAGGAGCTCGTGACACACGATGAAACACGTGCACCCTGTGTCCCTGACGAGAGTCATTACACAGCAGCCGTTCACGCTGCCCTTCTCAAATTTCAAAGTCCCGGTGAACTTTTATCAAAAATAAAATTTACCTGAGGGAGGGGGAGAAGTTGCTGCTTGGGTCTGCACCACCGGGGAAGCCGGGGTGGCATTAATCTGGTGAACTTGGTGGGCTGGTCCGCTTTTAAACCTAGAATTTTGGGGGCAATTCCAGCTCATGTGGGTTTCTACACCGCAGATGAAGCATATGATTGGTCGCTTCGGAAAGAGTGATGGAGGAGAAATCTTAACGGTAGGTTTGGTGTCCCATTGTTGGTTTAGGGGGGAGAAGTTTTGGGGTTTTACGGGGCCCAGAAACTTTGTCGACTTTCCTGGGAAAGGGTCGTGAATCCTGCTTTCTTTCCTGGTAGATGGATTTGTGAGAAGTTTGATTCTCCTTGGGGTATAACCTATGGCTTGCGACATACACATCCGCTTCTTCAGGACACTCTTTAAAGGTCTGGCACCGACGATCCTTAACGAACGCGTGGACCTCCGTCGGGAGAGACGCCCAAAATTGATCCCGCTACACTTAGTCTGTTAAGGACTCATAGTTAGGATCAACCTTTAAGGATTCTAACCAAAATTAAAAATTCCTCTGAACAATGTATCCGAATTAACGGAACGTCTGTCCGGGTCTAATACGACCTCCTCGAAATTCTTGTCGGTAGAAATCGCGAGTCATATTATGAGCGGCCAATAACTCAGCTTTTAAGGTGCTGTAGTCAATTGTACAATCAGATGGTAAAGATACGAAAATCTCGCGCAATTTCCAATTTAAAAGTTCGAAGTAATCTTACTACACCTTCAGGCTCCAGATCCAGGTTATTGATCTCGAGGATCTTTTCGATGTGGGCTAAAAATGATCCGAAATCCTCTCCATCCCTGAAATTGAGGAACTTAGGTGGGAGATTGGGTGGAGCTTCTGAACGTGAACTGACTGATTGTAATTCGACTTGTACTTACGCCATTTGGAGCTGAGGGTAAAGCTCAGCTTGTCTTTTCCGTTCCTCTCTTTCTCTTTCTTCTCGTTGGATTTCTTCTTTTCTTTGCCTTTCTTCTCTTAACTTTCTCTTTCCGTTCGTTGCTCCTCTTGAACGTACTCAATCAATTCTCTTCTGGAAAGTCCCAAGGATTCTCCTTGCGCTTTGAAGATTCGAACTGAGTCATATCTGCACTTGGGGGCGCAATAGTCAACCAACTAAAATTCCTTGCAATAAGAATTATACCTTCTAGATAGTTAGCGTACCTAAAATATGGGCACTGACCTATTCGTAATTGGTTTCTCGATCTAGATAACCAATGACTAAAATAACAGAAAAAAACAAACAAATTATTATAACAGTTCCTTGAACTACTCCAGCTTCTTAAGTTTCAAAAAGAAGATAGAAATCGTTAAAACAAAAGGGAACTACTATACTCTATTCTTATTACGAATAACACTATGCTCTACTCGACTGAGACCAGTGTTTGCAAAGATATAGCGATAAACCTTACACACTTGATACCAAATTTGAATAGTATATATATATATATATATATATATATATATATATATGTATATATATATATATATATATGTCGTAGAATAGACTCTCGACGATATACCTTATATAACTATTCGTTGAGGGAATTATTCAATTATTTCGAGTGCGTGGTTATCTGATTGACCGAGGTTATTTATCTTCAATATGCTTAAGAAGTGGAACTGAGTTCAAGGATAATAATATGGTTATCATTAATAAAATAGAGTTTTATTAATTAAACTATCAACAACACACAAAAAGAAAATGTTTACATAAACGGAGAATGGAAAGGGTCGTGGGAATATCTGAATAATCCGAGGATTAAAATTTGGAGAGATTTAAAAAGGTAAACAAATAAAAATTATAGGGATGGGATGGTTCGCTAAACCATATAAGGCATAATGTAGCGTTGATAAAAGGTTAGATAATTAAAGGTAATGCTCAGCTTACGTAATTACAAGGTTGTTGTGCAGAGGAAGACGATGCGTAGGAATCTTCGGTCTACTGGCGAGTTCCAGCAGAAGGGTTTTTCGGGGGTTGTCCTTAGCGAAGGGAAAGGACTGTCTTCGAAGAGTGAGAGCGAAGTGGGACTCGGTGATACGAGCGATGTTTGTGACGGCAAATCGGGGATGTTCTAGATGAACAATGGAGGTTATCGTTGAAACCATTTGTTCTCTTGAAGAACGTTAAAAGGGGGGAATTAAATTATCCTGACGTGATGGCTTGGGAATGAGAACCGTTTATTGACGAACGGGCTTGAAGAACAATGGCTGTTCTAACGTTGTTCTCTTTCTGAACAACAGGGGGGGGGGGTGAGCCGTCTCTTGTCAACGGGCTCAAAGAACAATGGCTGTTCTAACGTTGTTCTCTTTCTGAACAACAGGGAGGCCTTGTGGACTTGGAATCTCGAAGGCATGAACCTAGGCACTCAAGGGAAATTTTCTTCTTCTGGACAATAATGGTGGATCTCGAGGTGCACAAGGTGAGACCGGATCGGCGTGATGCCTCGCGAAGATAATCTGGATCTGATCTAATCTGCTTCAATCGGGAAAGCTTTGATATAAATACCCGGAGCCATCTTCTTGGCGTATGGGACAATTGAGTGGGAGGTTCAGGGAAATACCCCGGTCGCGCCTGGGAAAATACCTTATCTGCCCATAAGCCTAACTCAATCTGGCGAGATCGCCGTGTGGAGGCGAAACGGGGGAATAACCTGCTTGGTTAAATATTGACTCAGGTGGCGATAACGCGCCCTGCTTTTTCTCGCAGATGCACGTGGGTAGCAATGTTTCTAACCATGTGATAGCGGCTGAATTTAAGCGGCCTCAGACCGTTCTATCACAATTTCACATAAGAAACATATCCTATTTTGATCTTAGTTATACATACGTAAATACATGACAAATCTATTTAGTGTGATGAACATCCCTCACAGAAGAAAATAATTAATAGTTTAGATATTATTTATCCATTTAAGACTTATAGTTCTCTTTAGAAACAGATAAAGAGTTCATGAAGAATAGTAATTCTTTTTGAAAACGACAAAACCTTTAAGGTGGTGAATATCTTTTAAATGAGATAAAGATTATTTTGTCCATATTAATTATATTCTTCCAATTGATGAAAAATCCATGAGGATTATTGTTTTTTTTTACAATTTAATAAGGATCATGATTAACCTTCAATTATTATGCACATTCATTTGAGAATTTTAATTATGCTCAAAACTGATGTGCCATTTATTTATAATCAGGAATAATACTCAATACAGATAGATGATTAATCCATAATACATCCCAAGAAACGTTCAAATCCAATAACCATTTAGATGACAATTTAATTATGCGTTAAGATTATTCTCCAGAACAGACAAATAATCCATTTCAGTACATTTGTAACTCCTGAACTGGTATCTGTTCCATTTAAATCCAGAATAAAATTAAAAACAGACGTTTAACTCAATTCGGTTTTCTTCTATCCATTCTCCTCCAGCCATCAAAGGATTCTAAACACGTAACTTTTCGCACGAGTAATTCTTTGTTAATCTATTTCTAAATGCTTTCAGTTATGTCTCTTGGCCTTTGTTTCCACCATCTCTAATGTTAATTTATCGTACCTTTTTAGATTACACTGTTCCTCTCTCAATAATCACCATTACCCAAGGTTTCGGGTATAGTGACCAGGGACTCATATGGCATGTGCCCCTTCACGATCGCCACTGGGGTCGACATGCCTACCTGCATTGGGAAGGAAGGGGAAGCGGGCATGCCGGCACCCATCACTGTGATAAACCTCTCGTCTATGCGGTGTCCAGATAAGTTTCTTGGGATGATGCCGGCGCATAATCCTCTAAGGAAGATGTGTTGGGTCATCGAACCCCACGGGGAAGGGCTAGGAGAGAGGAGGACCCGATACAAGTAGAGATTCGGTCAGGGGCTACACTACAAAAAAGATAAGAAGCAAACCTCCGAAACCGTCTCCAATGAAGAGGGAGCAATGCCCTCTGTGCTATAAGGGTCTTGATGACCTGACTGGCCTGACGAAACATAGGGGAAGCCAGCTCACAGTAGAGCTGACTAGAAGAGGCTCCGAAAATCGTAAGGTGGAAACGTTTTGTTGTGTTTGGAGGGTTGTAGGGGAGCCCCTCCACCAGTCAAGATCGCGTTGTTTTTAAACTTTTCATCCTTCCCAGCACCGAGGTCTGCTGAGGGTTTCGAAAAGAAGGACGTAATCAGAAAGTTTGAAAAATTGAAAAAATTGCCAACACAAGAAAAATATGCCTATCCAGTCTTGGTTTTTCGGACCTTTCGGGGTTCCAACCTGGGTGCGTTCATAAGTGGTATTTGTGACCTGTAGTGCGACGCGCAACGACTAGAAGTTACCCAATGGCCGGTCGTTCCCCAAAAGTCATAGCTCCAAATTGTGCAATCAGAAAGTCATCGCAACAAAACAGATACTCAAAGTAGGACGTACTAATTTTCGAGAAGCCCAAAAGATCTAAATGCCTTTTGTGGCACACCTAGAAATGGGCCGATAAATTTTAGTTGGTCTGAGATTCAACAAGGCGAAATGACCGTCCGCCACAAGCAGTAAAGCTCTATGTAGCCGAGAACTTTCACAGGAAGGAGGTCATCCAATTATATACAGGGGAGTGGTTATTGGTGTCCCGTAAAATGGCTTCCGTAATTTCTAATCAGGCCAGAAGTACCAAGTGTAATAGGCTACATAGTGTACACACCTGTATTAAGGAGGTGAGGAGAGTTGGTACAGAAAAGAAGAGAGATGTTAGCAGAAGAAGGAAGGGGGGTCAAGATGGTTCTGGAGCTGGCTCCAGTCTACATGGCGGTCAGGGAAACACATTGCCGTCCCCCTTTCACCGCAAGTTAAGATCCAATAGCAATTTTTGGTAGAAATGGCATTAGAATAGTTGAAAATTGGGCAAAATAGCTTAATTCATTAATATCTACCGTAAATAGTGAGTTAGCAAAACTGGTCGTCTGAGTTCGGCAAATGGATTCCGTATGACTTTGTAGAAGGCAATCAAAGATATGGGTAAACACTTGCACTGCTTTTTTTCAAACAAGTTCAGGCAAATTGTTTGAATTGTGTTTTCAGCCATGAGACGTATACTTTATAAAAATTATAAACATCACTACAGTGGTTTCCACCAGAGTGACCTGCAAGACATAAACCAAACCATAAGTTTATTATTTAATTTAGTTTTTTTAAAGATATTACATGAATTTCTTATTAATAGATTTTCACCAATTTGCTTTCAAATGTTTAGGATTATATATTTCATTTTAACTTCTTGCTTTCGGTTATCATTTTTGACGTAAGGTTTTTTTTGCTGCTTTAGTTATTCTTATAAAAATAATTCTTTGTATTTAGAATTCGCTGATGATGGTCATCGTCAATGACCGAAACGTCCGGAAAATTAAATGTTCAAAACCATCGCATATGTCTTCATATTCATGCTATATATATATATATATATATATATATATATATATATATATATATATATATATATATATATATATATATATATATATATATATATCCAACACACCGCCAGAAAGAGACAACGGAATATTTGTTTCTTCGGAAATAGTTATTTCCTACTTCGAGAAAAGGCAAGCTGGAGTGGGATTAGAACCAAGCACACTGGGGCAGAAGTTAAAAAACTCCCCAAAGTAAATTCAAAAGAGACTAAAACTATAGTCGAATTGAAAGACCTTTTGCTGTGTGGAGTGGGGTGGGGTGGGGGATTTGTTTCAATATTAGCAAGAACACGTGAAAATAAAATGTTCCAGAAAATCGAAATAGGGAGGGAGTCAAGGTGGACTAAATGACCCCCTGTCCCACCTATTCTCAAAATTGCTTAAACACAATCGCCAATTTGAGACAAACGGCGGTTTTCTGGCAACGACAGCGAAATGTCGCTTCCTTTTCTTCGCCTGGCTCAAAGAGCGGCGAAAACGAAGGGATTTGAAGCTTCTTTTATTTTACTTTAGGAGTTCTTTTGAGTTCTCAAAGCACAGAAATTTATTCTTTCTTTTTAATCTAGTTATATATTTATGTGTTTGCTAGTCAAATAGCAAATTACGAGTCCCCATCCATTTTAATTTGTGAACGAGAACCCTAACTGAATAATCACGTTTATATAAGGATTAGAATGACAATAGCAAGTAGGCCAAGGGCTACCGGCTATTGTTGCTGTTGTGACGGGAGGTGCAGGAATTCTGATAGTACTGTGTGAATGGAAGACATGTTTGCTGGCCCAGCTTGGGGCAGATAAGCTGCTAGCTGCATATGAACGCCGAAACTTTTGCCTCCCTTACTTAGATTGAACCAGGTAGCTAGAGGCTAGAACTCTAATGCATTTTCCATTTGATTAACGAGTTCTAGAAAAACAGAGGATTCCTATCGATCCTTTAATGTATTTCTTTATCGAAATCAACGGGATTCAATGTTCGCTGTCTTCAATCTAACTTTAGGTTTATTTGTTTATAGTTCTCAAAATCACAGGAAATCGATCTTTGTCCCTTGCAATCTCGCTAAACCGTTATGCGTTTAATCAGTTCCCAATAGGGACTAAGGCTTGGCAGAGTGGAAATAGCGACGCATAAAACCAATGATCAATAGAATACTAAGATTCTCATTATGAATATATTATAAAAAACACGTAATTCATTAATGAAAAACAATTGTCCCCAGCAATCTAAGTTGGAGTTGACCAATGTGGCAGTCAAACTTCAATGTTTCCACGAGGACTGTAAGCCTCATCCCTATTTATCTCTAAGAATCTGCCATCAAACGAAACTTTGACCGCGAAAATAAAAAAAAATACTCGTTGAATACACCTCTATTCTCCTAAAGATCCTTGAAGCATTACTTATTAAGGAGATGTAACACGAAATCAATACAGTATACAAGCTCTAAAAGAATTCTCTAGCTCCAAGGACAAGTGGAATCGCAAAACCAGAGATAAACAACGTAGGCATCAACATCTATGATGATTGAATATAAGATACTTTCCCATTAGCATTAAAATCGCAAAGATAAACTTCCTCGTGAATACCAGGAAAACCAAAGCACCAAATAGAAATTTACTGTCCCCTCTCACTGATAGAATTTCCAGGGAAACTCTACGAGAAGCTCCTAAACGACTCTAGAAATATTTCGAACGGAATAACTTGTATCACAATCAAGAGCACGGATTCAAGAATCAACGCGGACGGAAACCCCAGTGGCAATAAGTACAGAAAAGATCGCCCCTAAAATAACAAAAAGCAACAGAGTATATATACTCCGGTTTTGACAAAATGTGGATGCATGGTATATAAATAAAAATTAACAACCTAAACCTGGAACACAATATAATTAAAATTCTGTGCAATTAATTAGATTAAAGAAAAGCAAAATTTCATTTATCGGGTTGGAACAAAAATAATCTCCGGTTTTTCTGAAATAAAATTTGGGATTGTATTTATTAAAGTATTTATTATCGATTAGGTATGCTAAAATAAGTAATTTATAGCGTTCTTCAGATTATAAAACTATTGTTCTTAAACATCTTCGGGATTCACCCCTATGTTTGGCTCATCTAATGATCACACTAGACATATTATGCTCATTGATTTTGCTAGAGGTGTCGTTACAAGTACAGCGTCCAAATCCATTCAAAACACTTACAAGGATGATACAATGAATGTAAGAAGTTGCAGGAGTTGGATTTTCTCTTTTCTAAATGGGAATTTCAGTCTAGAGGACGGATATAAAGAAGGTCATCCAAAAGAAATTGATTCAGAATAGCTGGAAGCTGTTGTCAAAGAAAATCCTACTACAGACTCGAGGGAACTCTCAGAACAATTAAGTGTAACCCAAACGACTCTCTAATGCCAATTTGTAAGAATTGGGAAGGAACTAGTGATTGGAAAATAGGTCCAGCACGAAATGTCCAAGGCGAATTTGAAACAAAGTGTTGCTTGTTGTGATTCTTTACTTTAACGACAGCTTCAGGCATTATTTTATGGAAGTGCGTTTTTGGTGATGTGAAGTTGATCATTTATCATAATATTAAATGCTGCCGTTCGTAGATCACTGGAGGAAAGCCGATCAGTAGATCAATGGTTGAAAGCCGATTTGCACCAAAGACGACCCTCATTCAACAAAAGAGGTGTCATCCTCCACTACGATAATGCCGGTCTTCACACAGCTCGAATAACTAAAGATCTCTTCTTTATTCTCCATATTCTCCTGACCTTGATCATTCGGATTTTCTCTTGATTAAGGTATTACTGAATCATTCGGATAGTCTTAGGTTGAGATCAATAGAAGAGGTTAAAAAGAGTAGGATTTATAGTTTGCATCAAAACATAAAGAATTTTACAAGCGTGGCATTTATTAGCTTGTTGACAAATAGAATTTGGTTCTAGAAAGCAATGAATGTTAAGTTTATGATCAAATATTTTCAGTCATAGGTTTTTATTTTTAATATTTACCATAAATGGGACATTACTTTCGTTCTAACATGATAGATAAATAGGGTATACGGTGGAAGCATTCGCTATGGAAGCGGGCCTTGTTCAATGGAGTTGTCTCAGCTAAGCTCTCTATAGAATATACACCAGCGACCTTTTTCAACCAACACATGAGAATGCGATGTATATAAAACCTGCAGATGATGTTCCACAGATCACTTCAAGTGACAGTGACAGAAACAATCTGAGAGACATTACTTACAGATTAACCAGACAAAATAAATAACAACGACAACAAGAAAAACAAAATATTGATTAACAAAAACAAATTCTAAAGAATACCAGTCAATCGAAAAAAGATTGATGAAATAAAAGTAGGTGGAGAAGCCTATCTATGAGCCTCGGAAGGGGCAATTTGAGGCCTCAAACTCACAATAAAGGAAGGGAAAGGAAAATAAAGACAAGATGTGTTATTCGGTCTTTTTTATTGATTTTTTGCTCGTCTCAATGTTGATGTTTTTTTGGAGGCTATCTGGTGACTGCCCACATAGCATAAATCGCCGCAATCACACAGCCTAGCTCTAGACTAATTTAAAATAAAAATATGAAAACAAAACAACAATAAAAAGGGAAGATGACACCAATTAGGAAGCAAGCTCCGGCGTCGGGGGAGGTCCCTATCCCCCCAGCGCAGGAGTATGCGACCTACAAAGAAAACAACAATACCAAAAAAACAAAAAGAACCAACAAAACCCTTTTAAATAAAAGGGAGAAGGCCGGCCTTCAACCCAAAAGTCTACCAGTCCACCAGTCAATGAGCACACACTCGTCCCGAGTAAAAGGGATAGGCGGTAGCGACCCCCACCCATCCTGGTACCGGGACAAGTAACGTAGGCGAAGATCGCCCAGACTGGGACAGTCAAATAGAATGTAGTGAACAGTCTAGGGGACAACGCAGTCTTCAAGGTAGGGTGCTGGTGAGCGATCCATCAAATGGCGGTGCGTCCCGCGAGTGTGCCCAATTCGGAGACGACATAAAGCAACCTGATGTCTTCGCAGCATTGGGGGGGTTCATGGGAATAGTCGCAGGGCAATGGCACGCAATTTCAGTTACCTTCGACCGTCTCCCATCTTCTTTGCCAAGCAGTCCGAAGAGCTGCCCGTATTCCTGCCATGTAGTCGGTGTGAGGAAGAGCGAAACGCTGGTCAGGTCGCCTAAGTCCTCGCAGACTCTTTGGCGCCCACATCGGCGCGCTTATTCCCCGAATTCTTACATGTCCAGGAACCCAGCAGAAGATAAGCTCGACATCCGCCCTGCTCGCCTAAAACCGGGGCGTCACGGATATCCCGAACCAGGGTATGCGGAGATTCCAATTCCCTGAGAGCACTCAGGGCGTTTTGTAAGTCGCTATAGATCACAATCCGGTCTCTGAACCGGGCACGTCGCATAATATCCCGTACCGAGTGGTGTATCGCCACCAGCTCGGCCGTGAAGACAGACGCATCGCCTAGCAGAGCCCCACTGTCTCTAAACAGAGGGGATACGACGTGGAAGCCGACCCCCCCTTTGGGACTTGGAGCCATCGGTATACACTGGCATGGTGTCAGCGTGACACGAGGTGTGCTCCAAAAAGGTCGAACGCAATACTCCCAGCGCCGTACAAGTTTTGTGAGCAGAGTCGTGGAGACAAATAGCCAAATGTGGTACTCTCCAGGGTGGCGTCCTGGGCAGAACCAGGGGAGCCACCGGCCGAGAGCTATACCTAGCTCTCGAAGGATTTTCCTGGCCCTAACCCCAAAGGGCTTAGGGTATGCAGTGAGAGCCGTTGGCGACTATGAGAGGCGCCGGGCTCCTGAGCACAGGTGAATGATGCAGTGTACGCGGCGTATAGCGAGTGGCATCTCCCCAGCATCGACTAATAGGCTCTCAATGGGGAAAGGGCTGAAGGCACCGATCGCCAGGCAAAGGCCGGTGTGGTGGATCGAGTCCACCTTCCGCAATAAATGCTCGGCTGCGTATGCATAAAATTGGCATCCGTAGTCAAGCTTCAAACGAACAAAGGATATATAAAAAAGTAAGGCAATAGCTCTCTCAGCGCTTCAAGCGCTGAACGTCACGGAGCGGAGAATATCCATGTGGCGGAAACAAGAGACCCTAAGGCTGCGAATATGCGCCTTCCTGGTGAGGCGTCGGTCAAATACAAGACCAAGGAAACGGTGCGATTCCACCACTCCCAGACGCACCCCATTAAGAAACAAATCTAGGTCGGGGTGGAGCCGTGGATGGCGGCAAACGTGAACCACCTTAGGCTTGCCCCCCCAAAAAAATTGTTTGCTTTCGCATAGCGAGAGACGCGGTTCAATGCCTGATGGAGTCGACGCTCTAGAGTTGGCATCTGGGCCGTGCCAAAAGAGATCGAAAGGTCGTCCACGTTGAGCGTAGCGAGAACATCTTCCGGCAGCAACGAGGTGATGCCGTTGATGCAGAGGGCAAAGAGTGTGACACTGAGGACACTTCCCTGCAGGACCCCCTTTTTCTGCTCCATTGGGCCGAAGAGTCCCCTCCCCAACCCGACGCGGAATTGACGATCTCGCAAAAATTCAGATATAAACATTGGGAGGCGTCCTCTCACAACCATCGTGTGGAGAGTCTTCATGATACCGTATCATCATGTGGTATCATAGGCTTCCTCCAGATCGAAAAACCCCGTGGCGTAGTGCTGTATACAAAGGAAGGCCTCGCAGATGGCATTTTCCAGTTAGAGAAGAGCATCCAACGTGGAGTGGACCTGCAGGAGCCGCACTTTGCAGAAGACAAAATGCATCCGCTGTCTAAGTAATAGGCTTTCTAACATTTCCCAATTTCTCCATCAACTTGCACACGCAAGAGGTTAGAGAGATTGGCGGAAACCGGCTGGAGTAGAGAAATCTCTCCCGGGTTTGCTAAAGGCGAGCACAGCAACGATTTGCCAGGAATCTGGGAGGAAACCCTCCACCTAGATACTGTTGAACAAATCTAAATGGAAGACCATGCCTCGCTCACCCAGGTGTCGAAGCATGGCGTACAGGAAATCGTCCGGACCTTAAGCGGTATCCACGCATGAAGAAAGAACGGAACGCAACTCACTCAGAGTAAACCTGTCGTTAAAGGCTTCTCCGCCTTTGGAGGTAAAATTCAGTCGGCGGCCTTGCGCGACATCACGACGTGCAATGAATGCTGGCGGAGCAGCATCCCGGCTAGATAATGCGGAAAAATCGGTCGCGAAGGTGTGAGGGAATACCCACGTGGAAGATCTTTAGCCGAAAGGAACTCCCATGTGCAGCAAAAGGCCCGGCTAGGACTAAAGTGGTAAGCCTACCCCCCCTCCCCTTCCACAAGCGGTAGCCTCGAATCGAGTCCCCCACGATTCACCTTTATGCAGGCTAAAATAGCTCTGCCAGAAGATTCGAGGCCCTTCGAGAGTAGAGCTGTTTCCCGCTAACCCCCAACTCCAGGGAGATCCTCGGATATAAATAACGCTCGACTCCCCGGAAGACACACAGAGTTGAGAAGTCTCGCCAGAACCAAGAAAATTTCCCCATGGTTCCAAGTCAATTGCTAGCAACAAAGCAAAGTGACAGCTGGACTATTTTGTGTATTTGGACTAGCCCCAGCCAGGAGGTAATTTCATTGAACGATCGCCCCGAGTGATTTTCCCGACTTCTTTCATCAACTCCTGTCGAAGCCCTCCTTATTTCGGGTAGCCGAAATCTACTCCCCTAGACCGGAAGTTACTCCCCCCCCTTGCTTTGGGAGAACAATCATCACTCAAACTTCTCGCTTTGAAGTTCGAGCGGCCTCACCTCAAGAGCAGAAGACATCCGTAAGCCAACCCCCTCCCCCCTTCAGTAACCCAATTGAGTTAATCTCCCCCCTCTTCGTTTATTGAGGGGATTTTTTTCCCGCTAATTCTCTGAGGTAATTTTACCCTTTTCTCTTATTATTTTTTTTTGGTAAATAAAATTTCATTTTTATATATGTCTCTTTAAATAACCTTGAACTTTGCCATTGTGCATAATTTGCCTGATCTCGTTGCACTCTCTCGTTACTCAACCTGTCTGAACGCGTGGTTTTGCGTTCCTTTTGTCAGTTTGCTTGTAAGTTATTGGTCCTCTCCCAACGATATAATATGGTATTGATATAATGTAATGTCATACCACGACAGAAGGATTCCGCCACGGACGCGGGGTCAGAGATTGCGGTCCCATTTTCCTGGAGAACGGGAGGGGGTTCCTGCGTCAACTTGCCGCGAATCCTTTCGACTCGCTTCCACACCTCTGCTAGAGGCGTCTTCCCGTTCGTGAAGTCACGTATGACCTTCAAGATGAGCGGCACGCGTGCTTCGAAATATACCGGAACCTAGTCCTAGCTCGAAGAAATTTACCGACATTGAAATCGTTCGGGAGGCGCTTATAGCGCATGTAGGCATAACGCTTATATTTGAGGGCCTTCTAATACTCAGCCGACCACCACCGGAGTGGTCGGCGTGCAAAGCGGCCAGACGTTCTGAGAAGATTAGTCAGGCCCGCGGCGATGACATCACGGGAGAAGAACTCAACGGCCCTATCTACCGACCTAGACTCTTCCACTGAGATAGAGAATTCCGTCATTTCCTGAAATACAGGCCACCACGCCCACGCCAAGCAGCACCGAGGTGGGTTCTCAGGCGGCAGTTGCCAAGGAAATGATATTTAAATGGGAAGGTGATTAGTACCATGGAAGTCATCAACCACCCCCCAATCAAAATCAGCCTGCGTATCCAAAGAGCACAAAGATAGATCAAGGCAAGAAAATCAAGCAGTGCTCGGGCAGTGATGCGTAAACCCATCCACATTTAGGATACTCATCTCAAGCTCTTCGGTCAGATTGGAAAGGACTTGTCCCCTGGGATTTATTGAGTAATCCTCCCAGAGAGGATGTCTGCCGTTCAGATCTCCAAGCCAGAGAAAGGGCCTCGGCAACCATGCCACGACGCGGCGGAAGTCCCCCGCGTCGAAGTCCGCTGTCGGTGGAATGTACGCAGAAACGATAGTATACCTCCTATCCAGGTGAAGCTACACAGCCACTGCCTGAAAGGAGGTATCTAAAGTAAAAAGAAGAGCGGAGACATCATGCCGGGTGTAAACCACGCATCCCCCAGCCCGGCCATCTCGTGGTGGTGGGGTCGCAAAACCCTTATACCCCTGGAGGGTGGGCAGGGGTCACGTGCCTAGCATGGTCTCCTGCAGAAAAATAGCTAACGGAGAACGAGATGAGACGAGCCTCCGCAGCTCCTCCCATTTGGTTCGGTGTCCACGGCAATTCCATTGAAGGTAAAGCCCTCCAGGCCTAGCTCGGAGGAGACGCGGGGGCCCTCTTCGAACAGAACTCCCTCACGGGATTGCCGTACGCTTCCTGGAGGCGGAACCCCAGGCGCTGTTGGCCGGACAAAGCGTTGAAGGCGCTGTCGCCTTCAAGGACTTATTGGGGGAGGTTGGGCTCGCCATGTGAGTCTTTTCCTCCCTCCGCCTCGAACCCTTAGGTGGACTTTGCGGCTTCGAAGGCGGGGGGCCTTCTCTTCGAAGATCCACCGTCTCTGAGCGACTCAGCCCACCACTAGGCATGGTTGAAGGAGCCGAAGCTCCTTTCTTGAGGTCCTCATTTTGCAGGACAGTTTTAGGAACCTCGGAAAATAGTCCGGCGTTCAACTTCAGGGGTGTTGACTCCTGTGAGTCTAACAACTCAGTGGAGGTGCGTGGCCGTTTCGCCTTACGGGAAACGGTCACGCTGGGGAAAGGTGGGGGGGAGCCCTGGTTTTAGCCGGGGCTGGGTGTGAACCCTTTGTGCCACCAGCTTCACCATAGGAGCGCCCCGGTTGAGTAGAGCCCGCAGAAGGGCTCCGAATGGGCGCGGAAACCACCGTGCACGTTGACTTGGATGGGTGAGGAGCAAAGGGTGTCTTTCTAACCATTGAGGCATAAGACGTCCCAGGCAGAGCCGGGCGCGCCAGGACCAAGTCCTTAGTCTCGCGTTATGAGAGTTGATTCTGGACCTGAACGGCAAGGATTTCTTTCTCAAGGAGATATGCACCACATTGCTTCGAAGAAGCTGAACGTGGCTCTCCGCAATTGACACACTTGGCCACACACGATTTAAACTTATCGTGTGCGGCCTTGGAGCAATTTTCACATACTTCGGGTGACCCCGACTTGTACGTCTACATGAGCAATTCGTATTTCTGAAGCAGTGACAGTGATAGCACCTCCGCCGCAGTGGCACGAATGCCTTTACGCGGTAGCGGTACCAACCGGCACGCACCGACTCAGGGAGCTTGTAACAGTCGAACGTAACGAAGAGTGTAGGGGTGGGTCTCGAGGCCCCTCCTTGTTTTCTCATCACACGTTCGACCTTGACTGTCCAATGGTCTGCCAGCTCTAACGTGATCTCCTCTATGGAGTAGTCAACGAGTTACCTTGCATAAACTACTCCTTTCACAAAGTTTATGGTCGAGTGCTGCGTCATACTCACCGGGGTGCCATGAAGTGTCCGAAGAGCACTTATCTTAGCCGCCTCAAAGGGATTCACCGCATTCGCCAGAACGATCCTGTCCGAGAAACGGGTCACCTTCGGCTCTCTACCAATTACACTAGCTAATGCTCTGTATGATGGATCATGTTGCCCCTGGCCAACATCCTGCCATCAGTGGAGGGAATAACAAGGAAGCGTTTGAAGCCAGCGGGCTCGAAAATGCCAGGTAACCTCTGTTATTGAGGCTCTGCCCTGTGCAGTTTTGTTCTTAGTCATAGTCAGGGGCTCCACACCCGGGGGGTCAAAGGGCTTGGATGTGGCGATCTTGGATTGGTCGCTTACCAAAGTGGCAGCAGGCCCATCCATTCCCGCAGCCTTCGCGGATGGAGAGGAGCCCTGAGCCTTCTGTTTTTTTTCTTATTTTGTTCTTTTTAGGAGAGGAGGGAGGGGAATGAAGCCGCTTCTTCCCTCCGCCGGCAGGCGCCCCTAGGCCAGATGGACCGGCCTCAGCCAGGTCCTCTCCGAGATGGATAAGTTCCTGGCAGTCGCATGGGCAGCGATTGGAGGAGATCCCTCCCCTCCTTGTACTGCCTTGGAAACCAAGGCCGTTTGAAGAGGACCTTGCATACGAGCCGATTCGGGTTCGGTGCCCGGTGACGAACCCGGATTCCCTCCCATGGAAGGTCCTACCGTCTGAGGCTGGGTTGCCTCAAGGACCATGTCTATCTCAGGGGAGCCTCCAGTTGGCCATCCTCCCTAGGACTTTGCAGGCCTCGTTGGCAGCATTGTCCCTAGTCATGTATGGGGAGGCACAGGCCTTGACCCCGGCAAGGTTCAATATTCTTGTCAGCAGGTCTTTTGAGGGAAGCGACCGAAGGGGTCTGGCTTCCCTTTTCCTTCTAAGTGGGTTCGCCCTACCGATCCACTTCATTAGGAGCGGTTGGCTATGGGCTACCTGCTGGCTTTCTTGGCAGTCCCCTTAGAAAGAAAAGGGGGACTGCTGCTGGAAAGAGGGGGGTGCCAGAAAGCACCTTTAGAGAAGTAGGTGAGGGGAAGTCCCCTACAACCGTAGGTGAGGGAGAGGAGTAAGCCTCTTCTCCAGTTATAGAAATTTGGAGGTTCCCCTGCGCAAGCACAGGGGGGAAGGGACCTCCGTTTTTTCTGTGTCGCTGCACGAGGGCGGCTCCTTCGATGAACAAGGAGAAATGGGGAGAGATTTGGGTTTTGTTAGGTTTTTATTTATGGGCATGGTGACCCTATTTTTTCAACGGGAAGCAATCGCTCATTACCCCTCGCAGTAGCCCGCCCTGCAAGGGGTGCGTACAGGGCCTAGCAGAGCCAGGTGCCGCCATTTCGGACTACCACTCCCGGCTGGTGGCCTGGCAGTCCCTCAGCATGGCGGCTCTACCTTGGACACGGCGTAAAATTGATAGAGTGTGAAGAGAGAAGGAAAGGGGACCCCTTACGGAGTTGCTTGTCTCTTGCTTCCTCAGAGTCACAAGAAGAGAGGGAGCTCTTGGCCAGCAAAACGGTAGTGAAAATGGCTGTTTTCATCTCCTTCGCTTTCTTCTTTTTGCAAAGAAACTTATGTATTGATAATTTGCCCAATTTCAATATGAATCACGTTCTGTTCTCATTCGTCCGAATCATTACTTCCTTGCTCATGACCCAAAACAAAGTTTTAGGGTTTTTTGGGGGGATTTAGTGTGTATGGTCAAGGATGTGTCCCACTTATTATTGACTATTTACGCTGCTATATTTTATTTCTGCTTTCATTGATTTAAGAATTCGTTGTAATTGTCTCGGAATCTGATTTCCTTTTTCTTGTCTGGTGTTTGTGGTGTATTGGTGCCCGAACAATAGGAATTTTTTTCTTCAAAATGTTACAAATATAAGGATAATAAATATATCAATCATTCTCTAGCTTTAGTGAAAAATGTTCTTTCTTTGAAAGATAAATTAATTTCATTTAAAAGGAAAAACGATAATCAAACTATTTTAGGAAAAGTACAAATTCCAAGACCAGTCGTGAGTCGGAAAAAATGGATGTTTTTTATAATGAATTTAGCTAATGATCATTATTCGATAGGAAAGTAAATTCATTCATATATAAACATAAATACTATAATTACAAGTTAATTAAAAATAATAAAATGATACTCTATCCGTGGTTTTAAAATTGTGCGCCCTATGCAGTAAGGTAACTGATTGGAATGTCAAGGGCATGGAATTGCAAACCTTGTTTGAAGATATAATTTTCTTTTTTTTAATAAAACTAATTGCATAGTTTAAATCAAAGAAATATCTTTACTTAATTTTCTTTAGAATATTCTATAGATTTTCTAGTAACAGCTAATATTTGAATGAATTATAATGTATACATTTTCTAGAATAAAGTATATGAATTAATTTCTGATATTTTTCAAAATTTTATATTTATTGTGAAATTTTATAACAGCAATATTTCATATAATACATTAGTAATAAGCAATGTTAGGTTTTGTGAAATATTATATCCCTATTAAATATCTTTAAAAAATTTTTAAAGGTTCTAGGGGCGGTCAATAAGTTTTGCGAATCGGTAGGGCAAAACAGAGGAAGGGGGATAACTGTTTGTGGGGGTGTTAGTACAAGTCACGACCTGCAGCCGCACGCTCTTGCCTCGTCTATTGAAGAAGCAGTAGCTGATCGTAGATCGTCAGTCACAAATTTTTCAACAATGGAGGAGGTTGAGCACCGCGCAGTGATCAAATTTTTGTCCAAGGAAGGCAAGAATGCAAAAGATATACATGAAGGCATGGTTGCAGTGTACAGCGACACCGCCCCTTTCTATGCAACCATTGCTCGCTGGAATAGGGAGTTCCGCCATTGTCGTGAGTTCAGGACGCCCGTAAGACGTGACCAACGAGAACAATGAGGTCCGTTTGGAGAGGATGATCCTCGAAAATCGACGGGTCATTGGAACAATAAATAAATTTTGCCAAGTTCCAGTTAATTAGATGGTCTTTATCTGACATATGGACAAAGAAAGCACTGTTATCTTCCCCTCTTCGGACATTATATTTATGTTGATTTATGCGAACAGAAAGTTGTTTACCTGTTTGTCCGTAATATTTACTTAGACAACCAGAACACTCAACTGAATAAACTCCGTCCCCCCAAACTATTACAATTATTACGTACTAATAAATTCTTAATGGTTGTCTCATATTTAAAAGCAACTGAAATGTTAAAGTTATTCAAAAGACGGGGAAGATCACTAAAACAAAGAGAGAAAGGTAGAACTAAATTGTTATTACTATTAAAAGGGAGAGTAGGGACAGTTTGATAAAATGTCTTTTTAGCAGAAGAAAGACAGTTTTGAAGAAACGGGTAAGGGTAACAAAGTTTATGGCCAATTTCAAAGATATTGGAAAATTCCAAATCCATATATTCCGGGCTCACAACTCGTAATGCCCGTAGAAACATAGAAGAAAAAACAGAACGCTTAACTTTAGGGCTGTGATCTTCTTATTTATAGAACTCATACATGTTTTAAATACTCTATCTTTCGTAAACCTACTAATTTGAATTCTTATATTCTTTTTTACTCTTCTCATAGCCCTAAAATTAAACGTCCTTTTAATAGTAATAACAATTTAGTTCTACCTTTCTCTCTTTGTTTTAGTGATCTTCCCCGTCTTTTGAATAACTTTAACATTTCTGTTGCCTTTAAATATGAGACAACCATTAAGCATTTATTAGTACGTAATAATTGTGATAGTTTTTTGGGAGGGGGAGTTTATTCAGTTGGGTGTTCTGGTTGTCTTAGCAAATATTATGGACAAACAGGTAAACAACTTTCTGTTCGCATAAATCAACATAAATATAATGTCCGAAGAGGGAAAGATAACAGTGCTTTCTTTGTCCATATGTCAGATAAGGACTATCTAATTAACTGGAACTCGGTAAAATTTATTTATCGTTCCAATGACCCTATAATAAGGAACATCATTGAATGTGCTTTTATAGGCAAAGGGGATAATTTTAACCTTTCCCCTGGCCTATATAAAATAGATGCTATAATTAAAAGATTAATACTTAAAGAAATTAGGTCTGTCTTTCGTTCTTAGTTTTTTATATACATTCTTTAGTTATGTGGCCCGTATTTCAGTTTTATTTTTATTATTATTTTTTAATTGTCACTGTTCTGTTTTGTACATTGTATTTTCCCCCCTTTTGATCATCGTGTCTTATAATCTCCCTCGTTAGGCTATCTCCATTTCTTTGAATCCGTTACTCGTTCCGTCGGCTTAGTTTGACCTTACTACCTGCTTCTTGTAATTCTTAATGTGTTTCTTTACCTTTCCCCTTCCATCTTCCTCATTGGTGATTTCTTGTAGTTATCCTTGATAAGGAACTTAATAAAGTTCGAAAGTACTTGGAAACACCTTTTCATTTTTTCCTGCGGGACATTGCATTCATATATATATATATATATATATATATATATATATATATATATATATATATATATATATATATATATATATATATATATATATATATATATATATATATATATATATATATATATATATATATATATATATATATATATATATATATATATATATATATATATATATATATATATATATATATATCATTTTCCTCTTTCGGGGCCCTAACTCTAACTGAATGATTGAGTCTGCACCATGCCTAGGAACCTATCCATAATAAACCTCATCCCCTTACATCATGCGCTGCCCTTTACCCCCACACACACATATATTCCTAATTTATTTTTCAAATATCTTTTACCTAAGTGACGAAAAATTATCACCACATACCTCATTTAAAATAAAATAATTATGATGTTAATTTTACAATTTATGACTATATTAGCTAGAATGCGATCCTGGAATTCTCTTATGTCCACAAATCTACTTAAATGATAAATACATTTAAAGTTATTGCTACTTTTCTTATCTCCTTCGAAATCCTGTAGCAACTTATCTGTAGATTCAGTTCTTCTCTGTAGAATAATTAATAAATCAGTATTAAATTTAAAAATGAAATTAGCTTCTTTCAAGACAATCATTTTAGCCAGAAAGTGACAATGGCTCGACCCAAATGGTATCACAAAAAAATATGAAACTGAATGAATAAAGTAAGACTGGTGCTGATCGTCTGTCGAGATGCAAAGCTTTTAATTTGCGTCTGAAAGTTAGAAACAACGAGAATGAGAACAAGGATTATTTTCATCTGCCTCGGCAACATTTTGTCTAGGAAAAGAGATTAGAAAAATAACCAAATATAGAAATAAAAAGTAAATAGATACGAAAACGTAATAGCAAAATATATGGAATATTGAACATCGACAAACCAGACGTGTAGATTTGAATAGCTAAAGAAATAAATCCTAAATTAAAACACCTAAATATTCAAAGGAACGAGCAATGACGACATGTGGCGAAAGAAACATTAAAATAGAACCCGGTTTCTATAGCGTTAATGATCTCTTGAATCTACTTTCACTAGAGTTCAATTTAAAATTCATTCTTCCTCTAAAATTGTTCACTACGTTCTTCTAGTTATCATCCTTTATCTTCAATACACTTTAACTTCCTCTTTTCTTTTAAATTTTAATAATAAATTATAAATGAAGGTGGGCAGAAGTAATCTATTTTTCAGGTCGTTCGAAAAACCTCTTTGCTCCTGTCAGTCAACGCGTCGGTTATACTCGTATATACAGTTGCCATACCAATGGCACTATGCCAACTGAGTGCCACTTTGCACGACTGTCGACGTCATCTTAAGTCCTCGATTAATAGACGATGGGAAAACTCGGCCATGTAGTGGAATTATTATTTCAATAAAATAAGAGCTTAATTAATATTTAGCGCTTAGGTGATCGGACATGTTTGTGCTTACAGTAAGGAGGGAGTCAGGTGAGGAGTTGATGCCAATGTCTTAAAAAGACCGTAAAACATTCACAGAAAATCATAATTTGGGAAGCAATTTATGTACATACATGGGACAAGTCACTTGAAGATTGTTGAAGGTATAATGAATCAGTATAAGTATAGTGAAGTACTAAAAAACCGTTTGATACCTCAATTGAGAGAATAGTTCGGTGACAGATAATGTATATTTCAACAATACTCGGCTTCTTGTCACACGACGCGATCATTGAAGACATGCTGTGAACAAAATGGCATTGAACTGTTATCATGGCCTGGCAATTTCCCAGATATGAACCCTACTGAGACTTTATGGTATATTCTAAGAATGAAATGCACGAAGTTCCAATAATAACCAAAGCAAAGCTCATAGAACGTTTTATCCACCTTTGGTTTCACTCTTACAGAATCAAGCGATTATGCAGAACTTTAATCACCGGCAGGCCAGAGCGTGTTAAAGCACTTAAATCGGCTGAAGGAGGTCAAATCAGGCATTAATCAATGTAAAAGATGATATTTTTGCCATATGTTTTAAAATAATTTATTACTTTTCAATAAAATAACTTTATATAACCTTTTCCCGGAAAAATTCCCAATTTTAAAAGAATCCATAATAATCTGATCATTATTGTATATATATATATATGAATTTGAGCAGTATATATTCGTCATAGCATGTTTACTTGAAAGCTACTACTAATTTCGTATTAATAACTTTTTCCGGACCCTATCGATTTGTTGTATATTGGCCTTTCTTCTTGATTCAAACCATGAATAATCAGACCAAAGTTCATTGAAAACTAATGGTTTTATTTTCAGAAGTGTACCGATAAATTGATGCGCTTACTAACAATATTTTATTCGACTGACGCGATTGGGTGCAATTCCTATTATCTTCTGAGACAGAGTAAAGATAGGTCATAAGAAATTGGTTTAAATATTAGAGTAGTTGATGAGCTTATTCATGTATTCAATATTATATATATTATGGTGATTACTTTCCTCGCCCACTCCATGAAAGGTCAGGATTCCGAATCTCATTCAGAGGCCCTTCAACACACTTTCAAGTAAAAATAAAACTCTTATAATAAACAGTTGTATACTTTCGCAGAAAACGATGGGAGAAATAATGACAACTGATGTGGTTAGTGCAAAGAACTAAATAACACCGACAACTTCTCCGCGCATCCTATTCAACTCTAGGTAAGATCGTCCGCAGAAATAGGATAATTTACCAAGTAGGCCTGTGTCCATATCGTTTACATAGATAAGAAACAGCAATGGTCCCAACACAGAGCCCTGCGACACGCCACTGGTTACAATAGTGGCGTGCCCAAGGGGTCTGTGTCAGAAACATTGCTGTTCCTTATCTATGTAAACGATATGGACACTGGCTTACTTAGTAAATTATCTGAATTTGCGTACGACAAAAAAATTGGGGGCAAAATTTAAATTTAGAACGATAGAAAATTAATTAAGTGGGATCTAGATCAAATCTTCAAAATGGTCTAATAAACAGAACATAAAATTCAATCTTATCTTACTCGACGAAAAAAAAGATTTAGGGGTGCGGGTTTTAAAGGATCTTCGGTTTAACAAACAGGACAGAACTAGAATACGCGATACAATTGTGATCACCTTATACACATGTGAACATCAATAAAAGCGAAAAAATTCAACGACCGGCAACTAAACAAATTCCATCGATTAGAACTAAGTCATATATCAAAAGATTAAATATATTAAAACTACCAACTTTCGAAACCAGGCGATTGCGAGGAGAACTTATTTAACGAAGTATTCAAAATTGTAAATAAATTTTAAAACAAATTCTGAAAAAAACTTTAAGTACGACCATGACATCACAATTAATAACGGTTTTAAATTTGACGGACTGAGGTTTCAAACGAAAATAGCTAAAAAAAAGTTCACCTTTAAAATCATCGATAAAAAGAATGCATACCGGCGGAGGTAGTAATTGGTAGTAGTGTGAATAGTTTTAAAGACAAAATTGACAGTTATTTTACTAATAATGATGTTTAATACGGAGCCTTGTTTTGGATTGAATATCGCGTGAGTGAGCACCGTGGTGACAATGTCCAAAGGAGGACTACTAGCATATTAGTATAGAATGAGACTGGTCTTTGTGTGGACTAAGTAATCCTTGCTAGCTCCCTGTAACTACTCGTATCATTTGGTCAGCTTAAAAAAGAAATTGATTTATTCATGGAAGTTGGGGATCTCTGTCATACTGAAAATTGACAAAGGAATCGATCAAATGGTTTCTTTGGGTGAGTAAGTACTCTGGCATGAACTCAATGGAACATGTTTAGCGAACTTTAGACGAGAATTTACAAAAAAGTAAAATAAAAGAAGTTTACTGTGGGAACTGCTAATATCATATGCCAAACATGGTCGGAAATAATATAAGTTTTAGTCTCATAACTTATTATTATTCCACGTTAGGCGAGCTTCGCTCTAAATGACGTTAACGAAAAAATCCACAAAGTATTTATAATGTACTTTAATATTTCCAAACTTATTTAATTCTTTAAATTTTCAAGTAACGGTATTTAGGCTATTAATTGACTGTTTATTTACTTTTTGGATGTCTCTGTTTATTTTAGCTGGGATGAAATAAATGATTGCTCGACAAATTACTTATTATTTAATAAGAAAGATAAAAGATAAGGAGAGAAAGAGAAAACCATGTAGGCAAACATCTGCTGAAACAAAGCACAACAATGTTGTGAAGGAACTCATTCACTCTCAGATTACTACATACTAAAGGCAGATTGTGGAAGCAGCCTTGGTACTCCACACTCCAACCTACCCAAGATGGTAAGTGATTGGCATTGAATGCCTGTAAAGGATTTTGAGTTTCTTGACTTGGTTAAAATGTACGACAACGTGGGAAAACCAGTTTTAATTTAATATGTGATTGATTCTAAACTAAAGAATCCTCCTAAATGTGTCCAAACATGTAAAGGATTACGAAAAAAGGTCACAAAGTGCACGTGAGTTTAAAGTTATGCAGATACACCCACAAAGGAAAAGTGAAAAACGATTCCGAGAGCTTTCGTCTTTACTCTTAAAGACCTTTTCAAGAGAGGTTCAGACTACCCACCTATGAACCCAAATTAGGGTTCATAGGTGGGTAGTCTAATCCCCCCTTACATTATCTAAGGCAATGTGTGTCCTGCCTCCTGTTCATGAATTCCCCGCTAGGATCGACTTCATCCGGAAGAATTCACGCTTGGCAAAGCAGACGCCTGAAATATTTGCATCACATCCACCGAAGAGAATTTTCGTCTTGGAATTCAGGACATTAAGTATGAAATTATTAATTCGTACCTATTCAATTCAATGCCTAGAATTATCCCTTCAATTTGGAAGAAATTAAATAACAATTCGCCCGCTCAGGAAAATCTGAATAAAGAAGACTTCCTTTACCTCAAATTCATCATTTCACTTCATTTTCGTCTAAAGACTCCTCCACCTCTTCCTCTTCCACACAAAAAATACTTCCTTCCGGAAGGTACGTAAAAAGAGAGAAATCCATTATTAACCACAGTTAGTCAATCCATCATAACTGGCTAATTTATCTCCACCCATCGCCCCGTGGCCTAGCGCCCCCGTTGATGGAAGCTGTCACCACATTCTCGTCCTAAATGTAAAATGCATTAGCATTTGTATAAATGGGGGTACGTGAGGAGGGAGGTTTGAGGACTAGCCCAGTGCCAGATACCCGTAAAAGAGGAGACCCTGGACAAAGGGCCGGATTGCAACCTCTGCAAGGGAGTCTAACCACTCCACCTGTAAGGGGGAGGGGACCACTAAGGGACATACAACCGTCTCAGTGTATGGTAGGAAGCAACCGCGGTTTTTAATTGCCTCGAAGAGTTGGCACCCCCGGCAAGTGGTGGTTGATTTTGCGCAAGCCATTTCACCCCTTGAGAGGAGCCCACCCCAATCTATCCACTCATTCATCATGATCCTCACCCTTGACAGACAAATTAGCGGGGTCTGGGCCAACTGGTAGGGAGTGTCCAGAACGCGTACATACATTCTAACCATGGAGTATCGATGACTCCCGTTAATAGCCCAGCCTGAGAAGTCAAAACCCGAGAGAGGGGTTTTGATAAGAGCTTTGTACACAGCTAAAAATAGCCATTACAAAGCTAATCAATGTACTGAACGGGTACATAGGCCTATGCTATAAACAAGAAGATGTGGGACGGCTAGTAGCACCGGAAGGTACTAGAATATTAGGGAACATTGGACTAGCGCCAAAAAAACACCACAACTGCTAGCCAATCGATTATTCGTATGCAGAAAAGTAGACCTGTATCTGGGGTCTCAGACGAAAGAGGAACTCAAAACAGAACTGGAAAGAGAAAACCCGCACCTAAATATAACGGAAATAATAAAATTCGTCCCCCACTCACGTCTTCAAAGTAGTGTGCTCATCAACAGATATGGCCAACACGGTACTGTAGAACTGCCTTCTGGCATTCGGAATGAGAATCACATCAGAGAACATAACAATAGAAAAATTCCTAAACCTATAGACGTGTTTCCAATGCTATGCGCTAGAACAACATGTGACCAGAAACTGTCCCCACAAAGACAGAAAAATATGTTTCGAGTGAGGGAAGGATGGCCACGGCTTCAGAGAATGCACGGAAAGAACAAAAAAAGTGCCTAAACTGCCAGGGTCTACACAGGATTAGGGCCGTCAATTGCCACAAAAGAAGAGAATCAATAATTATAAAGGAAGAAGAAAGGCAAGAATATGAAAAGAAGACAAACCAAACATATGCAAGTGTTGCTAAAGCAGCAGTAAAGGAACTTAAACAAAGAGAGGAACAAAAAATAAATATAAATGTCAATGAAGGAACCGGCCTGAACATCTTGGCCTGTTTAATGTTTGCACATGTACACAACATAGCGCAGCCAGCAACATTCGCAGACACCCTGAACCTACTCCTCGAAAAGAACGGGATAAGGAAAATGTGGTTTCCGCCCAAACCCTCATCGGCACTGATATATGGAGTCACGGCTGGCAAAATTCTCCAAGTGAAGGACATGCAGGAAGTAGACGCCACATTAGAAGAAAAGGAAGAAGAGACCGAAGAAACAACAGAAGAAGAGAAAGAAACAGACAGCTCCGAGCTATAGGTTGAATTCGCTGCTGAACTTCCTAGGAAAGGTTTTCAAAAAAGATTGTGAACGAGAGACTGGCACTTTCCTCAAAGAAACAGATAAATATAACAAACATCAGTATTGACTCGGAGAAAGAAAGAGACTCTACAATGGCTCTAGCAGTCATTACAAAAAAGTTGGCATAAGCCACTGCGGAAAAGGGTTAAGAACATAACATAAGAAAAGAAGGAGACTGCAAAAGACCATTCATGGCCTACACTTGGCAGCTCCTGTAACGTGGTTACGTGGACTTTGTCCTCCGCGACGTTGAGAATGCATTTGACAAGGTATGGGTGGAAGTATTAAAATATAAACTCCTTCAGATCAATCTCGGCATCAGGATGTATAGACTCCTGGCTGATTATCTAACTAACAGGATGGCATATATAAGTATCGAGGGACTAGAAGGACCCATCTTTCATCTCTAAACAGAGGTCTCACAAGAGGAGTGCCTGAGCCCGACCCTGTACTCCGTCTTTACAGCAGATCTTTCCCTCCGATTTCACTAGACTGTATGAATATACAGTACATAGATGATATCAGCCAGGTGATTTTATCCCGCTCCATTAACCCCAGATAACAAGCAAAGGCTACCGAACGTGAAATAAAAACTATAAACGAATTTGAAAAAAGTTAGAAGATTAAGACCAATGTTACAAAGTTCCAGATTATTCCAATCCTAAATAGAAAAAAAGATCAAATTAACGTCGACGGAATCAAATACCAATACTCAACTGAAGGGAATGTGTTAGGCCTACACATAGATACAAGAGTATACCATAACCATATAAAAATCAGGACAGGCAATGCGAAATCAAGCCTAAGACTGATTTACAACCTTAAGAATTTAAGTCGAAAAAGAAAAAGGACGCTATGCAAAGCGTTTGTTGAATCCGTCCTGGTATATCCACCGATACCATTGCACACGAACTCGACATCTTGCAAAAAGAAGCTACAACTAATTCAAAATAAGGCGGCTTATTTCATCACAGACACAAGAAGAATGGATGGAAAAGAAATCCAAGAAATAATACAAAAGGCCAATATCGACCCAATAAATAAAACACTGGAAAAGCGGACAAAGAATATATGGTCAAAAATCGAGGAAAAGCTCGCGGATACGAGCAAAGAATTAAAGATACCACAAAGAAACCGAGTCCGGAACAAATTCCTTAGGTAGCAGGCACTGCTTACTACAGGATGAAAACCCGAACCTAACGTGAACAAAGAAAGAATAACCCAAGAGGAACAAAGAACAACCCAAGTATACCTAAAATACAAAGTCATGAATGCCTTAAATAAAATATATATATATATATATATATATTTTTTTTATTTAAGGCATTCTAAAATACCAAGTCATGAATGCCCTAAATAATAATAATAATAATATATATATATATATATATATATATATATATATATATATATATATTTTTATTTAAGGCATTCATGACTTTGTATTTTAGGTATTTCAGCCTGCTACTAAGGAATTTGTTCCGGACTCGGTTTCTTTGTGGTATCGATAATTCTTTGCTCGTATCTGCGAGCTTTTCCTCGATTTTTGACCATATATTCTTTGCCCCCCCAAATAAAAGGCCTGCACACACTTTTTGTGATATATCCTTCATTCATTTACTAATCACCCTTACTTTACAGGACATGAGAAAAGCAACGCCTGTGAACACAACTAGATCTCAATGGGAGCTCTAGCAAAGAATATACTGCGTCAAACATTACTACAAGACAGGCTCGTTCAAGAAAGTGCAACGCACATTTGTGCATGGAATGTGAAAGTCCCCTCCAAGAGCAGAATTCAGGACTCAGTGGACCACTTCGAGAACTATGGGACAGTGGAGAACCTCAGTGTATCAGTAACAATCGTTCAAGAGCCTGAGAGTCACTTTAGCAGAGTCCAAAACGCACGGTGCGCAAGCAAAGTCAGTCCCTCGGTATCTCCCGTAAGACTTGCAGGAGAGTAAAAGTACTGGAGAAAATTCAGGAGACACCTAACTTTCCTTAACCAACTTTTGACCTCAAATGAAGCTCAATTCCATCTTTATGGAAAGGTAAACTCGAAGACAAATGTCTTCTGGTGGACCTCCAGACCAAATGAGGTAGCCACCAAACCCCTACACTCCACTCAAAACCTTCAAGAAGGAGCTGCAGACCCTGCTCTCGACGCTTATGGGGAAATTCTGGTTCCAGCAAGATGGAGCAAGCTCTCACACCTCAAACCTCTCCCAAGATTGGCTGAAAGAGAACTTTGATGGCTGTGTGATCAGTCTCAAGACTGATTTTGAGTGGACACCTCACAGCCCAGTCCTTAGCCCGCCAGATTTCCTTCTCTGGGGCTACTTTAAAGACAGAGAGTAGGCAGGGAGACCCAGGACCATCAAGGAACTCAAGGAAGCCATCAGAGAGGAGATCAGAGCCATTAGTCGGTCAGTTTGTAAAGACGTTATGGACAACTTTGTGCTGCGCCTGAAGAAATGCACAGAGCTAAATAGAGGTCATCTTGAATACGTGCACTAGAATAAAGAAGAAAAATACAAAGACTCTTATGTTTTGATATGATGCTTTAAACACAATAAACTAGTTATCACCAAAGTTTCATTTGATCCTAGCAGAAAATTAAGAAATGAGGTCTATTGAAACGCTGCCCAAAAGGGTACCCTATTGAAAAGCACAAACTGAATTAGATTGTTCAGGAATAATGAATAGAATTAACCACAAATCAAACTTAGAAGAAATAAAAAGAACAACAAATATAATAAAGATAAGAGATCAGCCACCACCCTGGCAATTTATACTCTCACACACAACTACTTTTCATCCTCCTCCCCATTTATTATTATTATTATTATAAAAAAAACCTCTCATGCTATATATCTATCACTGTCATATCCCTCACTTACCCTCACCTCATTCTCCTGTTAATTCATTGACAAGGTCTTTAAGAATAAAATTGAAAGCACTCTGAATCGTTCTTCACTTTTCGTTTGTGGGTGTATCTGTGTAAAGGATTACATATTGGAGGTATTATCAAAGTACGCGTGCGAAGTGACATAATGTGTTGTTTAATATAAAAAGTGATTCACTATTCTAATGTTTATCTTGAAACTTCCCGATTCTGCTCAGATGCCCTTGGTTTAGGCACCAATTTGGTGGAAAGAGATTTGTAGAATTGATTTTATTGATCGAAACAAAACTAAAATTAACTCTGCAAGCTCCACCAGCCTCTTAGCAATGGGCTCCTTCGATATTTTCGTTACTAGTTGCGCTGATGGGGACGACGTTGTGTAGTAAAATGAAGCCCCTTCCAATCATTCATAGCGACCTAGAATTATATAGTATAACAATGTCCTAATTTCATCAGAACGATAAATGGCCGCTCAATCCCGTGCCGGTAACTTGATCGATCTTAGCATATAGGATTCCCTTGTAGAAAAGGATTACACTAATCACAGAGATAAATTGACTCAATTTAAACTTAAGGAAGAGTTCACCCGAGCGTGGGGAAATATCCCATTAGATAAGAATTGAAGTGACTGGCTTCTCTTCGTGGACAAAGCAATTGAGGACATAGGCCAACACGGAGGTGGTCACATTAAATATTTTTCACGAAAATTAATTTTAATTTCAATTTCTTTCTCGCTACGCTACTTTCAGGGTTTTATTATTTTTTAATGTGATAAAAACATAACGGAAATTGAAACTTTCAGTAATCATAGAACATACGTGTGATTTAATTTGTAGTAAATACAAATTAAAAAGTTTTAACTGCATAAATTATAAACTTTCAATTTGGCAAATATTTTGTTTATGACAACATGAATGCATATTTGCATAAATTAATCATGTCACATTTTCGAACAAAGTAGGATAAGTTACACATAATATAATTAATTATATGCTTTATAAGCCCACAAATAGATATGGATGACTGCCGCTAGGCTTATCTATTTTCTGTTACCAAGTATTAAGATTTTTCATAACACGTTAGGTTGAAAAATTACTTATAGGGAAAAAAAATAAGCCAAATATTAATAGGACTATTTTTGTGATAACCTGATTCTTAGTTAAATATATATTTACAATCAATCAAGTAGTAAAATGGAAAAATCGGGTTAAATTTGGCAACGCTGTTTTAAAACAAACCTTTTCAAAATGCTTCGACAGTACAGCTTGTAATACCTTTGTTTATTTATAACTAAGTATAGCCCAAACATTCCATCTCTCATCAAATAATAATAAGACGGATCTTCAAAAAGTCTTGGTGCAAAGGAAAGAAATATTTATTAAAAATTAAAATAACACAAATGTCACTAGTGTTTCTTCAACTTAGTTTCCATTTAGGTAAATGCACTTTTGAAGATCATGTTTCCAACTGACAAGTCTCCCTCTGAAGAACTCATGGCTTTTCGAATTGCAACATGTCTTGACTTCATGTTTGGCCTCTTCCAACGTTTGAATTCTTGTATCCTTTAAGTGTTTCTTAAGCTTAGGAAACAATAAATTGTCCGATTTGGCAAGATAAGGGCTATAGGGTGGACTTGGTATGATTCCCATCGAAATTTTCTCAAAGTTTCTCTTTGTAGGTGTGAAGAATGGGCTGGAACATTGTCAGGATGGAACATGACTCATTTGTGCAAGCCGATCATTCCGCAACGCTTTCAGTATGTAACGGGCAGAAAGCTTGATGACACAAGGATGCTCTGCTAAAATTGCCTATGCTGATCTTGAGAAAATATCTATATCTTTCGCAATAAATTCAATGCTAATCCTGCAATCTTCATCCAAAGGTTTTTGAACAGCGTCCAATTTTTCTTGATTGGTTGATGTAGATGGTCATCCTTCTCTCTCGTCGTCATTAAGGTCTTCTATGTGGTATAGACTAATCATAAACATGCTGAAAATAATGGACAATAGAAGGAGATTTCCAATCAAGTCTTGTTAAAAATTTGATAACGGCTTTGATCTCAAAAGTGTGCTTTTCCATGGATAAAAAAACTAATTTCTTGTAAGCAGCAAAGATTTGATCAAACGTGTTTTACCTTGAAAATTTCAGATAATCATTTAAATTTAAGGCTTGCACCAAAACCTTTGGAAGATCTCTCGTATATAAAATTTTCAATCTCAGAAACAAATTTTGCCTAACATTCATTTCATTTGCGAGGCAGCTGGTTCTAATAGAAGTATAGGTATTTGAATAAACAACCAAATAACGTCCAAACTAATGTATGATCAGCCACAAACATTAACAATAATAAGGATCCGTTGTATTATATAAGAAATTATCAAGTGAATTCAATTTTACTGTGAGCAAATTTTTTTATTTTCAAATTTATATATACCCTCGCTTAAATTGAAATTGGTTTCTTGCTAGAAGTTAATGATGGTCAATTCAACATTTGGCGAAAAATAAATAATTTCGTATTAAGCTAAATGATTTGGTAGAATGATGGACGCTAAATGCTTTGGGTGTTATGCATTAAATAGAAGTTGCCTAATTTGAGAACAAAATTCCAATCAATTCGATTTTTAGCATGGAATAAATGCCAAGAACACTTGGAATATTTCAATAAGTTTGGTACATGGGACAAAATGTCGTTGAAAGAGTTAAAATAATCTGATAAATGTTTTGTCCAGAAATGCGTTCGCTTGGCTCTCAAACTGGTTGACCGCTTCGGCCTTCCCGCAAACCTTTTCTCCTTTATTAACACCTATCGTGAAGTGAGACAACCAGACTTACGGGAAATATATAGTGTAAATTCACATACAAGTCATAGAGTATTCCAACTGAGAGTGGGCCCATAGATTATAAATAAGACAGCGCGACCCCAACAAATAACGGCATGAACGCTACTTTACAAGCTATAAAGAAAGAATTATATTGGTTGGTGCACTCTAAAACCATACAGAAGTTGCAATTGCTCACCAGTAGAGCAAAAGGTTAAGGATAAATGAGAAAAGGTAAAGCAGGCCATGTCAATTATTCTACCTTAATTTGAAAGTCCAAACATATTGAGCTATTCTAAATCTATCCTTCTATTCCCATCTATCAGTAGTCAGTTGCCTGAGATCAACTTTTACTCTCCTACTAAACTTTCCTTTTCACCTTTTTCTAGCTTCCTCTCCTATCTACCTTCTAAAACCCTCCTACTTGTGGCCCTACCGAACGTGGTAGGATCGAGGGAAGGAGGCCGATACCGCTATCATCTTCCACCTAAAAGAAGGAAAAAAGATCCTCATCATACCTTCGGCTCATGCGGACCTCGCTACATTGCTCTTCCCTTCTCCTTTGATTTAGGAAGCAAGTAAATACGTACATTGTTATGAAAACGTATTCGTCTTCAGATCCATACACGGAATGCGTCGTACGACATCCCTAGGAGTGACCAGCCTCCACCAACCGTCCGTCTAACCCTGTCTTGCCCCCTCCTCCGAAAAGGATTTAATCTTTAGGCTCTTGCGTTTAACATGAAACACTAACTCACCACCCTCTCCCTAGTCCTATCGTGATTTTCACCAAGAGATGGATTACTCTACATGTAACTTCGATGCATCTATGGAATCAATGTCTGCTGCACTAACATACGCTCAGAACATCGAACAACAACACAACATAAGACCCCACCAGTATATCTGTTGTTTTAAAAGGGACACCAAACAAACACTTGCCAAGAAGACCGCGTCTTCTCCAAATACAGTTTAGTGACACAACTACACTGACTGCAAATGTACCACCCTCTCCGCTTTAATTGCAGCGGCGACCATCTTGTTGTTAGTATATGGTGCATTCACCTTTTTAACAACCACACAGATGCTGTTGTATAGTGGAAGCGGCCTCCTCTCCACCCTAGGGAGCACAAATTGGAACCTACCCACTCAGCCTTTCCATGACCTTCCACCTCCTCCACTCACCCTGCCTCCAATCCCGATCTCCCCCCTCCTTTTTCGCAAGCCACTGCTCCGGCACTACAACCTTCATCGTTCCCAACCCCTACTTCCTGTCCCGGCTCATCGATCCATTGTTGTTACCCCTTATTATTATACTGTCTACACCTTCCTTCTACTGTTACCACTCCTACTACCACTGTTTCCAACCCTCCTTCCACTGTTTCTAGCCATACTTCAACTATCCCCACCCCTCTTTACACTCTTCACACCCTTCCTTCCACACTCTCTATCCCCTTCTTGCTCTGTCCTCACCACACTTCCACTGTTACAACCTCTCTCCTAATGTCCCCTCTACAAAAACCCACTACCAAGACACACGCTTCAGGAAACACAATCCCACCTCCTTCTCTTCCCCCATAACCACACTACCACATATAGTTTGAAGGTAGCCGCATCCGCGCCTACTCTCCTGGTGGCTGGATACTAAATACACAGAGACCTGACATATTACTTTTGCAGTCGACTAGCCTACACTCTCAACAACACACTTTGCGTTACAAGTATACATTACTTCACAGGCGCCGCACCTTGAATCAGCGATCCTGCTAAAGCGCTCTATACAACACATTCTCATAAACACTCTGTGGGTTGGAGACCCACAGAGTACCGCGGGCCGGATCGACATGTCGGAAAGGGACCGAGGGTCCTCTATCCTCTGATAAGTACACATTATACAAACCTCGAACCAAAACAATCCAAGTATTTATTATTGAGACACATGGTGACATTCCACAGCGCAAAGCTTATACATATCAGGGTAATTGAGCTAACACACAGCAAGAGGACGTCGTCCAATTGGTCATCTGTGAATTGTGTACGGGTCCTAGATTTTGTCAGTTTTATCTTGCTAAACATCTATTGAAGATAAGGTTTTCATTCTTGTTTCTTAGAAGGGAGATCCATATGTGGAAAGAAAATAAGAGTAAGACAAGAAGCCTAAACTCTTATAAAAATATAAGTAATCTAACCTCCTGACCTGAACTAACCAATTAACCTAAGCTAACATAACCTAACCATAACTTACCCTATCCTTAAACACGCTTTGAGGAAAAAGAGATGCTTCAACACATATTTGGAATGATGGAGGGCCACACCGATGAACCAGGAAATAATCAGGCGGGCCGAACGCAATGTTAATTTTTACGAGTGGCCGTGGACCACACGGAATGAACTCACGGGCCACATGTGACCCGCGGGCCGTGGGTTGGGGACCCCTGCTCTAGACGATTCCTTTCTAGCCTTCAAGGTACACACGATCACTGGCCCTATTCAAGTGTCCTTTCACTACAGCTCATCACAACAAAAATTACTTTTAGATCTTTCCAACCACAAATTTCCACTTTTCTTTTTAGGAAATATGAACGCTCACCATCCTAAACTACTTTTGTACACCACTGATGATACAGGTAGGTACCTGACAGGTGCCTTGCAGTGATTCCACTGCGAGTACATCTCCCCGACCTTCTCCAAATTCTTAGGTCATTGCGGAGGAAATATGTCCCGGACATAGTCTTCTTCAATGACTTACTATCCAACCACATCCCTATATGCCGTTTAGTTTCGTCTTTACCATTCCTAATACTACACCCACCCTACTACTACACTAACGCGAACTGGGAAGGATTCAAACGACACATATCCACGAATACACCACACAACTTCAACCTCCAAAGACTAACCATATACACATAGAGGACCACTGGTGTACCCCCATGAACACAATAAATATTGCATGCAACATACCCACCCCACGCAAAACATATACATGCATCAAACAATTTACATTCTCCATACACAGTCAAAGACTGATTACACTATACAACAACCATTAAAACACCACACTCATACGTGCCTGCAACCTACAATGCCTGCAGCTAAATCGGAGGTGACATAAATTGCGGATAAGGCTCGCTGCACCTTATCCTTTTTTTTTCTGCCGGCGCGTTGAAGATGATGTTGGGCACGGAGCCACCTAAACCGTTCACTTTTAAAGATAACAACAGCCCGCTCACCGACACTTTTGACATACATACTCGACGCATTTAATGCCTATTTGGATACGGTGCACACACACAACCCACCCAAACCACATGCACAAAAGCACTTCCAAGAAACCAGGAATGATGTATGCTCCACGCTGATGAGCTTAGGCCAATCCCCCTGATACAAATGGAGGTGCTCGCAACGCTCTAACACTAATATCTCCTATCACCGCCGAGGAAACAAAGCACTATGTTAAGGTATCACCGAAACGAGCCTTCGGCCCCTTTGACTCCTCCGGCCTTCACGCCACAATGATTCACTAGCTCACATAAAAATATCTTTCCCACATGCGCACACCTATGTAACGCATCACTCGCCTTTGACCACTTTCCCCAGCCATTCAAAATATCCCACAATTTATTACTACAAAAGCAAAACAATGAGCCCAAACACCCCCAGAAATACAGGCCTATTACTCTGTAGAGAACCATGGAAAAATACTTGAGTGTATGGTAAACACCCGTCTCCGGAGTTTTATGTAGGAGAATAACTGGTTCTCCCTCTGGAAATATACATTTAGAAGAGGCAGGTCTACTCAAGCAGTTGTGAGAATCGTTCATGATATGATACAGAAAGAACGACAGCAAGGACGGAGAGAGAGCCTTCGATAAGGAGTGGCATGAGGGATTTCGTTGTAAACTAGCTAGCAACACAGAACACCAGGAAGCTTCTCTCGCACTACCTTAACGGCCTGAGGTGCTTCAAAAATTACAATGCCACAATATTACACCCATCACACCACGCGCAGGTGTACCCCAGGCTAGCGTAGCGTACTAGTTCCCACACTCTATATATTATACACCAACCACACTAATATTCCCACCAAAGAAGTACAAAGATACGTACACATAGTCTTATGCAAACGACGAAACCATTCTCGTTTACGGCCAGGGCCCTAACACAATCGTGCACCATGCACAATTTTAATGGACCAGAATTTTTTTTAGAAAGATAAATGGCTCATAGCTACGAATCCAATCCCCCAATTGCCCCGACGGTTTCAGGTCACTTTCTGTCGTCTCCGAATCGGACACACTCGTGTGACGTATCACTATTTGATGCAGCGCTCGCCTGCGCCAAATTGTGACCACTGCGTCGTCCCCCAGACTGTTCGGCACATTCTTGTCGAATCTCCAAGTCTGGGTGATCTTCGCGCACGTTGCCTGTCCCGGTACCGGGATGGGCGGAGTCGCTACCGCCTGTCCCTTGTACTCGGGAGGAGTGCGTGCACACTGACTGGTGGACTTGTTGACTTTTGGGGGGAGGCCGTATTTTTCCCTATTATTTGAGCAGGTTTTTTTTTGTTTTGTTTTGTTTTGTTTTTATCCCTTATAGTTCGCACGCTCTTGCGTCGGGGGAGATCCCACCGGCGCAGGAGCTTGCTTACCTCTCGCTTCCTTTTCCTTTTTTAGAGGAAGGGGGTGTTTTTTATATTTTTTTTATTTTGAAATAGCCTAGTACTAGGCCAGTTTTTAATAGGGTGACTAATGCCGAAGTAGGCAGGCGCCAGATGAGCTCTTTAAAAAAAAAAAGCTACGAATCCTCAAAAGACACAGATGACACTCTACGTTGCAGGCAATCACTACATGTGCAACCCCATACCTTGATAGAATCCCTTCCATGCCTAACATTTTGTACTACATAAGAAGGCTGAGATGCTTTTGCAACTCTTCCTTTCACAAAAGAAGCCCCAGAAGTGCTAAAAATCTGAAAAATTGTTACAATTTTTTTTTTGTTTCTTTGTACCTCAGATATTTATTGCTTCGTTTAGCCTTCTATTTTCAAATACTAATATTCACCTACTATCATTTATTAGTTGCAATTTTCTCACTATTTCACCGATCACAGACCGGTAATTAAGATCAAGGGGTTCGGAGTTGAGCTCAACCTTGGCGAATATTTCTCAACGTCACGACCATGAAGAGAGATTTTAGTTTGGTTCCTAAAGCTTAGGAAGATAAATAAAAATCTCATACTATATACTACCGTCACATGCATCTTCACTTCATTTACAATTTCACGGCCTTTAAGCCCATTTTTGAAGCATGGTCTTCTTTAGTTTAGTGTAATTTCGAAACATAAGGAAACTTGAAAAAGCAAAATATGTAACCTTTGCTCCCCCACATGTGTGAAACCAATAAATTTGTCCATGTTTAGAGAATGTTACTAATTGTAATATTTTTGAGCGACGGAACAGAAAATTAAGTCTTAAACATACATTGTCTTTCTTACAAAGATTAACAAAGAAAATAGATACTCGTAAATAATAGAGACATGTGAATCGACCAATTGGACTACAACTTTTTTAGGAAAAAGTTGTATGCATATGTATTATTTTACAAAATTAGATATTTTCATAATCATATTATTCATAACTATATTTTATAAATGTAATTTTTTAATAGTTTGAATTTTAGTTTTTTAATCATCTAAAGATATTTGAAGATTTTGTCCAAGTTCTTTACAGTTCGAAAAAAGGAAGAAAGATTTTTTTATTGTATATTTGAATCTTTTATCAAAGTTCTTTCTCTCTTTCTATCTTCTAGTGCGTTCACCGATGCGGCGTTTAATGAACTATGGTGCGCTTCCAAAATTCTCTGTCCTTGGCTTGTTTCCAAAGCGTGTTCAAGTGATGTCAAAAAGTAGGGGAATGCTTTCCGCTAACCTCCGCTGGCCCGATTCTCATGATTTTCTCACTGGGGCAAAGGTTTTCGA